>OX421370.1:730833-1409166 GCA_949126905.1 Amorpha juglandis | reverse complement strand
AGGACCATTGTTATTGAATTTCATCAAAATCCGTCAGTTCCGGTGTGATTGATAAGTCATCACAAACATCATCATTGTGAAGAGTCATTGATATATCAGGCCCCGCTGAGGCCGCGCCGGCGCGGATTGACACCGTTCAGCGAGATTGAACGGCGCCAGGAATCATCGGAACGGGTGCTTTTCACACGGGATATAGAATTAGGAAATGTTAGACATCAAAGTATACCCATGTAGATCCTACAGACCTTAAGGTAATTTGTTTGTGGTGATAAGGTGGTAGGTCCTTCGTATGCGAGAAGCCGTCTGGGTTGGTACCACTGCTTCGTCTATTTCTGCCGCCAAGCAACACTGTGTAAGCACTGTTGTGTTTCGGTTTGAAAGACATTGAAGCCAGTGAAATTATTGGGCATTATGATACTTAAAATTAAGTCTCGGGATGACGAAAACAGTGCCATGTAGTGATTTATAATTCAAAGTTCTGTGTGGCGTTGCTTCTTAGATTTATGTGGAGACGTGGCGCTTACCAATAGCCGAACGGCCTGTTTGTTTGTTTCCTAGTAATACCCTCTGTCAATGTTATTTCCAGGTAAAAAAAATATGTTATAATTTTTAACCTTCTTGTTTCAATTAATAATGCTCATTATATAGATCTTTTTTAGTCTTATTTCATCAGTAAATCTGCCAGTTCTATTAAGTTAGCGTATCTACGCGGCGTGACTCGATGATAGAGTCATGGTCTCGATGACGAATTGTGCGGAGATCTCTCGCGGTTTCAATGTAAACAATCCGACAACTGTACTAGCCGTGTGGATGCCGTGTGGATACCATGTCCAACCGCGCAGTTGGATAATCCTGATTATCATACATTATTATGAGTGGTAGAGCCACGCTGGACAGTTTTGTCTACAGTATGATGGGCCGGCTCGATTGGGTGTTACCACTGTAACAAACCGACGTAAAGTAGCGGCTTGCTGCTGCGTTTCGTATGGTGAGTGTGATATCCGGAGGCCGAAATCCCCCTCCCCTTCCCGATCCCTTAATTATCCCTTCCCTTTAAGGTCGGCAACGCGCCTAGGATTCTTTTATTATTGTGGATGTACATCCTTGTATCCCTGTGCCTGCATCGGTCATTCGCCTGTCCTGTCGCAGGTTCTTCGATTTGCTTCTTCCCTCTTCGTAGAGTGAAGAAGCATTTAAACAGGCCGACATGATTCTAGTGACCACTGATAAACTCATTGTTTGTCAGTGGTCGCTGGTTTTTTGTATTACACTGCGCTTACTATCAGGTGACGTGCCTCACTTTGCCGTGCCAGTATAAAAAATAATGTAGAAACAAAATTGTAGCTTGTCTAGCTTTTATATTTATTATTTACTTACTGTCCTACTTTATTTACTATTATTGTATTTGTCCGAATAATTCCTGTCCGTGCGGACACCCTACACAATCTCGCGCACGTTTCACGATTTAAATCCAAAATCAAAATATGTAGTGGTTAACGGGTTACCATTGATGGATTTATACGAGTACAAACCGATCGGGGCATTGTTAGTGCGATGTACGGGAATTGTAAACATTCCCGCGAGTATGCGCACGCGCAGGCAACAGCCAGTATAGTACGGAACAGTATGGGACTGTTATAAGCAGTTGTTTAGAAAGTTGAAAAACCAATATGGATTTAACATAACATTATCGAATAAAAAACTCAAACACAAAATTAAATATTGTAGAACGAACTAGAATTTTAACCCATACCATTTGACCTATATTTGAACCTAGGAGGCACTGGCATTATCATAATTAGATGTTATAAGTGGAAGAACCACGCTGCGGATAGTTTTAAAGAAAGAAAGTAATTTATTATTGGACTAGACAAATACATAGACACAAAATACATAGTTTCCCTTAAATACATTATAACAGTTCCATGCTAGACCAATAACAGGACTCCCCATTAGATTTGTCTATAGTATGAATGAATCGGCTTGTACGGGGATGGCATGGCATGATGCGTTTTATACGGTGAGCGAGATTTCGAGTGATAGAGCCACGCTGTAGACAGTTTTATCTACAGCATGAATGGGCCGGCTCGACCTGGTCATTACCACTGTCTCACAGAAAATCGACGTAAAATAGCGGCTTGCTGCTGCGTGTCGTACTGTGAGTGAGATATCCCGAAGCTCAAATCTGCCCCCCTTCCCTAATTATCCCTTTCCTTTAAGTTCGGTAACGCGCCCATGATTCTTCTGGTATTATGGGCGTGCATGGGCGGTCAAGATCACTTATCATCAGTTAACTTGCTCGTTTGCCGGCCTATGCTATAAAAAAGTCACCTTACTATACATTTTCAATGTCGCGCTTCAGTCGTACGTCAATCTATGAGTGTTATGTATGTTTTATCGTAAGTTACTGCTGATGCTTCTATGAGTTATGTGATTCCAACGAATGTTATGGAATTCCAGGCGATGGAATTTTCGGGGCTCCTAATTTAACTGAAGTAACGATAATGATTTCTTATGTTTACGCGAATATTACACATTGAAATAAAACCAATTTTATCGCGGTTTTTTATTAATTTTGATCCGACCTTTCGAAAGCTTTTTAGCCTTCGTGCTCACGGAGTGGACTCAAAATTAATAAAACATCGGGATCAAAATTAATAAATAAAACCGCGAATAAATCCGTTTAAATTAGTTTTATTTCAATGAAGTAACGATATTATCGTCAGTGGTAAGGTAAAAATACTAAAGCGCTTATACGTGAATTTTACGATAAAGTCATTGAAATAAAACTAATTTAAACGGATTTTATCGCGGTTTTTTATTAATTTTGATCCCGACGTTTCGAAGACTTTTCAGCCTTCGTGGTCACGGGGAGGACTGAGGTGTAGGTTGTCCAAAAACGATAAAGTGTTTTTTTACGATAATAATTCATATAATATAGAAAAAAATATATCATTTAATAAAATATAAGCTTTATTGAAAATTATTGAATAAATACGAATTTTATCATTATAAAAACAACTTTACAGCGCTCTACCGTAGAGTTTAATGCGCTGCCAAATTTAAAAGAAGGAGTTTATTAGGAGATTCGGAAGGGACCAAATGCCTCTTGGTCTTAGGCCTCCGGATATCTCACCGTTCGAAATGCAACAAAAAGCTTTCACGTCAATTTTTTGTGAGACAGTGGTAGCCCGGTCGAGCCGGCTCATCCATGCTGTAGACAAAACTATCTACAGCGTGGCTCTACTAACATAATAAACGAAAATTGCCAACGCTGCTTCAGTAGTAGTAGACTTCTTTAAATCCTTCCCAAATCCAAAGATAGGAGATCGCACGCCAGTAAACAAAGACCGCAAACTCCGCGGTATCTCGGACAAAAAGCGAGATCTCTGTGAAATTTAATATGTGTTTAGAGTGGCAAAGCTGTTATAATTCAGGTAAGGATAGTACACTGGCTTGTAGTTTTTGTTCACCGCGCTTGTGGTCAGTGCCTGCTTAAGGCGATGCGCGACTCATTAAAATAATTTTAACTTAAAGAAGTACACTGAGAATACAAAAATTAATTTTTTTTTGCGGTTTGACGTTATGCTGTTAGCCTGACGCGAGTCGGCTTTCTACAGCTTCACCGGACTTTCGGGCGAACACTTTAGGCGCTCTCAACCCTTAAAAAATAACATTGGGTTATCAAAGTTAGTGCTGGAACCGCTTCCGTAAAAAATAGCATTGGTTTCTAGAAGTCTTTTTGGAGTTTGTACCAGAGACGCTTCCGGTAAACTCAATCTGCATCGACTCAAAAAATGCTTGTAGAAACCAATGTTTTTGACCTTTTATTTTTTGATGCTGGTTTTAAATTTTGCTTAAACTTAATTTACATTATTATTTTTTTATTTTTTGACGTAGGTTCAGCTATGGAATGTATATAAAATAACACATTAGCGACGAGTGAGCTGTTATCTTTTCAATGTTTCGTGTTTTCCTCCTTACTCCGTCATCAGATTTATATCAAATTTATATGGAACTAAATCGTTGCTAAACTCTATGGAATGTTTTTTTCAACAAAGTTGGTACGCAATTAGCGGAAAAATCGATGTACATTCATAAAAAAGACAAATAACAAACCCGCCGAATCGAGAACTTCTTCATTTACTGTAGTATAAAAAGAAAATCATCAAAAATTAATAAAAAGAAGCACCGTTTGTTAAAAATACATAAAAAAAAATCAAATTATAAATAGAAAGAAATTAATTGTATATTTTAAAGTAATATAATTGACGCTAATGACTTATTATTCGCCTTAATTCGGCTCAGGTATTTAGTCCGCGCTGCCCTCGTGTATTCAACACACTGAGTCCGCCCCCCGATGTCTGATGTTATGCGATCCCCGACATTGTTAGCCTAAGCACGGGCCAGACTCGGATTCAGGGAGACTATGTTATTTTATTAGTTAACGAATTCAGATGCCTTCGTTAAGCATAGCGTACATAGTTTGAAAGAATTGTTTGCGAAACGCAGTATGGAATTTGTTGTACTGGAGTCCATTATATGAAATTATAATATTATAATAGTATTACTTGTCTTATATTATACACGTCCCACTGCTGAGCACGGGCCTTCTCTACTAAATGAGAAGAATTAGGCCTTAGTACACCACGCTGGCCTAATGCGGATTGGTAGACTTCACATAGTACCTTCTAAATTCTTGTGAATAACTTCTCAGGTATGCAGGTTTCCTTCACCGTAAAAGCAAACGATAATTAACAATGAATACGCACATATATTAGAAAATTCGGAGCTGCTCTTGGGACCGGTTTCGAACCTGCGACTTTAGTCTCGACAGTCCAAGCGTCTCCGCGCTGAGCTATTACTATTTTTGCGTAATATTATGAGTGGTAACAAATAAACAGTGGCTCATGTCAATGGACATTGGTGACCACTTACCATCAGATGGTTTGTTAACTAGTCTGCCTCAGTTTGGAGGAAGAATCTTTCACGTCACGTTTTAACACCATGTGTACGGTGGTCGCTATCCAGGCCAAGTACGAAACGTAGCAGCAAGCTGCTACTTTACGTCGTGAGACAGTGGTAACGACCTGGTCGAGTCGGCCACTCTTAAATACTAGACTGACTAAAATTACCACTATGTAATGATTTCTTATGTTTACGCGAATAAAACAAAAAATAATAAAATCCGTTTCAATAAGTTTTATTTCAATGTCCACTATGTGATAAGAGTAGTTGGGACAGTAGATTTTTGCCAGATGGTATTTTGGGTGGCGAAGGTGTCACCGCGCATTGTAGCAGTAACATACGCGACCAAGCCGCACATAAACATCTGCCGACTTTGCTAACGGTATCTGCGCCAAAACGACCGACAGCATAAAAAGAACAATTTAATAAAACGTTTGTAATTTTACTTAAATTTTTGATCTTAAAACATAGTAGGGATATAGCAAATTATTTGGTTTAAAAATGTAATTGTATTTTAAAAAGATATAGCATTTTATTCAAATAAATAAGATTTTGCAAACTATACATAGCTGTAATAATATTATTTATTAATGTATTTTATTAAGAATAAAACGAATTCGATTACATAAAAAATACAATAATTGATTACAATAAAATTATATTACATAATAAATTATCATTACATTGTATCTTGTAAATTAGTCAAAAATGTTGCTTTAGAATCTATGACAACTTTTAAATAACGTTATTAATGTTGATTTTAACAAAATTACAAAAATAAAATAAAATAGATAAAAATTGGTGTGTGTCGTGGGACACCAGGTAGGAACGAAGTTCCTTCGGCTAATGTAGAATCGACACAAATTGCAAAAAATTCAAATTATCAACTAAAATAACAAAATATGTCTCTTTATTTTTGTTTGACAACATAAAATTACATAGAAATAGAATAGAAAAATAGAAATAAAAAAAAGACGTGTGGCACTCAGAGACTGCCGCGGTAAAGCTATTGTATAGCATTTTTTATCAACTTATGTAATAATCTTTTAAAAATCGAAGGAGTATTTTTATATACTTCAAATATAACTGGCTGAATGAATTTCATTTTAAAAAAGGAACTAACTGGCTGGTTATGCGACTGTCGCGCCTGCGCACTTCTCATTTAGCGCTTTTATTCCACGCATTTTTTCCACGCATTTTTTCCACGCATTTTTCTTACGGTTTTACTATCACATTTTTTTCAGTTCGGTCACGCAGCGAAATCCCTATCCCCTCCAAGCCTGCCGTAAGGAACTTCGTTCCAACAAAAGAAAAATTATTACAAAAATATGAAATAAAATAAAAAATCAACACAACCACTTCAACACTTTTCGTCTTATCTCTGCAAAGCAAATCACCGAACCCTTTTTGCGTACAGTACGTCCGTCGCGCTATATCGGAGGTATCAGAAAGGCCGAGGCGGGTCGATTAGAGCCGGCCGCTCTGCTGACCGTACCGCCGCTTAAGCTGTTTTATGATAATTAAAAATTTTACACACACCTTGGGTTTTACATGATTTGTTACGTGTATTAGTGTTTCGGGGCTTTGTGTGCATTTTTGTACATTATTATGTTTTCCATAATTGTGTTTAGTGATTTTTTTTAAATGGAATATAAAGATTTTTTCAGTTTTTCCTTACCTGGACTTAATTTTTTATGTCATTGAATGATGAGACGAGCGCTCGCCTGATGGTAAACGCCTGCCGATAAACAGAAGCAACACCACAAAAAACTTTGAATTATAATGCACCGAATGGCACTGAATTGCGCTCGTCATCCCGAGTATAAGATGTTAAGTCTCATAATGCCCAGTAATTTTCATAGTGCTTACACACTGTTGCTTGGTGGCAGAGATAGACAAAGCGGTGGTACCAACCCAGACGGCCTCTCGCATACGAGGGACCTACCACCTTGTAATTAAACAAATATTTACGGAACACACAAACATTGACTCGGTGCGGGAATCAAACCCGCGTCGTCGCGTTTCGCAGCTACTGACCCGCTACACCACAGAGGCTGTGTGCTAAACTGAGTTACATAAATAAATTAAAAATTAAGATTTTGCTTATACAAACTTTTAGTCTAAAAATCAACAGCTTATGCGGTAGTGCTGTCCAAAGCAAAAGGTAAAGAAATAATATGTTCATAGAAGCGTATGCTTTATAAAGTAACAGAATTAAGCTGGTCCACACGTTTCCGAACAATATTCACTAACAACCACGTCACAACAAGACACTCAACTTTTTAATATGTTTCCTTGCTTTTTTGGAGATCCGTAAGCAACTCAAAGCCCTTTGATACTGTTATAAAAAAAATTGTTAAGATTCGTGTCGAGAGATTTAATTTTAAATCCGCAAAGAATATTTTGGCAAAATAAATGGGTTTACATAGGTTTTTTTATAACATAGACCATACGCACAAGTGTGTCACCTGGTGGTAAGCTTCACGGCCTATGTACGCCTCTAATACCAGAAGAATCATAGTCACATTGCCGACCATTAAGAAAAGTGATAATTAAGGGATTGGGAAGGAGAGGAGGATAGGGCCTCCGGATATCTCACATTGTTGTTTTTTTACTAGAGTGAATGACGAGACGAGCAAGGTGCTATTTCAAAATTCTTTATCTAATCAAAAGATCCAAAGCATATACGGAACCTCACATCTAAACAGCCAAACCATCGCCCCCGTCCAGCGTTCATTGCTAATAGCAAAATAAAAACCGTTCCTTTGACGAGAACTGGCCACTCGTTACGTCCGAGGCACAAAGCCAGCGATTAAATACAAAAACGCGCCAACTGTTAAAACAGGGGGCTACGAGGGGCTACGGGGGGGTGTCGGGGGGCGTCGTGGGAGGTCGCGTACAGAAATGCAAATATGAAATATGAAAATGAAGATGGCGAGTAATAAAAGTGATATACGAGGCTCCGTAGAGCCATTCCGGCGCGGGGTACACTCGTCTCGTCAGGATTATGCCCGGCGGTCCATCATGCCTTGACAGTGTTCATGGGTGCCTCCTTGGAGGGAGGGGAGGCGGTGGGGAGAGGTGGGGGGTGGACGGGTCACAGATTTATTATTTCAATGTTGACGCCCGATGTGTTGTTATCAGTGTTGCATGTCGTGAGAATGTTTGCAACATGTGCATTTTCTTTGTGTTGTGTACATTGAACGGCGTTGATGCTGTGTACGTAAGCTTCTTTTAAATCTTCTATTTATTATTTTTAATAAGAAACTGTATTTTTGTATCGTCGACATTATTTTTCGTATGGGGATATTTTATGGGCCGCCAAGTGACTTAAGCTAGTTTTTCTTTCTGAAATATGATGGAAATGATTTCCACGCGAATGAATTCGCGAACAAAGTCTAGGTACTAAAAATAATATTTAATACAATGCTAGTGGTAGGATATTCATATCTGCCCGTATAGCGACCACCGTACACATGGTGTTAAAGCCTATCATAGTGACCTACACATCTTGTGCGGATCGCGTTCCAGTATCAGCCAGGGTATATCCGGTAATACAGAATGTACACCTATACCCACCTCAACCAACTATCAAGTCATGTCGCAAGCCCCTCGGAAGAACCGGATATACACGAGATATACAAGAGGCGTGTGGATCACTATGGCAGTTTTTAACACCATGTGTGCCGTGGTTGCTACCCGGGCGGATATGCATCCTACTAGCAATTATTTATTATTTTTAACAAAAAAATAATAATTTCAAATTTTATCATAAGCAGAGTACACAATATAGCTACAAATTTATTTATTTGGCAGTACATTACCTTACTACCTAACTTGAAATTTCAATACCCAATACACATTGTTAAAACGTGGGACGTGGAACAATCCTTCCCTACCTACAGAAATATTATTATGAAAGGGTAAATAAAACAGAAAGCTTACACAAGTCATAAATTTGATTTATAGAGATTAAAAAAGGCGCTTTAGAAACGGCTCGAACGAAAATTTTCGGTGGGACGAATCGGGAGATGAGCGTACGGTTCGCACAAAAACTCGTCACTTGATTTTTATTTCATTTTACTTTTATTCGGTTTGATCAGTGCGATAATGAGTGGTCGCTTCTTGTACGTAACCGTTTAGAACTATTTCGAATTCAATTCAAAATAGGAATGGAACGGAGAATGGAGCGGCCGTGTTGTCTATTATACTCCTGGAGACAGTGAGTTTTCACAGAGAATTTAAAATTGTGTCTAAAATCGACTTGTTCAGGAATATCATTGTAATTTAGAAATATATATGCAACGTATTACAGAAAGGTGTGTTAAATTTTAAGCAACATGTACGTGTACGTATCATATAAGTATTTTAGTAACATGTTAGACAATATTAAATAGTAAAAAGCTGATACGAATTAAGACTTTTCTAGGCACGCCGAGGTAATGTAAATAATGTATAATGACATGATCGATCTTCATAAAAGAATGATTTAAATTAGTGTAAAATATTAGGATGTCTAGACTTTGATTATATTTGATACCTTTTTTTATCCGAGCACGGCAAAGTGACTGCAATACACATGACGGTAAGCATAAAAAATCTAACCTAAGGGCCACAATTTTTAAGCCAATGATGTAAAAATACTAGGTCAAATATGTTATTTTTAAAATAAATGAATATAAAACACGCGCGCATGCCGACCGTACTCATGTCAGCACAGTGTCGATGTGCCCGAGTGTCGGAGGGGAGCCGGTAAGAAAATTTACAAGCACCGCCGTATTTCACCCCCCGCTTTTTCTGTTAATCTACCTTCCTAATGCGTCGCATTGTTTACGCTGACCGTACAGCCCCACCCGTCGCCAATTATTTCTGCGTTTCGTTTTGTTTGCCTTAATATTGTTGTCGTTATCATTATCACGCTGTTGCCATTTGTGGGCTGACACGGGTGCTATTTCTGTTTATTCTTTACTTTTATTCCTGACTTTTGACGTTATTGGCTCGCTTTTTCAGTTAAATAAGTTGAATATTAATAATTTATTTATGCAGTTGTTTAAGTTACGCAAGAACCCCTATATTATGGTCCAGTTAAACGGCGCGTTTCAGCTCGAGTCGAGTCACGGAATTAACTTATTCGTGTACTTTTTTTTATTTAATTGAATGAAGAGACGAGCAAGTCGCTCGCCTGATGGTAAGTGCTACCATGCCTGCCCTTAAACAGAAGCAACACCACATAGAACTTTGAGTTATAACTGCATAACTGCATGGCACTGAACTGTGCTCGTCACCCCGAGACATATGATTTTAAGTCTCATAATTCCCACTAATTTCACCGGTTTCAATGTCCTTCAAACTGAAACAGTACTTACACAATGTTGCTTGGCGGCAGAAATAGACAAAGCGGTGGTACTAACTCAGACGGCCTCTTACTTACACGAGGGCCCTACCACCTTGTAAAATTTGTCAAAATTACTGAAGTTTGAAACTTACTTGAAAGTCACTACAAAAAACACTGTGCAGTGTCGTGTGCGCGAATAGGGTACGATTTGTCCGTATGTCTGCTCGCGCTAGCACGAGTCGTTTATTTGGACCATTTAGTGTGACTTGCACCAGCAGTCAGTTAAAGTAAAATGATCGTAAGAAGCATTGGTTGCCTATATCTATTATACATTTTCTTAGTACTGTTTCTTAGAACCTTTATTCAATGTGTGAACTATTGTTTGTAACAATAACTCTCCTTTAACCGTCGAATGGTGTAATCATGCAAATGGTAAGGTACTTGGTAACCACTCGGTCGACGCTCTATTTTTCAATAAAATATTTTTCTTATTTACACTATTCTTAATTTAAATTTATTAAAATTTATTTTCTATTTTTTATTTGGATTTTTTATAAAAGCGTGTTTTTAATGTTTTTTTACTATTATTTATTACTAAAACAATTCTAAAATGAAAACAAAAAACTGAACTGGCGATACGTTTAAATAAAATTTTAATAAAGTGGAGTCCCTTCCCATATTAGAGTTGCAAATGAGAGAGCTGTATGGAAGTGCTCCTATATTAGATACGGCGAAGCTATCAACTCAGCTCAGTTTTCGATTTGGCATAGTGCCTTAGTGTTGCAATATTGTACTGATATTTGTAACGTTTGTTTGTCACGGTTTATGTTTTGCAATACTTTCGAATTTATATTTTTTTCAAATGCCGCTTTAGGTTATGCGTTCTTTGTGTTAAGATTTGGTACCATTTTAATAAATAAACAATAATAAACACAGAAACAGTCACACACATAGACCTGAGACCCCACAGTAAGATACGAGTCTTGTGTCGTGGGTATTAGAAACTACGAGAGACTTGGTCTCACAACACCCAGACCTGAAACAAATATTTATGAATCACACAAATGTTTGTCTCTGTGCGGGGATCGAACCCGCGGCCTCTCGCTTAACAGCTGGCTAACTCGCCCGCTGCGCCACGGAGGCTGTCAAAATTGAAATTGATTGATTTTTAAGATTTTTATATAGATCGACTACACTGATTTCCGTGCGATGTTACCATACTCTATTCAATCGCTGTGTATAATTGTAAGTGGACTTCAGAGTTAAATAGTTTTTATATAAACATAGATCTAATGATGTCTAGTCTGTAGTCTGTAACTGTACCTAATAAAATAATAAAAAAATGTGTTTTAAACAAGTACTTATATATTGAAATAAAACTAATTTAAACGGATTTTATCGCGGTTTTTTATTAATTTTGATCCCGATGTTTCGAAGACTTTTCAGCCTTCGTGGTCACGGGGAGGACTGAGGTGTAGGTTGTCCAAAAATGTTGATGTTACAGTATCTACCTTCAATTTACAATTATAAAATATAAAATATTTATGGTTTGGTCCGATCTACGCAGAATTACTTACTTATATAAATATTTTTTTTTGTTTTATTTGTAAGAAACAGCCTCAACAGCTTGAACGGCCTCCGTAGCGCAGTGGGTACCCACCCAGCCGGTTGTAAAACGAAAGGCGACGCATTCGATTACCGCATTGAGACAAATTTTGTGTTATCCATAAATACATGTTTCTAGTTTGACTGTATTTCTCCCCAGAGTGGTTGTAGTAAGGCAGGCGGACGGTGGTAAAAACCACAAGCCAATTCTTTCTGTACCATGTGTTAAAAAGTATGTTGCGCCGACTATGCTATAAAAAAATACCTGTCCCTAATCCCTACTCATGCATCAGCGATAGACAAAAATCCCATTTCAATAGTTATGTAATTGGTTCACCGTGTACAGATGGGGGGATAATGTGACCCCCCTGACCCCCCGGACCGCGTCCCCGTGTCCCCCTTCGGTTCCCGGTGCAACCCGGATCAGCGGCGCACAATCCGGGCGATAGAATTTTATGAGACCTCCGGATGCAGCACGGTAAGCAGTAGTCGTAAATACTAGCTACTGCATACAAATATCTAGATCTGGCTGCAAAATAATATTATTTTTTTGTTCTAGAACGGCAGTGGCTGCTGTTTTTTTAACTGCACTACACCTGAAGCGCAGTGCAGTTAAAAAAACAGCAACCACCGACAAACAATTAGTTTATCGGTGGTCACCAGAATCATGCCGGCCCGTATAGATGCTTCTTCACACTCCGAAGAGGGAAGAAGCAAAATGAGGGGCCTGCGATAGTACAGGATATGGATTAAGCCTTAGTCCACTACGCTGGCCTAATACGGGTTGGCAGACTTCACTTTCGACATTCTTACAGAAAACTTCTGAGGTATGTATGTTTCCTCACGATGTTTCCTTCGCCGTTAAAGCAGGCGATAATTAACAATGAATACACACGTAAGTTATAAAAGTCAGCTTGCCCTTGTAGCTGGTTTCGAACCTGCGTTATTGCGAAGTCTATTAAGAACCACTCCGAAGCTATCTATCGACTCTTAACCAGAGTTGTGTGGGGCCTGAGGTAAATCTAATGAATCCAAAACTTTATTAAATTCATCCTATGTTGTCATAGATACCTCGAAAAATACAATAAAAATGTACAACGTAATTGGGGGTAGGTTCGCCCCCTATCACAACATGGGACGTAAATACGCTCGGCGAAATGTGGGTATACTGGTTACACCTCTGCCTACCCCTTCGGGGATTACAAGAGTGCGTATGTCATTGAGAATCACTTTTTTGACATTGGTTAAAAATTACCACGCTGTTAACACATCTAGGGAGGATCACATCCTCACTGGGGTACATTAATGCAATACTAGTACGTAAGTGTTGTGAGTTGTAGATTTGTTTGCCGGCCAGATAGTTGGAAATATGAAAATTAGCTTCAAGTTTTATGGAAAGAAGAAATGGACGTTTCTTTTTATGATACTGGACAAGTTTGGCAGGATTTATTTTGCCTTGTTTACCTGTATTAGCATAAAAATGCAAAGTGGTAGGTCCCTCGTATGCGAGAGGCCGTCTGGGTTGGTTCCACCGCATTGTCTATTTCTTCCGCCAAGCCACAGTGTGTAAGCACTGTTGTGTTTCGGTTTGAAGGACGTTAAAGCCAGTGAAGATACTGGGCATTGTGAGACTTACCATCTTATGTCTCAAGGTGACGAGCGCCGTTTAGTGCCATGCAGTGCTTTGTAATTCAAAGTTCTGTGTGGTATTGCTTCTGTTTATGGGCAGGCGTGGCGCTTACCATCAGGGGAGTGCCTTTATCGTCTTGTCTTTCAATCAAATAAAAAAAATGCACGGATTTGTTGTTCCTTATAAAATGCTAGGTTAGATCGTCGAGACTGGTTCATTCAAAGGTAGTGATGCTCATGTTGCCTTGTCTCTTTGGTTTAGTAGGGACATATCGAAACAATGAAATCGATGATGACAGTAAGTTAAAAGTTTTAAATAATGTTGCTCTTATATATGGGCTTGTATCGAGGCGAGTAATAAATATTTTCTATCCTTTTTTCTTTTAATAATAATAAAACTAGCCCTGTATTACATGTCGCACTGCTGGGTACGGGCCTCCTCTACTGAATGGGAGGGGTTAGGCCCAAGTCCACCACGCTGGCCTAATGCGGGTTGGCAGACTTCACATATCTTCAAAAAATCGAGTTCTCAGGTATGCAGATTTCCTCACGATGTTTCCTTCATCGTTTTTTTATTTCTTTTCCTTTCTAATAAAACTCGGTGTACACATAATCGGTCAAGACGCATAAAACCTTCCAAACAAAAGTTGGTAAAGAATGATTATAACTTTTATAACATGTGTGAAACAATAACCAAGTAGACAATGGCCGAGGGTGGGTGTGTGGGGAGGTTAAATAGCGAAATATTAAAGTGGTATTGAGTCAAGACGACTGCAAGGGTGATGTGAGACAGACAAGGTGGCAGATTGCACCCCCACCACCCTTGTTAAGGGCAAGACCATGTATTGTTGGGTAATGTTTATTTTTGTTGGAATTATTAACAAGTGAACTTTTTATCAATTTAAAAAAGAAGGTTCCGTATTGGACCACTATATATTTATGTAATTGTTCGTGATTTCTCATAATATGAAGAATTAATTGTGATCATTTATTCACTAGCATAATCTACATACTCTAAGAAAGTTTAAGTATTATTAAATACTAGATGACCTGTGCGAATACTTCGTACCGACAGTAACTAGTAAGATAATTTAATAAAGTAATTAAATACAATACAACGAATTAGTTGACTAAACCGTCAACAGATGGCAGTGTTAACATTTCAACTAACTAACTGTGGTCTCATTTTTCAACCAATTTTTGATTCTGTTTTCGTAATAGGGTTCTTACGTATATTGTAATATTTTCTAAAGTTCGTGCATCAATCCCATACTTTTTTTTTATTTTATATCATAACCAGCGGGAACGAGCAAGTGGGTCACGTTATGGTAAGTGATGACCGCCGTCCATGCACGCCCATAACACTAGAAGAATCATAGGTGCATTGCCGACCTCAAAGGGAAGGAATAATTAAAGAATTGGGAAGAGGAGAAGCATCTGGGTCTCCGGGTATCTCACTCACCGTACGAAACGCAGCAGCTAGCCGCTACTTTACGTCGGTTTTCTGTGCGACAGTGATAAGGACCTGGTCGCGCCGGCCCATTTATGCTGTAGACAAATATATCTACAGCGCGGCTCTACCACTCAGTAGTAATATTACAGTGTAGCAAGAGTCACTCAATAAATAAAAGCAACCCCAAATAAAATTACAGCAAAACTGTCCCTTAACACTCGCTGCAGCGGATTTCAAGACGGACGGACAGTGGGGGGTCAGGTAAAGGGGTCAAACGTCATCGATCGGCAGGGGGTGTCGGCCACTCGACTCGGCCCGTCCCCTTAATCGCGCTGCGTTTGTTTATTTCATATTGGAAACGTCCTTCGAACCCGTCGGTAATGTGTGATGTTAGAAAGAATGGCGTCATAAACGTATCAATGATTTTTCTAAGTGTATTTTTTTTTTAGTTTGAATGATGAGATGAGGAAGTCGCTCGCCTGATAGTAAGTGCCACGTCTGCCCATAAACAGCAGCAACATGCACAGAACCTTGAATTACAATGCATGGCATTGGATTGCGCTCGTCACTGGATATAAGATGTAAAGTCTAATAATGCCCAGTAATTTCACTAGCTTCAATGTACTTCATACCGGAACACAAAAATACTTACACACTGTTGCTAGGCAGTAGAAATAGACAAAGCGATGGTACCAAACCAGACGGCCTCTCGCATACAAGGGACCTACCAGCTATGAGACAAATACATTTATTGTCATACCAATATTTTTGACAATATAAATACTTAACCATACTTTCTTTCTTTATCCTGGCAGGGTAAAGTGAATACACTGCATCTGATGGTAATTACAGTGCAGTTCAAATAAAATGACGCTGTTAAGAATCCCTCGACTGCAGGCATAATAATAATGGCCAAAAGGATTTTACGGGCTTTAAGATTTCTATACATAAAGCCATGCCTAAGTTAGTTTGGTCTACAGAATGTATTGTCCGACTTTAACGTGTTGGTACAAACCTGGTCAGTGAGATTAGGGGATGGCCACCCAAAAATATATGTCGAAATACAGTTTTTGGTATAATAGAACTATTTGATTATTGCAATGTTAGAAGGTCGCATATAATTTACACTTTGAAAATCTTGCTTAACATGTTTAGACACTCACACCGGTAATCCCCGGAGGGGAAGGCTGGGGTAACCATTACATCCAAATTTCGCCGAGCGTATTTCCGTCCCATGATGTGATAGGGTGTGAGCCTATCGTCATACCGGCCACAATTCCAAACTCCAGGCTGATACTGAACATTTTGTAATAGCAAAACCTAATATCATTTACCTGGGGATCGAACCGAACACCTCAGCACAGCAGACGTTCCGCGGGATACAATTGCGCCACCGAGGCCAACATAAAGTAAATACCTAATAATGCACTTAATTCCTTAAGCAGCACAGGTGTTTAGAGGTAATTTGAAACAAAATGCAGCGCATACCAATTGCACGTTACCAACGGTGGTTCAAAGAGCAGGTTGTCGCGCTAACACCTTACTTAAGCGTCGATGTATGTTTAATGGCGGTCACTTTGAGTACGTCTCCCACAGGACGCGGCTTTTGAAAACTGACTGCGATGCGCGTTTCCATTGTCATAATAGAAAATGTGAAATTGCAACGAAATTGTCACTTCTAGATTGTATCTTAGGCGTTTTGATATTACACACCAACCACACTTTACATGATACTAAATAAATGGGTAAGGCCGTAGATTTTTCCACTTTATCATTACCAGTCACGTTCATATTAATATCATAAACAATTAACACTTTTTACCAGCTTTGATAATTTTATCCTGTAGATTAGTTTTTAGGGTAAAAACAACTTTTACGAATTAACTGTAACTATAACAGTTTTTATATAATTTAATTTTAACGATATTAAGGATTTACGTTTTCATACAAAAATAAAATGAACATAAATTTCATCAGATAGTAAATTGACAAAATTACGAATATTTTGTTAAGTAAGCCATATAATTTTTAGTTTATGTAAAATCACAAGGTTTGAGCAATTAAATCCAATATTTCATTATTTTAAAAGAGCGTTTATTTATTTTTTATTCCAGTTTTAAAACAGGTACATCAATTTTTACACTTTTATGTTACTATTTTATGTTACCAATATTGGTAAGTAAATGAAGTCTTTGAATAGTATTCGAAGAATATGTAAAATTAGACGGGCAATCCTAAGCAGAACAATAAAAAAAAGAAAAAGAAGTCGCCATATTGTGGCCTATGGATTGTTTCAAACAGTACACCAGCAGTTTCGTCACTGAAATTCAGAAACAGTTATGTGATATTTTTAAGGTAAGTAGACACTTGTTTATGTTCATTGTATTATTTTTTTAGGCCACATAGCTTATATTTATCAAGAAAACATCTATAATGTCGCAAATCTTTTTAGTTTTGAAATTATAAGCTAATTACATCTAAAATATTTCGCTTTTATGATACTTTTATGTTACTTTTATGTTACCTGTAGCATAAACTTTTACGTCACAGTAGCACAACTTGTGTTTAATTTTTGGGAAAAGTACCTTAATCTTAATCTTTCGTTATGTTCGTACCTGTATTATAAATTATGTTGCTTTTATGTTACTTTTATTTTTTTACTTTATGTTACAAAAGTGGAAAAAACTACGGCCTTACCCAAATACGTTAACTTATTAAGTACGCAGTAAAAAAAAATCTGAATGAATGAAAAGTTCTTTCCTCAAGGGTTTTTCTCATTGAATGACGAAGCAAGCAGGACGCTCACCTGATGCTAAGCGCCACGCTTGCCCATATACAGAAGCCACATCACACAGAACTATGTATTGTAAAGCTGCATGGCACCGGACTTCGTTCGTCACCCCGAGACATAAGATGTTAATTCTAATAATGACTTGGCAGCATAAATAAACAATGCTTTGTCCAACCCAGACGGCATACCAACTCTGTAAATGTTTGTAATGCAGTCATGATTTCACTAGTATTTATTTTAAGCGTCCATGGCCGGTGGTGGTAGCTTACCATCGGGTGCTCCAGCTGCACGTTTGCCTCTCATACGTAAAAAACATACCAACGTACAAAACACCTTAATACTGTGCAGATTCAAGAAAGAATCAAAGTGGTAGTTTTTCAGTAGTAGAGCTACGTTTAGTGGCAGAGCTACGCCGTAGACAGTTTTGTCTACAGCACGGATGGCCCGGCTCAGCCGGGTCGTTCCCACTATCTCACAGAAAACCTCCGTAAAGTAGCGGCTTGCTGCTGAGTCTCGCACAGTGGGTGAGATATCGCAGAGACTTGTCGAGCTTCAATACTCGGTGTCGAAATATGCGTGCCACTGTCGATCCTGTCTTACAGGAGTTACAGTGGCGGGTATACAGGCGTAAGTGTATGTTTTACCATCAATGTCTCAAAGTTACATTAAGCCATGTATCGTTTATTCTCTACTCTCGTATACCGTGTCGTCCCCGCCAACGTGAACATACCACGAGCATGCATGCACTACGCGCCTCCGCAGTCTTGCCCTCCTTTGTACAGCTCTCCTCAATAACTTCTTTGCATATTTCAACCGATGTGACCGCCAGAGTCGTGTATGCTATCTGTACACTCCTCACCAGTCTAACTTTACCCGTACAACTGCTACTGCCAGTGGAAATTCAACCTAAAGCTAAAGATGTAGAGTCTTGATGAATTTGAGTTGAAGTATTCAGTTATGCTGGTAAAGATGCAAAAGGTTATTCGGAGGTCCTCGTTTGAGATATTAGCAGGTTCAAGTGTCCAGATGGGTGCATTTTGGCCAGTCACAGTGGTCTACGTGAGATGTTTTCGGTTTGATAGCCTTTGAATGTGGCTCTCCTGTGGTTATGTGATTTTGTCGTAAGGCCTTGGAGGTAAATAGATACAATTATTTATCTAAGTTTTGACTTTTCGAAGTATATGTAGAATTCTTCATAAGAATTTCGAAGGTATGTGAAGTCTACGAAACCGCATTAACATAGTTAAAAACCAACTTGAAAAAAATTACATTGGAATATCAAAGATAACAATTTAGTTTTTTTTTGTCGCTGCCGATTAATTGATATTGCACCGTATAGTTAAAACTTATTTATTTCAATTTTCAGTGTAATGTACAGCTATGGTATATAAATTCCAACACAATTAAACAAATGCGACAAAAGAGGTGAGGAGTTAACTTTTTTTACTCCGGATTCCATCATCAGACAGACCCAAAACATGGGACCACATCGTAACTAAACTCTATTGAATATTTTTTTCCGACTCAATCGATCCACAGTTGTAGGAGAAATTGATGTACATACATAATAAAATATACGTGCCGAAATGAGAACTTCCTCGTTTTTGAAGTCAGTTAAAACGTCAACTGCGTTGCTCTACCGCTCAACTACCCTATTTCTTAGGCTTCCACTAATTTGCACCTCTGCCTACTCATTAAAAAATACAGGCGTGAGTCTATGTGAATAATTACTCTTTAAGCATAAGTGCTCCGAAAACATTTCATAAGAAGTAACAAACAGGTAATCATGCCACAAAATGTAAAAATATTTCTAAAGAGTTTTGTCCACATGCGAACTGCATCAAGTAATGTGGTGGTAGTTGGTAGTGGTGTGGGATGTGGTGACACCACATCGCTGCTAATTCACGCTGACGGGGATATCACCCGCGTTCGCGTCACACACCAGCCTGATATACAGGGTGGTGCGGAGTTCCATATTAAATCTTACTCGCGGATAAAAAAACTCGGAATAAACTTTATGAAATTAAATTTACTTATTTATTTTGCTAGTGGTAGGATATGCATATCCTCCCGGATAACGATAACTGTACACATGGTGTTTAAACCATAGTGATCCACATACCTTGTGTGGATCGTGTTCCAGGATCAGTCGGTGTATCTTGTTCTCCTGAGGGGCTTGCGACATGACTTGATGGTTGGTTGTGGTACATGGCATGATTCTGGTGACCAACGATGAACTCATTATGTGTCGGTGGTCGCTAGTTTTTTGGACTGCACTACACTTACCGTCAGGTGTAGTGCAGTCACTTTAAAAGAAACGTTGTTTCTTCTGAATTAATTATTCTGAAAAAGATGGAATACCGCTACTGATAGGTATGACTGATGAGGGCTTTCTTTCGATAGAAGATATATTTCGACTACTTTAATTTTGTACTTTAAGACTAATGAGGTATATCTCATTTGTATCAGGTGACAGAATAAATGATAGTCGTTTTAAAGGTGTAGAGCTACGCTGTAGATACCACAGCATGAATGGGCCAGTTCTACCAGGTTAGTGTCACTGACTAACACAAAAGCTGCTTAAAGTGGTAGCTCGTTGTTGCTTTTCATATTTCCCAAGGCTCATATCCCCCCATTCCTAAACCCTTCTTTAAAAAGATTGCCTGATGGTAACGTCTACTATGAGTTTACAGTAACAACGTCACACAGAATTTTGAATTACAAACACTGCATGGCACTGAACTGCGCTCTTCACCTTTAAACATATGTTAAGTCCCATAATGACCAATACATCTAGAATAACCCCCATGCGATATTAACTGACGAAAAATAACGAATAAAATATAAAAGCGAAGCACCCTGTAAATACCCCTCCTTAGCAACCACATGCAGACAGTGTTTCGCCAGGCGAAAAAATTAAAATAAACAATGGTAACAACCGGCCCACACCCCGCGGGCTTTTTCTGTAATAAAGCTTTTGTCCTAAGATTAGCTTTCAAGGAGAGCTTTAATCTGGCCGTGCCGTCTCTCACTGGCAAAATGCAACTTTTTTCCATGAGGAACTGTTTTGAGGAATGAAGTCTGTATCTTTAGCTGGTGATAGGCCTTTGGGAGAACAAAAGGGTGGAATTGAAACTGCTGAAGCTGCTGGAAACTTATGTGAACTTTTAACCGATTTCATAAAAAGAGGAAGTCTAAATTCGGTGCGCTTCTTTATTTTTTTAAGTATGTGCATCAATTTATCCATCAATTGTGGACCCATTTTAATGAAATACAGTTCATTCGATAGAGTTGCGATGTATGTAATAACGGAGTAAGAAAACTAAACTCTTCAACGGATAACATCACAGTCGTCACGATTATATTATTGTATTGGAATTTACATACCATAGCTTTACCAACCACTAAAATTGAAGTGGCGGTAGTGGAGATGGAAGTGGTGGAGACCACTTACCATCACGTGACCCACTTGTTCGTTTGCCGGTATATGCTATAAAAAAAGGTCTCTTGTATTTGAACATTTAATCCCTAATCGACTCTGTTACGCTGTTCAGAAAGCCACTAAATAGTTATTTCATGGAAATCCCAATGAGCAAAACTACTCTACATGTTACCTATGATATAACTTCAGCATGGCCACGATAAGAATTTATTTGTTTGTTTTTCCATGAATCTCTTAAGTTCAATGTTGTGTAGTATTACTTCTTATTTGTTTTTCTCCATCGCATTTGTAAGTTTTCTAGTAGAACCATTATTTATTTCTATCAAAGTAACGCTGTAGGGCTGAAAACCAAAAGCCAGATTATCTTTTTTTTTATAGAATAGACCGGCAAACGAGCAAGTGGGTCACCTGATGATAAGAATCATAGACGCGTTGCCGACCTTAAAAGGAAGGGATAATTAAGGGATTGGGAAGGGGAGGGGGATTTGGGCCTCTGGATATCACACTTACCGTACGCAATGCAGCAGCAAGCCGCTATTTTAAGTCGGTTTTCTGTGAGACAGTGGTAACGACCCGGACATGCTGGCCCATTCATGCTGTAGACAAAACTATCTACAGCGTGGCTTTACCACTCACAAATCTTTCCTTGTGCGTTAAGTGTTGTTCGAAAACCAATAATATTTTAACATAATAATAAATTCTCACAGTCACTCGTTTATATATAAATTGCAAAATCACTTAACAATCATCGAAAGATTTCCGACGTCCCACAACTTACTTCCCCTAATTTTTACAGCCAGACCAAATGGTCGTAAATCCTCGAACTGATTGGCATCGACCATATGACAATGAAGCGATTTTTTTCCCCGAACCCCCCAGTGGGGGAAGGAGCGAAAAGGAATTAATGCAAAACAAAAGTCCCGCTATCTAGCTAGTGGGCGGGCTTCAGGCAGTAAATTACTGGATGGGCGTCAACCCACCGCTATGTATCAATCAGTAGAGTCCAGATTTATGAGACAGTTCACTTCGGAACTGTTAGCCTTAGCGACGAAAATGTGTTACAGTTATCCAAGTCTTGGGTGCTTTCTTTTATTTTTTTTCTTTATCCTGAATATGTTTATTAGACGATTTATGGGGTGGCTCAATTAGATGGTGAGAGATTGAGGGGTTTTTGTGAGGCTGTAGTTACAGATTTGAAAATATATTCTTGATGTTTTGTAATGTAATGGTGACTTAAATGAAAGAAACTTAGAGAGGGCCATATTGCTGAGTTTAGTGGTAACTGGTAAGGTTTACTAAATAGTGACTATCAAAGGAATAAAACTGTAAAAGTAACGAAAAATGTATGCGTTACTAAAATAATCAATCATTATCGTATCGTTACATTACTTTTGATACATTCGAGCTCTAGCGTGAAGGTTCGCATCAGGTCTCGTCGCGTACGGTATGTATTCGTACTTCTTACGTACTTTGTAAAAGAAAACAACATAATACACATTTTTTTAACTTTAAACTGTATTTTATTAAACCACTGTCATCTCCTTAAAAATTTCAATTAATTTAATGGGAAAACTTTTTTTTTGCTTAGCTTATGCGTCTTCCAGAAACTTACTGAATATACAAACAATTTTAATAAAAATACATTCATTTAATCAAACTAATTCAAATGAATCCGAGAAACAAATGAATCTGGGACTAACGTTACTCGGTTACAAATACTAACGGTTAGCTACAACTCTAAATTAATGAATAGTATATGATAATGTCTCAACGTGAAACTTAATATGATCATCTTTTTGTAGACAATCGTCATCCTACTATCAGGTTTAATTAGACATTTAAATGTAGTCGGTAAAAAGTTTTCTTGTTGTATCTATTTACGAATCTGCAGAATAAGTAACAGTGGCAGTACTGAGGCTTGCCTCTTAAGGCTTGCCACATATTCCATTTTCTATTAAACACACATCAATTTTATAAGACTTGACGTTTAATATACAACCTTATCACTTAACGAACGCCTTAACCGAGAGTCATCGTCGGCAACAAATAACTCACCGCCGGCGAGATTTGTCGTTGTCGCCATCCATTGTCGCACGACACGGCCGTAATGAAACCCGCTTATCTCGACTGCTTCAACCCCGTCGCTTATCTCCGTCAAGACCCTCAAGACAGCTAATCGTGTAAATTAGAAACATGTTTTTTTATTGTGGGTGGACTGTACATCTGGATTTCTCAAAACGTGTTTAGGATTTAATGAACGGGAACTATTTGTCTGTTCTTTTTTTTATATAGCCGGCAAACGAGCAAGTGGGTCACCTGATGGTAAGTAATCTCCATCATGTACGTCCACAATACCAGAAGAATCATGGGCGCGTTGCCGACCTTAAAGAAAAGGGATAATTAGGGATTAGGAAGGGGAGGGGGATTTGTGCCTCTAGATATCTCACTCACCGTACGAAATGCAGCAGCAAGTCGCTACTTTACGACGGTTTTCTGTGAGACAGGGGTAACGATCCGGTCGAGCCGGCCCATTCCTGCTATAGACAAAACTGTCTACAGCATGGCTCTACCACTCGATCAAGTTCAATATCAGTTCTAGGACATAAACTGGAGAAGGGGAAAAATGGGGAACGGGTAAAGGATTTTTTGTACACTAAATCCCTAGAGGGATTCATGTCAGGCAGACGATCGTAAAAGTACAAGCCAAATCTTTCTGTAACATGTGTTAAAAAGCATATTGCGCCGACCCCACTGCGAGTGGGATAAGGACAGATGGAAGAAGAAGACTCTATTTTGTGTACCTGTATCACCTCAGAAAATAAAGTGGGATTAATAAGTCCCATTTCTTCAGCTCTGCCTTGTTTCAAAATCAGTTTTGATTAACCGATTTGCACATTAAAAATACTTGAAATAACAAAAGTTGAATGAGCTCAACAAACGTACAGTACTACACAATATTTATTACGTAACAATAAAATATTGACACGAGCGAACGGACTGTCATGTCGGACTGTCACGCCGGACTGTCATGCCGGACTGACGTACACTTACAGCTCAAGAGGAAATTAGTCTCGGCGCAACGTCCGACGCATTTTGCATTTTTCCATTCGCGTCAACATTGACACCCACGCTGTGTTTGCGTGGACAAAGCTGCCGACCGAAACGTCGACACTGTACGTTGACGTGTGCGTTTATTGGAAAACATTTAGCATGTTCATTCTTTGTGCTGATAAATATATTATTGGTAGATATTGATTTCTTTTTGTGTGTGACTGATTTTACATTAACACGATACGCTTCGGTAATATTTATTTTCCGCGAGATAAAAAGTGTAGTGTTATAAATTTGAACCTTATGTTTGTCTATTAGTTTTTTTTTATTTGATTGAATGACGAGACGAGAAATGCGCTCGCTTGATGGAAAGCGCCACGCCTGCCCATATACAGAAGCAACACCACACAGAACTTTAAATAACAAAGCACTGCATACCACTGAACCGCGCTCGTCACCCCGAGACATAAGATGTTGAGTCTCATAATGCCCAGTAATTCCACTGGCTTCAATGTCCTTCAAACCGGAACACAACAGTGCTTACATATTGGTGCTTGGCGGCAGAAATAGACAAAGCGGCACCAACCCAGACGGCCTCCCGCATACGAGGTACCTACGTGTCTCCCAGCACGCACCCGGCATATTTGCGAAATACACAGACATTTAGCGTGGGAATCAAACCGGCGCCTTCTTTTCACAGCCGGCTTACTGCACACCTTGATTAATAAAGTAAACAACTCCGATAATCACCATCAAAACGTGCGAAAATACTTTATAATTGAAACTAACTGCTAAGAGCGGTTGTTATCAATTTGATTTCACTAGAACCGACCGACGTAAACATTTCTGCATTTTATAACCTCTACTTTATGATGATGGTAATGTAAACTGCGCTCGCGCACCGGAATAGAACGTAAATTGGGACGACTGTGAATTTTAAATGTAAAATTGTGTAATTTGAATACTAAATAGTTATTGGTCATTAACACATGCGGACCATCATCTTAGTTTAGTTTCCTATTAGTATATTTTATCGTAAGTTATATATTATGATAAGTAATACCGGATGTAAAGGTAACACTTCTAAAAGGTAAAAGAAGCAAATGTTATTCCTAAGGTTAAAATCTTTACGATAGCCTAGAAGATATATTATGAAATGGTCTCACCTTTTCAACTACTAATAATGCATAGTAAATGCTATTTGAATGAATAACAGTTTTTAAATCGTGAGTTATCAATTAAAACAGAAACTGAGGCGTAACACTTGTTCATCCACATGTTTGGAAAGCGTTTTGCTAGCAAGGATGCCGTGGAATATGATTCGCATTATGTTGTTTGTATCTTTAAGGAAAGATAAAGGTGCTAAG
The DNA here is from genome assembly GCA_949126905.1 of Amorpha juglandis. NCBI lineage: Eukaryota > Metazoa > Arthropoda > Insecta > Lepidoptera > Sphingidae > Amorpha > Amorpha juglandis. The sequence continues at coordinate 1,383,525 of OX421370.1, read as the reverse complement.
TTAAAGTTCCACGTCGCTACTCTTTTCCAAATTGGGCAACATACAGACCGATGATTGTTGCCTAAAGCCCCATTTACAAAGAGATATTATTTCTTTCGACATAGCTGAGAATATCCCAGAAATATTTGTAAGTAATCACTTCTGTCGATCGTCCCGAGCCGCACACGTTTTTTTTTGTGTGACCACTTGGTTATAACTATTATTTCTGTTGTATTTACTAGCCAAAATGATTCTGCTTCATAACTTTGAAATCTCCAAAGCTGGCCAAGGCCCTCTTGCAAGACCTTTGCATCTGTCAAGAAAAAATTAACTATAGTCAATATACGGTTTTAATAGCACATGCTTAGCATTAAGTTAAAATGATTAATCAATTACGTAAGACCCCGGAATGTTTGTAATGAAGGATATTTCCAAATCTTACGGGACGAATATCTAATGAAATAATTATGCAAATGAAATATTAATCTCCGTCTGTTACCTGAAGGACGACATTAAGTTGGCAATCAGTCTTTGTAATTCATTAGTGATTTAAACATTCACTTTCGAAGTGACGCGCATTTTGCTAGTGAGACTATCCCGCCCACACACCCGCCACTGTAACTCCTGTGCACCAGGATCAACAGTGGCACGCATTTTTGTCGACACCGAGCAGTGAAGCTCGGCGAGTCTTTGGGAATATCTAAATGTATTTGTCCCGGAACGATATTAATTTGGAAGTTGGAAATATTATCGCCGGATAGCGACCACCGTATACATGGTAAAACCTGCCATAGTGACCCATACACCTTGTGTAGATCGCGTTTCGGGATCAGCCAGTATATGCGATTCTCCCGAGAGACTTGTGACAGGACTTGATGGTTGGTTGGGATGAGTATAGGGGCACATCCTTGTATCCCTGTGCATCAGTCATCCGCCTCTCCTAAACCAACTGTTACCGCGTTACAATGTAAGATATCCTCATGTAACCACATACCGTTAACAATTAATTTTAATTACGCATTTGAAAGCGTAAGTTGGACGCGTGTAATCAATTATTTCTAATATTTATCAATTAGTATGCTTAGTTAAATAATATAATATACATACGTACATATACTCACGCCTGTAATCCCCGAAGGGGCAGGCAGAGGTGTAACCAGTACACCCACATTTCGGCGAGCGTATCTTCGTCCCATGATGTGATAGGCTCGCCGCCTACATAACACCATACCGAGCACAATTCCAGACTCCGGGCTGATACTGAGCATTTCGTAATAGTAAAACCCAAAATCACTTTTACACCGACCCGGGATCGAATCCAAGACCTCAGCACAGCAGTGATACCGCGTGCGCAATACACATGCAGGCAATCATATATTAGTAAAGCTGCATTACCTACTTAACAGAACGCCTTTTATCTTCATTGCCTTTTTTAACCCACTTCGAAAAGAAGTTGTTCACAATAATTACAACTACGAGAGTCCTTCGGTCTCATAACACCCAGACCCGAAACCATCTATTTGTGGATCACACAAACATTTGCTTCGGTGCGGGGATGGAACCCACGGCCTCTCATTTCACAGCCGGCTACACACACACTGCGCCCTGGAGTCTCTATAGGTTCACACCTATTTCCCATAAGGGTAGGCAAAGACAACGGACAATATTTGTCTCAGTGTGGAATCGAACCCACGGCCCCTAGCTTCGCAGCCGGCTACCCACTGCACCACGGAGTCAATAATAAAACTTTAGTATCTAAAATAAAACGAAATTTGCAACGTTACATGCTATGGCCCCGACCGCTTTTGTTTTGACAGGTTCGCTATATATTATGTAGGCATGGTAAACGCGCCGTGATGAATGGCTGCCGAAACTAAAAAGTTATCTATTCACTTACCCATTCCAATAGGTAATTCACACAATAAACACATTTGCACTAGTGTTTTTAGATCGACAGAAATAGGTTAATTGATGTGTTATGCAAATATGCAATTACATTTTAACCCACCAAGAAAAAGTTGAGATATTATTAAAATTTATTTTACTAAATTCATTACTTTAAATCTCCCCTTCCCAATCCTTAATTATCCCTTTCCTTTAAGCTGGCAACGCGCCCATGATTCTTTTGGGCTTACATGGGTGGTAGAGATCATTTACCATAAGGTTTTGGAGATTAAGGGACCCACTTGCTCGTTTGCCGGCCTTTGCTATAAAAAATATATTCAGTAGTCTTCGCTCATAACCCATTATGCATTCGGCAGACATGTCCAGTTCAAATTCACACAGACTGGCTTCAGTCATCTTCTACGTAACAAAAAAACTCAATACCGACAAGACGTTACCTGACTACTGAATTTAGCACCGAACCAGTTATATAAACATTCCGATTATTCAATCCATCGTCGGTTTTTCCACGGTCATAACAATTGCAGTTTTATGAGAGTGATACGGGTTTCCGCAAGAACTTCCTCGATGTGTGTTGTCCATACTCGTGCACTAACTTCTTTCCGAGCACAGTAACTTTACAGAATCCATTACACCTGATAGTAAGTGCACTGCTATCAGGCATAGCCAACTCTTTGGTTTCTCCGGTCCTCTCCGGGAGCTATCGACGTGACTTGATGGTTGGTTAGGGCTACATCCTTGTATGCTTGTTCCTGTATCGGTCATCCGTCTATCCTGTCGAAGGCCCCTCAATATGCTTCTTTCCTCTTTTCCTCTCTCTCGGAGTATAAAGAAGCATTTATACAGGTCGTTATGATTCTAGCTACCACTGACAAACCGAGTAGTTTAGCAACTCCGTCTAAAACTTGATAATTTCTCTCACAGAAGCATGACGTCATTAGCAACTCTATAAATCAACACTAACTTAATTAGCTCACGCTTAAATTCCCAAAGGGATGGACAAAGGCACATCTAGTGCAACTACGATGGTCCGTCTTGCTTATTTCCATATGACAAGGGGCGAACCTATGGCTGTTTAAGGCACAATTTTTAATTACGGACTACTTCTATCTGATTTATCGAATAGAAAAACTCAAACAAATATTTGTTGTTGTATGGGATTTGAGCTCAGAACTTCTTAGTATAAGTACGTCGCTACTAGACTAACTTGGTAATCGAATGAGCAATTTAAAAACCTGCCAACCTAGACAGCCTCTTTTAATACGAGGGAACTACTTAGTGAAATTTGTGTCTTAAATCTTCATCATCATCAGCCACAAGATGTCCACTGCTGAACATAGGCCTCCCCCAAAGATTTCAAGACCGACTTGTTGGAAGCGGCCTGCATCCATCGACTTCCTGCGACCTTTATCTTTATTTTTTATTGTCTTACGATACATTATATAAAAATGCACACCTTTTTTATGAAGAGACAACAACCATTAATCATGCAAAATATAAACGGAACTAAAAAATAATAAATAACATTTCGAAAACAATAGGTGGTTGTTATTTAAGAAATGAGACAGCCAAAATTCAGAGAAACATCTGCTGTCGATTAAATTTTCGATAATAATAACTTTTTGTTATTCAATGTACAACTGGGGAAAGTGTTTTTTGGATGAATTTAGAAGTCTTTGGTTTTTGAAATACTTATTTCTTTTTAAACGACTTTAAAAAAGGAAAATGTTCTAAATTCAGCGAGTTTTTTTTGCTTTTTTATGTATGTACGTCGATTTGTCCGCCAATTGTGTACCAAATTTGTCGTAAAAAAATCATTCTATAAAGTTTAGCTGCGATGTGATCCCATATAAATTTAGTTAAAATCTCATGATGGATTAAGGACTAAAAAATTAAACAAATCAGTTGAACAGCATCGACAGGTTGTTATTTTATTTTAAAAGAAGAGGACGTGAAACGAGTAAGTAAGTCGCGTGATAAATGACCTCTACTGCTATGAACAATCACGATACCAGAAGAACCAAAGATGCGAGAGACCTACCTAGTACACTTAATGGAGTTGTTACAGTTTTTTCAACAAAACTTAGATTAACTTATATGGAGAACAAACGGAACAGACTGCAAGGAAACCAAAGATAATAAAAGTTAACAAGTAATATAATAAGTATGAATGGTGGCGAGTGTGACGTGAGGTGAATGTAGAAGACACAATCTGTGGTATAATTGTGGCAGACTCAGCTGCTTCGCGCCGGCTAGTAATTGAATGAGCTGCGATGCTCGGCGCATTCTTATCGACAGACGGACAGTGAGGTAGGACGGGTTTGTTTGGATTTGTCAAAACATAATTTATAAGCTATACTGAAGTCATTTTTGTCTACAGCGTGAATGGGCCTACTCGATCAGGGCAGCACAAATATTGAAAACAGGCGTTAAGACTTAACATGTCACGCATTCCAGTGACATGCAGTACTTTGTAATATAAAGTTCTGTGTTCCGTTTATGGGCAGGAGTGCTTATCATCAGGCGAGGGACCTGCTTGTCTCGCATTCAAGCAAAAAAAGAAGACAAAAAGTCTATGTATCTATCTACAGTATGAATCACTCTACCGTTGTAAATTTTTTATTACTTTCTAGACAGGATAGATCTGTCTTATCTAACCATATATCCAAAATTCATTCACTCTGATGGCTTAAGAGTACGATACATTCAGCATGTTCTTCAAAATCACCCATCCCAAACTTCAAAATTCAAAACAATACCGAACAAGACCGCATCACAAGTTTTATCTCATCTAACGTCCATATTGCCTCACAAAACATATCTGGAAAGTGCAAGCCGGCAGAAACGGCGGTCCCAGCTTAATTTAGTGTCCGATAATTAAACCGCCAGCATTCCCCCACACCTCCCCCCACCCTGGACATGACCTCAGAACACGCTGAGATGTGTATTTTTGTCCAACACGGCACGTTTGGGTTTATTGAATATGATTTGGGTTTAGGTAAATGGCTTTGGATTTACAAGGAATTAATATGTTTGCAGGTGAATGGATTTTTAAGATAGTTATGACACTTACCTCTTTAATCTTTTGTCTAATACTAGCGCATTCTATAAATCCTGGGTTCGATTTTTAAGTGGGTAAAAATTAGATAATGATGTCTTACGTTTCTGCGAATGTTACACACGGAAATAAACTAATTTAAACGGATTTTTCGCGGTCACGATTAGTCACGGGGTTGACTGGAGTCCACTCCATGACCACGAAGGCTGAAAAGCTTTCGAAAAGTCGGGACCAAAATGAAACTAAAAAACCACGATAAAATCCGTTTAAATTAGTTTTATTAAAAATTATTTTTCGGGCTATAAGTGTATTTGGAATGAATATTATAAGAGACGGAGTCAGTGAGTCATAATTTTCTATGAAATCCTAAGATGATAATCTCTTTGTCGAGGCATATGTATCGTAAAATATATCATACAAAAGAAACACATTTTTTTTGAAGTTATACTTCTTTAGGCGCGTTATGAAAAAATGATGAGAGTGAAATTTTAAGATGCGCGCGCACCTGTGACACAAAATTAACAGTATGAAGCCGTCTGTAGGGGTGCTCGATATATATCGATATGTGATAAAATATCGATACATTTGTTCGATATATCGAATCAATGCGATATTATCGCATCATTGAAGTCGATATATAATATCGATATATTTTATCCGATATATCGAATCAATGCGATACTATCGAATCATTGAAGTCGATATATTTTATCCGATAGATCGAAATAAGGATATCGGAAAATAGAAAACACTATCGGATGTAGCTAAAAAAAAAAAAAAAACAACATCAAATACCAGAATGAGTATTGAATGTTGTTTTTTTTCAACATGTCTCTAGTTTATACATTCACAACACGTGTTTGAGTTTCATACAAGTGCGAATTATATATGTGCTAATAAATTATATTCAGTAGTGATTTAAATTGAATATTTTGATTGATATTACTTACTATTTGTGAATATTAGTGAAAAAAATTGTGCTTATATACTTTTTCAAGTGCTCCAATATAATTGAGGTTAACTATCCGTATGTATTATTTATTGATATAAATTAAAATACTTTTATTTAATATAATTAACACTAAATATTATTAAATTATTAATGTTAAATACTTATTATTATTGTAATCAATTATTTGCATGCAATTAAAAACTATTTTTTAATGATGCCAAAGAAGTATAACTTCTCACGCGCGTACATAAGTACACGCACCCATTTTTTTTTTGTAGAAACTTTCTTCTTAAACCCTTTTTCTTCTATAGGTGTTTATTTTTATAGTGCTTATACACTGTAGCTTGGCGGCGGAAATAGACAGAGCGGTGGTACTAACCCAGATGGCCTCTCGCATACGAGGGACCTACTACCGGAGGTAGCCCAGGAGGCGCAACTCCCTTCCCCTTACTAATTCTTTTAGCATCCGTTTCCTTCTAGCTCAGCAATGCGTCTATGATTCTTCAGGTATCGTCAGGGCGGTGGAAATCACCTACAATTAGGTGATCTGCTTGATTGTTTACTGTCTTCTGCTTAAAAAAATGAATCACATATAGTAAATACAATATCCACCAGAACCATTAAAGCTGTCAATTACACTTGATAAAATATTTTTGGCAAACTTTTTTACACGCTGGGAATAGAATAACTAATATCGAATGAACTCTATACGACGATACATTGACAAAGTTGTCTGTACGGAAACTATAATCGGGTAAATTAAAATGTAAGTTTCTGCTAGGAAAAAGTTTGAAATAAATTCTAGCATTCGTAACGAAGACTATAAGTTCTTTGAAATTATTTTCTTAAGATCTACAGGTATTAATTTATTTCAAGAGATAAGCATCTTAGAGTATAATTTAGAGCATATGTTTTCTGCTAGATTCAATACTTTATTCTTCTAAAAGTTTGTTTTTCTTTATTATCTGTATATATTTGTAAAATCATTATTAACAACAATAGAAATTATCATAAACGAAATAAAGGTGTAGAGACGTATTTATTTATTTATTATACATATACGCACTCATTCCTGTAATCCCCAAAGGGGTCTGCAGAGGTGTAACTAGTACACCCAGATTTCGCCAAGCGTATTTACGTCCCATGGTATGATAGGGGGCGATCCTATAAAATCAGTATAAAATGTTGTATCAGTCAAGAGGAACCACACAAAGACATAATATTCAAAAATATCCTACTAATCCTACTAATATTATAAACGCGAAAGTTTGAAAGTATGGATGGATGGATGTATGTTTGTTACTCTTTCACGTAAAAACTACTGGATGGATTTTAATGAAACTTTACAATAATATAGCTTATACATCAGAATAGGACATAGGCTACTTTTTATCCCGGAAAAAGCGGATCACGCGGGCGGAGCCGCGAGCAAAAGCTAGTGAATCATAAATGGCAATATCCGAATGTCATTCTTAATTACGTTAGAATTTGTGATATCCAAAAATATTAGTATGGAAAAATAATTAGAACAACCATCGTGTAGGGAATAACTACCTTTTATAGATATAAAAGTTATTTTGGAATAGGTGTATACAGTTTGATCTGCGATGTATAAAAATCTATTCAATAATAGAACTTGCAGAATATAATTTGAATGGCAAATTTACTTCTCATAGCCCTATTTATGGCCGAGTAGCAAACATCTGTTTATTTTCATAGTGGTAGACTCACGCTGTAGACAGTTTTGTCTACAGCTGGTAAAGGAAGCCCACTTGAGTTTGTATCGCCGGGTCTTCTCAAGAAGGGTCGTTTCGGATCTGATGGTAATTTTAAAACACGTGCCGTTTCGGTAATTCCTATGGTCCATATCGACAAATTACATTTTTTGCCTTATTAATTGCAAAAAGCCATTGCATCGGTAGCCTACCAAAGAATTGGAACTGACTACCGAGACGGAGGTTGTGAATTCAATCCCAGTTCCAATGAACCTGAGAATTCTATGTAAGAATTTCGAAGGTGTGTGAAGTCTGTAAAGAGAGGTCTCTCATTAGTTGATGGGGCCCGTGCCCAGCTGAGGGTCAGTATATAATAATACTGATTCGTTAACAAACATTGAGGGAGAATTATATAAAAATGTATTTATACATAAGTAACTTGAACAAATGCGCGCATATTTATTTACTTCGTCTACTACACGCGCAGTGGTCCGTCACAAATAAAAAACGGACAAAAATAAATTGTTTAAGCCCGGATAGATTTATTAATATAGGCGCGGCTAGAATTTAGACCATATAAAATACGTTACTCGATAGTGTGATAGGCGGCCATTTGCCAACAAACTGGCGTGAATTGTCAAATGTATCTCATAAAAAAGCGCGCCGGCCGACGGCCGAGGTTTTAGAGTCGGAATAAATAAAATGCCTCCCTGTCAGTGATATTTTAAACATGACAACTTGATATGGCGTCGGGGCGAACTGTTTGACTCTGTGATATATCGATGGAAACGAAAAAGTAAGTGTGACGTAAAATTTGAGCGTTATTATCATCGGCTGGTTAATAGTAGTTGTAGAGCGAGTTTTAGTGATAGCTATCACTTCATTTGTATACGGGGAATATATTATGAAACTAATAAGATACACTTTATTAAGTGGTAGGTCTCTCATATGCGAAAGGCCGTCTGGGTTAGTACCACCGCTTCGTCCATTCTGCCGCCAAGCAACAGTGTTTAAGCACTATTGTGTTTCGGTTTGAAGGCCATTGAATCCAGTTAAATTACTCGGCATTATGAGACTTAACATCTTATGTCTCGGGGAGACGAGCGCAGTTCAGTGCTATGCAGTGTTTTGTAATTCAAAGTTATGTGTGGTGTTGCTTGACTGGGATTTATATTTATATGATCAGGTCGAAATGCCATGTGACATAGATGATGCAGCGGAACAGTTACTTCCATTTTTATTATAGTTTTGTTAACCGAGCAAATACTTTTATAGGGGGAAGTACGTACAAAATGACATATGGTTTTGTTTTTGGGTCATAAATCTTTATTGGTAAATCACAGCACTGCCATATTTCACACTAATCATCTTTGGTTCTTTGTCTATTAAATCTAACAAGCATTTATAGAATAAAAATAATAGGAAAAAAAATATTATTATTTTAACTGAGGTCATCCTAAATCCATTTTGTCCATATGCTATGGACATAATGGCATATTAAATATGGACAAAATGATATACACGTTGAAGCTATAAAATTACTGACAAAGTTCACAAATAAAACGCTTGGCTCGTTTAGGAACGTCAGCTCAAGAAGCGTGAGCCCAATGCGAACACTTTAAGCATCGCAACCAGTCCTCTACAGGAACTATTATTGGAATGCAACATTAATTCCTTAAAAAATTAAATAAATGCTACACAAATAGACACAAAAGAGAAAAACTTAACATTTACACAAAATATATGTTGTAAGGAAAAAAAACTCTTAACGTGCCCAAGATTGTCATCGGCTATGGCACCAGGGAGAATGAGAGCAGTGCGTTCAAGTTTTGGCAGGTTTTTAAAAGTCGTTCGGGTTATGTGATGCGGTTGGCAGTTGTGCGCTTGAGTTCACCAATTTCGAATTATAACACCTATGTCATTTTGTACGTATATGTCGTTTTGTACGTATAATATCTGCTGGCGTACTAACGAAAATCGTAAAATAAAATATATCCTAACTATAAAGTGTGTCTATGAAATGTCATAAAAATAGAAATAGACGTCTGAGGGTGAGCATTTGAATTCAACTACAGTTATGCCCCGGGCAAGTTAATTCAATGCAATTTTGCACCACTGTGCGCCCAATAATAATCGTAATGACTGAACACATGACACTTGTCACTGGCAAACGCCCGGTGGCACAAAACGCGATATGTCCAGAACAAAATGTTGCCCTCGAGGCGCATCAATGCCGTCTTTGAACTAGAGTGGCATAATTATACCCACTGTGTGATAAAAACGGATTTTATAATTATATTTGGGTTATTTTTTTTGTTTATAATTCATTCTTTACTTATATTATGTATATTGTTTATGTGTTTATGAATTTTGATCATTGTTAACCAATCACGATGTAAATACTGATCGGATTTATATGATATTTGGCATTCGGGTAAACTGGGACCTGGGTTAGGATATAGAGTACTTTTATCCCTAAAAAAGCGAGTGAAACCATGAGAGAAAGCCAGTGTTATGCTGTTTAAATTCTTCCACACTGACTCACGGGAGCTGCTAATTGAAAAATAAAGGTACACGCATAATGCGCATCGACAGATTTATTCCGCCTTAACGTACTATACGAAGATTGATTGATAGGAGATGTGCTGAGTGATTTGATTTATCTGGAATGCGCTGGTTCGGTTATTTACCTTTTGTTCTCGTATACGTAAGATTCGTTGAATAATAGTGAAATTTAATAATGTATATGCAGACCTTTAAAACCTAAATTATCATTTGTAGAAAGTACAAGATATTTTCTTTGACCAAATCAAGCATTTATACAAAAAATAATAGTAAGGTCAACAAAAAAGTAAAAAAGATCGAATCATAAAATCTATACAAGAACACGTTACATTAAATTATAAATGAAATAACATAACCCTACACCGTCACACAGAATAATACAAAAATACTCAGAAACATACCCGTGTTTGGGCGATGGCAATTAGGAGCCATGTTAAAGACAATACCTTAATGGAGGCCAACAAAGAAACCCGGGAATAACAAAGCAATATAGTAAGTACAAAGTAAAATAATACAACCTGAGGCAACGCGAGATATATACACCGTGTGTTACCATTTTAATGAAAATATTTTTTATTCAATTAGTCATAATGTCTACGAGTTGCAGATGTTTTCCTTTGAAAATATTATAATATTGTCCAACATTTAATATTGTATGGATAATTTGTTTCGTCCAGATTAAAAGATACCGGAGCAGTGTGCGGGATCGTGCTTTGTACAATTATTGTAGTTTGTTTTTGGTTTGGGATTTTTTGCTTATAAAATTTTGTGTTAGCATATACAGTTGTCTAACTTTTTCTCGCGGCTCCGCCCGTATGATCTGCTTTTTCCGGGATAAAAAGTAACCTATGTTCATCAGGGATAATGTAGAATTCTATTGGTGAAAGAATTTTTCAAATCGGTCCAGTAGTTTCAGAGCCTATTCAATGCAAACAATCAAATCTTTCCTCTTTATAATATTAGTTTAGGAAGAGTAATTATATAGTCACGATGTTAATAACGCAATTTAGTATAAATTTTTCTTAGTTTTATCTCTCGTCATATGGTACTGGCTGTTTTTGATGGTAAGCGCAGTGCAGTCCAAAATAACCAGCGACCACCGACACACAATGAGTTTATCGGTGGTCAACAGAATCATGCCGGCCTGTATAAATGCTGTTTCACACTCCGAAGAGAGAAGAAGCAAATCGAAGGGCGTGTGACAGGACGGATGACTGATGCAGGCACAGGGATACAAGGATGTACTCCTTTTCGCGCCCCAACCAACAATAATATCCTGTCGCAAGCCCTTCGGGAGAACTGGATATACACTGGCTGCAGGATCAGCCAGTGTATATGAACGCGATCCACACAAGGTGTGTAGGTCACTATGGCAGAGTTTAACACTATGTGTACGGCGGTCGCTATCCGGTCAGATATGAATACCACCAGCATAATATGGCTCGCTTTACGATGTCTCGGATTCTCTATCGGTGTATGTGTACGGGGACACATTTTGTTAAAACCTGCCATAGCGACCCACACATCTTGTGTGCATCGCGTTTTAGGATCAGCCAGTGTATATGTAGCCAGTATCCCGATAGCAGGGACCCTTGTAGTTCATCCCAGGGCCTAAAAAACCCTCTAGGGACAATCAAATCTACGTTTCAATCTTTAATTTCAGAAATATTTTTAATTATAATTTCGTAGTGTTAATTATTGAAGTTGATTTATGAATTGGAGTAAAACTTATTTTTTAAACTTTCCACACAGAACTTTCACACATATAAAGCAGCAAGAAAAACTCGTTATTACACGAATTATCGAGACCTTTACAGGGTCATCGCAAGGTTGAAAGCAGGTGTTGGTTTGGCGCAAGCTATCAATCTTGAAACTTGTAAATGGTACATGACCATATTTGACAACCGTTGCTCACCTTGCGACCGATCTCATTACGTTCTCTTTGAAAATTTTGGAGTCGACGTGTGACGTGTGAGATGACATAATAGTACTGAGAACAGTTTTTGGTGAACACGGAAAATCGGGACACTAGAACTTGTAGCGCGTCGCGGTATCCTGTCGCAGTCGCGCACTTCAAAATCAACCTATTAATCACAGTTTCCGTCGCCGGCTGTATATCCAGGGACTACGTATTCGAACCCTGTCCCGAGAAACGTGTAGTCCACGATGATTTGGATCTGGGTATTGTTAGACTGAAAGTTCCTGCTAGCGCCTGGTCCCCACGATGAGGTGCTATACATATTTATATCACCAGAAACTCAAAATATAGGTTACAAGGTCCCTACTATGTCTATTTCTGCCGCCAAGCAACAGTGTGTAAGCACCATTGTGTTTCGGTTTGAAGGACATTGAAGCCAGTGAAATTAATGGGAATTATGAGACTTTACATCTTATGTCTCAGGGTAACGAGCGCAGTTCAGTGCCATCCAGTGCTTTATAATTCAAAGTTTAGTGTGGTGTTGCTTCTGTTTATGGGCAGGCGTAGCGCTTACCATCAGGCGAGCGCTTAGCTCGTCTCGTCATTCAATAAAATATAGACAAAACAATACAATACAGATGCAGCTGATGCAACACCAAATAAATAATTAACCATATCATTACGTTAATGTCAAAACGTTGTAAGCCGTGGCCCAATTTTTTTACCCATATAAGCGCGAGTGGGTGCGTCTTGATTTAATTAAGAGCTAAGTTTAAAGCAAAGCAAAATGAAAGGCCAAAAACCTCATCGGTGTAAGGTTAAAGCTCAAATGATTGTACTGACATCTCATTAGCTTAGTAGGGAGCGATACGCCGCGGGCACTATTAGGCTACGGTGTCTAATGTAGGAGGTGAGCGATTGTAGAAGTGGTGGGTAATTTGAAGTGAGTTGTCGAAATTATTGGCACGAGATAAAGAATAATTAAGAAAACTTCTCCCTTAGTTGTTTTTTAAAGAAGCATTCTAATTTTCCTATGTCGAACTTGTATAATTTTGATTAATTATTGTTTTTAAGAAATACTGTGTAACAGTGCAGCAAAGTATCTCGGGTTAAAATATTAGCCTATACTGCAACTTATAGTTATGCGTAGATAGTAAAATTGGATTCTGTATTCAAGTCCTTATTGATTAAAATAACTTAAAAAATACTACTGTGACGACGGAATAATAATCTAGCAAAAATATTCTATTATTCAGAAAATAAATAAATAAAAATAAATAACACCCAACAGTCACACACATAGTCCTGATCCCACAGTAAAATACGAGTCTTGTGTCGTGGGTATCAGGAACTACGAGAGACTTTCGGTCTCACAACAATAAAAAGAAAAATAAAAATAAATTAAATACAAGAAACATAATCTGCACTCGCGAGATTTAAAAATACTTTGTGGACACATTTGCCTACAAGCGAATCCACAAGCGTTCGCGATCGCCTCAACTTATAACAAATACCGTGTAATAAGGCAGAGTACACCACATATCTGTATTTTTGCTGGATCAAAGGAACATTGCGTATGACGTCCGTTTGAACCAGTAAGCAAATTAGCAATGCTTCCTTTTGTTATAAAAATGTGTCCGTCAATTATCGTATGATAGGGACCTGCGGATATATATAATTAAATTTTATTTTAGAAATCAAAAAGAAATGCCCATACTTGGTATTTATTTATTTATAACTTTATTGTATATCTAATTATATTATATTATAATGTAAATCTAATAATAATAAATATAAGTACAATTGGCGGCCTTATCGCTAACGGCGATTCTTCAGGGCAACCTTTATATGGACTGGATTGATAGGTAAATGAGCGGGCGGTCAACATACCATATAAATGAAACCTACAGAGAATTATGCATTTTATGATTTACTAATATAATAATACTATATACATAATAAATACATAATACAATCTCTACATAAACTACAAACATACATAAACATATTAATATGGGTATATTATTATATATCCGTTATATCAATATATTTATCGTTAAATAATTTATAACTATGTATAGGGAATGAGATTAAGTTACAAAAACATTTAGCTTGCAGTTTTTTTTTATTTAATTGAATGATGAGAGCAAGGCGCTCAACTGATGGTAAGGCCACGCCTGTCCATGAAAAGAAGCAACGCCACACAGAACTTTAAATTATAAAGTACTGCATGGCACTGAACTGCGCTCGTCACTCTGAAACATAAAATGTTAAGTCTCATAATACCCAATAATTTCACTGGCTTCAATGTCCTTTAAATCGAAACACAACAGTGCTTACACACTGTGACTTAGCGGCAGAAACAGACAAAGCGGTGGCTCCAACCGAGACGACCTCTCGCATACGAGGGGCCTACCTGGTGAACCTGTTGAATATGAAAGTTGGACTAGATTTTTTTAGCATAATTTTATATACTAATGAAGTAAATAATTCATTTGCGATATAGCTGCCTGGAGATTCAGCGTTTAATTAAGTTTTTTTAATTAATATTATCTAACAGAATGGATGAATTATCACCTCACTGTCGCTCTTAATAAATATTTACGTAACTGGCAAAATATCCACGCTATTTTAGGATATTATACTCGTATTAGTATTAAATTTCACCGATAGTTAAATATTTGATTTTTTTTTATAGTATAGACCGGTAAACGAGCCAGTGAGTCACTTGATGGTAAGCGATCTCCACCACTCATGTATATCCACAATACCAGAAGAATTACGATCCACACCCCTTGTGTGGATCGCGTTCCAGGATCAGCCAGTGTATATCCAGTTCTCCCGAGGGGCTTGCTACAGGATTTGATGGTTGGTTGGTGTGAGTACAAGGGTACATACTTGAATCCCTGTGCCTACTTCGGTTATCTGCCTATCCAGGCTGCTGGCTCCTCGATAGGCTTCTTCGCTCTTCGGAGTATGAAGAAGCATTTATACAGGCAGCCATGATTCTGGTGACCACACGATAAACTCATTGTTAGTCGGTGGTTGCTGGGTTTTTTGGACTCCACTGCGCTTAACATCAGATATGCGGTCACTTTTCCGTACTCGGAAAAAATGCATTTTCCAGCTATTCAGGGCTCAGGCTAGTTTATTACTCGTACAAAAATAGACGTATGCGCCCTCGTAAGCCCCTAGTTAGGTTGCTTTACTGATTTAATGACGTCACACGCCCGCCCTCTATCGAATGTCAACTCTTGTCGTTTAACTACGGGCGAGGAATAATGTCGTATCTGCAATAAATCAACAAGGGAATTTGAATCATAAACAACCGCCATTAGGTTTAAATTTGTATAAAGAAATCTTGTACGTGTGGCGTAAATGTTAAGTGGATGAGAATAGGTTAGGTATTTGAGTCACGATTCCATTTTATGACTAATTCCATAACTTTGTATGTGAAAGTCAGGATCAGGTATAGGCTCTGTTTACTCTATCTGTGCCGGTATCTGTCGGGCCTTGGGGTCTGATTCAACCGTACGATCATGTGTTAGCTTTGATGGCCCGTATTTTAGATTGTTTTGTCGTGTTTGTATTACTAATTTTCGGGTTTGTGCTCGTAAATTTTGGTGGCAAAATTCTGTTGGATTAGGAACTGTGGTTGAATATAATTGAGGGTTTCTCTGTAGACGATTTTTGAACATAAGTTGGGCGGAAATGCAAGTTCAGTTTTTAGTTTTATGTGTCATATATACCTATCAAAATATATTATAAAACTCAAAGGTGACTGACTGAATGACTGACATAGTGATCTATGAACGCACAGCCCAAACCACTGGAGGGATCCGGCTGAAATTTGGCATGCAGGTAGATGTTGTGACGTAGGCATCCGTTAAGAAAGGATTTTGACAAATTCTACCCCAAAGGGGTCCAAATAGGGGATGATAATATTTAAATGCTGTTCATGCGGGCGGAGCCGCGAGCAAAAACTAGTCAACAATAATTTCGGCTTATTTTTTATGGAAAACCATGATGTAAAATCTTACCTTCAGATAGATGGGCTCGGCCAAGGTAGTAGATACATGATAGAGACATGAAGTGCAGATTGCTGCTGTGTTTCGTCCGGTTAGATTTCCGGATGCCTAAATCCCCGCCTCTCCCCAGACCCCATGTTTATAAGCACGGCAACGCATCCATGATATTATTATATTGCGGGTATTCATGGGCGGGGTTCACTTACCAACAGGTGACCTACATAGTCGTTTGCCAGACTTTACAAAAAAAAGATAGATACTAGTTATCTAAAAAATTACATATAGTTTTTATCCCAGCACGGCAGTGACTGTACTACATCTGATGGTAAGCGCAGTGTAGTCAAAAAAACCACCGACAAACAATGAGTATACCGGTGATCACCAGAATCATAGTGTTGTCTTGCGAAAAAATAATCATGGCATCGGTGGGATTCGAACCCACGCCTCCGAAGAGACTGGTGCCTTAAACCAGCGCCTTAGACCGCTCGGCCACGCTACCATATTTACTCGGTGCTAAAAAAATGTACTGAAATTCAGTTAGAATTTGTATTTTGTAGTTATGTGATTAATGTAATGATGACGCGTCCGTTATAATTATTAACAGGCGCACAGTCATTCTGTCTATACAAACATATTACCACACGTGCACACGTGTTTACAAGATGGTAGTGCACCGTCTAGGTTGGTACCACCGCTTTGTCTAATTCTGCCGTCAAGCAACACTGTGTAAGCACTGTTGTGTTTCGGTTGGAAGGGCATTGAAGCCAGTGAAATTACTGGACATTATGAGACTTATCATCTTATGATATCGGCGTGACAAGCGCAGTCCAGTGCCATGCAGTGCTTTGTAATTCAAAGTACATTACTAGATTAGGTGACACATATGTACTTGTTTAGTTACAAAATTATAAGACGTAACACCTTATGTTTCGTGGTGACTGACACAATCCAGTGCCATGTACTTTGTAGTTCAATGTTCTGAACGGTCTTCTTTCTGGTTTTTGATAGGCGTGACTCTTACCATTAGACGAGTGAGCGCTTTCGTCATTCAGACTATTTTTTTATAGCCTAGGCCGGTAAACGAACAAGTGGGACAGCTGTTGGTAAGTGATCCCCATCGGCTATGTACGCCCACAATACCATGCAAAAGCAAGCCGCTACAAAGCGTCAGTTTTCGGTGGTGACAACCCGGTCGAGCCGGCCCATTCATGCTCTAGACAAAACTGACAAAACGACGTGACTCAAGAAATTAAAAAAAAAAATTAACAAAGAAAAAAATATATCTAAAATAGTTATTGAAATGCGGATGCATCCATTGCCCGTCGAGGTACATGCTTATTGTTTATTTAAAATATGTGAGAAAATAACACATAACCAATTGACTGATGTGTTACATCACTGCTTGTAACAGTTATAATTGTTCGCGATGTTCCCACACTGGGTTATTTATTAAAAATATTTTATCACTTTCACTGGTATTATATTTATATCTATATAGAGTTGTAAACATTTTTAAATTAGAAATTGAATTATTATTAAAGTGAAAACTTCTTTAGCCGTATTTAGCACTTTTTGGTAGGGGAAAATCGTATGGGCTCGCGTCACCGACATGCTAATATTAATTTACACGTATACACATCGTATATAGCTGACCGTGTGCTGTGCGCGTTAGACGTTTTATGGATGGCTGAAATCTTGCGAGTTCGCGTCACCGACATGCGTAATAGCAGTATATCTATAGCTATACAGGTGACGTATTGTGCAACATTAGTGTTGTGTATATCTTTACAAGTAAAATTGAATGGATTTATTAAAAAGTTTAATGAATATACTGTACATTGTTCAAATAGTGTTTGAGTTTGATTATTACCTTAATTGTTTAATTGTAGAATCACTTTGCTGTACAATAGTGAATATTAAATAAATATAATAATATTTTTATCTTGAAAAAAAAAACAAAATACTAAGTTACAACTTTTCACTTCTATCGGCAGTCCCTATGACTGCCATTTTTTTTAAAGTTAGACATGAACAGCAATAGTGGTGGGATGGTGTAGGATAGATATTATTTTTTACTTCGGAGATTTTTCACGCAAATGCCCTGATATATTAAATTTAAAATCCAAATAGTTAAAATCCTCCGATATTAATTATAAAAATGTTTGTGAATGTTAATCCCTAAACAGTTTATGAAGATAGCTAAAAGAGTCTCGAATCTTGATTAAACCAGCTATAAAATAGCATTTGAATCGATTCAGTCGTTTAGAAGCTATGATTTCACAGAATGATACAAAGACGAACAGATAGGGAAAGGAGTCATACATATTACATCCCTCTTTTTCTTAGGGGTTTAGAGTAGAGTCCAGAAAAGTTACCATTTTTTTTATGTTTTCGTAATAGGGACTTTTTTGTATTATTTACTACTGTGTCTTCATTAACTTTCGAAGTCATGTTACCTCCGAAACAGTTTATTATTTTAGTGTGATTTATAAATATTAGTATTTTATATTCGTTATTTTTTATTGATAACTATTTTATTTACTATAGTGTATACCCTAGTATTTATACATTATAAAAATCGTCAATTAAAATAAATGTCTGCTTCATATTAATAATGTTTATATTAAACACTTCACACTGTGATTTACATCGTATTTAATTAAGTTATGTATTTATTTGTGTCAAAAAGGATAAAATAGAAAGTTCTTTACCAAACGCAGAATTTATATTCCGATTGTATGCAAAAGATACGTATATAAGTTGCTCGTCTTTTACGACCGAGCAAAGTTCTCATTGTCTGTGAATAAACAAGATGGTAGAATTACATTAAATAACGTTCAGACACTGTTTAAAGAAGAGCCACTAAGCATATAACAATAATAACAACATAGTTTTTTTATAGCATAGTTCGGCAAACGAGCTAGCGAGCTGGTGGTAGGATATTCATTTCCGCCCGGATAGCGACCACCGTACACATAGTGTTAAAACCTGCCATAGTAACCCACACACCTTGTATGGATTACGTTCCAGGATCAGTCAGTGTATATCCGGTTCTCCCGAGGGGCTTGTGACTTGATTGGATGGATGGTTGGAGCGAGTATAAGGTTACATACTTGCATTCCTGTCTCTGAATAGGTCATCCACCTACGCTGTCTCAGGCCCCCAATTTGTTCCTTCCCTCTTTGGAGCGGGAAGAACCAATTATACAGGTGGGCATGATTCTGGTGACCACCGATAAACTCATTGTTTGTCGATGGTCGCCGGTTTTTTGGACTGCACTAAGTATTAGGTGTAGTGCAGACACTTTTCCACGCTTGGATAAAAAAAATATCACAGTTCTTGAAAGGCATTATATGAAAGGTAAATGTTCGATATTGTGGACTACTATTTTTAATTTTATTTATTTAAAAAGTGGCTCACTTAATCATGACAGAGAAGATCACTTACCATCAGGTGACCCACTTGTTTGTTTTGCGGCCTTTGCTATAAAAAAAAAAAAAAAATTGGTGTGTGTCGTGGGACACCAGGTAGGAACGAAGTTCCTTCGGCTAATGTAGAATCGACACAAATTGCAAAAAATTCAAATTATCAACTAAAATAACAAAATATGTCTCTTTATTTTTGTTTGACAACATAAAATTACATAGAAATAGAATAGAAAAATAGAAATAAAAAGTGTGGCACTCGGAGACTGCCGCGGTAAAGCTATTGTATAGCATTTTTATCAACTTAAAAATAACGGACGGCCGTGTTCTATAATCAAAAATTCAAATTTCAAACCGCGTCTACATTTCCAAATGTCATAAGTTTCACAACCATCTGTTTTATTAACGGAATTTCGACTTTAACTTTGTGTGCTAGATATCAAATTAAGTTAAAAAAAATTATGTCGTGACAAATTTTTCGTGCCAACTTTTCGTACCAATTTTTTCCGTCTAGCCCCCTTTCGCAACGCGCGATAAGGAACTACGTTCCAATAAACAATAATATTTGGTAATTTTTATTCGATCTCGCTGTAAAGATTGTCTTATATTTAGTCCGTAATACCACCATGCTATTTCAATGTGGGTTGGTGGGTCACCACGGCCTTGACTGTTTAACAGACAATTATGCTACGCGCATGTGACCTTAAATTGGGGTCTGAATATGTTGGATCGACATTCTTGACCCCAATTTAAAAAAATCTAATTATACAGAACTATAGCTAGTATATTACTCACGGCTCTGTTCGTATGAATGCCTTTTTTGAGATAAAAATATCGTAGGTCCTAACTAAGGCCATGGTCTACTTGTGTGTCAAATTTCATTCAAATCATCATAAACAAACATCATTATAAACAAACATTTAAATTTATAAATTTATAAATATTTAATTCACAATCATTCAAACTTTCACGTTTAAAATAGTGAAAATAAAAAAAGATCGACTGCTTCGGTTGCGTTGTATTGCGTATGCGGTATGACTGCTGTGCTGGGGTCTGGGGTTCGATCCCAGGATCGGGTCAAATGATATTGGGTCTTTTTTATCACGAAATGCTCAGTATCGACCCGGAATCTGCAATTAGCGCCGATATGGCGATAGGCTCGCCCCCTATCACATCATGGGACGGAAATACTCTCAGCGAAATGTGTGTACTGATTACACCTCTGCCTACCGCTTCGGGGATTACTGGTGAGTGCGTATGTATGTATTAAAATATAATTAATCAATAATATAATAGGACTCGTATTAACAACTCTATACGATTATCTAATACATCAAATGCGCGTGCGCATTTCAAATGTACTTGAAGACGTTTTTTTTTTCGACACTGTTTCCGTTTGCCGAGTGACCTGTGGCATTTGTTTAAAATCACTTTCTACCGTACTTAATGGTCAGAGATGGATTCAGTTAGTTTAACGAGAGAAGATTAAACAAAAAACATATTTCCAAAAAAGATTTTTTTTAAAAAAAACAAGAAATAACAATTTATAGCATGTTTTCGAAACCTTATCAAAATGTGCAGTCCAATTTTTTTTTTTTAAATTTTCGGACGATTTACTACGATCATAAGGAATAATACAGATTCATCGACAAACAAAATCTGCTATCTGTCTAACTAATCATCATTTATAAGTTATTTAATTACTAAAGACTTATTAATACCATCCTGTATTCATCGATTAATTAATAATTGGTTATAAAAGCAACATTTAATCAAATCGGACACAAAACCTATATTCGCGAAACGTGATTATTACGATTTAAATATTTTTAAACTTAATTATTGTGACACCACAAACGGCCCTGCTTGTGACATATTTAATGAACAACTTAAATGTGTACATATTCAAGCGAATACATTATTACTTTCATATTTAAATACTTTGAGCCCTCAAACCCGAGTGGCGTATGAATTTTAGAAGGTAGGTAGGTCCCTCGTATGCGAGAGGCCGTCTGGGTTGGTACCACCACTTTGTCTATTACTGCCGCCAAGCAACAATGTGTAAGCACTGTTGTGTTTCGGTTTAAAGGACATTGAAGCCAGTGAAATTACTGGGCATTCTGAGACTTAACATCTTATGTCTCGGGTGACGAGCGTAGTTCAGTGCCATGCAGTGATTTGTAATTCAGAGTTCTGTGTGGTGTTGCTTAGCTGTTTATGGGTAGGCATGGCGCTTACCATCAGGCGAGCGCCTTGCTCGTCTCGTCATTCAATCAAATAATAAAAAAAATCGTATCTAAATATTTTTAGGGGCTTTTGGATTATGGCATGATTTTTTTATCCGAGTACGGCAAAGTGACTGCACTACACCTGAAGGTAGGTGTAGTGTAATCCAAAAAACCAGCGACCACCAACAAACAATGAGTTGATCGGTCGTCACCAGAGTCATGACGACCAGTATAAATGCTTCTTCTTCGGAGAGGGAAGAGGCAAATCGATGGGCCCGCGACAAGACAGGCGGATGACCGATGCCGGCACAGTGATACAAAGATGTACCCCTATACCCGCCCCAATCAACCATCAAGTCATGTCGCAAGCCCCTCGAGAGAACCGGATATACACTGGCTGACCCTGGAACGCAATCCACACAGGGCGTGTGGATCACTATGGCAGGTTTCAACACCATGTGGTACGGTAGTAGTTATCCGGGCGGATATGTATATCCTACAACTAGCACAATTGTCATGGCGCGGTAATTGAATCTGTGGTGTCTTGTTTCACAGACAGCTACTTGGCCACTACGCTACGGAGGCTGTTAATGTTCAAACTATCAGTCTTAAAAGAGCAAGATCATGAAACTAAAGCATTATAGATACCATCCATCTTATATATCTCGTGTAGATTATATTTAGCAATTATTACTAAATATAATTTATCAACGGCAATGTCGACACCGAATGATTTGAAGATAAGTTTGCGTAACGCCGAAGAAAACATATCTGCACGCTCTGTTTCATTAGAGGGTCGACAGCCATTGTTTTAGTCGGAAAAGATTAAATAACAAAATAAAATAAGAAACTTTTTATATGTGTTATTAACGAATAAGATCATTATGTGTTATTAAGGTGAATTTGGAAGCGTAAAGTTAATTAATCACGGAACAAATTATTTATGATATATTTTTATTATTTTGACAGCCTCCGTGGCGTAGCGGGCGAATAGCCGGCTGCAAAACGAGAGGTCACTGGATCGATCCCCGCACCGAGACAAATGTGTGTGTGTGTGATCCACAAATATTTGTTTCGGGTCTGGGTGCTGTGAGACTGAAAGTCTCTCGTAGTTTCTGAGATCTACGTCACAAGACTCGTATCTTACTCTGGTGTCAGGGTTATGTGTGTGACTGTTGGTTATATTCATTATTATTTATGTTCAATTATATAATTGTTTTTATTGTCATACTGCTATCTACTCCCCTTCTTTCAGTGCTTCAAATGTACGTACCGTCCAAGGTTGTCTGGATGAAATCGTCGTCTGCGATAAGACCGCCCATTGGATCACCTTTACTGTATGATCCTTGTTTTTTATGTTACTATAATAGATGTGCAATAAAGAATATTCTATCTAACTGCTGAAGGCGTCAGTGACGCAGTACATTAGTAATGTTACTGTCGAATGCTCTCGAATGGATTCACGTAGTAAGTAGTAAAAATACACAGACGCGACATCATTGATGTCCGTGTTGTATGGTCGATGTGACCATTGGAAGTTTGCTTTACAATTTTATGTAAGTTGAGACTAACGAAAAATTAAATAAAAAGAAAAATAAAACCGACTTCAATAGCACTGAAAAGTAAAAATTAACAATTTCTAAAGGTCTCTTTGGAGTTGGTCGCGTTGCCAGACAACTGAAATTGCACCGACTCCAAAGAGATCTATAGAAATTGCTATTTTTGACTTTCAGTGTTATTTTTTTTAAGTTATTAAGTTTTGTTAAAATATATTTTATTTTCACTTTTCAATGTTAGATACAATACGGTATATAAATTTCAACTCAATAACACAATCGTGACGAATGGGTCGTTGTCCGTTAAGGATTCATATTTTGTTACTCCTTACTCCATCATCAAATCTTAACCGAATTTATATGGGACCACATCACAGCTAAACTCTATCGAATGTTTTTTTTTCAATAACATCGGTCCACAATTGGCTGAGAAATTGATGTACATACATAAAAAGCAAAAAAAACTCGCTGAATTGAGCTCCTCCATTTTTGAAGTCGGTTAATAATTAGTTGCAGTATTAAAACAATCCACATTCCATCATAATCCGGACAATTATCTCGATTCATAGTCTAGTTAGTACGCTTGCATCTCGCAAGTTCATGTTACACCACTGTGGTCACGATTCTATTGTTTTATAATATAAAGAAATACTAGCGATTGCTGTTTGATATTCGACGATTATTTTTTATTTAAGCGAACATTGAACTTCACTGATCGAACAATATTGGACATTATTTAATTTCTTTTTATTTGATTAAATGACGAGACGAGCAAGCCGCTTGATGGTAAGCGCCTGCCCATAAACAGAAACAACACCACACAGAACTTTGAATTACTAAGCACTGAGTGGCACAGAACTGCGCTCGTCACCCCGAGACATAAGATGTTAAGTCTCATAATGCCAAGTAATTTCACTGGCTTCAATGACCTTAAAACCGAAACACAACAGTGCTTACGCGCTGTTGCTCGCAGAAATAAACAAAGCGGTGGTACCAACCCAGACGGCCTCTCGCATACGAAGGACCTACCTTGTATACCACCATAGGCTATCAGTTATGTTATATTAGTCAATAAAAAATGTTTTACGAATTTTCCGTGTAAATCTATGTTAAAACTTCACCTTAATCAATATGCTAATACAGAACATAAATTCCACATTTCTTATGGTTTTGACAACAGATTTAATAACACTGTTACACCATCAACACAAACTTAACATAGTGACCCTTTATCACATTGCAAACAAAATTTAATAATTATTAATTATCTGTCCTATCATTTCAGGAAGTCGCTGGATGCAAGCCGCATCCAACAGGTCGGTCTGAAAATCTTTGGGGGAGGCCTATGTTCAGCAGTGGACGTCTTGCGGCTGATGATGATGAATTATTAATTGTTCTGGTACTGTGGGCGTACATGAGCGGCGGTACTTACCATCAGGTGACCCACTTGCCCGTTTACCGGTTTATGCTATAAAAAATTACCAGTACCTCTAGTACAAGATTTTGCGAGTTATTCCATAGAGGACACGTCATCCGCATTTAAGAAAATATTTAGTAAAGCGAATTGTATTGAAACATATTTTTTATATGCGAGTGATGTGACAGCTATCGAAAAAACTTGTACTAGGCTTGAGATGACATAATACTTGAGTATGTCACTGTCAAATCGAAAGTGTTACAGAGTGGATTAACATAAAAACGCAGTAAACATTCAGTTAAAATGGCCAGAGACCCATCGGTTGGTCAATGGCAGACACACGTCTCAGACAAAACCCATATGGGTTTGATTGGTGTAAGTTGGGAGGACTAGCGTTAAAAGATATTTCGAGAGACAATTTTTTTTTGGCATAGGCGGGAAAACGAGCAACTGGGTCACCTGATGGTAAGTGATCTCCACCGCCCATGTACGCCTACAATACGAAAAGAATCATGGGCGCCTTGCTGACCTTAAAGGAAAGGGATAATTAGGGATTAGGAAGAGGAGATTTGGGGCTCCGGATATCTCACTCACGGTACGAACCCAGAAGCAAGCCAAAAGCTACTTTATGTCGGTTTTCTGTGAGGCAGTGGTATAAATAACTATAGTAACTGTGAGTTAATATGTTTAAGATTTAAAAGGTTCTGCTATAGCTATCTCTTTCTTAATTCGCGGGTTAAATATAAAATAGTTCTAGTCTTTTAAATCAGTGCAGATTGGTTCTAGGAGTATTTATTTTAATATGTATTACTTTTGTTTGAAAATAACCTTCATCAATTAAGCAATACTTATTTAAGGGCCAAAAGGTAAATTTTGGCTTGCGTGTCGACATAATAAAGTTTACGATAAAATGTAATAAAAACAAAGGTTATTTCCAGTAAAGTTCATTAAAACTGTAATGCAGTATTTTTTTATTATATTCGTACAATATTGTCGCCCCATTGGTTTAGTAGCAGTGTACCGAAGTTGAGAAATTAGGGATGTTCCGGGTTCAAATCTCAGATGAGCCAATCAATTTGTATTTGATTTACAGAAAACATTTTTTATCCTGCCACCGCAAAATGACGGTGACTGAAAATGACTAACCTAAACTGGACCTGATATTAAGTTCTGTGTGGTGTTGGTTCTGTTTATGAGCAGGCGTGGTGCTTTTCATCAGGCGAGCGCATGGCTCGCTTCGTCATTCAAGCAAATAAAAGAGCTTACAAATTGATGTTTGAAACACACATAAACGTCAATAATATTTCATCACATTCCCCGCTACATCCTATCTCACACGCCTTAATTTGAATATTATTAGATGTTATTACGTAAAGAAATGGACTAGTTAATGGTACCCATATGGACCATATGTATCATTGCACAAGTGTCCATACATGTTGTAATATAAATACGACGGACCTTGCTTCTGAAAACGCGGTCAAATTAAATATGTATGATATTTGGTACTTTAAATTATGTAATCTTTTTTTATAGCTTAGTCCACTTACCATCAGGTGACCCACTTACTCGTTTGCTGACCAAGGGCAAAAAAATCTCGATATGATTTGGATTTTCCTCATAATTGTCACAAAAATGTGTCATATATCTTACTGTAATGCCGAACCGTGGGTTCACTAATTACACATCTGCCTACTTATACTTGGGCGTATTGAAGTTATTTGAAATTGAATGAATCTGTTCATTAATACTACATAGACAAGGAACTCTGTGTTTTATAATAATATGAGAACCTGTTACTGAGTCATGGAGCAGAACTATACCATAGAGAAAGTCGAAATTCGTTATGCCTATAGTTGCTCTACAAGTATTACAATTGACGGGGCAAGTGATGGCTTCCGGGGACGCAGGAGTCGAGCCGGTTGTGAAATGCGAGATCACAACTTCGATTTCCGTATCAAGTCCAAATGTGTAAATCATAAAAGTTGGTCACCAGTGAATATACAGGGTTACTTTTAAAACATCAACAACCTCGCAGAACTAGATAGCTGACCCCATAAGAAACAACTGTTGTTCTACGAGTTCGGACATAACTCAATACACGAAAAAAAATTAATGAATAACAGACGACTGGCGGCTAGATAAATGGGTCAAGTTCATAGGCGCTAGCGCTGCAGCCCCTTCCTCACGCTTAGCAGGGGTTTGTTTACGTAATCTTTGCGATGCGCGTAGAGTTATAAACATTCAAGCCGGAAATTAAAATAATACTTATTTTTGTATGAAAATAAAATTTAACAAATTATCAAAAGTCATAGAACAAAAGTTGTTACTTATGGGGTTAGCTATCTAGTCCTGCGAAGTTGTTGGTGTTGTAAAAGTAACCTTGTATATTTTTTATACTGGTCCGGTAAAATGATTACACTGACCTGAGGTTAAGTACAGTGTACTCCAAATTTAATGGCAACCGCCAAGAGACATTGCGTCCCTTTGCGGTCGGCAGAATTACGCCGACCTGTAGTTATTGAATATAAACTGATTGAACCCGGAACTCGACTCAACTGATGACTCACCACGTTTACGTCGGCCGCTATTGTATATTCCCATGTCTCTCATGCACTTGCATACTCTGTAACGAAATTCCCTCCAGGCTGCTTCATCAGCGCTATGACATTTCTTCAAACGAGGATAAGAAAAAGGATTTCACAGAAGGCAGCGGCTTGACTGTATCATCGGCAATTCTGAAGTCCATAGGCGACGGTAACCACGTATCTCCAGGTGAGCAGACAGCTCGTATGCCTTCGAAAGCTAATAAAAAAAAAATATGGGTGCGTGTACTTATGTACGCGCGTGAGAAGTTATACTTCTTTGGCATCATTAAATAACCAATAATAAGTATTTAACATTAATAATTTAATAATATTTAGTGTTAATTATATTAAATAAAAGTATTTTAATTTATATCAACATATCCACTCGACATGATAGAAGTACATTCTACTCTCTTCGCGTTTATGCGAGCCTGGTACTTTTTACGGCAACATGTTCCGAATAAGAAAAAACCTAAAGAGTTTTTCTTTGTCCAAATCGTCATTTGTTTATTAATTACGGCTACTCGCCATGAAAAATGGACATTCTACTCTCTTCGCGTTTATGCGAACCTGGTACTTTTTTTACGGCACCATGTTCCAAATTATAAAATAAAAACCGCATCTATATATAATTATATATGTATATATATATATATATATATATATATATATATATATATATATACATATATATATTTATATTTATTTACTTATATTTATTTATTTATTTTTTTATTTCACTCTCATCATTTTTTCATAACGCGCCTAACTTCATACTGCTCTCGCGCCTAACTTCATACTGTAAATTTTTTGTGTCACAGGTGCGCGCGCATCTTAAAATTTCACTCTCATCATTTTTTCATAACGCGCCTAAAGAAGTATAACTTCAATAAATGTTTCTTCTGCGTAGCATTCTCCTGAATTGATACCAGCGTCTACTTACGTGGAACGGTTGTGTTGAGCTACACCGGCTTACAACGTATGCCGGCAACTACCAACTAAAACCCCGCGGTGGCCATCTTCGGCGCACTAGGAACGGCCCCAGGTTCCCGAGGCGAAAATCACTCCGGCTTCAGCCGGAACCGCCCCTTCAGCGTCTACTTACGTGCTTTTACTTCGCTTTGACTGTACTCTTTAGTTCCCTTTTAGATTACTGTTAGGAAGATAACAGATGGTTAAAAGGATAAAACCTTTCATTCATTGACCGTTGTTTGTCGTAACATTACGCAAATCTGAACACCATATATCAGACGCTGATCACGGCGACACGCACTGAATATTCGTCTACATCTCGTGAAGGTATCGTATTGCGGTGTTCTATTTCGATACCTTAGTTTTATAAAAAAAAAGAATGTGTAAGTAGGCCAAAAATGACCATAATGGTCATATAGATGCAAGTGGACATCAAGAAGATGCTACTGTTCCAGAAAACCCTCAGTTGTTGAGAAAAGGATTGTTTTTCATAGCAGACGCTGGTAATCGAGCAAGTTGGTCACCTGATGGTAAATGTACTTCCACAGTACCAGAAGAATCATGGGCGCATTGCTGACCTTCAAGAAAAGGATTATCGAGGGATTGGGAAGGGCAGGGGAATTTGGGCTTCCGGATATCTCACTTACCGTACAAAACGCAGCAACTAGTCGCTACTTTAAGTTGGTTGTTGCCCACAAGGCACTAGTAACGACCCGGTTGAACCGACCCTTTCATGTTGTAGACAAAACTGTCTACAGCATGGCTTACCACGTATAGTTTATCTCACTACAAGCCGGAAAGAAAAAACTATTTAAATCTTCAAATGCCTTTGAGGAAAGACTAGCTAATGGTGAAAAGTCGTTTCCCGATCTTTGACAGTCAACAGAAACATTACCTGGGATTGGAATTTACACATGGAACGGAAATAAGCTGGGTGGACCATGGATGCACTAGTTGCACCTTTTCCAGCTTCTTCAGGGATACTGGTGTACTTCCGACATTATTATATTCTATATCGAACAGTCAGTGCCTCCTACTTAGCATAACGATTGCTGCCAGTTGATAACAGCTGGCACTGGCTTTTTTCGTGCCCTCCGAAGCACGGAGACGCTCAGTTGAAATGCCACTAAGCGGTCACCCATCCATACCAACCGACTGACATTATATTTATGCTCATCTAGAGTAGAGATAGAGTAGGTTATATGTGTGTATAGATGGAATATAACTATAGATATAATAACGTTACCAAATTTAGTTTGTTACGTAAATAAATACATCTAAAAGATTGATTATTTTTAAGGCGCACCTACGATTTTATTTTACACACGCCTAATATTTTATCAAAAAAGTCATCAATCAACATACAAAGTTGTGGAGGTAAATGTTGTTGGTGGTAATGTCATGACCTTTGTTTTTGGGAAAGTACAGTCTTCAAAATTGTCTGAACCGAGCCTGTATTTTGAAGGTTTTGTTGTGGGATTGGCAGACGTACAATGAGTCCAAATCCAGTGTGTTTTGTGTAATAAAAAGTAAAAGAGCCAGTAAAGACTAAGTGGTCTGCGAACATCCACAATGCCAGAGTAGAGGTTGCGTTGCCGGCTTTAAAGGACAGAAATGGTCTTTTTCGGTTTCCAACAATTTTTGGTATTGCCCTTCCCCGAAGATATTGCCATACAACAATCTGAAAAAAGAACCCATTACTATGTTTTTAACTGACAAAAAACAACGTAGAAAGTTCTCGATTCGACGCATATTTTTTATATGTTTATACATAGAACGACTTGATTTTATGATTCATTTTTCATTCGAAAGGCTATAAAATTAATCCCATTTAAATGTCAAGAAGAAATTCCATTCTTTAGAGGTTAAAGTCGGGGATGAACAAATAAAATTTCTACTTTCGCGTTTGATTAAATAAAGTCTTTTATCACCAAAAAAAATCTTGAAATAAATTTATGTAATTATAAATCAATGCTTTTACCCAATCATTGTCCATTCAATTGTAATAGCACTGACTCCGAATTGGTTCATTCTGTTCATACCTTTTTATTATTCAATGAATTACATCACACAAATTACCCGTACGAAGAATCGAACTAGAGCCCTGACAATCAGGGCCGCTACAATATTGTGCAGTATCATTGAAAGGCACATATATTTCTAAATTGTCCTTGTCCGAGCGAACGCTTTAACCACTTCTATTAGGACTTTCCCCGATTAAACAGTTAACCTCTCCGAATACAAGGTAAACTGCTTTTGTTCCAATAGGAATTAGTTTCCTAACATCGATACCAGTTATAATAATCATATTACGACATTTTGGCAGAAATAATTCATGACTATATACGTATTTATAATATAAGGTAACAGAGAATAGAAGTCTATCCATGTATATAGCAACTTGCATGCTTTTTACTGATGGTAGGATATTCATATCCGGCCCGATAGCGACCACCGTACAAATAGTGTTAAAACGATCGCGATCCACACATCCTGTGTGGATCGCGTACCAGGATCAGCCATTGTATATCCGGTTCTCACGCTTGCGACATGACTTGATGGTTCGTTGGGGCGGGTATAAGGGTACATCCTTGTATCTCTGTCATATCTTACAATATCATCTTATCTTTTTTTTTTTTTTTAATCCTGGCTCGGCAAAGTGACTACGCTACACCTGATGGTAAGTGTAGCGCAATCCAAGAATAGTGTCGACCAACGATAAACAATGTGTCCATCGTAGGTCGGCAAGATTATGCAAGCCTGTCAAAGGGCCAAGGGGGAGGGGAAGGAAAAAGGGTTGGGAAAAGGGTCAGGGAGCAAGCCCCCTGGGGAGATCCGGATATACACTGGCTGACCCTGGAACGCGACCCACACAGGGTGGGCCACTATGGCAGGTTTAAGCACCAGTGTACGGTGGTCGCTATCCGGTCGGATACAAGTATCCTCCCACCAGCGAATCTTATATCTTATCTTATCTTATCCTTGTATCTTGTATTGGTCATCTGCCTGTCCTGTCGCAGACCCATCGATTTCTTTCCTCTTCGAAGTATAAAAAGTAATTTGCCTTCTCTATTAAATGAGAGGGATTAGGCCTCATCCCACCACGCTGGTAGGCAGACTTCACAAACCATCGAAATTTCCTTGTCCAATAATTTCACTGGCTTCAAAACCTTCAAACCGCAAACAGTGTTTAAACACTGCTGCGGCAGAACAATAAGCGGTACCAACCCTGACGGCCTTTCGCACACGAGGGACCTACCATCTAACTAGCAATGGTTACCTCATAATGCAGTGTTCTGTATTGGAAAGGCCCGTTTTGCGTTCATTGCGATTCTAAACCTGACGAGGCAAGATTGAATTTGATTGGGATGCAATAAATATTATTTACGATTCACCCACACATTGTTAGGTAACCGAAGAGGTGTGGCAAAACCATTTTCGAAAGAAAGAATTATTTAAATTCCTTCATAATGAGATAATAGTGTTGGTTGGTTAATCATATTTGTGATTTATTTTAATTAGTGTGACGTCATCTAGGGCACACCCACGTACACATAACGCTCACACACCCACACGTGCATATTTGAATTTATAATATTTTGTTAAAATTCGTACGTTATATAAGTGTGAAGTTGCATTTATAAAAGCCGGCATGATTCTGGTGACCACCGATAAACTCATTGTTTGTCCGGTAGCTGGTTTTTTTGGACTGAATTGCGCTTACCATCAGGTGTAGAGCAGTTATTTTGCCGTGCACAGATTAAAAAAAAATTATAGCTTATTTCTTTAGGAAGACGTAAACAACATTTTTTTTTACTATTTTATTAATCAAATGTCTATAAAACAGTGTGTCAATTTGTAGTTAGAGGTCATTCGATTAATGTTCGATTTATTTTAATAAATAACACATCTTCAGAATTCTTAGTATATTAAATCAATTAAAACTATTAATTGCACAATGATATTGGATGAATGTAATAAAAATCATATAATTGGACATATTATATGACTCAAATTAAAAAAATATATGAAATAAAATTTTTGATTCGGTACACTTGTATACAACTATAAATTAAATTCACTTGAAAGACAGCTTGCTGTTATATTTCGTAAGGTAAGTGATATCCGGAAGCCCAAATTCAGATCTTCATCTATCTTCTTTAAAGCCCAGGCCATTAAGTTACTCCTATTAAAGCAGCAATTTCTAAATAATACATGAAACGTTTATGTTCTACTTAATTTTATTAAGATGTAAATTGTATTGTCTCAACTTGCATTATAGTTTTATAAAAGTTTGATGTAACAGTAGCTAAAAAATTTAATTAATTCTTTACTTAATATTAGTCTCGTCCCAAGCTGTAAACACAACTTACTAGTAATTTGTGGATAGCGTTGTGGGTAGTATATTTAACTACATTATTGTGTATGCTTGTACTATTTAAATAATGCCTAATGTACTACTGTTTGTTATCCTGAATAAATAAAAAAAAAAAAAAAAAAAAAAGTTCGGGTGAAGGTCATTTACCATTACCCCATTTACTCATTTGCTGGACTTAACCTATTATTTTAATTTAAAATAGCATGGTTATGAAATCCATAATATTCTAAATAACAAAAAAAAATACACCCAGGTTAAACCTGCATCGTGGGTATCAGGAACAACGAGGAATTAACGAGCCCATAAATATTTGTGGATCACAAAAACATTTGTCTTAATACCCGAATCGAACCCGCGACCTTTCGCTTCACAGCTGGCTACTCACCCACTGCGCCACGACGGTTGTCAAAATTGTTTAATTTATAAAATTCCCTCCTTCTTATAACTTCGGTTCTGTATTTTGCATCTCTACCTGCCCTTACATAAGCACAGATTAATCGCTTCTCAATACCCGGCCAGTACATTCTAATTTATAGGGCCTAGCTTACGTAAAACTTCCGCGTATACTATATGTAACTGTGTGAAACATCATGTAACTGTAATTTTAAAGTGTAACGCAAAAAGGTCGATTTTACAATGCCCAAATATTTTTTTATTCAGTGTTCACATATATTAGACAGTCAACTCTTCCTGTTCCTGCCCTTATCCCACTCGCAGTGGGGTCGGCGCAACATGCTTTTTAACACATGTTGCTTTAAGATTTGGCTTGCAGTTTCGACTCCCAGCGTATGATCAACCCCAAAACTACCCAAGCCAGTTGATGGTTGATTAGGACGAATACATCCTTGCATCCCTGTGCCTGCTTCGGTCAAATCAGTAAATGCTTGTTCCCTCTTCAGAGTGCGAAGAAGAATTTATACAGGCTGGCATGATTCTGGTGAACACTCTATACTCATTGTTATGGTGATCGCTGTTTTTTTGTCAATCTTCATTACTGAAGGTCGTGTCTATCTTGAAAAGCTCGAATGGAGTCGTTGACGAGATGTTTTCATACCGCTCTGTCTTTGGCAGGCCAAGAGACAGGCCTGAGACAGGTCTCAGGGCAGTGTCAGTCCTGTTATGGGACTCTCTATATTAGGACTCGTTGGTAGCATACAGTGTAGAGCCGAGTTTAATTTGTAGGTGGTTGAGAATGGACTTATTGGTTATTTTTGTAGTCCAGGTTTTGCTGGTGGTAGAATAATCATTTCCGCCCGGATAGCGACCACCGTACACATGATGTTAAAACCTGCTATAGTGACCCACACACCTTGTGTGGAACTGCAATACCACATTTCAAAGGCTTTTGAGATGTAGTACATAATTCTTTTTGTAAAATAAAAACATATTTTGAACATAAATTAAAAACCAACTCAAGAGAAAGCTAAAGATAAAATACAATTTTTGAATCGTTGTCATCAATCATTGTCGATATTAATAAAGTGCAATTGCACTGACTCAAATTAGATCCTTTTTATTTTTAGCTTCTTAGTTTTTTTGAGTGCTTTTTTTTATTTAGATTTGCAAACGAGCTATTGTGTCACCTATTATAAGTGATCTCATAATTTACTAGAATTCATTGTTCATAGATCATTGTTTGAGGATATTGTGGCTTTGGATCCCAGGTAGGTACTTTGAACAGTTCGTGTCTAAAATCTAGTTTTCGTTACTGCCCTGAAGAAACTACAGCAATAAATAACATCAAATAACTTGAGTTGCTTAAAATGCGGATACAACACTTCATAAAATTTTTCCATTTGCCTAATGGGAGCTCATTTCTAAACTAATTTCGAATTTCCCATCTCTGAATAATTATTATGTGAATGTTACACATTTAAATAAAACTAATTTAAATTGATTTTATTGCGGTTTTTTTATTTTAATTTCGGTCCTGACGTTTTGAACGCTTTTCAGTCTTCATGGTCACGGGGTGGACTGAAGTGTAGGAATCGGTTTTCCTACAAAAGAAAATAACAGCGATAAAATCCGTTTAAATTACTTTTATTTCAATGATTATATTCCTTAAATACTCTATGTTCTTATGATATCAGTACAACGTAACAAGTATTTGTAACAATTTATATTTCGATGTATACGTGATAGTTCAACGGCCGACCCGCCCATTTTTGCGAACTCATTGGAACCCCGGCACTTAAATATCGCGCGTGACACACTATTTCGTAACATAAGGTACAAAATGAAAGTGAAACACTTACCTGACACTTTAAGCTAATGTTGCAACGCGATGCTCTGAAGCTGCACTAAAAACAAATGTGCCCACACGTTTTGAGGTTCTAGGATAGTCTTTAACTCCGGACGATGAAATGGAGGTGGAGGGTAGCATAGACCGACAAACAAGCAAGAAAGTACCTGATGGTAAGTGATTTCTACCGCCCATGAACGCCTGCAATACTTGAAGAATTATAGACGCATTGCCGACCTTCAAGGGAAGGGATAATTAAGGGATTGGGAAAGCGAGGGGGATGTGGGCCTCCGGATATCTCATTCACCGTACAAAACGCAGCAACAAGCCGCTATTTTAGGTCGATTTTCTGTGAGACAGTAGTAACGACCCGGTCGAGCCGGTCCATTCATGCTGTAGACAAAACTGTCCACAGTGTGGCTCTACTACTCTTATCTCTTATTCGACGGCATTTGACGTCGTAGCTTCCAAAAAGCTTGACCAATATCAGTAAGTTTTATGTTCGAAGGTTGGTTCCCTTGCAGTAGTTCTTAGCTACGCTTGAAGAACTGTTCAACAACTGAGAGTTGAGTTTAATACATTGATTGATGAATTGATTGTCTGAGTGTATTTTTGTTACTGAACAGATGTATGGCATTTCTTTACCGATTAAATGAAAAGCCAGTTTTACAATTGTCCCAAATTTTAATCCAGTATTTAAAGTTGTGTGAGAATATTGATTAACTAAAATGCAATAAATGCTATTATGATTAATACTGTACGGTTATAGTGTTTTTGCGTTCACTCTGTTTTTCCGGAATTCAAGCCTGGATCATACTATATCTAGGTACTAAGAATATCTTGCTCCAACCTATCACTTTACTAATAAGCCAAGTTATTAGCCGACTTGAGCATTACAGCAACCACTGACCACAATTACAACCATCTCGCAATCTAGATCAGAGATTAGAGACAGATCTATATTATCTTCAAATCACGTGTATTACCAATTAGCAAGTTCTAATATCTATGCACAAACAGGTAAATTAAACAATGACTATGACGATTGACCGCAAACATCGCTATAATCAACAAATTAACGATAACGAATTGATTAAACCACGCACAACTCGTAAGAAATTCCCGCACGGTGTGTTATGTATGGTCACAGTAAAACCAGTGCGCTCGGACGCACTGTTGCGTCATGTTGTAATTGTTACTATTGATTGGACTGATGTCTTACCGGGTAACTACCAGTGACAGGGTTTACGAAAATCCGGGGAGATTGTGCGTGTGAATATGTAAGGTATATTGCTGTAATAGGTTTGCTGCGTGAATTGTTTGTTTGCTCCGCCTGCATTTATTTTTCGGGGAAAAGTTGACTATATCTTAAACCAGGACCACCTTTCATTTCCTCGATCCGTTCTGCTATTATAACATTCTTATTTAACAGATATTCATATTCATAAACTCGCAAATATCTAAACTTTCACATTATGCTGGGTAGGATGCTACAACTGCGAACTTCCTGGTAGATTTCTTGAATGAGAGTTCCTTTGGGTTGGCATCACCGCTATTTCAGTGTCTGATGCAAAGCAGCAGTATCCTACGTTGTGGCTGAGTATGGTGGACATTGAAGCTAAAGAAATTACTAGATATTATGAGATTGAACAACTTATGTACCAAGATGATAAGCACAATGTAGTGGCATGCACTTTTGCTTCTTCTTCTTTTGTTTGTAGTTTCAAAAAAACTGCTACGAACATTTTTAAGAAGACATAGTTAAATCAACAAATTAGTTTCTTATAATGTAAAGTGACATCTGCCGACCATGTTCACACACCCAACCATAATGGGAGCGTTACCGATATGCGGAATGGGGAGGTTTTGATTCACAACGGCTTTATATCAGTTTCTGTGAGGCGATTGTATATGCCAGTCAAAACAAGAGTACAGAGCGAACTCAGAAAATGCATTCTAACCAGAACGATACCAATCTTTACTCAACTAGTTTTAACAAAAAATGACAGGCCATTTCTCAAATGATAATCGAAAATATGAATACAAAACTCAAATCCATCATTACGATCCAGATGTACGAAAGGCGAGTTCTAATGATGCAAGTAGAAATACCGGCTTTGAGACTAGATCTCTGTTATATGGACAATTACATCATTTACTTTTGCAAGACACACGAACATAAATTATGCGTACATTTACATATTATAATGAAGTTTTATATGAAATTTTAAGAAGCTGTCAAGCAGAGAAACAAGTGGTATATGTCTGGAAATTAAATAACATTTTAATTTCGTTTTTGAAGACATGAATAAGTCCATAAATAATACCCTTCATGAGTACGGTGACGGATTTCGGTAACCCTAGAGGCCAGATTATGAAATAACTATATTGTGTAGCGGTGCAGTGCAACAAGAAGCAAAAGTATTAAAATTTCGACGACCATTAAAAATGAAAAATTAAATTAAACTAAAAATATTTATTCAATAGATATAATGATATAAATAAATTAGTCAGTCAACTTTTAACTCTACCGACAGTTTGGAAGGCTGTTTCATTAAGACAAACAAACGGGCAAGAAAATCTAGAGTAAATAAACGGAGGCTATGCATCATCCGTATTGCTCGCGCTATCACGCTTCAATAGTTTTGTTATAGCTTAGGCCGACAAACGAGCAAGTGGGTCATTTGATGGTAAGCGATCTCCGCCAACCATGTACAATATCAAAATAATCATGTGCGCTGCCGATTTTAATGTAAAGGGGTAACTAAGGGATTGGGAAGGGGGGAGGATTTAAGCCTCCGGATATCTCACTCACTATACGAAACGCAGCAGCAAGCCGCTACTCGATTTTCTGAGAGACAGTTGTAACAACCCGTTTGAGCCAGCTCATTCATGCTGTAGACGAAACTGCCTACAGCGTTATAAAAAATAGTAATTTATTACTAATTACTTCCGCTACTTAAATGTAAAATGTCAAGATGTTGTACTAAATATATATTAGTAGTAGTAGTACGAAACGTGGGAACTTTTTTAAAACATAAATCTCCCACGATAGAATAAACTTTTTAAAAACACTCATAAGATACATGTATGTAATATATTTTTTTCCTTTTTTTTAATCATGGCTCGGCAAAGTGACTACACCACACCTGATGGTAAGTGTAGCACAATCACAGGAATAGTGTCGACCAATGACAAAC
Source organism: Amorpha juglandis (assembly GCA_949126905.1). Lineage (NCBI taxonomy): Eukaryota > Metazoa > Arthropoda > Insecta > Lepidoptera > Sphingidae > Amorpha > Amorpha juglandis. Next base: position 1,345,399 of record OX421370.1, on the reverse strand, counting down.
AATGTGTCTATCGTAGGTCGGCAAGATCATGCAGGCCTGCCTAACTGCTTCTTCACACTCCGTTTAAAGGACCCCATATTACAGGAAAGAGGGAACACGTGTGCCGGCAAACTATTCCACAGCTTCCACAGCTTAATGGTCCGGCAGAAGTAAAATTTGAGGTGGAGGAGACCACGAAGCTGTGGCTCCGCAAGCCAGCACGCGTGGTTCTGTTAAGGAAAGGTGAGGATGGAATAAGGTCAAACAATTAATTTTGATTTAATTTATAATATTTAGGCTGACTTGCATGACGATCTAAAAACTGGGTTTAACCACTAAACCTGTTTAAGAGAAGTCGAATTGTATGAATTATGAAAATATGATTGTCGTGCAAATGGGCCATTTGGACACTTAGAAAAATGTTTAATTAAAAATGTACGTGAGAAAATTTATAACAGATTTTACGACACCTAAAGTATTAATTCCATTTTTTTTATTCTGGCACGGCGCAGTAAATGGACCTGATATTTAATACAGTGCAGTCCGAACATAATATCGACCGTTAAGAAAAATAGAGTCCCTCGCTCGACGGTCGGCAGAACTATGCCGGCCTGAAGTTACTGGGTATACACTGGCTGATCCCGGAACGCGACTCGCCTGAACGAGCCACTATGGCTGAGCTGAGCCACTATGAAGCCGCTATGGTTTTCACCATGTGTACAGTAGTCGCTATCCAGTCGGGTACTAAAATTTCAGGTACCCTCCCACCAGCAATTAAATGAAAGATAGTAAAGGTATTTTTTAAGTCGTTACTATTCTATATTTTTTTGTATCATAGACTGGCAAATGAGCAAGTCGGTCACCTGATGGTAAGTAAACTCCATTGCCCATGTACGCCGACAATTCCAGAAGAATCATGGGCGCGTTGCCGATTTTAAAGGAAAAGGATAATTAGGGATTAGGAAGGGGAGGGGGATTTGGGCCTCCGAATATCTCACCCAGCGTAAGAAACGCAGCAGCAAGCTACTTTACGTCGGTTTTCTGTGAGACAGTGGTAACGACCCGATCGGGCCGGCCCATTCATGCTGTAGTCAAAACTGTCTACAGCTGTCTACCACTCTATTGGACCGGTATTCGACATGAACTTTAATAAGATATTCGCTATACTTGATTTATTTTCGACTAAAGGGTAATTATTGAACTTTGTTTTTTTACATATTAGCTTTAACCAGCTATAACTGATACTTTAACGAGCGTGACTTTTTTTAAACAGTGTTGCTAGTAATTTAAAGGGCCGCATGGGATGTATAATTAGCGAGAGTTTTTCATATGCGGTCGTTGACATTTTCGAATTCAGTCCGATTACCTCATAACTGTACTAAAGAGTACTGAGAAAAAAAGTGTTACTTTAAGGTATATTATAATTACAAATTTAATTAATAAAAATTACCGTTTTTATAGCTGTGCCCGGTAAACGAGCCGAGTGGTAAAGCCACGCTGTAGATACTTTTGTCTATGGCATATATCGACACCTCCTTCGCATATAGTCGTATAAAGAATATGACAAGTTTTCAGTATGAGCATTTAAAGTTTACTTTTGTCATCACTCAAAAATGTGAAGGAAATTTGAATTTAAATCAAGCTTATAATTAGTGGTGCCCATATGTCATCTTTATACAAACACCATTGATAGAAAATAAATTGTAATTTAAAGAAAAATACTGAAATTACTTACTTACGACCTTATGCGTAGGGATACAAGTGCTATATCATTAAGTTACGACGAGTTACGACGATATGCGTAGAGCAAACTTGTCTTACCTTCGAGTTACGCCGGGTTACTACCTTATGCGAGGTTAGAAATTTACATACCATCAAGTTGTAAATTGTTACGACGTTATTCTTAGTATATAAATATTTAAGGATCCAAAAAATATACATACGTTTAAAAGAATAAAATCATTTTTTCTTTCAAATCAACTTTATTATTAGTTTAGCTCACATTTACCAACCTAAACTTAATGACAAGCAGTTTTAATCCTACATCGTAATTTGAGGTAGATAAACTTTGATTAAACTTTGAATAACATAACAACTTAAGGTATCCTAAGTAATAATAGGCAATGAATCAGTCGTTACATAATTAAGTATTAAAGATTTTTTTTCGATAACAGCTTTAAGCTATTTTCCATAACAAACAAAAAACACTTTTGCTTAAAAATATAATCAGTCTTAAAATTTTCTTTTATTTTTATCTCTTATCTTATTTAATCAGTCAATATTATGCTTTCAGCTTTATTTGCACTTAGTGGTTTACAAATTAAGATTAAAAAATGATATTAATAAAACTTATTTCTTATGACAATAACAAAAATCTGTAGCAAACAAAGCGTGCCTTTAACAAACTATAAACTTGAAAGGAACATTATAACCATGTCGCGAAAATTATTAATCTACAAATTATCAGATAAATCGATATCCGCATTTTCTTCGTTGATCGAATTGCGTGTGTTTGGCAATTTTTCATAATACTTGTGATATTCTTTCGGTATTATGTGTCCACGGCAGAGACTTTGCAAATCTTCATATTTTGCAGTTGTTATAGGCAAATAATCAGAATAACAGCGATCTAAATTATTAATAGTTTCTTGATTATTAATCCTTCTTGATGAATAGGTTTTTTTGGTAATAATTAAAGTCATATAATCTTCGTTTTCAAAGCTGTAACGATATTTTAATATATGCGGATCATTGCACGATATTTCCACTTCTTTGATTTTAGTCCAAGCTATTTTGTGTTTATTAGAGTTTTTGTTCCAGTTTTTTCCATCCAATAACTTTTTGAAATTATAAAAATCTGTAACGCTCATCTCAATCACATTATAATAAGGCGTGTTAACTTTGGACCACCTTACTAAGGCATACCATTGTTCAGGCGTATATATGAGTTTATTTTTTGAATTTCGCTCTATTAAAGCATGAACGGAATCTGCTTCATTTTGAGTATGTCCGCGCTCTAAGAACCTATGAGTTATTGTTACATCATATTTTTTAGCAGCATAAGTATAAAACGAAAACACAATACGGTTTCGGTTTTGCCCAGCACAATTATCTGACCAAAAAATGAATTCCTTAGCGCCGTCTTTTACTTTAGTCTCAATAAATTTTCGCAGACAACTTGCCACTTCACAAGCTCCATGCTTCCCATTAATCTCTGGCCACATGTAACAATATGCTTCTTTACTAGCTAGATCAAAAACTGTAAAATTATGGACCGATAGTTTTCTTTTGTAATAAAATAAACCCACATTTCCATGGGGACAATTCAATATTTTTTGAAAATCGAAACATGCCGTAATTATTTTTCCTTTACTTTCAATAGCTATTTTTTTGTCTTTTTCCTTCAAATCTCTTGCTAATTCTTTTGATAATATATGTAGTTTTTGTTTATTTATTTCTTCTTCTGTCATATTACTTTTACTTGTATCGTAAACATGGCATTCATTACAAATATCCTTCTTTGGTTTGTGAAATGCAATATTTAACTTTTGATTTATAATGTCGCTATATTGCCGAGCTGTTTTAGCTTTTTTTGTTATATTTTTATCAATACACCACTCATTATATAGAGAAAACATCTTCCTAAATGTAAGTCCACCATCCAAGTAAAGTTTCGTTGACTTTTTACGCACATAGTGTGACTCAACTGGTTGAAATGTTTGTACATGCTTTATTACTCCTTGTTTGATCTCATCGTCTATGATAACACCTCTTGAACCGCCACGATGGTCTGGGGAAATAGATCCAGCACCAGAAAACCACTTCGACACAGCAGTATTAACTGTTCGCTCTCCTATAGAAAGAGTGTTGAGGAACATCGTTTTACATACTAAAACAATATTAGGATTATCTGAATTAGGCTCAGTTAGTGGTAAGGAATATTTTAAAGTTTTTTTACGTCTAGATTCAGCTTTTGTAGTTGTATGAGTATTACATACTTCAATGTACTTAGCAATATAATCCCACTGCCTAGTATGGTCACCAAGCTTCCAAAATGAATGAAATATATTCTCACGTTGCTGGGAACTGAACTTCTGATGACATTTAAGGCGACATGTTGACGTACACGGAACTTTAATAACCTTACTGTCTCTATAGACACCGTCTTTTTTACTCATGTAAGCTTTACCTAAGTTCTTAAGACATTTTCGTTTTATATCTTTCCATTCATCTCGCCGCTTGAGCCGTTTCCGGCAAGAAGATGGAGTACCCTCAACAGACGAACAAGGCGAAGAAATAATACTGTTCATGTCAGTTCTGCTGCTAGCTGGAGAAGCACAAGTGACCTCTTCGACTCCAAATGGTTCGCTTAAGGGTGAAGGGATAGGTGTTGTATCAAAAAGAGATTCATTGCTATGTATTACGTACGGTGCCTTGGATTCTAAAGCTGCATTTGTTTCATCATATCCTTCGATAGTCTTCATAGGTGATTGTTGGATTAAATCTTGAACTGAGCTAGTATTACATAAATCATTTAACGCTAGTCGTACTTCTTGAGAACTTTTTCTGACGTCGTTACAATTACCGCTCCTAGTCGGGGATTCCTCGACCATTGACTCGTACAAATTCCAATTATACTCGGTTTCATGTTGGACAGGTTCTAAAAACAATACAATAAAATTTCATTAACCACCACGGCATAAAAGTGGTAAAAAATATAAAATTTATTCATGATTTTAGCAAATACAAAATGTCATAAAGTCTTATTTAATATTGAGTTCGATGCATAACGTTGTATGTTCTAGATATGACAATTAGAACAGAGATTTGATTATTTGATAACGACGCATATAGTCGTAAGTACTAGTTACGACTCCTAACTTTAAGAAATAAACAACGCATAACGTCGTAACTATAATGTTACGACGTCATGCGCGGAACTAGATTAAAATTATAAATTTCGAAAAAAAATAAGCAAACATAATAAAATTCTAATCTAGTAACTTTGTATTGCGATAATATTTCGAGTGTCTATTAAAAAAACAATCATTAATTATTAACCACAACTTACCAATTTGACGGGATTCGTTGGAGGTTATTTTTTCATCTTTAAGTGCTAATTTTAAAATTCTTGATGATCGTAAGTTGTTCATTTTGATTACATATATTAAGAAGAGATATCACAACGTAAAGTACTTCAAAATTCTGTTTTTTTATATGTTTAAATGCCATACTTTAATGCGAGCGCGGTCTGTGTCATACGACGGCGGTAACTGACCATGATTGGTCTCGCGCGAACCAATAGCGCAACGCTTATCGTCGTACCATGAAATGCTTCCATATGCGCGGTATCGTTCAAAATATACGACCATACGCGTTTCTAAAACTCGTTAATTAAAAGTAATTTTGCAATTCTGATTTCAGAAATCTATTAAACTCATACAAGTAACTACGATAATGTAAAAAATGGATTTTCGATAAAAATGGGGTTAAGACCTTATGCGTTGGGGGTGTCGATATGGACTAGCTCGATGAGTCGTTACCACTGTCTCGCAGAAAACTGACGTAAAATAGCGGCTTGTTGTTGCGTTTGGTACGGTGAATGACATATCCAGAGGCCCAAATCACCCCCCCCCCCCCCCTTTTCCCAATCCTTAATTATCCCTTTCTTTTGAGATCGACAACGCGCCCATGACTCTTCTGATATTGAAGCAGGCGTACATGGGCGATGGAGATCACTTACCATCAGGTCACCCACTTGCTCGTTTGCCGGTCTATGATGTAAAAAAAAAATAGGCAAAAATAAGCGGTGGAGATCATATACCATTGCTCGTTTGCCTGCCTCTGCTAAATAAAAACGAGTAAGTGGGTCACCAGATTGTTAGTGAACACCACCGCCCATGAACCTTATTAAAATACCACGAGACTATAATATATTTTTCTTCTTTAACCCCACAACCCTAGTATGGATTTCATGCCTTCTCTTCATATTCGTTTCTCCCGAGGGGCTTGCGACGTGACTTGACGGTTGGTTGAGGCGGGTATAGGGATGCACCCTTGTATCCCTGCCTGCAATAGTCATCCTTCTGTCCTGTCGCAGGCCCTTCGATTTGCTTGTTCTTTGGAGTACGAAGAACCACGTATATAGGCTGGCATGAATCTGTTGACCACCGATAAACTCATTATTTGTCGATGGTCGCTCTGCTCTCTCACTGCGCTTACCATCAAATATAGTGCATTCACTTTGCCGTGATGAAATAAAAATCAGTTATTAAATAGAATTTATCAATTACCATACCATAAATAAAACATTGAAGAGTACATTCCTTACCACACCGGATATCGAACCCACGATGCATCAATTATACCTGCATCCGCTCCACAAAGGTATAATCATATTATTGACTTTTACTAAACCTTGAACATTTATACACAAAAATGGCATATCAGTGCAAGTTACGCTGAGTTACTATTTCATAACCGCCAGAAATAAAAGGAGTTTCAGATCGAGATTAAATTAAGTGGCTCGAGTTACGCCATACGATCAACGTAAATGTCTAATAATTAAATTAAAAACCACCAAAGTCGACTTGTACATACATATTCACGCTTGTAATCCCCGAAGTGGTAGGCAAAGGGCCTTTTTATTTCGCCTAGCTTATTTCCGTCCCATGATGTTATAGGAGGCGAGCATATCGCCATACTGAGCATAAATTCCAGACTCCGAGCTGATATTGAGGTTTTCGTGAAAGAAAAACCCAATATCACTTTTCCCCGACCCAGGGATCAAACTAGCACAGCACTCGTAGCTTGCTTTAGAACTGCGCCACCAAGGCAGTTCTTCAAATCGACTTCAAAATCAAGTTGGATATTCCCAATTTTCCTCGTACTCAGTCACCAGATCTTAACCAAATATATATGGGAGCACCACGGAAAACTCTTTCCAACCAAAAAGTAACCATCCAATTTTATGCATATTTGCTGTCTGAATTACACGAAGACACAATATATGACAATACACATGCCGGCATGATTTTGGTGACCACTAATATGCTCATTGTTTCTCAGTTCTGCTTATTTTAGATTACACTGCACTTACCATGCTCGGATAAAGATAGAATTGAAAGATTGAGATCCTCCTTCATTAAGTTGACCTCTCTTGACACTGATTTTGATGATATATCCACCTATCCCACTGAGTATCAGCCTCACTTTTTTAAAGCGGTAGAGCCACATTGTAGAGTTCTACAGCACGATAGAACCGGCTTGACTACAGTAGGTACTCCACAGACAACCAACCTAAATTAGCAGCGTGCTCTTATTTTGTGGTGAGGTTTCTGAAGATCCAAAATCAATATCCATATTCCATTCCTTTAAGTCTGGCAACGCACCCATAATTCTTCTGATATTTTTGACCCTTCTGAGGGGAGGGACGCAAAGAGATGATAAGCGAAAAAGAGGACTGGATGGGATGGGGTAAAATTCTTCTGATATTATTGGTATTTATGTAAAGATCACTTGCTGTATGCCGGCCTTTGCTACGAAAAATCCAGGATATGGCTTGAGCCTTGAGACCAATCTGGTCTTATATGGTTGCTTAATTGATTGAAAAGATTTTAGTTCCAGCTTTTGAATAACTTCATAAACACAACACAAGAGTATGAAAATTAGCCCACAAGATTTTTGTATTCGTTTTGTGAATCGTGTGATTTTAGATATTAATTATGATTGCTTATTTTGACGTGATAACGTCTTATAATTCGATAGAGCCGGCTGCACGCACGAAAAAACATGACTCATGCGTCGTTACCTCGCTAGATGTCACGTTCCATTTAAGGCTTGAAGTGCAAGCGAGAGCGCGGAACGAGCGACAAAGAAGCACAATCGGCCTTTGCGTTCGGCAGCGTTCGAGATTTAAAAAAATTAAAACATAAATATTAAATCTTCCACATATCACAACAACGTGTCTGAAATGACAGGTTAGACCAGCCATCCGTCAAAGGGAACATTTTCTCCTGTATCAAACACATTGAGGCGGGCTTTTTAAAACTAGATTTACGAAAAGGACATTGTTCGTCGTCCATACATAGTTGGCCTAAGAACCAAAAGGTAGGTGAATTTACTTTTTGGGTTTTAGATAATGTATATATTTGATTGAAACTATATTAAAACTACGGACACTTGAGGATTCCGAAAAATAAATAAAATACTTTCGGATTTTGAGGTTATAATTAGGCCAATAAATACTATCAAATATTAAACAAATGAAATTAAAATTTTCTTTTGAAAAATGCTACCATTCCATCAGTATTTTCTTAAGACGTTATCACGTTCAACTATCGTCAGTAAACCGACTTTACAGACAACCGATTTTTTTTTTGTTTTAAAACCAGTTTTTATCGTTGGAATTAGTTTATACTAGAAACCTGGTTTTCAATAAGCCAAAGCAACGTATGCACTCATCATATGGTTATGAGTTATTTCAAATGACGATTTAACCAGATACAATAACTCATGCACAGTGTTTCTCCCACGAGTATTTTGTTGTAACTATGATGATGCCAAGGTGTTACTCAATAAATAATTATAGTGTTAGAAAGAATTCATAATTAGAAAATTACATCCAATGTTAACAATAAATGCATGTGTAGGAACATCATTCATTAGCAGCAAACGCGTTACTTTTTTGTTGGGAAAATTATTAATCTTGAACGCAATGGTAGTTTTACGAACAATGCAAAAATAAAATTAAGATTTACGTAGGATGAAGACTTCAAACAATTTCTTTCGAAAACCAACCCAGCTTCGACTTTCCGTGGTTCAGTCTGATGACATACGAGTGAGATTTTGACGAACCATTGTCCACTCTGAGTACTCGACGAGCTATGGTGGCTTATTTTTAGTAGTCTTTCCTTCACAGAAGAGAGAGGTCTTTTTCCTACAGTGGGTCATAACAGGCTCATAAAACCAAGACATTCAAAGCTGTTGCGAATTCGGTAATGATTGCAAGTTGTGAAGTAACGAGATTTGTCTTAAAAGGAGATGCGGAAGGGTCTCACTGCGACGAGTTTTTCCCATGCATTTATGGTAGGAGTAACAGTTAAAAATTTGTCTACACCTTCAGGGGCACAGAGGTAAGATTAAGGGTTAATGGTAATTGTGACTGAGATATTGAAATTTAATTTATCAGAATGGGCGTTTGTCTATGAGCTTGAACGATATCATTGATCAAATTATAGCAGCATAATTTTAAATAAATACAAAATTTAAGAACTTGTATACTACAGAATCAAATGTTAGAGTTCTAATCCAGAAGAAATGGCACGTTTTAAGTTTAATAATTGCAGTACTCCATCAGATAATGTCTTTAAAACCTCAGTAATATATGATCAGAAAACTAAATCACCAGTTTTTAAATATATACCCTCTGTAACAAAACAACCTAACATTTTAGACTGTACAGCCGCACCTAATAATTTGTAAGTCTAGACAGACGGGCGTGTTACGTTTCGTGTAACATCAATCTAGTATTACCACGTAACATATAATTACCGAAGCGGGCAATCGGCAAAGGAAACTCCTTTCATTCGCTAAATATCTTACGTGTTAACCTAGATGCTGGAATGTTGTGATCGCAAGGACATAAAATCATCTAGTTTATATCTATAGATTTAGCCTGTCCGATGTTCAGAAACATAAGGTTTTATTACAGCAGAAAGCCAGCAAATATGCAAATGAGATGCCTGTTTTAAGTGATCATCACCGTCCATGAAATCTTACCGGAAGGATCATATGCGTCTAACGTGTTACTGAATTTTAAGCAAAGAAAAGGGAGATTAAGAAGTGGTGATTTTTTGGGCCTTCGAAAATATATCTTTCATATACATAATTCATAATTTAGTATGAAAATAAATTTCTTTAGGTCAGTAAACAAACAAGTGGTTCACATGATGGTAAGTGATTTCTACTACCGAAGAAACAACCGTATTGTGGTTGTTTCTTCTTTTGAAATCCAGATTTTATGACTACTCCATTTCTTTCCTTCAAGGCCGGCAATGCACCGATAATTCTTCTAGTATTGCGGATGTTTATCATCGAAGATCACGTAGGATCAAGCGACCTACTTGCTTGTTTACCGAACTCCGGTATAAAGAAAAAACACGAAATCTTACATCAACATAACAGGTGCTTAATAAAATTACACCAGATGATGCTCAAATTAATAACACATTGGTAGCATACAACAATCACAGTCAATTGACGTACAAAGTTGCGTTTACATAATGATGGATGGTTGGTAAGCGGATGAGTGCGGGTCGCTTGTTATTTATACAAAAAATGACCGTGGAGTTGAAAGAAGTGTTTTCATTGTTCCAAATACTTTTATTGAGGGAGTTTCATATAAGAACTATATACAATTTCTTACTAATATTATAAATGTGCAAATTTGAATGTGTGTTGGCTTTAATTTTTGGGATTTTGGATGTTTATTAATTAATGACACATAAACGGTTGAAACATAGCATTATATTTGGTCCACAATTAGACCATACAAACACACCACCACACACTACCACAATTAGAAATGGGTGGTATAGACTTTGAGTACGAAAATCAGAGAAATATACTTTGGATATTTCAATAAATGAGTTGATATCCGACCTATTCACTTAAATAAATAAATAAAAACACCCAACGGTCACACACAGAGTCCTGATCCCACACTTTCTACAGTTTGGTTCTACCACTTATCTATTCCAAAAATCAGATATGATTTGCTCTGGTTTAGAATGTTTACCCAGTATATCAATAGGCTCGCTCCCCTATCACATAATGGGAATGAGCTTGAGCAACCGTGGGTGTACTAGTTGCGTCCCTCTGGGATATAGGCTTTAGCTTAAGTATGGTTAGTCTCTCGTGGGAATAAAATAAATCATAAATCATTTTCCAATTCTATATAATCGTTTGAATCGTTCCTCAGGAAGTTCTTTAATATATAATTACCAACTTTGATATCTTGTGCAATTATCGTGCCGTATCGTCTAATGGCAACAGACATCAACAAAGTTGCCCGAAGTTTGTAAGTATTTATGCCTTTCTCTATGGACAAGCATGCACTCGATGTACGTATTAATATTTTAGTGAATGAAAGTCGCACGATTAACTGGGTGTGGCCGGTTATGTGAACAAAGTTTATTTCGCATTATTTCGTCATATGATATACAATTCTTTCTAAGATGCTTATTTTTAGATGGGTAAGCAAACCAGTGATGAAATTGATATACCTGAGCGTTGTCTATAATAATTCCGAAGGTTTTTACCAAGCGTGGTGAACTGCTTAATTGTTCCCATTAGTGACACATTAAGGGAAATGAGTTTTAGACCAAAGGTCAACATTACAAATTGTTTTTGTTAAAAGAGTGTTGTTGTATATTCGGTAAGCACGGCAAAGTGACTGCACTACACCTGATGGTAAGGGCAGTGAAGTCAAAAAACCAGCAACTAACAACAAACATACTAGTTTATCCATGGTCACCAGAATCATGCCGTTCTATATAAATGCTTTAACACTTCGAAAAGGGAAAAAGTAAATCGAAGGGCCTATGTCAGTATAGGCGAATAGCATAACCGATGCAGGCACAGGGATGCAAAGATGTACCCATGTACCCGCCCCAATCAACCATCAGTGCAGGCCCCTCGGGAGAACCGGATATACACTGGCTGATTCCGAAACGTGATCCACACAAGGTGTGTGGGTCACTATGGCAGGTGACACAATGTGTACGGTGATCGTTATCCAGGCATATATGAATATCGTACCATCAGCAAAAAATCGTCGTACCAAAAGGAGAAAATTGCTCGGAACTAGTTCATGTACGCAACGTGATTTAACTAGCCAATAAACAGTGAGCAGATGAGTCTTTGCCATGTATGTCGCCAGTTTTTTGCCCCCGTTACATAATCCGACCTTCGTGATCGAAAGTAGTTCAAACATTTCCCGCGAGATGTCACTGTACCAAGGTTGAGCTAATTTTTGCCACTTAAAACATTCTCAGCTATATAAGTCGCTATAGCATTGACCAGTTCATACTTCTTACAGCTGCGGTCTTCGCTTTAAGGGCAATTGTTTAGGGCAAAGTTCATCGTAGGAACACCTTAATGGCCTAGTGATTTTTGACTAAGAAACCTTGCAGCTGGGTTCCAATTAAGTCAGATAATTCATTTATGTTTGAGATTTTATAGCATAGGCGGGCAACGAGCAAGCGAGCTACCTGATGGTAAGTGATCTCCACCGCCCATGAACGCCCACAATACTGGAAGAATCATGGATGCATTTTCGACCTTAAAGATAAGGGATACTTAAGGGATTGGGAAGAGTGAGGGATTCGGACCTCCTGATACCTCACCGACCGCACTACTACCGCTGCTTTACATCGGTTTTCTGTGAGACATTGGTAACGATCCGGCCCATTCATGCGGTAGACAAGATTGTCTACAGCTTGGCTCTACCACTTTTCTACACTCGCTGGCTTTTCTGGCTGATTCTGGAACGCGATCCACACAATATCACTATGACAGTTTTTAACTCTATATGTACTTTGGTCGCTGTCCGGGTGGATATGAATATGCTACCACCAGAAAATGTGTCCCTATATTGTCCCAAATGTCAAAGACCCTTCAACCCGCAACGGTCCAGCGCTGTAGAATTACTAGACCAATTCTACATTAAAAAATGACAAGGAAACATCTGTCTTACACCAGAATATATATAACTCAATCATAAAAGTGCTATACATCTACGTGACCACTAAATCATGGCTCATAGTTCAACACGCACTCATTTGTTTGGCAAAATCCGCAAACATCCGTCATCGTGTCGCTGACCTTTTGACAGTGACAAGTGACGTTACGTATGCAAGTACTGAACAATGTCAACGCTTGACACTTATGAGGCCAAGGTGACGGCCCGGTCGCATCTCTATTGTGTGATTTTGAGACACGGTTTGTGATTTGTGATAGGTAGTATTTATAGTCGACAAATATTCAGCCGAATAGATGGAGAAGTCGGGTATGGAACGACTGCGGGTTTGATTATATGTGCGTATGAAAATGCAATAATTCTATTTCAAAATTTTTCAAATCAGTAGTTTCAGAGCCAAATAAACAATCAAATCTTTCCTCTTTATAATATTAGTTTAGATGTAAGAAGATGATGAGGAAAAACAAAAACAAAATACAATGTAATGTTATTTCAAAAGACCTACGTGTGAGTTTCTTGGTGCTTCTTCTTGGACCAGTGGGCATTTCCGAAGCATCGGTAGAGACATTTCAATGTTATTTATTTATTATTGACGCAAATAAAATGTTTTAACAAAATTTAAAAACCGACTTCCAAAAAATAACACAAATTGGACAACACATTTTTTTTTTATTTTATTGAATGACGAAACGAGCAAGGCGCTCGCCTGATGGTAAGCGCCACGCCTGCCCATAAACAGAAGCAACACCACACATAACTTTGATTTACAAAGCACTGCATGGCACCGAACTGTGCTCGTCACTCAAAGACATAAGATGTTAAGTCTCACAATGCCCAGTAATTTCACTGGCTTCAATGTCCTTCAAACCGAAACACAACATTGCTTACACACCGTTACTTTGCGGCAGAAATAGACGGCGCGGTGGTACCAACCTAGACGGCCTCTCGCATACGAGGGACCTACCTTGTAAAACTAAATGATAAACGAGCTTTTGTCTCGTTCCAACATTGTTATTCTCGCTCACTTTACTAATTTATAGGGATGTGATCGTCATAATAAACGAGTGCGTGAAAAAGCGTGAAATTTTAGGATGTCTAGGATGAGAATTGACATGATTTGACACAGAAATACTTTTTTTTATTTGATTGAATGACGAGACGAGCAAGGCGCTCGCCTGATGGTATGCGCGACGCCTGCCCATAAACAGAAGCAACACCGCACAGGACTTTAAATTATAAAGCACTGCATGGAACTGCGCTCGTCACCCCGAGACATAAGATGTTAAGTCTCATAATGCCCAGTAATATCACTGGCTTTAAGGTCCTTCAAACCGAAACACAACATTGCTTACACACTGTTACTTTGCGGCAAAAATAGACATAGAGGTGGTACCAATCCAGACGGCCTCTCACATACGAGGTACCTACCACCTTGTACTATACTTACAATATGGTGTATATCACGACCCTCAAATATAACCACAGCTTTCTGTAACATGTTGTAACAATTCTTACATAATCTGTTTGACCATCCTACCTTATAATTTATCAATTAGCATTAATTATAGATTGTTTCTAGATAACTTATAGATTGATTATCACTAATTTGATGTTTGCAAAAACCTCCAAATTTGTTAAGTCATGTTTTGTAAGTCATTAGATTTAAGTTGGCTGTATTATTCAATGATCAGATTTGTTAGGTAAATTATAGTCATTCCACACTTGCAATGTTGATCGTCCCCATTTGCAAGAATGTTTGAAAACCGATTAAGGTTAAGGTGTTACATTATTATGGAAAGTAAACTCATTCGCCTTTTTTTGTCACACACATACAACAGTCACACACATAGTCCTGACCCCACAGTAAGATACGAGTCTTGTGTCGTCGGTATCAGGAACTACGAGAGACTTTCGGTGTCACAACACCCAGACCCCGAGACAAATATTTGTGGATTACACATTATTGTCTCGGTGCGGGGATCGAACCCGCGGGCTCTCGCTTCACAAGCAGCTACTTGCCCCCTGCGCCACGGAGACTGTCAAATGAAACATAGATTGTTTTCTGCTGGACCAATGTAATAATATGCCAACTAAATACGAAATATGCACAACAAATGCTGACCCACATTTACATTCGTAAACTTTACCTTAAACTGCACATAATTTGGTGCAGTGACATTTAAAAATAAAAATATTAGTGTTTATAAAAATGCTATAAACCTTGGTACCAGATTAAACTATTAATTGCTAATGTATTCACATTTAACCGCAGTATAACCATATATGACAATTGCATTAATTCAGGTGGTCCTCGTTTTTAGAACGGTGAATAATTATATATAAGAAAGAGAATAAGGTCGTCTGGAGGAATCGCCGGTTGCGACAAGACCGCCCATTGTATCATCTTACTGTATGATCCTTACTTTTAAGTTACTTTATTTGGTGTGCAATAAAGAATATTCTATATTTTTTTATACGAGCACGTCAAAGTGACTGCAATACACTTGATGGTAAGCGTAGTGCAGTCCAAAAAACTAGCAACCACGGACAAACAATGAGTTTATCGATAGTCACCAGTTCTTCCATCTTCGGAGAGGGAAGAAGCAAATCGAGTGGCCTGTGACAGGACAGGCGGATGACCGATGCACAGTAATACAAGTATGTACCCTTATACCCACCCCAACCAACCATCAAGTCATGTCGCTGAACCGGATACACTGGCTGATTGAATCGATCGAACTGAACGTCGAGACCAAAATAAAATAAAAAACCGCGATAAAATCCGTTTAAATTCGTTTTATTATATATATATCATGTACTCGTTTTTTAAGCGATAATTACTAAAAAGCCGGCTTGACCGGGTCAGTACTACTGTCTCACAGGACACTTCAGCAACTGTTATCAAACGCTGAATCGTGTGCCAACTTTCATTGAAAATTTTTCCCGATTCCCTGCTACTCCGTCATCAAATCTTAACTAAATTTATATGGATCACCACGTTAAAAATGCAAATTTTTTGCATTCGGTTAAAATTGTAAAACTTTCATTCTGATTGCATTTAACTTTTATTATTATAAATGAATTAGCCAATAAACGAATTGCCTTGGAATTATGAAAATATCAAAATGGACACAGTACCTTTTTGCATCTAAACAGAACAAAACTTTGCAATCAAATGTTTTTGGTTCGACCTCTAAATACTGAATCAATTGTTCAAAATATAATCTAAAACGGTTATCTGACAGAAATCGCTTTATAGCGATATATTATATATTATACATTTTTAAACGCCTTTGTTTCTTCTGTAATCGTGTGTATGCATGTAATAATGTACTACACATATTTACAAGGTGGAAGGTCCCTCGTAAGCGAGAGGCCGTTTGGGTTGATACAACCGCTTTGTCTATTTCTGCCGCCAAGCAACTGTGTGTAAGCACTGTTGTGTTTCGGTTTGAAGGACATTGAAGCCGGTGAAATTACTGGGCATTATGAGACTTAACACCTTATGTCTCGGGGTGACGAGCGCAGTTCAGTGCCATGTGGTTTGTAATTTAAAATTCTTTGTGATGTTGCTTATGTTTATGGGCAGGCGTGGCGCTTACCATCAGGCGAGCGCCTTGCTCGTCTTGTCATTAAATCAAATAAAAAAAATGTTATTACTAATTAATTTATATTGACAACTTTTTTCTTCTGTAACTAGTGTATGTGTGTTATATTACATATTTTTATTGTTATAATTACTAATTAATTTAAATTAGCAGGTATATTTTAAGATTAAATTCTATTAATATTTCATTGTTAACAGCATAAACGTAAATTATCAATTTTCGTGGAATTAAAACGTTTTGTCACCTTGACACGGTTTATAACTGTTATTTACAGCAGTTAAAAATATTAAACAAATTGTTATTATTGAAATATCAGTATATAATGTGATAAATCCATCCATTATGCAAAATATATGGCTTGCTCATAAATGCCTACCGTTTAATTCATACATACATACTTTTTTTTTTATAGCATAAACCGGCAAACGAGCAAGTAGGTCACCTGATGATAATGCCACCACCATGCACGCTCACAACACTAGAAGAATCTTGTGTGGGTGGATTTTTATACGACCCTGGGAATCGATGAGGCGTCCTCTAGTTTCTCAACCGCTGGGCTGTTTCTAACCCAAATACCACCATGCATTACTTACTCACGCCTGTAATCGTGAAGGGGTAGGCACAAGTGTAAATACCGTACACCATACACCGTTTTTATCCTGGCTCGGCAAAGTGACTACGCTCTACCTTATGGTAAGTGTAGCGCAATCCAGGAATAGTGTCGACCAAACAGTATGTCTATGTCTAACTGCTTCTTCACACTCTGTTTAAAGGACCCCGTTTACACTTACATTTCGCCGAGCGTATTTCCGTCCCATGATGTGATAGGTGGCGAGTCTATCATACCGGGCACATACTCCAGACTCCGAGCTGATATTAAATAAAGAAAAGCCCATTACCACTTTTACCCGACCCGAGGATCGAATCCGAGACCTCGGCATAGCAGTCGTACCGCGTACGTTACTGCGCCACCGAGGCAAACATCACCGTATACGGAATATTTTGAATAACACAACTTTCGACACATCATTTAATATCCTTATGAATATCCAAGTTTCGTAATTGTTAGATAATTCCTATGTTTCGCTTCATTTGTATTAAGGTGCATAATATATTTTGATACTACACGTTTGTGTCAAATATTTGTATTTAATGGCGTCTGTTCGTCATTTTGGACACCTTTATAATGTACTATGTGGTCCCTCATATGCGAGAAGCCGTCTGGGTTGGTACCGCCGTTCTGCTGTTGTGTTTCTGTTTAAAGTAAAACGCCTATGGTCCATATCGACGACCCACCAAACTATATAACGATCCTGGACTATTCCATGATAAAAATATGGAAAAATAATAATAATAGATAAATAAATAGATTAAGTATAATTGGCGAGTGTATTTTGATGATGTTATGTATGCAATGTATACATTAGTTGATACTGATTTTGATATATAAGTTTTTTTTACTTTTGTACTGACTTGTCATAAGCGCTATTTCAATTGCCTACATGATTAATAAATTATTTCATTTCATTTCGTTTCAAAGGAAGTTGAAGGCAATGAAATTACTGGGCATTATGAGACTTAATATGTTATCTCGGAGTGAAGAGCGCAGCCTGGCGCCATGCAGTTCTGTTGACCGATTAACATAACAGTTTGAATTAATAACTTGAATAAAATCGCGTGACATCTAGGTTATCACAACAGGAGTAAACGGCTGGTTATATAATGAAAGGTCACGAGTTCGATTCTTGCCCCAGAAAAAATATTTGCTAGATATCATACAGATAATGCCGTATCTGAAAAAAAATATAATACCAGGATTCAGAGACTAGTTTCATATTGAAAGATAGTAAGTGTACCTACGTAGAATTTTCCACAAAAAAAAAATGCCAAATATAATTAAGATAATAGTAACACCGTTAACACATTATTATTACAACTTAAGGAGTAAGCAGTTTCGTAACGATAGGTTGTGGGCTTAAATCCTGGAATAGAAATAAAATATCCACCAATAATAATTGGAGCATCGGGTTGTCACGAAATTTAAAGAAACCTAGAATAAAATCAATATAAGAAAAGTAATAGTAGTTAATATTAAAATAAGATTTAAGCACTGGATATTATGTATAAAAAAACGACGATATCAAATTATCAATCAATGAGTCATCTAACCTTAATAAAAAAAAAGGAAAAAATAGTATATTTGTAACCCGCATTCGTCCTCGCCAGCACAAGCCGTCGGATGTGCTAAAGTAAAAGTGCTTCGAGATTCCCCGCTATATAAGCTTGCGGCGGCACGGTCAGATATCATACCTACATTGAACCTACAACGGTACACAACAAACATGGCCAAGTGGATCGTAAGTTCATATGGAGTGCAGTGCAGTGTGTGTGTTCGTGACGTGATCATTGTGACATCGACTAATTATGTTTTCTCGTCAGGTCGCCCTCGCTCTGATCGGCTGCGCGGTGGCTGAGCCCCCCGTCGGCTATAGCTACTCCGCACCCTCGTCCCTGTACGTGGTGGGCGGCAGCCACGGTTCTTCAGCGCTCAGCAGCGGCGGCCACTACCACTCCGTGCCCGTCGGCTACCAGACCTCCGAGGGCTACTCCGTCGACCCCCACCTCCTGGAGAAGGTCAAGCACATCATCCTGAAGGATGAGATCCACAACCAGGAATACCAATCCTCCTCTTCCCACGGACACGGAATCTCCTCCCACTACGGTGCCCCCGCGCCTGTTTACGGTGTCCCCCACGACAGGATCGTAGGCATCGAGCTCGAACACATCCAGCAGGGTATACAGGTGGCTCAGTACCACCAGGCTGATGAAGGTTACGGTTACGCTAGCGGATACTCTGGCTACTCTGGTGGCCACGGAGGATACAGCAGCGGCTCCTACTCCTCTCCTTCCCTGAGCTACACAACCATCGGAGTCCCGTCCGGATCCTACGGAGTGCCTTCCCTCTCATCCTCCTACGGCACTCCTCATCACTAAACGAAACGAACATTAGTCATTTCATCTCATTGTAAAATATGAAAACTCATGTGATCGCACCTTAGAAGTTATTTTGTATTATATTTGTTGTTGTAAGTTTTCTGTAAATAAAAAGACTTTTTTGTAAACCTTTGTTTGTTTGCTGATTGATCGGCGTTGTTTTAATTTGATTGTTTAAACGGAAAGTGGGTGTATGTGCGGGGTTACGTAACAATGCAATTTGCACTTTAAGTGGATTTAGCTCGCTTTTGTTTTACTTGCGCGACCACTTTTACTTTTGAATGATGGCCGACGCGAGCAGGTTTCCAGTTTGGAAAGGAGCGAGGGTCAGCAGTCGTTCTCATAACATTCACAAATTAACACTAATTATGAATGTAAAGTGATTGTGTAAATGTAACCCGCATATAAAATATGGGTCAATTCGAAAGTTTATTTCCCAAATTACTTGCAATGAGATCAAGGCCTTCATAATAAGGGCAATCGAAAGCGAAAGTTACCACACCATCAAATTCCAAAACCCATTATCTAATCCGATCAATTTGATACAACTCGCACCAAAATTGACGTATTGCGTAAGCGTTTTAGCGAAAATTAGCGTATATTTTCGCTTGATGGTTAATCCGTTTACGAATGTACTTTCTCCTGGTTGAGATATATTGCGTAATGGAGAACGCCAGACCGGCCATGCGAACACTGGACTTTATTCGTGTGCTAGATCCTTCGCTTCCTAGAGTTAATCGCCTCGCGTTTTCACCAACCTGTGATTAACTTTGATTGACACCGCTGAATACATATTAGAACAGGGCAACGTTGATCTATTAAGAGACCCTAAAAAGGATAAGATTCTACATATTTTTAATGTGTCATCTTTTCTCAAGTTGGTGCTGAATTTAATGATTATTTTTTTTCGATAGACCATATCAACATCGAAGTAGATGCCATTTAAATTTGGAGACAATATTGTACTCCTAATAACAATATTAGCCCTATATTATACATGACTCACTGCTAGACAAGGACCTACTCTATAAAATAGGTTAGGTCAGCACGCTAGCCTAATGTCGTTAGGCAGACTTCACATACCTTCCAAATTCTTATGACTTCTAAAATTTGCAGGTTTTTTATTAACAATTAATATACACGTAACCAGTCAGAGGCGCATGCTCTTTGGGCTGGTTTCGAACCTTCGACTTTCGTTTCAACGGTGCCTACTCCTTAGGAGTCGGGACCAAAATAAAAATAAAAAACCGCGATAAAATCCGTTTAAAATAGTTTTATTTTAATGTGTAATATTCGCGAAAATATAAGTAACTGATATGTGTTGGACGTTAGGGATCATCTAAAGTTAAACAGTGAAAACGAGCAGAAGGATTACAAATCGACGTGGGCGTTGCCTGTTTTCAATCACCCGGATTTTTTTACTTTCTTTTCTTGATTACATTGTTGCATTCAGTAATCAGTATTCTCTTCTCTTAATTACTTTAGGGTTCTCTATTCAAATGGTGCCAACTGCCAACAGAACCCTAATTTTACACCGTCTGTCTATCCTAAATTTAAATGGCTTGATTTTAAAGCGTTATAGCGAGCCGTCTAGTTTTTACAGAATAAGTGTTGATAATGCGATTTCCATAAACAAATAAAAAAATACAATTTTAAGGTCACCGCTTCGGAGCCTCGGTCCGCGAATGCGACTCCCACTTGACAGATTTTTTGTTTCGGCTTTCAATCAAGTCATTCAATGTAAATTTTGTACGTGATGTCATGATTAACATCAAAATTAAGAAGGTAGATAAAATTTTATTGAACGCATCAAAGAAATACATTGACTTGTACCATATGACATGTTTATTTTCATTTTATTTTTTACTAGCAAATCCGGCCACTTGTTGCTGTGGCTAAGGGCCACTGCTTCTTTACTATATTATTGTATTATACATATAACTTTTCCTCTATATTGCTATATTCTATATTCTTCGCTATATCTATATTCCTGCATATATTGGGACAGACAGACAGACAGCGGGAAGTGACTTTGTTTTATACTATGTATTGGAGCACACACATAGACCTGACTCCACACTAGGTTATTCTGTATCGTGGGTATCAGAAACTACGAGAGACTTGCGGTCCCACAACACCCAGACCCGAAGCAAATATTAATGGATCGCACAAACATTTGTCTCGGTGCGAGAATCGAACCTATGGCCTCTCGCTCACTCGCTCGCTCGCCCACTGCGCCACGGAGACTGTCGTGTCATGTTATTTCATGTTAGGTAAGCTAATAAAGCTAAGGTAATATAATTAATAATCATTTAACTAACAGCTTGTTGTATGGTCAATGAGTATTTCTGGGGTCAATTACAGAGCCCCCTCCTCCGCTCTATTCTGTTATAGTAGGTTAATTAGCGGTAGAAATCACTTACCATCCTGTGACCGATTTACTCGTTTTATTTATTTTTTATTTTTATTTTACACTTTATATACAAAATGTATAAAGGCGGACTTAATGCCAAAGGCATTCTCTCCCAGTCAACCTTAGGGTATTGCAGAGATGAACAAAGTAGGTGCAAAAAAAAGAAGAATACATATACGTTTTCCGAATTTGAAAATAAATATATTAGACGTGTTATTATTTGGTGAACACTACGTACAAGGTGGTAGATCCCTCGTATGCGAGAGGTCGTCTGGGTTGGTACCATCGCTTTGTCTATATCTGCCCCCAAGCAACAATGTATAAGCGCTGTTGTGTTTCGGTTCGGACGACATTGCAACCAATAAAATTACAATACAACTATAAGACAATTATAAGACTTAACATCTTATGTCTCGGAGTGACCAGCGCAGTTCTGTGCCATGCAGTGCTTTGTAATTCAAAGTTCTGTGTGGTGTTGCTTCTGTTTATGGGCAGGCGTGGCGCTTACCATCAGGCGAGCGTCTTGCTCGTACCGTCATTGAATCAAATAAAAAAAGGTCATCTTGTGTGAATTATCTTGTGTAACTTCACACTATAAACACGTAATAATGTTTATTTGCGTGTCATTTTGATAAACGCAATGTTACGTGTATAAACAGGTTAATGATAATGTAGGCCACTTTTGAAGTTTTTGTATGCTTTATTCACATTTCCAAAAAGTATGTGCTTTTACAACGATTTATTTATATTCCTACTTAAGCCAGTGAAATTACTGGCCATTATGAGACTTAACATCTTATGTTTCGGGGTGACGACCGCAGTTCAGTGCCATGCCTTGTTTTGTATTTCAAAGTTATATGTGGTGTTGCTTCTGTTTATGAGCAGGCGTGGCGCTTACCATCAGGCGAGCGACTTGCTCGTCTCGTTATTCAATCAAATAAAAAAAAACATACATACATGTTAGCGATATATTTAATTTAGTATTTTATGCCAGTTAACTATATTTTTGTGTTTGCTTTGCCTATTGGTAGCGCCATCTATAGTTATTTATGTTTGACTCGGTTCTTGTTTGCTTTCAAACCTTTTTGGCTATGTGAAATTACTTTTCTGGAACATTGTAAAAAAGTATGCTGTCAACTCGGTATGTTTGAAAAAGCAGTACGTTAATTCCATATTTTGCATGTATATAAATTGATTCCATGTGTGGACTTGCGTAATTATTTATTCTATAGTTTACATATAAGAATTGTCTCTGGTCAAAATGACCCAGCGTCATTAGTACAAATATAGAGTAATTTTAACTAGATTTATATCAACTAATTACTGTGGCAACCCGTCGAATTTAAACTTAGCTTATTTGTCTTCGTTTTTTTTTAAAGCCGCTGAAATTAAACTTATTTTATTTTACATTACATTACATTTATTATTACAAAAAAAATATTAATGATTATAAAAAATTGAGACTGCCTCGGCGGCATAGTTGTATTGCGTACGCAGCGATTTGGACGATTCTTTTGTTTTTTACTAGATATTTGTTGTTCCATATATTAAGTTAAGATCTCATGACGGAATACGAGAGAAAATTTTATACTCCTTATCTGAAAATAATTTCACTTATGACGCACTCTTTCATTTAAGTTCAAGTGTCTCTTATGCCCGGAATAAGCAGTAAGCCTCTACAAGATTACATATGTATGGTTAAATCAATATTTGCATTGAATGGTCAAGCGTAACACAAGAAGCTAGGTGAAAGCTTTAAAAACGGCTCGAAATTGTGCCTTACTTTTTTCGATGTCAGCTATATGTATATCCGGTTCTTCCGAGGGGCTTGTGACATGACTTGATAAATTTCATCCACACCACCTCGATGTCCAGCGTTCCACTACAACGCGATCTTTATGTAATTTTTACCTCCCGCCAGCGGTCTTTCCGAACCGTTACGACATGGGAACCTTCAAGAAGAGAGCATATTCCTTCCTGAAAGCCGGCAACGCATTTGAAAGCCCTCCGATGTTGCAGGTGTTCATGGGCGGCGGTGATCACTTTCCATCAGGTGAGCCTACTGCCCGTTTGCCCCCTTTTTCCATAAAAAAAATCCAGTCCCGCATAACTCCACCGACAATCGCGTCGACGCGAGGGTGTTACACGTTAATTGGTGGTTAAATTTTACTTCAACATAGTGTAACGGGCATTAATCATTTGATATTGTTACCTTTAAAATTCCATTGGTGTTTCTCTAAACAGCAACGAGTCAGTGTTGGTCGCAAATGCATTTCATTTTAAAATGCATCAAACATGTTGCAAATGTTAAACTAAACATAACCATGAAATTAATAAAGTTTAATATATAATTTGAACTTTCCAGTTAATTATTTAATTCACAATGCATCAGTAATATTTATTAATATTATAATATTTAAGTAGAGTATTAGTAGTTTTTATTAAGTAAATCTTTTATATTTTTGTGCATAAACACATATAATTGTTTGTCATTTGGGGTTAAAATATATTAAAATCAAAGAATTGTGGTTTAATTATTCATCAGGCTCTACGAGGGACTTATGGTCCAACGAACACCCAGACACGAAACCAATATTCGTAAATCACACAAACATTGGTATTGGTGTGGGATCGAACCCACAACCTCTTCGCAGCTAGCTACGCGCCCACGGCACCACGAAGGCTGTATTAATTATGTTTTTAATTAATATTAAAGCAATAATAATTAACACATCGTGTTAATTAAACACAAATCAGCATTTCACCGACTAAATAAGTCGGTGACCATTTCACCACCGTTCCAAGGCGATCCGCGTAATGTATATCATATTATACAATTGGTAAGAAACCCGCGTTACTACATTCTAAAACATGAGGTGACCATTCCGATTCCATACCATCCGCGTTTCGTCACTGTGGTGGTCACCGTCCAGGTGCTAGCAACGTATAGTTGGGGGGGATCCATTAACAGGTAGTGGGTACAGTGTTGTGTGTCAGTTAGAAGAACATTAAAGCCAGTTAAGTACTGGGCGTTATGAGACTTAACAACCTATGTCGCGGGGTGATGAACGCAGTCCAGTGCCATGCGGTGCTTTGTAATTGAAGGTTATGTGTTAGGTGTTGTTTATGGTCAGGCGTGGTGCTTACCATCAGGGCGTCATGGGCCGGTTCGACCAGGTCGTTACCACTGTCTCACAGAAAACCGACGTAAAGTAGCAGCTTGCTGCTGCGTTTCGTACGGTGAGTGAGATATCCGGAGGCCCAAATCCCCCTCCCCTTCCCAATCCCTAATTATCCCTTTAAAGTTGGCAACGGGCCCGTGATCCTTCTGGTATTGTCGGCGAACATAGGCGGTGGAGATCACTTACTATCAGGTGACCCACTTGCTCGTTTTCCGGCCTATGCTATAAAAAAGAAACTCTGAATTATTCCACATCAGTTAACTACAAGAGGACGGACAAGCATATATACCGGTTATGAAATTGTGTAATTATAAAAGCCGGAAGTCAAGCGTCTACGTTTAAACAATGGCCAATAAAACTTATTATAATTAATGAACATTGCCATGACGAACGTAACGGTTACATAAATTATGCATCGAGAATATTTTTGCATATTTTTTACGTTAACATGATGTCTGGCACCTCCCATTTGTGTAATCATTTAACTATTAAAGTTTATGTTTTGATCATCGCCATTTATAAATTTTACAAGCGACCTACACTAAAATTAAAGAAGATGTAAAAGTTTGTGACTATGTGAGTGTGTTTCTAGGGAGTAATCTTCAAAAATATTAATTAGATTCTAAAAATTATTTAACCAGTAAGAAACTACATTATTCCTGAGTACAAATATACATACATCGCTGGTAGTAAGACGCTATATAGGAAATCATATCCGCCCGGATAGCGACCACCGTACACATGGGTTTAAAATCTGACATGACCTGACCCACACATCTTGTATAGATCGCGTTTTAAGGTCAGCCTGTGTATATCTGGTTCTCCCAAGGGCCTTGCGCCATGACTCGATTGTTGGTAAGGCGTATATAGGGGTTACATCCTTGTATCCCTGTGCCTACATCGGTCATCCGTCTGTCCTGTCGCAGGCTCCTCGACTTGCTTCTTCCCTCTTCGGAGTTAGAAGAAGCATCTATACAGACTGGCATTAATCTGGTGACCACTGATAAACTCTTTGTTTGTCGGTGGTTTCTGGTTGTTGCCTCCTTACTTAAACGCTTCCACTTCGCCCGATCTTGAGCATCCTCTGTAGTGAGACCATTAGCTCTCATGTCTCCCTCCAATACGTCAAGCCAACGCTTTTTGGGCCGTCCACGGGATCGTACCCCTGGTACGATCTGGCTCAGGCATCTGTAACCGACGTATTCCTGCGGTTTCGTCAAAACATGACCAATCCTCAACTACTTCTTTAACAATAAAACATTAGGAACGAAGCTGCTAAGGTCGTCAATCTGTTAGCCTTTGTTTCCAGTTCTCATGTAATGTCGGAAGCCGTTTCTAATACTCCACTACACACAACCTATTCTTGGATGAGAAAGCATTCCCACGTTATTATCTGAAGCTAAAGTGACCATGTTTATTGCATTGATTGAATTTATATAACTAAATATTCCAGTGGTAGAGCCACGCTGTAAACAGTCTTGTTTATGCATGAATGGCCCATTGGCCCATGGCTTGACCAGATTGTTACCGTCTCCACAGAACACCGACGTGAAGTATCTGCCAGCTGTTTCATTTCGTATGTACGGAGATATCCAGAGGCTCAGTTCTTTTAAGAGCGACAAACGCGTCCACAATTCTTCTGTTATTGTAGGTGTCCATCCATTGAGAGAACACTTATCGTGAGTTGACCCACTTGCTCATTTGCCAGCTTTTCCTATAAGAAAAAGGTAATTACTGCGTCATATAAGGCGTTTTATGTCACAAATTGACGACCGCATTGCAATGTCCACGGTACTTTATAATGCAATTAATTAGTTTGCCCGGATGGCGACCACCGTACGCATGGTGTTAAAACCTGCCATAGTGATCCACACGCCTTGTGTGGATCGCGTTCCAGGATCAGCCAGTGTATATCCGGTTCTCCCGAGGGGCTTGACATGACTTGAGGGTTGGTTGGGACGAGTATAGGGGTACATCCTTGTATTACTGTGCCTGCATTGGTCATCCGCCTATCCTGTCACAGGCCCCTCGATTTGCTTCTTCCCTCTCCGAAGAGGGAAGGAGCATTTATACAGGCCGGCATGACTCTGGTGACCACCGATAAATTCATTGTTTGTCGGTGGTTGCTGGGTTTTTGGATTGCACTACGCTTACCATCAGGTGTAGTGCCGTCACATTGCCGTGCTCGAATAAAAAAAATGTTCCTGATAGCTACAACACACGACTAGTATTTTACTATAATGACTCACTCAAAAACCGGCTCAGACCAAACTACCAGTTAATGGCTTCCTTAAACACATAATCATATAAAATGATCCTAAATCCGGTGAAAGTATGTATAAATTTTAACGTTTTAAGTGACATAACATTTTGTTCTAGTTATTTGTTAATTCCATTCGTGATACACGGTTAGTGCTGTGGTCACAAGCCTGCTTTTCGGTAAAAACAAATAGCCGGATATTACAATTGAGAATTAATAACTTTAAAAAACTTTTGGTATTATTTAATTTATTTTAGAATGTTTAATCCATCAGTAGAAAAGATTTATTAAAAGTTTTTTACTACTGATGTAAAATGCTTGAATATATCGGCATTGTTAAATATCGACTAAATAAACTACAAAGAGGGCGTAACTTTTTAAAACAATCTAGAGATTAGGCTAGAACAAAGTAGATTCGCTAAAAACCCAGTCTTTCTCCTATTAAATCCAGTCCATCCAAAAGTTGTCTGGAAGAAATCACAGATTTTACCGCCATTTGTAGTTCTTTTAATTTTTTATTGTATCCTTCGTTCTCTCGCTTTGTTAGTCAAATTAAATAAATAAATAAATACACCCAACAGTCACATACATAGTCCTAACCCCACAGTAAGATACGAGTCTTGTGTCGTAGGTATCAGGACCTATGAGAGACTTTCAGTCTTACAACACCTAGGCCCCGAGACAAATATTTGTGGATCACACAAATGTTGGTCTTGGTGCGAGGATCGAACCCGCGGCCTCTCGCTTCACAGCCGGCTACTCGCCCGCTGCGCCACGGACGCTGTCAAATGTGCTGTCTTATGAAGATGGACAATAAAAATCTTTATTATTAAGTGAATAAATAAAAAATCTAATAAATTAAATTACTTTTTGAATAATGGACATTGTACATTGCGTACAATGTTTTTCAGATATTTAACTAAGCCGCATATTAAAGGTTATTTAATAAATACATCCGGCTATTCGGTGTTAGAAGCTGGCCGCGCCTCTACACCGAGCTATGGAGAGCGGTTGTATCTAATCATATAATACATTCACATAGTTGTGTCGGACGCGAGACTCCTTCACCGCTGTGACCGATGCACTTCCCTCAACAACAAACGTACGAGGAATCTATTAGACTCACCACATATCATTATATATTAAAGTATTTGAATATGTGATATTTTGCCGGTTATCTTCTTTACGTAGTATAAAATGAAGTCGCTTCCGCTGTCTGTTCGCTTAGATATTTTAAACTATTCAACGGATTTTAATGCAATATTCAGCAATAGATAGAGTGATTCATGAGGAAGGTTTATATGTATAATGCATACTTATTATAGTACAGAAAAGCCGAAAAATTTAATGGTTTCTAATGATATGACGTAACAAACATATTTTTACTCATTCGAAGCCGGCGCGGGTCGCTAGTTAGGAGCAATTCCGAAGTAAATTTCCATCTATTTGATCACAGTAGCCGCTGCGTGTCTGCTGGAAGCTATCGAAAGCAGTAATGCGTCTAATAATACATTTACATATTTGTGTGAGACGCATATTTGTGTCATTTTGACGTGACTTAAAACAAAAAATTATAAAACTGTAAATGACATGTGACGGCGAAATGTTACACGGTCTCAGGGCGGATCGCTCCGTGACATTAGATCGTAACGTATGAACTCTCTACACTTGATAGTTTGTCACGCGTATTTATGTTATGCCTCACGGTATGGCGAAATGACATAAGTACAGAATCCTTTCCAATCCGAATCCAAAAAAAGAATCAAAAATGAAAACTGGATAAGCTCGTAGGTATAATAAACACACTTAGAATTAATAATACTCGGAATGGCTTTACGCCCACTCGATGCATCTTCAACAAAGTATGTTCAAAAAAGGCTACAGGCATTCACCAGATAGAAAATCTACCTGGCATTGATATTCTGCGATCGACTACCGAGCATGCCTGACGGATGCCAGGAAGAAAATACAAAAAAAATAAAAAGTAATACATGGAATTAATAAAATTATAAATAAGTATGTTGTGTCATGTCTGTGTGTTCGTATAGCTGTGGTAGGTGAACGATCAATCTGGCGCGGTCGCAGTTCGCATAACGGCCGCTTAGACGTGCAAGCGATAAGCGGAATGTGTTTTATGACACATTGAAATAGTCGGAAAGAAAGTGTCTGTTTATTTTGACTGCGATTATAATATTAATTAAGATATAAAAGTTTATTTTTTTTAATGACAAGACCAGCAAGTCGCTCGCTTGATGGTAAGCGCCACGCCTGCCCATAAACAGATAAAACACTACACGGAACTTTGAATTACATAGCCCTGCATGGCACTGAACTGCGCTCATCATCCCGTGATATAAGATGTTTGGTCTCATAATGCCCAGAAATTTCACTGCTTACACACTGTTGCTTGGTGGAAGAAATAGACAAAGCGGTGGTACCAACCCAGACGGCCTCTCGCATAGGATAGACCTTCCACCTTGACTTAAATGTTCAAATAGTAATAGGCTCAATTAATCTATTAAAAAAACTCGTACTATACCTACATCATAAAAAAAATCCGTTTAGGTTAAAACACATAATATATTATTTTAGTCATTACTTTCATATAATATTCGTATTTTTTTTATAGTTCTGCTTTATATAGTATACATCAAACCAAATATGATTAAAGCTCTCTTGTTGAAATTTCGCCATTAATTTCATGTGTATGATACAATAAAGCGACAATCAACGTGTCTAGACTTGTACCAACTGTATCCAATTATATTAATGTATCTAACTACGTTATTATTGCATAGATATAGTCTAACCTTTATTAAACAAGATGCTCAATTTTGATTTTTTGCTTTTGAATATCGAATTTCGATGGACAAAGAGTTTAATACGTAATCCAAGGATTGATTTCGTATGTAATCTAATATACGCACTGCATCATTATATACATTTAGCAGGCGGTAGTAGTGATAGCTCAGCGGGGAGTGATACGGACTATCAAGCAAGTCGCAGGTTCGAATCCAGCCCCAAGAGCATACACCTCTGACTTTTCTAAGTTACGTGTGTACTAATTGTTAACTATCGCTTGTTTTAACGTCTTGGAAGCGTCGTAAGAAAACCTGCATACCTGAAAAGTTCTCCATAAGAATTTCAAAGGCATGTGAAGTTTGCCAGCCAGTTTTAGGCCAGCGTGGTGGACTAAGGCCTCTGATTTAGTAGAGGGGGCCCGTGCCCAGCAGCGGGACATGTATAATACAGGGCTAGTATTATATCATGTGCGATAGGTCCTTCGCATGCGCCTCTATTTCTGCCGCCAAGCAGCAGTGTGTAAGCACTGTTGTATTTCAGTTCGAATGACATTGAAACCAGTGAAATTACTTAGCATTATGTGACTTAAAATATTATGGTGTCAAGAGTGACGAGCGCAATTAATTGCCATACAGTGCTATGTTTGATATCTGTTTATAGGCAGGCGTGGCGCTTACTATCAGGGGAGCGTCTTGCTCGTTTCGTCATTCGGGTTAAAAAAAATACAGAACCAAAGTTGCATGTATCTTGAAAAGTATTATTCCTATTTCATTAACGACAATGTTTTCTCTTTTGATTTTACTTTTAAACGCCTTCGCGGATATCATGAAATGCACCGTGATCCGTGGGTTTTTGAAGTCGTTTTTTTTACTTAATTCATCTTCTGTTCAACATACGCACTCACGCCTGTAATCCCTGTAGGGGTAGGCAGAGATGTAACCAGTATACCCACATTTCGCCAAACGTATCCACGTCCCATGATGTGATTCTCCCGAGAGGCTTGCTCCCTCTCGCTATACCTTTCCCATCCCTTATTCCTTCCCCTCCCCTTTGACCCTGGGATGAGATGATGCAGGGGTCGCCAGTATTCCTATCGCAGGGACCCATGTAGATCATCCCAAAGGTAAAAAATTGTCCGTCTGTCTATGCAATCGAATCATATAATACTTATTCTATAGCGAACAAAGCCGCGGGTCTCGTCTAGTCATAAAAAAATCGACCACACGCTGAATCCGTTAACCAGTTGGCACATCATTAGCGTTTCACTTTATTACCCGTGTAATCACTGCTCATCATTTTTATGAATGTATCATTGTCGAATGATGTATTATTCTCACAGGTTATGTCATTTGTGTGATGAGTGGGTCATTTCGGGTAATCTATACATATCACGGTAACTTTAATAACTTACTTTGATAACTATTTTATCCGACCACGGCAAAGTGACTGCGCTACACCTGATGGTAAGCGCAGTGCAGTCCAAAAAAACTAGTTACCGCCAACAAATAATTAGCTTATCGGTGATCACCAGAATCATGCCGGCCTATATAAATGTTTCTTCACTCCGAAGAGGACAGAAGCGAATCGAGGGGCCTGCGACAGGAGAGGCGGATGACCGTT
This sequence comes from Amorpha juglandis, assembly GCA_949126905.1. Classification (NCBI taxonomy): domain Eukaryota; kingdom Metazoa; phylum Arthropoda; class Insecta; order Lepidoptera; family Sphingidae; genus Amorpha; species Amorpha juglandis. The sequence continues at coordinate 1,313,781 of OX421370.1, read as the reverse complement.
ACAGGCACAGGGATACAAAGATGCACCACTATAGTCGTCGCAAGCAAGTCAAATCGTGTCGCAAGCCCTCTCGGGAGACGGATATACACTGGCTGATCCTGGAACGCGACCCTCACAAGATGTGGGGATCACCTCAGTGACAGATTTTTATAACTATTCAAATTATTTTATGATTCTTAAAAAAATAGTATAAATTTGAACGGCCTTATAAAAAAAGGAGTAATTTTAAGCTAGGTTTAAATTCGATGGGTTAACTAATGAATATAGATCTAATTAAAAGTTATTCTACGTTTTGTTTTAGGACTGGAAAGGTAAAGGCGTAAAAAAAACACTCCAAAATTTACCACAGCATAGTTATTTAAATATCATATCAAAACCAATTTGATTAATTTCTTAATTTACCCGTGAATTATTATATATATTTTAATATCGCCATACCGAGAACAAATCTACGTAACACAAAGGTCCTACGCGCATAAAGTTAAATAACATATGAAGTGTCATAGTGGACGGAGCTGACCAGCGACCACTTACCATCGGATGGCCTCAATACTTAGAAGGATATTATGGGCCGATGCGAACGGTTTCCTTATTGAGTTAGAGTTGTGCAAGATGGTGGGATTGTCGTATACTGAGCCATGCTATGCTAACAGATATATATTTTATCTACATTTATATATGTTTTATCCTGGCTCAGCAAAGTGACTACGCCACACCTGATGGTAAGTGTAGCGCAATTCAAGAATAGTATCGACTAACGACAAACGATGTGTCTATCGTAGATCAGCAAGATCATGCCGGCCTGCCTAACTGACTTCACACTCCGTTTAAAGGAACCTATATTATAGGAAGGATATATTTCTACATCAACAAGCTGCATAGATGGTTTGGTAACATGGTGCTTTTGCAGATCCGAGTGATGATTACTTTGCAGTATAACAATAGTGTATCCGAATATTATATAGAGCGTTGAATATGCAGGTTTTGGTCCGGCATAGCTTGATGTGATTCAGTAAGTATTCTAGAGAAAGTTCTGATTGGCTAAACAAAAAATTATAAGGATTTTCCTAAATAAATGATCCTTAGTCATTAGATCAATAAGACATCTAGACGACAATATTATGTAGTTTTAGATGATAAGTAATGACTCTAGATTAAACTCTTTGTAATATTAACTTTTTGTTAAAATTAGTGAATTCAATTCTACATTAATAATAATACTCACTACTCATTCAAAATGATATTTAAAATAAATTTAAAAAAGATTATATCATAGCTACATCTCTAAAGCTACGTTAGCTCTCACGAGCTCTATAGGCCCAAACCCGTGCTACCATTACGCGTTAAAACTGGGTTGTGGTGCATACGCACTGGCAGACGTGTCGCGAATCAGTCGCTAGTCACTATTGCATAAACAACTGACTCATTGGGATTAATTAAGGCCGAACGCTATTTTGTTTTTTTTATTTATTTTATTTGGTAGCATCTGATCATTTTTGTACCCAATTGGATAGCGATTCCTTTTTAATTGAATGACGAGACGAGCAGGTCGCTCGCCTTATGGTAAGCGTCACGTCTGCCTATAAACAGAAGCAACACCACTTTGAATTATAAAGCACTGAACTGCGCTCGTCACTCCGAGACATAAGATATTACGTCTCATAATTCTCAGTAATTTCACTGGCTTCAATTCCCTTCAAAACACAACAGTGTTGACACACTGTTGCTTGGTGAAATAAATAGACGGCGCGGTGGTACCAACCCAGACAGCCTCTCGCATAGGAGGGACCTACCACCTTTTCGACATTAGCATGAGCAACTAACTTCACGTTTGTTATTTGTCAAGAACCCCTGATGCCCTCAAATTGACGCCTGGCGCTACGTTAGAACTCCACCTTTAGTGAACTCCTAAATAAATATACATATTTATAAAATACTATTCTTAGTTATTTAATCCGATATTGTAACGTAATCTTGAACAGTAGTAAACGGTTAACTTTCACGCAGATCATCGTGTGATAGTCTGTAGGAAAGCGCTTGGTATGCTGCGCGGGCGCATGCGGTGCGTTAGATGCTGGCTGACCGGTTACGTCAGTTGGCATGTGATCTATACTGGTCATTTTAAAGGCTCGTTTTAAGGTGCGTGTCCGAGACAGTAGATCACGACGCGCGACAGCGACACGTCTGCTTTGTATGGCTCAAATCAAATTAAATCATTAAAATGTCAAACATCATTTTTAGATTCAGTCAAATTTTATCTGTACCGCCAGTTCGGAATGCTGTTTCGTTGAAGAAGAACGGGCAAGAAACTCTAATAATAAATTGAATGACGCGACGAGCAAGGCGCTCGCCTGATGGTAAACGCCACGCCTGCCCATAAATTGGAGCAACACCACATAGAACTTTGAATGTTAATGTTAAGTCTCATAATTTCTAGTAGTTTCACTGGCTTCAATGCCTTTCAAATGTAAACACAACAGTGCTGACACTGTTGCTTGGCGACAGAAACAGACAAAGCGGTGGTACCAACCCAGACGGTCTCTCCCATACGAGGGACCTATCACCTTGTAAAATGTACAAAATAATGTGCATCTTCATATGTAAATATTGTCAATCCAATGGTGTAAGCAGTGAATTAGTTTTGCGAGCCGATGGCCTGACCGGCCCGTTATATAATATACGCATAATCACGCTATTTATAGTAAATTCATGTAAATAGGACAATACGGTGCTTATATGGTTAAGTAACATGATAATTTTGTACCTAAGTTGTTTTTTTTTATACATATTACGTCTCATACAGATGATGTGGTTTTAGCATAAGATTTGAGTATGCGAGCCACGAACGGTCGTTCACAGTTACTTGTGCTAGATTGTTCTAGGGGTACAGTCAATGGTGTTAGGCTTTCACGATTTGTATACATTTTATAATCTTTATATAAAAAAACAACCAATAAAACCAACCAATTTTATTCATTCTACCCGTGACCACCGCCGATTATTAATAATAATAATAATAACAAATACACCCAACAGTCACATACATAGTCCTGACCCCACAGTAATATACGAGTCTTGTGTCGTGGGTATCAGGAATTACGAGAGACTTTCGGTCTCACAATACTCAGACCCCGAAACAAATATTTTTGGATCACATGCCGATGCCGATGCAACTCGATCGAAACGTCGGGAAATAAATAAATAACAATGTTTACTTTCAAATACTACGCGATTAAGAACCGTTTAAATAAAGATTATAATAGTGGTAAAATCCCACGAAAGGTTAAAAAAGTACTGGCTTTATGATAATAGAGGACGATATGAGAGCCAATTGTCTTTGATGCTCAAGACCTGGGTAAGTGGAAGGGCCTAGGCATGAAGGCAAACCTTGGCAACAAGCTGGGATAATATCGGACAGAAGAAGAACAAGCACAAGTTGACAATGTATGATTGGATGATGCAGTCATGCTTTTTGATTTCCATTATTCCTGGTATGGCATAGTGATTACAATGCGATGGTAAGTACAGTAGAGCCTCGTATCGACTTCGAAAGATAGAAACATTTATTCAGCACAAATAAGTGAAAATGAAAACAAAAATATACACATATAAAAGAATAAATTAAAACATCGGCAGCGTGTGTCTCGTGGTAGTGCTGCATGGGATCTAGTTCAGCATTAGCCAGGCAATAAAAAAAATACCTATGAGGTTGCATCTCTTGATAGTCAGAGTTATTATTTTTTATTAAAAATAAATAAAATAAATAAATAACACCCAACAGTCACACACATAGTCCTGACCCCACAGTAAGATACGAGTCTTGTGTCGTGGGTATCAGAAACTACGAGCGACTTTCGGTCTCACAACACTCAGACCCCGAAACAAATATTTGTGGATCAGACAGATATTTGCTCGGTGCGGGAATCGAACCCACGGCCTCACGTTTCGCAGTCGGCTACTCGCCCACTGAGTGACGGAGGCTGTCAAAAAATGGATTCGCTCTTGATCTCTATCTAGCGGCATGGACAAAGATGAGGTCGACGATGGAGCGAGCTTACCCAGAATGTGCCGTTTCACACTATTCTTGAAGAACTTCGGGTTGTACGCACTCGGAAAGACAGACGCAGGCAGTGCGCATTATAAAAGTCATTCTTACTGCATATACACAGGCATTCCTCAGCTCCGAACTTGAACGAATCACAATGGCGGATCCTTCACTATATACGGTCGCAATCCAATGGAGTACAGCTACAAAATTGATTTCGAAATTATATTCGAATTTTGGCGAGCAATTTTTATTGTCCGAATCGAGGACACCATTATAGCTGAAGCGGTCTGCATCGATAATAATCGAAACATGCCATTGTTTACGCAACGGAGAAATCTGGTCGTAAACCCTACACGCAGTTACCCATAACTCTAAAGGGCCTACTACCGAAGTACGAATCCTTTATTTAGCAGCATAGGCCAGCAAACAGGCAAATGGGTGACATTATGGTAAGTAACTGCTCATGAACACCCACAATACCAGAAGAATTATGGACACGTTGTCAACTTTAAAAGAAAGGAAAGATTAAGAGATTGGTACGAAAACGCTGGTGGTAGGATATTCATATGCGCCCGGATAGCGACCACCGTACACATGGTGTTAACCTGCCATAGTGATCCACACGCCTTGTGTGGATCACGTTCCAGGATTAGCTAGTGTATATCCGGTTCTCCCGAGGGGCTTGCGACATGACTTGATTGTTGATTGGGGCGGGTACAGGGGTACATCCTTGTATTACTGTACCTGCATCGGTCATCCGCCTGTCCTGTAGCAGGTCTTTCGATTTGCTCAGAAGAGGGAAGGAGCATTTATACAGGCCGGCATGACTGGTGACCACCTTTCAACTCATTGTTTATTGGTGATCGCTGGTTTTTTGGATTGCACTACGCTTACCATCAGGTGTAGTGCTGTCACTTTGCCGTGCTAGGATAAAAAAAAATGTATCAGAAGTACTCTCCCACGAGAATAGAAGTAAATAAACTCCACCGCCCATGTAAGGATCACAGCCCTGGAAACCTCACTCGTCAGACGATACACAACAACAGACAGCCCCTTCACATCAGTTTGATGTGATCTACCCTGGTGGAACCAGCCCATTCGCTCTGCAAACAAAATTTAATATAGAGTATCCCGCCCATACACCCGCCACTGCAACTCCTGTGCATCAGGATCAACAGTGGCATGCATTTTAGTTGACACCGAGCAGTGAAGCTCGGCGAGTCTCTGGCAATGCTTAAATGTCTTTGTCTTCCAACGAAATTAATTAGATGGAAGGTTAGGGAGGAGTTAGAAATATTATACTCTAGCTGTCCCTTGTAGTTTCACCTGCATATTACTGCCCTGCTCCCATGGGTCATAGCGTAATATTCATATAAACCTTCCTCATGAATCACTCTATCTATTGTTGAAAACTGCATTAAAATCCGTTGAATAGTTTAAAAGATCTAAGCGAATAGACATCAGCGACTTCATTTTATACTATGTAAAAATTATATATTACACATTATTACAAAACTGTATAGTATACTCTACTACATTTACGATAGTATATTGCCCTTCTTTTTGAAATGTCTTAGCAATAAGAGCAGTCACATAAAACCTATAAAATTATTTCTTCACTGACCACTCCGCATTTTACATACAATATTGCAATACTGAAAGGTATTACAAAACAAAATGAGGAAATATAATCATTTGTGCACATACAAATTGCTCTTAAAATCCGATTTGACAATTCATACGCGGATTCATACGTGTTTAATATTCCTGGTGGGATGCGGTTAGGTAATGTCACAGTGTTAAAATCGCAGTCCGTCAACGAAGGTCTGTGCTTAGTTTACTCTTTCCTAACTTAAACTGTAAACAAACGAATCAAAACTAACATCCTGATTCCGAAATCTTACTATGCAGTCTCATGGCCTAGGCAAACGCTAGGAGATCAATAGAGTCGTTCTTGAATACGGCCATAAATCTCAAAATGATTACAAATAATTTCTGTAATTTAACTACTTTATTTATATATTTCACGTACATAGTACGTGACATAGTGGGCGAGCAGTCGGCTGTGGAGCGATAGGCCGTGGGATTGATACCCGTACCGTTAAAATGTTTGTATGATCCACAAATGTTTGTTTGGAGTCTGGGTATTTTCTCCCCCAAGAGGCTGATGTCAGACAGGCGGCCGGTCGTAAAAACTACAAGCCAAATACTTCTGTAACATGTGTTAAAAATAGGTTGCGCCGACCCCACAGTGAGTAAGATAAAGGCAGGTGGAAGAAGAGTTCTGTACACAGTATACACCCAAGTTTTATTTAGCAATAATTAGCATTTTAGCATTTTAGATACCCGCATGAGATCCATCCGGTTCAATTACTTGGCTCGATATCGGCATTTTGGACATCAAACGCGTTAACAGACTGTACGAATTTTAGACTGTGATAATACCATGTGGGATCAGATGAGTCAGAGTGGACCGGATCTTTTGTTTGGTATTCACCACGCTTGTGGTATCTTATTAGATGTTCGGGAGCTAACCGTCTTGTGGGTTAGTGGCAACAGTCATCGATGAATGTTTAAGTTACGTAACAGTAGTCTGAAGATCACGCTTAAGTCGTGGTTTGAATCCTAAATCGATCATCGATCTCAACTCAAGTTTGGGTCTTTTCCATTTCACATATCAGTGGTAGACCCACGCTGTAGACAGTTTTGTCTACAGCATGAATGCGCCGGCTTGACAGAGTCTTTAATATTGTCTCACAGAAAACTGACCAAAAGTAGCGGCTCGCTGCTGCGTTTCTTACGGTGAGTGAGATATCGGGACGCCCAAATCCTCCCCCCCCCTATTTCCCAATCCCTTATTATCCCTTCCCTTTAAGGTCGGCAACGCTCCTATGATTCTTCTAGTATTTTAAGCGTAGAGTCATTTAAAAGTTTTTTTCTACTGTACTGGGTACAGGCCTCCTCTACTAATGAGAAGGTTGAGATCTTAGTCCACCACGCTATCCTGCGGGTTGGCAGACTTCACATGATATATATATTTTTTTTGAGAATTCTCAAGTAGGTTTCCTCACGATATTTTCCTTCATCGTTTAAGCGAGTGACAACACACAAGTAAGTTTGAAAAGTTAGAAGTAGAAGAATTTGATCCTGAAACCTCTGTCTCGATAATTCGTTTCCCCGCCAGTTTGTCGCTATTTTACCGACGAAAAAACAAAGAAAGTTTCTGAATTCACCTGTATGTATTTTCAAGCATGTTTACGTATAACTTTGCTAAAATATTTAACAAAAGAATTTTGAGTCTGTGGTATTAATCATTGTCTATTAAAGTATAAACAGCAATTATTGTTTTTGCCAATTAATATTTTTAGCTTTTCGTTTTTTTTGGGCTGCTTTTATTTTTATGTGAATAAATAACGTTAAATAACATCGCGAGCAACATTGTATAGAAATTGTTTTGCAAAACCTTCAATCATTTCTCCATATAGCAGACCTTTAATACCAACATCTCATGCAACACTTAATACTATGTAATGTAGTCTTTTGTGGGTGGGGTGGAATGTTCAATGGGCATTTCACCACGGGGAAGTCAATGCGGGTCGGAACTATTACCCTTTCGATCTCTAATAAGGCAGCTTGCTAACTGTAAAGTATAATGTAAGACATTTAGGCATTCCCAGAGACTCGCCGAGCTTCACTGCTCGGTGTCGACAAAAATGCGTGCCACTGTTGATCCTGCTGCACAGGAGTTACAGTGGCGGGTGTATGGGTGGGATAGTCTCGTAACTGTAAAGTCGAGACGGTGAGAAAATGTAGGTATAGGTAGGTAATGTAAATCCAATATTTATTGAATCTTTAAAATGTCAAACATCATTTAGATTCAGTCAACATTCATCTCTAGCAGTTCGAAATGCTGTTTCGTCAAAGAAGAACGGGCAAGAAACTCTAACGTTGCTCTTTTCTAAACTGATTTAAAATATTTGCACTACATTGAAATATTATTTGTTTGAATTAGAGCAGTTCAATTGCTCAAGAGTATTATGAATAAATGAACTACAACAAGTAACAGTGTGAGTAGACCAGTCCACACTCGCTGGCTCGCACCCTATCACATCCTGGGATGGAGATACTCTCGGCGAAACGTGGCCGTACTGGTTATACCTCTGCCTACCACTTCGGGGATTACAGGCGTGAGTACGTATGTATGTTTGTCGCTTGACAGACTGAGTGGCGACACCGCTGTGGCGCCTCGACTACTGGTTCGTTAGCAGGCGGCCTAATCACCACATTATCCTACATATTCGGTGACTGATAGCTTGATGTATTAAATTATAAAGTATTCTGTATGTATTAACTTAACTAGTTTTTTTTTTACTAGCTCTGTATTATATATAATACATGTCCCACTGCTGGGTACGGGCCTCCTCTACTAAATGAGAGGGGTTAGGCCTTAGTCCACCACGCTGGCCAAATGCGGGTTGGTAGACTTCACATACCTTCGAAAAATCTTATCGCGTTCTCAGATATGCAGGTTTCCTCACGATATTTCCGTTTACCGTTAAAGTAAGCGATAATTAACATTAATATACGCGTGACTTAGAAAAGTCAGAGTTGTATTTTTTGCTTAACTAGTTAACTTGTAAAATTGTAGGTTTGCTTAAATATCATGGGGTTATGATGTACTTGTTGGAGGAACTGCCCTTTAGAAATAATAACGTTAGGTGATGATGCATAGGTGCTGATAAATATCAAATTATTTAAATTACCTGAACCTGATGTGAGGTACAGTGCAGTCTAAAGATAATGTACACCGTCAAGGACTGGAAGGACTGGAAGAAGGACACCGTCACTGCTGGTGCTAGGATATTCATATCCGCCCGGATAGCGATCACCGTACACATGGTGTTAAAACCTGCCATAGTGATCGACACACCTTGGGTGGATCGCGTTCCAGGATCAGCCAATGTATATCTGGTTCTCCCGAAGGGCTTGCGGCACGACTTGGTGGTTGATTGACGCGGATATAGGGATACATCCTTGTATCACTGTGCCTGCATCGGTCATCCGCCTGTCTTGCCGCAGGCTTCTCTATCTGCTTCTTCTCTCTCCGAAGAGGAAAGAAGCATTTATACAGGCCGGCATGACTCTGGCGACCACCGATAAACTCATTGTTTGTTGAGAGTCGCTGGTTTTGGATTGCACTACGTTTACCGTCAGGTGTAGTGCAGTCACTCTACCATGTTCGGATAAAAAAACTGCGTACCTTACCAATCAGCAGAATTATGCCGGCCTAAAGATATACACTGGCTGACCCCAAAACGCGGCTCGCTTGAACGTGTTAATATGGTGGCATTTTCACCATGTGTACAGTGGTCGCAATCCCATCAGTTACACATATAATTATACACCCACCACCAGCTACTTAGGTGCTATGTGAACTAGATTCTAGACTTTCTAAGTTTCCCAATGAGTAAAGTCGATGTTACCGATCCATCACGCCAGTCTACACGATGACTTACGATCAATCAAAATTGTTGCGATCATAATCAGTCGCGCGTTGCAATTTGATTGATCGGCTAGTTGTAAAGTGATATTTTTGTAAGAACATTTCATTACATAATGTAGTGTAGGCTTTCATACTTTGCTTGTTGAGGGTAGTAATTATTATGAATCGGGAAGTTGCGAATTCGATATTCGATGCAATATTTTTATATGGCCTTTTATATCTAGTTTTTATGGCCGGGAAAAGTAGGTTATTCCATGGTAAGCGAACTCCACCGACCATAAACACCAACAAAAAACGGAGTCGTGTGCCGAAGTTTGATGAATAAGTTGGCTGGTATTTATTGGGCCTCCGGAAATCTTACTCAGCGTATAAAGCGCTATATCAATACAAAACTCATATCAATCAATCAAAATCTTTATTCATCATGTAGGCTAAGAAAGCGCTTATCACAGGTCAAGTACAGAACATTACATACACATTGAAAACCTCCTCCATTTTGTGTCGGTAAATAAATAAAATTACGCAGAAAACGAAATAAAACTCTTATACAAAACACACTTTGAATCTAGACATCTCTTCTAAGTCTTCTAGCCAGCTTACTCCGTCGTTACCAAAAAACAGATAGACAAAAAGCCAAAACTATAGCTAATTAACCTTATTATATTTAAAACATAGCGTTGATCCCTAGCGTTAAGCAAAATTTATAGGAAGACGATATTACGGTAGAGAAATGAGAGGAGAAAATGCAATAACAATAAATAGCAATAAATAAAAGGATTCAGACGATACTTGTATTGTATGATACTAATCCTGTGTTAAAGAAAGGCGTGGAGTCGACTCCGTTTATTATAAGTTTTGCCTAACCCTTTATATTAATACTTTTTTTTTATTTTTTTTATTTGATCGAATGACGAGACGATTAAGCGCTCGTCTGATGGTAAGCGCCACACCTGACCATAAACAGAAGCAACACCACACAGAACTTTGAATAATAAAGCACTGCATGTCGCTAAACTACGCTCGTCACCCAGAGACATAAGATGATAAGTCTCATAATGACCAATAATTTCATTGGCTTCAATGTCCTTCAAACCGAAACACAACAGTGCTTACACACTGTTGCTTGGCGGCAGAAATAAACAAAGCGGTGGTTCCAATCCAGCCGGTCTCTCGCATACAAGGGACCTACCACCTTGTAAAAAGTATATGGCTATCTCTCTCTCCTGATGTATGATGCAAGTCCTTCGTAGTTTCTCATACCCACGATACAGGTTAACCTAGTGTGGCGTCAGCATTATGTGTGTGACTGATGGATGTATTTATTTATTTATATTCCGCTTCGTGCGCTGACAAATCAGCACGTAATATGTTTTCGTAAATACGGATGATAGATATTGAATAACATGTAAAAAAAATACTACGGGTACTATAGTTCAGAATAAACGGTGATAAAAAGACGACTTTGTTTAATAAAAGAAAGAATAATTGACTAAGCTCGACTCTACCGCACGCTGTCTGTACAGAACTAATCCAAGGCAACGCCGACTGCTACGGCGATTACTTTAATTGGCTCAATCTTCATTCAAAACCACCTCGGGGCTGGAGTGGGGGCCGCGGGGCCCTGGGGGGTCACCGCTAGATTTATAGCGAAAGGGTTCTGCCTCGTGATCCCTGTTTATGAAGGAAGATGGGAAAAATGCCTTCGCTCGCTGCCGCTACGTTCTGGTTAGTTTAAACCCGCTTTTAAATGAATAGTTGTTGCTTTTTAGCATTTCTAGATATTTTGACGCTTTCAGCTATTTTTTTTATTTGATTGAATGACAAAACGATCTAAATAACCACCACGATATTTTTTTAGGCAACCCTATTGGTATGTGTTCAGCAACACATTTTATACCCTAAAATATTATTTTCATCCGGTAAACAAATGGGTGAAGGTCATTATTCCCCGGGATCTTAGACCATTTTGGGTACTTCTGTTCTGGGCTTCCTCGAAAATATTTCCGACTTGATCTAAGAAAGTTCGCTTCCCTTCCCCTCCCAACTTTACCATTCACATGCCATGTATATTTATTTATTCAATGTTCTTTCATCCATTCATTACAGTGGTAGAACCACGCTGTAGACAGTTTATTCCACAGCATGAATGGGCTGGCTCGACCGGGTCGTTACCACTGTCTCACAGAGAACCGACGTAAAGTAGCGGCTTGCTGCTGCGTTTCGTACGATGAGTGAGATATCCGGAATCCCAAATCCCCTCTCCTTCCCAATCCCTAATTATCCCTTTCCTTTAAGGTCGGCAACGCGCCCATGATACTTCTGGTGGTGGGCGTACATGGGCGGTGGCGATTACTTACCATCAGGTGACCAACTTGCTCGTTCGCCGGCCTATGGTATAAAAAAAATCCTCTACATGCCCAAATGGCATTGATTATCAAATTACTAAAACACCGGTCTCACTGAGTCAGAAGTCCAAACAACCCGGGCAAGTTGCGGACCCGACGACCTTCCCTCTTCATCACGCGGCGTGTTTTCATTAGCTGCAGTAACGTATGACGCGGCGAGGGACTAAATCTTCATTTTTGACGTCCCACGGGTGGGTGCCATGATATTTAATAAATGGAAGAGACATGAAGTCTTTATATCAAATAAAGAGAACAATTTTATTGTTCAAACTATCAATGAAAGTAATGATTATCGCCTCATTTGTTTAATGGTATTGTACTAAAGCTGTAAATGGCGGAGGTTTTGGGTTCAAAATTCAGGACGGGCAATCATAATTTGTTAAGTTTGTTGTTGCCACTTGTTATATCATTTATCCGAGCACGGCAAATTACTACAATACACCTAATGGTAAGCGTAGGGCAGTACAAAGAAAACCAGCCACCACCGACAAACAATGAGTTTATCGGTGGTCGCCAGAATCATGCCAGCCTGTATAAATGCTTCTTCACACTCCGATAAGGAAAGAAGCGAATAGACAGCGACAGGACAGATAGATGATCGATGCAGGCACAAGGATTTACCCCTATACCCACCCCAAACAACCATCAAGTCATGTCGCAAGCCCCTCGAGAGAACCAAGTGTACGCAGTCTGATCCTGGAACACGATCTATACGAAATGTGACTCACTCTGGCAGGTTTTAACACCATGTGTACGGTAATCGCTATCCGGGCGGATATGAATATCCTACCACCAGCAAATGCCAGTAAATGCTTCTTCAAACTCCGAGTAGGGAAAAGCAAACATAAGTTTTTTTTTATTGTTCGATTAAGTGACGCGACGAGCAAGGCGCTCGCCTGATGGTAAGCGCCACGCCTGCCCATAAACAGAAGCAACACAGAACTTTAAATTACAAAACACTGCATAGCACTGAACTGCGCTCGTCACTCCGAGACATCAGATGTTAAATCTCATAATGCCCAGTAATTACACTGGCTTCAGTCCTTCAAACCGAAACCCAACAGTGCTTACACACTGTTGCTTGACGTCAGAAATAGACGGCGCGGTGGTCACCCAGACGGCCTCTCGCATACGAGGGACCTACCAAGTACAAGAGTCTCTTCCAGTGATGTATGTTGGTTGTCACCGTGTAGTGTCCGGACGGGCTCTGGGACATCGCTAATGTTGATATATCGGCCCGAGTTGGACGGACAGACGACGACTCTGCTCACACGTTAAATAATAACGACGTCGTGTGTTTATTTATTTATTCTAGACGGTGCGGCTTTTTGTTTTAGGTTTTGGATGGTGGAAAGGATTGTTTTTTTTAATACATTGGAAGTGCCTGTTACTTTAACTGAATGGTAGAAAAAGGACAAGTTTATTATCATGATAAGACATTTTTTTCTGGCATGGTAAAGTGACTATTCTGAACCTGATGGTAAGTAGAGTCCAGTCCGAATGTAATGTCGACCGCTAAGACACATTGAGTCTCTCGACGGTCGGCAGAATTATGCCGAGTTGAAGTTACTGGATGTATACTAGCTGATCCCGGAACACGACTCGCCTGAGCGAGCCACTATGGCAGGTTTTTCACCATTCGTACGGTGGTCGCTATCCAGAAGGGTACAAAAATTAGGTACCCTCCCACCAGCAAAAATAACTTGAAATTAAAACTATACAGTTGCATGCCTTCACTGCCTCTAGCGAGCCACAATACAACACTGGTTTTCAATGGCCTGCTACAATTGTGTCTGAAAGCCGGTATATTTGTTGCTCTTTTTTTTATTCGAGCACGGCAAAATGACTGCACTACATCTGATGGTAAGCGCAGTACAGTCCAAAAAACCAATGACCACCAATAAACAATTAGTTTATCGATGGTCACCAGAATCATATTGGCCTATATAAATGTTTCTTCTCCGAAGACGGAGAGGGAAGAAGCTAATTGAAGGGCCTGCGACAAGACAGGACAGGCGGATGAACGATGCAGGCAAAGGGTAATACAAGGATGTACCCCCCTAACCCACCATCAAATCATATCGCAAGCCAGTGTATATCCGGTTCTCCCGAGGAGCTTGCGACAGGACTTGATGTTTGGTTGGTGTGGGTATCGGGGTACATCCTTGTATCCCAGTGCCTACATCGGTCATCCGCCTGTCCTGTTGCAGGCCCCTCAATTTGCTTCCTCCCTCTTTGGAATGTGGTGAAGCATTTATATGTATATAGAACTGCACTGCGCTTACCATCAGGTTTAGTTTTAGTTCAGTTTGCCCGGATAAAAAAGCATCCAGCCAGTCCTATCACCATATATAGAAATATATGACGGTAGATAATAAATAACGATTGGCTCATATTTATATAAGCGCCATCTATCGTCAGCGGGTACAAGTAACATCAATCACAGTCATAGAATGATCAATACCCATAGTGATGTAAAGACGAAGGCTGATATTTCAGTCTGCGCTAACTTGTCTGCCCCTTGAAAATTATCGGGGGCTTAACTTGCGATACGAACGATTTCGAATATGCTCTACTATCTTTATCAACTACAAAAAAAATATATAATATCCCAATGAATGAACAGTATTTTTTTAAACACAGCTTAACAATTTTGCTTTATGAGTCGCATGATATACAATCAATTATAGTCTCATTCATGAGGCGCTCATACAATTGCATTCACTAATCGGTAAACGATTAGCGAGTTAAGTAACATCTGGTGCGGTCAATCTATGGATGGGTGACCGCTTCGTGGTCTCCGTGCTTCGGAGGGCACGGAAAAGTCTGTCCCGGCGGATACCAATTGAGAGCAGTCGTTAAGCCAAGTCGGAGGCCTTCGGGGGCTTGAGAACTTGGATGACCACTGACTATTCAATATATAATATAACTATACATTTTATTTCATTTAATTTTATTATGTTGATCAATTTTTTTTTTTTATCCTGGCTCGGCAAAGTGACTACGCTACACCTGATGGTTAGTGTAGCGCAATCCAAGAATAGTGTCGATCAACGATAAACAATGTTTCCATCGTAGGTCGGCAAGATCATGCCGGCCTGCTAAAGGGCCAAGGGGGAGGGGAAGGAAAAAGGGATGGGAAAAGGGTTAGGATCAAGGGGCAAGCCCCCTGGGGAGAACCGGATATACACTGGCTGACCCTGGAACGCGACCCACACAAGGTGGGCCACTATGGCAGGTTTTAGCACTAGTGTACGGTGGTCGCTATCCGGTCGGATACAAGTATCCTCCCACCAGCAAATCATCAATTGATCAATATTTGTAATATCAAACAAACAAACTTGCACTTCAACCTTTATTCAGTCTTATCACTTACCATCAGATAATCCACTTCCACTTTTACGTACCTATGTTATAAAAACATACATAAATATATTATTATACGCATACAAATAATTAAAAACTTCAATTTTTTTTAAGTCGACAGAAAGGGCCTAAAATTTTTCACATTATTTATCATTCCTTCATCATCGTCTACTAAGTTGCAAAATACGTTGTAAGCAATTACTACAGTACAGCACTTACCTACAAAGTATATTGATATCGTAACAGTTGAAGTGGTTTTTAATACAGACGTTAATACCAGTGTTCCAGTTACATCTTGAACACAATCTCTGTGGTGCAATAATGTGTGAATGTTGAAAGAGGAAAACTGTATCGAATTGCTTTTATGTGATATCAGAATATGAATAACTAGCAGACCACGCGTTGCTGTGGTTAAGGTATATGTTACATTATATTGTAGTAAACTATTCAATACAATATGCGCCATCTATGGGATACTTACTCAACAACTGAAAATTTACAACTGGAGAAGCCAGATGTAAAGCACTACGCATGTTATTTTATGGGTCCTATCATGCGAGCTATTAATCTTAATTCCAGTAATAAGTTTAATAACTTAAGTATGGCTATAAGTATAAATAATGATAAAGTAATATTTTTTTTCCTTTAATACCGCAGTCATGACCCATTTGCAAAAATATTTCCCAACGAATCGAAGTAGAGCAGACCAATAACCGTATCTGTTGTAGCCAATCTCGCCCATAGTATAATTTATTTCCTTATATCACGAGAGCTTTGCTGTGTTGTTTAGGTATTAGTTCATATTTCCTTCAAGAAGACGAGGGATCAATATTTATATAGACACTTCTCATTCCGCAACGGCCTTCAAGATCGATGGGAGAAATAAACGGCACAGCGAAGATTCTGAAAACTCTTCCTAGGGAGTTTTGGCGGGAATTCTGACAATGGGGCTCATCGCTTATTTTAATTTATTTCAAAAACTAGTTTAAAGTTGTGTTTGTTGTATAAAAGTGGTGTCGATTTGTGCAATAAACATTGGTGATGAACAGTTGAAAAAATTGAAATAAGTGAACTAAGCATCCTACTGGAAGGAGTTCACAGGAAAACTCCAACAGAACCTTAAAAACGTCGACAACGTTATTTCATCGTTCTTGTGAAGACTTGAGAATAAATTGTCATTGGCGAAATGCATAATGCAATGCGAAGCCATAAATTAAAAAGAAGAAGAACCTCTTCCTATTTCTGTTCATTTTTTGTCCAGATCAATCAGGCTTGAACTACTTTACTTTATAGCATAGCCCGACAAACGAGTATGTGGGTCACCTGATGGTAAGTGATCTCCACCGACACAATACCAGAAGAATCATGGGTGTGTTGCCGACCTTAAAGGAAAGGGATAATTAGGGGATTGGGGAGGGTAAGGAGATTTAGGCTTCCGTATATCTCACCGTACAAAACGGAACGTCAAGCCGCTACTTTACGTTGCTTTTCAATGAGACAGTGGTGATGATCTGGTCGAGCCGGCCCATTTATGCTGAAGACAAAACTGTCTACAGCGTGGCTCTACCACTCATGAACTATGTTCAGCAATAGATAGACGAAGGTGTTGGTTAAAGGATGTTTGTATTTGGATCCCATACTCATGACCATCTGGAACCGTTTCAGCAACTTCACGACACGGATGCTCGAAACGGTGGTCGCTATCCGGGCGGATATGAATCATACCACCAGCATTTTAGAGCATTCTATATTTTATGAATTTTAAACCGTTTAAAGTGTAATTTGATTTGGCCTCAAAAGCCGTTCCCTCTGAGAGGGTGCTGGCAGCTTGACGAAAAGGCCCCGCGGGAGCTCCCTAATCACTCACTCAAAGGTGAAAAGGTGGTGTGACGGACGGGGGTTCGATGCTCGGCGGCGTAACCTCGCTCTAAATTTATATTTAAATTTTAAAGCCAATTACATGTTTTGTTTTAAGACATTTAGGTTTGTTTTGTATATTAGTATTTAGTAGTTTGTAATGAATTTAAAACATATCTAAAAGAGAAGCCTACTCTAGTACATAAAGTTTTTTTGTTTGAATGACGAGAAGAGCAGTTCGCTCGCCTGATGGTAAGCGCCACGCTTGCCCATAAACAGAAACAACACCACCCAGAATTTTGATTTAAAAAACACTGCGTCACTGGACTGCGCTCGTCACTCCGAGACATAAGATGTTAAGTCCCATAATGCCCAGTAATTTCTCGGGCTTCAATGTTCTCCAAACCGAAATTTAGCAGTGGTATACACTTACTACTACTACTACTACTATTTGGCGGCAGAATTAGACAAAGCGGTGGTGGTATCAACCCAAATTGTCTCTCGCATACGTGGAGCCTACCACCTAGGAATTAGGGGTGTCTAGTTTTCTGTACTCAAGGTGTCATAGAGATGATACTCCACAGAAAATCTTATTTTATTTACGCGACATTTTAGTTTAACATTACCAAAATATTCTAGGCCATAAATCAGCAGAGTATGCCAAATTCTCGTGTGTTCGTTATGAAGTTATTTTAACACTATTCTTTAAGTATTTTTATAATGACAAAACAAAAAATTCTCACAACGCTAACGGCCCACACACAATATTTACACTGCGCGTCTTAATGGTAGTTCTTATAACGTCAGGTGTAAACAAAAACTAAATCAAATCGAAAGATTTGTTAGGGTATCTGTCCACATGTACGCTATGTGTTTTTAACCAACTGAGGAACAAAATTCAAAATAATAGGGTAGTTTCCTATGTTGAATATTATACATTACTTCATATGCAACAGAAAACAATACAAAAAAGAAACCCTTTTGTCAAAACACAATCAAAATCGGTTCAAAAATGAGCAAAGGTGGCGCGTGGGGACATCTCACTATCTCGCTCGCACGCGTGCACCGTAATGGCCATTCGCCAAGGTGACGTCAGAGTTTCGTCGTCTGTTATTTGATAAGTGCCCGTTCCACCAGATTTGAATGACTTCTAATTTATGTTTTGTAGAAGGATTAATGAAATTCTTTTCGCGATATTATAATATTATACTATTTTATAAAGGAGAGGACTTTATTTTAATAGACGAAGATGTTTTCTTAGTTTCGTCCCACAAAGGATTTCGCATCTAAAAAAACGTAATTGCTAAGGATTGGTCCACAATTTTTTTATAACTCTTATTAGCACATTCGAATCGGAATGCAGTGTTTCTATCAAAGTTCAATAACATTTATTTATTTATTTAAACTTAATATACAAAAATGTATAAAGGCGGGCTTAATGCCAAAGGCATTCTCTAACAGCCAACCTATGCAGAGACGAGACAATGTTACCAATTGGTAAAATCGTCCTGATCGTAGAACAGTGACGGATGTGACATTTTATAAATTTTACAGGGCAGCCATTTCAAATATTTATTACAGTTTTTTTACCATAACTTTTTTAATACAAAATATAAAATGTTGAAAATTTAAACTTATCTTATTTATGGGGTACTTTTTGAAATGAAATAGAAATAATAAGTAATTATTTAATGGTTTTCTAGAAAAATCACTCGCTCCATTTTACTTCGGAGTCAACGCAGCCACATAATACCATCCATCGTTTTTCTTCGAACAAAAAAAATTTGGTGGATTGACGGATGTTACTTTACGATCATTTTCTATCGACAAATGAAAAAAAAATTGACGGTTTTGATATATTATACTTAAGTTTTTCTAAAATTATACTCATATTATAAGGATGTAACCATTTTAATTAATAAGAATATCGTATTAGACACAAAACAAAAATTATGTCGATTTTAGTTATACTATATGCTTTTGTTTACGTTACTTTAGACCTGCTACCTTAGCCCACTGTGCCAGTAATTTCCATTCATCTGGAATGTAAATAATGCAGCCCTTTCTATAACACTATGGACAGAGGCGGCTTTATTTTAGGTGTCTTTTTTCAAGGATTCTATATAGTAATATCAAATCTTTTGGCTGCATGTGCATACATGTAGAAGACTATACGATTTAGATTCTGGCTATCACAATTGTCTGAACAGAAACTAAATTCTTTTACACACTACAATGCAAACTTCTTTATGAAATCATAAACACAAATGCCCACTTCGCTTGCCACACGTTTGGCAACTATTTCGCTTTACATATAACAGTAACCTTGTTTGTCAGCCATGTGATATATGTGAAATTATAACAAGGCATTTTTTCTTATAATACACTCATTGGCCCATAAGGACACGATAAAGCCTTATGGAAATCAAATGTAGTAGAAATAATACGTCCATTGGAAGCAATGGCATCATTTTTATTATTTTTCTTCAAGGTCCTGAATGTATTTGCCATTTTGGAGTTATTAATTACTAACTACAAAAACAATTAGTTAATTCTATCACTGAGAACGTCGAATGGGTTTTCTTTTTGTTTAAAACTGTGACTTTGATCACAATCATCTTTTTTGGGTATATGAATACTCAAATTAAAGTGAGTATTTACAATGTCTATATACTGTCTAAAACTCAAAGCTTTAATGAGTAATTATTAAGTTCAGGCCATTCTTTATATAAGTTGAACATCCGAGCTATGTTTAAGTTACCATCTAAATACAGTATTTTGGAAACTGCTGTGTTACAATGAGACTCTACCGATATTAATGCATTTACATAGACACAGACCGATATAACTATTTCTTCGTTAACAACCTTCTTATGACTGTTATGTTTCCCCCTTATGTCTTTTTTACAGAAGTGCTTCCACCGTACTTCTACCAAACCGTTCGTACGTATCTTTCACTAATGATGTATTCAAAAACATAGTTTTGCATACCCGTATGCTTAGTACAAGTTCTTAGTTTTCTAAAACGATGACGGTTCTCGTTTTATCTCCATGCTCTCCATATAGGAACTATGATGAATTACAATGAATGAGATGGATTTTAAAACTATGAACGTATTTGTAAATCGTACTAGACCTACGGTATTATCGACGAGTTTCGGAGTTTCCTGACAAAAAAATATTTGAATGTAATTTGATGATCACGCTTTAATACACTTTGAGGACCCCTTTTATTTTTCTCTTTTGTAGTGTAGTTTACAAAATGAAGCCGTTGTTTCTTACAATCGCTTATTTTTGAAAACTTTTCTCTTTCTTCAAATGACAACAATGTTCCATATTTATTTCGGCATGTGCAAAGTCTACACATAGTTATTGCTGGAACAGTTATACCCTTTTTGGATGAATATTCTTTTTCTTAATTTTTAGGCGCTGTCTCTTCACTTCTTCCCAGTTGCCATAATTGCAGACCCATATTTTACCCCGACATCAAACAGTAGGGGCTGGACACGACTGGCATTAACACCCAGCTGCGTTGGTAGATGAACAGTTGCTATAATCATTCGAATCGTGAACAGGACAAAAAATCTTTACATATCTTACATACTTATCATAGTTTTTGCGGTGATAGCATAGATGTTTCTTTTTCAATGGCTGAGGAAATTGGTTGAGGGAAAGGTGACAAATCTGAGATCAAAGTGGATATGTGAGATCAAAGTGGTATCTAATAGTGTTGGAGCTGAGCTGACATTTAAGCAGGAAGCGACAGTTTACTGATAGTTTAATAGGACTAAATATTAGGATGAATTCTGATCCACGGGCATAAAAGGACCTTTTCTAAGAATGAATGCGGGTGATGGTATATTAGGATTCATATTTTCCTCACATGTTCATTTTACGACCTCACTTAATGTATCGTCGTCCTCTGAAAAACATCCCTACAAATAGCTTCTATTTTTTAAATTATTTCGCGTACTCCTGAGGATAATGGTAAATGGCTTTCTAAAAAAAGACTTTGTGAAACACTTTAAATATTATTATTTTTCTATGTTAGTTAAAAAATAAGCATATTATTTTTAGCGGTGGTTCAATAGTATCAATAACGCACACCGTATATATATCAAAACATCATAAAATATTTAAAGTTTATTTATTTCAATTCACTTACACAACTATTACGTTAACTAGTTTAATGTTTTAATTGTAATAAATTGAAATCAATAAAAACCAACTTTTTTTTGAAAAGAATAAAGACTCAAGTGAATTTGAGTTTCGAGAATAAAATCGGATTGGCAAATACGACACTCAGATAGAACAACGTGTACGCAGAATATCGTCGGTACTGATCTTTCGTCAGTATCATGTCCATATAACAATGTAGTATAGTTACGTACAGCTCAAAAATTGTATCCCCGTTAAAGATACTATTTAAACTCAATAATTTAATTTTACAATTGGTTACTTAAAATTTTTGGAAAATAAATAACAAAATGTATCGATAGTATTCCGTAGAAAATTGACGGATAATAAATACCGCCCTTTCAAAGTTTTACCTTTCATAGTTTTGCGTATAAACAGGTTATAAGTGTGAAAAAATGTATAAACCTCATGCACTAACTTATCCGGAGTCTCTGGTATGTAGTCCTCATTACTGTTCTCTTGGTGAAGGAATTTCGTAAATTTTTCATATTTGTTTAATTCCTTCAAAAGTTTCATTATAAGTTTTAATCTTCCTAATTTTATTGTAGTACATAGTATGTCAAATACTAGCCACGAAAGCAATATTTATAACATTATTTTAATTAGGGTAATTGAGTAATAGCGATTAAAACAAATCAGATGCAACGCGGGAATAAATTCAACGAACAGTGACGGTTGCGCATATCCGTCGGGGGTGGAAAAGGACGGCGGGGCAATCCCGCGCATCGTAGGCAGACGGAAATATTCAACCGTCATTTTTCTATGAGCGAATATCAAATCCGTCAGTATATTGACTGTGTAATTTAAAATCCTTTAGGAAAAAAAAATATTTTTTTATATACCCATAAAGATCTGATGATGTAGTACCCAAATATACTAAAAAGTCATTTTCGTATTTTTTTTCACATCCGACACTATTCTAAGATCACGACGAAATGTTTACCAGCTCGATAGACTGCCGCCCTAACCGCTAACTGCGCTCGCGCAGTACGCCAAACACTAACAAACTAGCGCCATCTGTCAGTCACCGCTGCGCATTACACCTTTACGCGTTCCCGGTCCCGTTTGATAGATGGCAGCACATGATGAAAGATTTATTGCGCCGACGAAGTTTTTATAGCCCGTTTGATGTGTTGTAATAACATTATAAGATTTTTTTATCTTAGCCACGGGACTGTGAGTCATGGCTGTCGGTGAGGTTTTTATTTCAGGAAAATTTCACGGCGATTGATTGGCTTTTCTATGAAGAAAATGGTCAGTTTGTTTACTAAATAATGTGCGGATTGGGGGGAAATTGCATTTGAGCAATAAGTTAGTGCGCTCGTATTTTGAGTATAGTAAACATTGCTTAGGATTTAAGATGAGTAAATCCAGAATTATATACCTATTAATAACGGTTAATTTACGGGTAATGTGCGTAGTAATGATAAGATCGCGCGTCCGCAGGCGCAGCAAATAAAGGAATAAAAAATATTTACGTAAATCAAAATTAAAATAAAGTTTCTTGGGGATTTCTATGTTTCGACTAAGTTATCATTTTGTGGGAGATGGCGATGGGATGAAGTGTTGGACTCAAACTGGGTCCTTTTACTACGACTTTGCCAAGCCAGGATATAAAAATATTGGCAACGGTCCTAAAATGTAAAGTTATTAACACAACACTCGCAACTCAAAACGTACTCAAAGAAGGCGTAAAGGCGTGTGGCGCTCAAACCCTTATTAGATTTATATCTAGCGACGAAACATAGCAACAAAGGCAGTGTCTCATATGGCTGACAGGTTTATGATTCCACCAGTTTTTGTGTACCCCTTACCCCATCCGCCCCCTCTTATTTATGGCCGGAGTTTTATTAATTAACCATTAACCAGCGCGATATCGTTTGGATATCACAAATCAATTCTGAAATGTCAGCCATTGCAGAACTTCCACCTTCATTTACGGCTTTAATGGACGATAAATTTTAAGAAGAGTTCAAGGCATTGTTTGGTTTGTTTTTCAATGGAAAAAATGTGGTGGGGATGAGGGGATGTTATGTGTCTATAAAATCATTGGTTAACTGCTAGTAGTTTAATTCTATTGCATATATTGTCCCTCATGCATTATAGTAAAGAGGAAACTCTTACTACTTCTGTCTTACAAAGTTTAATATCTATAGCATTTTAAAAACGAACGTTCAATGTTATTCCGTAAAACACATTTTTTTTTATTTAATTGATTAACGAGACGAGCAAGTCGCTCGCCTGATGGTAAGCACCACGCCTGCCCATAAACAGAAGCAACACCACAGAGAACTTTCAGTTATAAAGCACTGCATGGCACTGGACTGTGCTCGTCACCCCGAGACAAGATGTTAGACCTTAAGATGTTAAGTCTCAGATGCCCAGTAATTTCACTGGCTTCAATGTCCTTCAAACCGAAAGACAACAGTGCTAACACACTCTTGCATGGCGGCAGAAATAGACATTTGCACTGACAGTTCTTATTCTAGCATTCATATGGAGCCTCCTTACACATCCTCTTTTTCATCTCCTTTCAAATTCCCAACACTATCAATGACTATTCGAAACGATGACATATTTAAAAATGGAATACAAAACATCGCTCCCCGCCCCGCCGCCCATGGGGAAAAACCGTCCCACACTAGAGCCCGGGGCGAGTGGATCCCGACCATAAATAATAAATACTAGCTACGGTGCGTCTGCAGATAATGTTAATTTACGATTCTCCACCATTGACGTCAAATCTTTGGCAGGCGGCTAGATCGACTGTCGGCTTTTTTCGTTGGCATTCGGATGTGTTCGGCTTCAGGCATGTTGTTTTTCCGGGGGCTGTTTGAATTTGGAATGTGATTTTGTTTTCATGTGAATTTGACTGCCTCGGTGGCGAAGTTGTATTGCGTACGCGGTATGACTGCTGAGCTGAGATCTCGGGTTTGGGCCCCGGGTCGAGTAAAGTGATGATTGATTTTTATTGATTGATCACGAAATACTCAATACCAGTCCGGAGTCTGAAATTGTGCCCGGTATGGCAATAGACTCGTAAGCTTCGCGATAAACATAAAAAAAATCTATGATATCAAGTCCCAGTAACAGAGGTATTTCAATGCAAAGGTGTCGGGAGCTCATTGAAATTATCAATACCAGAGGTTTCTCATATATCCAGGGCCCATTTATCCAGGTTTCAATATATAATGTAATAGTTCTATATATCACCACACATTCGTTTTTAGGTATAGACAAAGGTATTGTATATTTACATACACCTAACCATTAATATCTAAGTCTGTTATTGTTAGCTATTGATAAGGGACAGGGGAGGTCATTAACCATCTTTATCAGTAGCGCAACGTCGATCGGCGTAAACTGTGAAATGTGCCAAACGAAGTACTGCCGGCACGGGCGTCGCAAATCGAATAAATTACAAAGATATATTATTATTAAAATTTGAGCGCGAACTTTAGGACATTAACTTCGGGATGGTATCGGGAATGGGGCACACTCGGTGCAAGGATATTTAGAAATGTTAGCGCTTTGACTTCCACGATAGAGTTCTTTGTTATGAAGAAGAATAAAAGAAGTTTAGATTGAGATGAGAATCATTTGAACGAACAATATTAATATATACGTAATTTTTTATTTTTTTGCGCTTGTCTTATGGTAAGCGCCTGCCCATAAATAGAAGCAACGCCACACAGAACTTTAAATTACAAAGCACTGCATGGCGCTGAACTGCGCTCGTCACCCTAAGACATAATGGTGCTGCCACACCGGTGTTAGAAAATGTTATATAACATTTTATAACACCGGTGTGGCAGCATCATTTAGTAAACATTTCTTAACAATTTGTAACATTTTGTAACATTTCTTAACATTTTATAACCGCAGGCGGCGGTACTTTTGAGAGCGGCGCCGTCAAAGAAGCCGTCAAAGAAGAATGTTCAGAAATGTTAGAAAATGTTAAGAAATGTTATAAAATGTTAAAAAATGTTATAAAATGTTAGATTTAATGTTAGAAAATGTTTGTAAACATTTTATAACATCGGTGTGGCAGCACCATAAGATGTTAAGTGTCCTAATGCCAAGTAATTTAACTGGCTTCAATGTCCTTCAAACCGAAACACAACAGTGCTTACATATTATCGCTTGGCGGCGGAATAGACAAAGCCAAGTGGTAACCAACCCAGACGGCTTCTCGCATACGAGGGGCCTACCTTGTAAGTGTATTATACAATTATACACAAAATAAAATATTATATTTCCTATCACCCGGTGTATACCAGCTCGCGCCTACGGCCCGTGGTTTGTGACATTTACCGAAATTAACGAGTTACGGGTGGAGACGTGCGATCGGCACGATAAAGGCCCTTCCGCGACGCCGGCACGACTCCGCCACGACTCCGGCACGACACGGCCGGATGTATAATCATTATTGATGATAAACTGCTGTTAATCAGTTGTATCGGTTTCGGTATTTTTTTTTTTTTTTTTTTTATATATGTGGGGCTCTATGCCCCACTCTCGTGCCTCTGATACTATTTTTCAGAGTGTTTTTGGTAATACCTAAAAATGCACATACCTTTATTTAAAAATTGTATACATAAAATACTCTGTTAAAATCGCTTACTTAAAGCTAAGCTTGTCCAATCAAAAAACATACATGCGATTTGTAAAAAATCTTGTTATAACAATTTTAAAATCCTAAGTCTAGTTACATAATTTTACACATTTAATATTGTGGGCGTGCCTTCTTCACAAATCCAGCTTTTCCGTGGCAACTAGAAGCGTGTAGTCTTATATTACACGCTGTAGTTGCCCCGTTCATTTGTTCCGCTTCAAGACGCTACACGCCACATATTTACAATATTTTAAAAACTTAGGTCTAACATCACAGTTTTCCAACATACCACTTAGGTTACTACTATTTACACAGATATTATTTTCGATCTCGAAGTTTGTTCGCTCATACAGGTATACTGGGCATTCCGTCAACACGTGTAAAACGTCTTCGTTCTTCGCAGGGTCACAGATACATGAGGGGCTCTCCTTGCACTTGAAGCGATTCAAGTACTCAGAGAATCCCCCATGGCCCGTGAAGACCTGCGTCAGAACATAATCCACTGGCAACTTTCTAATAATCTTAAAGGCTTTTTTAGCGTCAGGGAAAAACAGCTTCGTAACCGCCGCTGTTTCTCCAGCCCTATATCGCTCATCCCATTCGTCAATCGACTCCTGACGGATTTGTCGCTTGACGAACGAGATGGGACATCGGTCATAGTCGGGCCGCCTTTTTAGGGTGGTAGCCGCCGCCTTCGCCAGCTCGTCCGCGCGTTCATTCCCTTCCAGCCCCACGTGCGCTTTAACCCAAAAGAGGTTAATGGTCTTGCCGCGCTCTTCGGTCTCGTTCAACATCTTGGCGATGTCGAACGCTATGGGGTGGAGCGAATTTCCGCGCGCGACGGTCTCGAGAGCGGCTCGTGAGTCGCAAAAAATGCTGTACTGATGGAATTTGTCGTTTGAGACTATTTGCACAGCCTTGCGCAAGGCCAGCAGCTCTGCCTGGTAAACGGTGCAGAACGATTCCAGCTTGATCTTGGTGGCTTTCATCTCGGCATCGCCATCCCATAAGGATACCGATGCTCCGACTCGGCCACTGATTTTGCTGCCGTCAGTAAACACTCGACGAGTGTTGGCAGCGCACCGGTCAAGTTCTTCACCGTTCACCACGCATTCGAACTGCAAGGCCCTGCGCCTGGCTGGATGTTCCAAGTTGGCAAAAGGCACAGGACATTCCACGTCCCAGTCACCCACTACGTGCCGAGTGTGTCCCCTTTTCACTTCGTAAAGAAGCGCCGCTTCTCGGACACGAATGTCTAGCGGTAGGATCCCGGCAAGTAGCAGGGCCGAGTTCAGTGAAACGGTCCTGTAGCCTTTCACCATCTTCAGTGCAAAGCCCCGTTGAACCCTTGCAAGCTTCTTTTGAATGCCTATTTTGTTGCTTGCAGGCGCCCAGGCACTGGCTGCATATAAGATCGTTGGTTCAACCACGGCAGTGTACAACATTTTCACGACTTCGGGCCCCAATCCCCACTGGACTTTAGCAGCAGTCGCCAGCCGTCTGTGGAAGCCGATGGCTTTCTTACAGACTTCGGAGACGTGCGTGTTAATGCTGCCTTATGCGACCCGAACTGCTGAAGCCAAGGCTTGCCTCATGCGAGTCAAGCTACAAATTGGCAACAGCAGAAATCTCAAGACGGAGATTAAGACGGGGGTCCTAGACGCGAGCGAGAGGCTCTACAAGCTGGTGAAGGAGGCTGAGGAAGCGAGAGCATATAAAGCTGTGGCTTCCAAGGAGAAGGACAACACCGAAGCATCAATAACATCCAATGATGAGGCTAGCAATAAAAAATTGCTAGACAAACAGCAGCAACATCTCATCAAGACACTGGAAGACCACAGTAGGCTGCTTAACGAAAACAAAAAGGACATGGAAAAGTTAGCTGAAGAAATGAAGAAGCACCAACATGTCCTTAACGAGAAACTGAGCTACGCCAGCGTAGTTTCGGGGCCCCCGAGGCAAAGACCGGCACAGAATGCGCCACTACATTCAGTAGTTATCACCTCGGTGGACCAGAACGAATCTGGCGAGCAAGTTCTCGAAAATATTCGGAAAGCAGTCAATGCGAAGGAAGAGGGACTTAAGATCGATAGGATCAGAAAAGGTAAAGATCGCAAGGTGATCTTGGGATGCAGCACCAAGGAGGAGCTCGACAAGATCAAGAAAAAGATTAGGCCAGGCGGAAAACTCACGGTTGAAGACGTCAAGAACAAGGACCCGCTGTTGATCCTTAAGGGCGTTTTAAGCCACAACTCGGATGAGGAGATAATAAAAGCTATAAAATCCCAGAACCGCCATCTTCTGGGAGATAGGAGGGACGCACGTATTTCTGTGAAATACAGAAAGGGCGCGAGAAACGCCCTCACCTCGCATATTGTGCTACAGTTGTCTCCGGAGCTGTGGAAACGGTTCCTTGATCAAGGGTTCCTGCACATTGACATTCAGCGCGTTAGAGTGGAAGACCAGTCTCCACTGCTTCAGTGCTCGCGCTGCCTTGGCTACGGCCACGGGAGACGGTTCTGTGACAGCCGGGCTGACGTATGCAGTCACTGCGGGGGCGATCACCTTAGCAAGGACTGCGCCAAACGTAAGGCGCAGTCGCCCCCGACGTGCTGTAATTGCGTTAGGTCTGGTCTGGACAGAGCCGACCACAACGCCTTCAGCGTGGAGTGCCCGGTGAGGAGAAAGTGGGACGCCCTGGCGAGGTCGGCCGTAGCTTATTGCTAAGGTGGCCTCGGGGGTAAGGGTTCAACAAGATCCCCCAGAAGGAGCACGGCCATTGCTCGTGGCCCAGGCTAACCTCCAGAGGAAGCAGCTAGCTACTCAGGAGGTGATGCTGGAGGCCGTGAGCAGGAAAATGGCGTTCGCTCTACTCCAGGAGCCATACGTGGGAGCTCAAGGTAGAGTTGGGGACTACGGCGGTACAAGAGTTTTCCAACACACAGGCATGGACAATACTACCGTAAAATCTGCAATTGTAGTATTTGACCAGAACACCAAGGTCATACAGTGTCCAAACTTCACCACGCCTAACATCACAGTGGTGAAAGTACATGCCGGAAACCGAGAGATCGCCGTGGTCTCTGTCTACTTTGAGCCCGACAAACCCATAGGGCCATACTTGGAGCAACTGGGGAGAATTGTAAGTGAACTAGGACCCACCAGTATCCTCATTGGCGGGGACTTCAATGCGAAGAGCATGTGGTGGGGCAGCGAAGTCACTGACCGTAGAGGAGAAGACCTTGCAGATGCAATTGCAGAGTGGGGCCTTCAGGTACTCAACGACGGGGATACGCCGACTTTTGACACCGTTAGAGGTGGTATACGCTACAAAAGTCTTGTGGACATAACACTATGCTCAGAGGACCTTTTCGGCCTGGTGAACGAATGGAGGGTCAACGAAGGCCTAGTAAGTTCGGACCACAACGCCATTTTGTTTAATATTAGACTCGGGAAATTCAAACAGTTAGAAATTAATAGAACCACTCGGCTATTCAACACTAAAAAGGCTAATTGGGATAAATTTAGTGGTAAATTTACCCAACTAACTAATACCTGCAATTTAACTTCACAAGTGGTAGAGCGCATTGGAAACAAAATAGAAATAGACAGGTTTGTAGAAAATTATAGTAATGTAATAGTAGAATCAGCGAGCGACTCTATCCCAAAATTAAAATCCACATCCAAATTATCCATACCGTGGTGGTCCAATGAACTCGCCGCGTTGAAAAAAGCCATGGTCACCAGGAGGAGAAGGATCCGCTGCGCAGCTCCAGTCCGCATGGCGTTCGTCGTCGGTGAGTATTTGAAAGCAAAAGAAGCATACGAGACCGAATGCAAAAAGGCCCGCATTGAAAGTTGGAAGAACTTCTGCGCAAAGCAAGGCAGGGAAACCGTCTGGGATGGCATCTATCGAGTTATTGGTAAAGTAACCAAAAGGCAGGAGGACATCCCCCTGCGAAAAGATGGGCGCATCCTAAGTTCAGAAGAATCGGCAAAAGTACTGGCGGAAGTCTTCTACCCGGACGACCGGGTGGAAGACGATAACGCATACCACCAGCGCATACGGGCTGAGGCCAGTAGCGTGAATGGCGGTACGGATAATGACCATCAGGACCCGCCATTTACAATGACTGAAATCCTTGCGGCTGCTGATAGCTTCAACCCGAAAAAAGCCCCAGGAGCAGATGGACTAACACCTGACATCTGCAAACAGGCAATCCGGAAAGACCCAGAATTATACCAGTCTCTGGCCAACAAGTGCCTCGAACTAGGCCACTTCCCGACCATCTGGAAGGAGGCCACGGTCGTAGTTCTCCGGAAACCCGGAAAGGAGGACTACACAGACGTAAAGTCTTATAGACCGATAGGACTGTTGCCAGTGTTAGGGAAAATTCTGGAGAAGTTAGTGGTGGGAAGAGTGAAGTGGCACTTACTACCAAGGATGAGTACCCGACAGTACGGCTTCATGCCACAGAAAAGCACGGAAGACTCCCTCTATACCCTACTCCAGCACATCCGGAGTAAATTAAGTGAGAAACAAATTACACTCATAGTCTCACTGGATATAGAGGGAGCCTTCGACAGTGCTTGGTGGCCAGCCATCAAGGTTAGACTGTCGGAGGAAAAATGCCCTCAAAACTTAAGACGGATAGTGAGTAGCTACTTCGAGAGCCGAAAAGTCAGGGTTCGCTACGCCGGGGTGGAACATGTGAGAGGGACCGCCAAGGGGTGCGTTCAAGGATCCATTGGCGGGCCCATCATGTGGAACCTGCTCCTTGACCCATTGCTCAAAGGATTAGCCTGCCGGGGTGATTACTGCCAGGCTTTTGCCGACGATGTCGTTCTAGTGTTTCACGGTGATGAAACACTAAAAATACAGAGACAGGCCAACGAAGCACTGGCCTATGTGCAGGATTGGGGAGTCAAAAATAAGCTACGATTCGCCCCACACAAGACGAAAGCTATGGTCGTAACACGACGACACAAATATGACTCACCAATCCTTCGCATGGGAGGTGTCGACATTGGTCTGTCAAAGGACATTAAGATATTGGGTTTCGGTATTTAGCGGTTGGTAAGCGAGTGGTAGAGGCCCGCAGTAGACAGTTTTTGTCTACAACAGGAATGAGCTGACGCGACTGGCTCGTCATCATAGTGTCCAGAGGTGTCTTTACCGGGTGTGGTGTGTGTGCGGTGCACACGGGCGCAGCGTTCTAGGGGGCGCCGGTCGAGCTCCACTCACCCTGGCCGGGCATTTTCAAATGCACCAGCGCCCGTGTTATATGTTCTGTTTAAAAGATCCGTTTCACATAATATCTTTAAATGCGCTAGGGTAATGATTGCACACGGGCGCTACATGGGCTAGAGACGCCTCTGATTGTGTCACGGAAAATCGACGTAAAATAGCGGGTTGCTGCTGCGTTTCGTACGGTGAGTGAGATATCCGGAGTCCAAATGCCTCATTCCCAATCCCTTAATTATCGTTGTACTTTGTGGTCGGCAACGCAACTATGATTCTTCTAGTATTATGAGTGCACATGGGTGGTAGCGATGACTTACCATCAGGCGACTCACTTGCTCGTTTGTCGGTATATGCCATAAAAAGATAGAAAGAAGAAGTGAGGCGATAGTGATGAGTCCACTTTCTATGAAATTGTATGGAATCGGTCGCGCGTCACAATTTTCTGTCTCTGTCGCATCCCAATCTTAAATCTCCATCGTGTACCTCATAACGTGACTATCCTAATTGTCATAATAATATTAGGATATTTTATTACCCCAGTTTTTGATCAAGATTATGCCATATTTTTAGAAATGTTTTTTTTTTATTAAAAGGACAAACAAAAAAGCTTTTTAAATACTAAAAATAAGAAAAATATATTGAAAAAAATACAACAGAACAAAAAAATATCCTCTCTGCTGATCCGGGGTGAATGGTTAAGCTAATAATATTTATTCATTCTTATTACTGCCTGAATTGATGCAACTTCATTATGATTACAATATTTTTCAATATTTATATTTGTGCAATAGTGACATCTATGTATTACAATCAATATTTAAAATACATATGGTCATTGACCATATTACTAACGCCATCTATGAATAATAACGCTAACTTCTTTGTATGATCAATAACCATAGGGTAATAATCATCTAATTGAACAATAAATTGATAGTTATTTTATTATTCTCTAAATTTAACTATATAATGGTATACTGGTTAATTTCTATTGCATTTCATATTTTCATTTATAGTAATAATTGATAATAATCAGTATGGTCACTGAACATATAATTAGCGCCATCTATCATCCACACTAAAAACTACGTCTACATGTCCAATATTCCAAATTTAAATTTTAAACACTAAAACGCGCGACACAAAATTGCACAGACTAATCAAAATGTACAGAGGTGATTTATTATTGTTTTATTTGTACGACAACGGCGGTAGGTGGCGCTGGCCGGCTAAGTGGGGCCATTTTCGCGTATACTTAAAGCCGTTGTGACCGTGTTATTTATCGCGCCATTACTGCGCGGACCCTTAAATCATCACGTGACGTCGCCCAACACTCAGTACGTGCCTTAATGAATGGCGGGATGCTAGCCCAAAAGTTTTTTTCTTTATGAAATTGTTGAGAGAGCACTTAGCGGGAAATCTATTGGACTGGTCGGATAAATATGACGGTATGCGTTTATGTTTTATGAGTTGTTTATTTTATGTAGTGCTTCTTGTGTAGCTCTTCTTCACATAGTATAAAATGAAGTCTCTTCCGCTGTATGTTCGCTTAGATCTTTTAAACTATTCAACGGATTTTAATGCAGTTTTCAGCAATCTATAGAGTGATTCATGAGAAAGGTTTATATGTATATCACGCTATGACCCATCGGAGCAGAGCAGTTACATGAAGGTGAAACCGCGAGGGACAGCTAGTTAGTAGATACAGTACTTGTCGGACATAGAATACTTTTTAATCCTGGGCCAGCAAAATTACTAGACTAAACGTAGTGGTTTTTAAATAGGCTGATAGCGGCTCGCTTTCGTACGGTGAGTGATATATCCGGAGGCCCAAATCCCCCTCCCAATCTCTAATTATCCCTTTCCTTTAAGGTCTGCAACGCGCCCATGATTCTTCTGGTATTGTAGGCGTACATGAGCGGTGGAGATCACTTACCATCAGGTGAACCACTTGCTCGTTTTTGCCTATGCTATAAAAAAAACCTTAAATGATAATTGGAAAGATATAAAGATAGGTAAAACTATCATATCAAATATAACTTCTTTCAATAACACATTGCTATGAAACCTGATCAATACTCCCAAAACGGCCGTAACGCGAATTCTCATCGTCACTAACGCCATTAAATTAACCCTCATTGTCTCAAAACTTCTATCGGTACGGGATCGCACAAAACACAGCACCTGAATAACCCAATAATTGTGTACATAAATCATTTGAACGACTTCTGATAATTCGGTATGAGACGCAAATTTACGACGCAAGTTGCGAGAGATGTGTGTTATGTGAGGGTTGTTTTTTGTGTATTTCATCCGTAGAGATTGTAGGAACTGTGGCTTAGTTAGATTTTGAATATAAGGTTTTATCGCTTTGTTGACGTTCTATTCCTATATCGAAAAATTGTCTTGTTTTTGATCGCATAATCCATGTGATTTTTTAATACCTGTCATCTTCCACCTGCTCTTATCCTTACAACATGTTTTCTAATTCATGTTACGGAAATATTTTGTTTGTAGTTTGTTTGTGTTGTTGGCCTATAACATACACAATATTTCTTTATTATCTTCTTCAACTTAACAAATAAAATTTGCTGGTGGGAGGATACTTGTATCCGACCGGATAGCGACCACCGTACACTGGTGCTAAAACCTGCCATAGTGGCCCACATTGTGTGGGTCGCGTTCCAGGGTCAGCCAGTGTATATCCGGTTCTCCCCAGGGGGCTTGCCCCCTGATCCTCACCCTTTTCCCATCCCTTTTTCCTTCCCCTCCCCCTTGGCCCTTTGGCAGGCCGGCATGATCTTGCCGACCAACGATGGACACATTGTTTATCGTTGGTCGACAATATTCTTGGATTGCGCTACACTTACCATCAGGTGTAGCGTAGTCACTTTGCCGAGCCAGGATAAAAAAAAAAAAAAAAAAAAAAAAAATACATGATTAGGTCTAAGATAATGATTTCTACCACAATATTGGACATAAATATCAAAATTTGGTTCAACTCCTTGCAGGGTGCAACGGTACTTACTCTTTTGATAATGTGTATATTTCTTACAATATGACGAACAGATAGAATCCAACCCTTGAAATTATTTATTAGAATGCAGCATTAATAAGGCGGCTCGACTGAGGTAGTACCACTCCCTCATAGATAGACAAAGTTAAGTTGCAGCTAAATTTAAAACAGTAAATAAACCATATATTGTATAGCCATCATGGTTTATATCCCGCTTACGCTCATGCCTGAGGTCCTACATAATTCTCCCTTCCAAACGTAAGGGTTCGAACAGACCGGCGATAACGCGATACGTGCAAAATGCGACTTTTCAACCTTTTGTTGGGCAAGACGCGATAATGTCCCTTATGTGCTCATTGTTTGCTGTATTTTTGTGTCACATTCAAAGAAAATGTTAAATATTATAACCACTTCATTGTTAGAACGGCTTATCACAACTCTGTTATGAATTGTATTCCCGAAAGTTGTTGCTTCAAATTTCTCTTTGTTACTTCAGACTGAGACTGACTTTCAAGTTTGATTCGCTAATTCAAACAATATAGATTGTCTCGTACTTTTAAAAATCCATTTTGCAATGGTTTTTATCGTGGTACAGAAAAGTGATTTTACTGCACTTCATATCATATCTATATATAACGGTGCAGATTTTCACGCAGGCGGAGCCGCGAGCAAATGCTAGTTAGTTATAACTTCGTTTTCTTATATAATATCAAAAAGATTAAATGAAATAATGTCAAAAGATATTAACTATATGCCAAAGCACTTGCACCACATTTGTTTCTATACTTTATACACAATTTGAATTATTTGTCAATAACATCGTGACGATGACTAATAAATATATTTTGTTATTACAATCTTAGAACAGTTTAAATGAAATATCATTAGAGATATTTTGCATTAGACAGGGTTGCTAGATATTTTAATTAATAAATGCTTTTACCACCTCTTTCGTGGTATAAGTTTTTCATAATATCTGATTTCTATGGCATAGTACTTTATCAATGAATGACCTATGTTTGGGAAAAATTAAAAAAAATCCAGATACATGCGCATTTTTATGATGCGATTGTCCAAAAACCTCAGTTTATTATTACATCTTTTAAACTTAACAATGAATAGTATTATAGTAAAATCTCCAAAAAACTTTTATACAATATTGCCAACGGAAAATAACAGTTGCTTCCTAATTCAATTTATCTCTTTCGTTACTGCCAATATAAAAATCAGCAATAGTCGCTTTCGAATTTAGATTTTCATATTATTGCAATGTTGCCATCCCGGCACACAACTGCAGCAACCACCAGGGAGACTTATTCCAAATAGTTCAACACATCGTTCCTAGAATCTATCACTGTCCCTGTTTCTTACCCAAACTGGTGTGCATAAATCCCACAAGTATAACATGATTTTGACATATCATTGATCTATTCCAGCGGTAGAAACACCTCGACACCTAGCTACCATCTCTAGGGACATGTCACTGCGGAATGTGTCTAGCAGGCGATGAAAATAACATTGTATCTTTGATTTATACACCATCCATTACTGTTTTTGAATGACTCTTGTATATATCCCACCAGACAAAGCCAGCTATGAATGTACTAACATTAGAACAAAACACAGAACGCTTCGCCTCTGGTACATTCAAAATACTACCTTAAAACCTTAAGGCTGTTAGTCACGCTTACTGGACACAGAATTTTGGATTCTATTATATCATAAATAAAGGTATAATTGTGTGTTTTAGAATGGTCGTGTGACGTTATGCGTTATAGAAATGGAGTAGATAGCTTGAGAGACAGGCGCTATCAACCGTTGACAACTACATATTGTTTAGACATGTATTTTATACGGTAGAGGTGATCTCTGTTTATTTCAGTACTCTGTGATGTATAGAAATATCAGGTGTGTATGCAACCCTTTGTTATCAAGGGGTAAACAGAATTGTTGAACTATAGTCTTATATGTTCAATAAGGACATCACCAACTTCAAAATAAATCACACGCCATATTTTTTTTTAAATTTAATCAAAACAAAACCGAAAATCAATCATTGGGATACACATTAAAAAGACAGCTGAGCTCAAATATTTCAAAAACCATTTCCAAAATTATCAAAGGGCTAACAAAAAAACTAAGTCATAAATATATTTTATCGTGATTGGGCGGGAGCTAACGTTTTAATAAATAACTCTTGCATGTTGTGTGAGTACAGAATTAATAATAATAAGAAATAAATCAATAAAAGAATGGATCCGCCGGTGCCTGTGCCGGTGCTGGTTGAATGATTTGTTGTAATGCGAGTGCATGGTGCCGTCTGTTCGATGAACGCGAACCGACCTCAGCGGGTTTGATACTTGACTTTATTAATAATTAAATATCATCATTGGACCTATCAGAAATGAGGAGATCCGTAGAAGAACGAAAGTCACTGACATAGCTCAGCGGATTAGTAAGCTGAAGTGGCAGTGGCAGGCCACATAGTTCGCAGAACCGATAACTGATAGGGCAGAAAGGTTTTGGAATGGAGGCCACGTACTGGCAAGCGCAGCGTTGGACGTCCACCTACAAGGTGGACAGACGATCTGATAAAGGTCGCAGGAAGTCGCTGGATGCAGGCCGCTTCCAACAGGTCGGTCTGGAAATCTTTGGGGGAGGCCTATGTTCAGCAGTGGACGTCCTGTGGCTGATGATGATGACGATGATTGGACCTAGTAACACAAACAGGTACCAGCCCACAGCAAGTTCAAATGGTGATACTGATTTTGTTTAGCTAAATTTAATAAAAAAAAAATGGAGCGATAGCTGAGCAGGGAGTAAGTACTACAGTCTACCGAGATGTAAGTCTCAGGTTCGAAATCAGTCTCAAGAGCAACACCTCTGAGTTTTTAAGTTACGTGTATATTAATTGTTGATTATCGCTTGCTTTAACACGAAGGAAACATGGTAAAGAAACCTGATACTTGCGAAGTTTTCCATAAGGACTTCAAACGTATGTGTAGTCTATCAACCCTCATAAGGGTGGTGGACTAAAGACTAAACCCTGTCATTCGTAAAGTACACCCTTGCTCTGCAGTGGGACGTGTGGAACACAGCGCTGGTATTTTTTTTTTAAATACAATTAATTAACTATGTTAAATATTTTTAATTTCGACCTGCATTTGATAACATGGTTTTTATTTTCGTTTAGTCTTTTATTTTAAAATATCGGCCAGGCAGAAATAACGTATAAAAAACCATACAATGTCTTGCCATCATTTTCAGATGCATTATATCAACTGTTCTTTGTATAGTTATATAAAGTACATTTTTAGAATCATTAAATATGTAATATTGCGCGAAACTACCAATGCATTCAAATGCCAAGTATCAAAACGGCTCAATCCTGAACCACAAACAGCTAGTCCTATATCAGTTGATATCGGTGGAGGCCAGATCTGAGCACCACCTCCAATAAAGTGTGGCCATCAATTCTTGGAGCAAAAACTCTCACCTCGGGCCATCGCGTGATCGATGCGAGACGTGCACACCTATATGTAATTAAGCATTTCTACAATTCAAATATAAACGTATCAGGATATTTTTGATTCAAGGACTGAAACCCAACTTGTGAAGTGAAAACATCTTTTGCCGCGTTAGATTCCGGGCGGATACTGAGCATTTCGTAACGGAAACGAAAAATCCAATATCACTTTTACCTGACCCGGGACTCGAACCTCAGCACAGCAATCGTAGCGCGTTACGCATTACAATTGCAGCACCGAGGCTGTGGCATATTTTTTGGATGTAATAATATAATTATAATTAATATAATATTTCACATAAATGAAATTTTTGATGATTTGATCTTGATGCACCTACCTTATCTATCTCTGCACCATCCTAAAGTTGACTGGTAGAGAATGGCTTTGGCATTAAGTCCGCCTATATACATATTTTGTATATGAAGTGCAAATAAATACATTTTAAGACTACGCTTATTTCTTCACATTTTTTTAACCATGTGTTGTTCCAACTCATTCATCCGTCTTGAGACTGAGTATACCAGCTGCGTGCCTTATCGGTGGGCTCATCACGGTATATCGATAAATCTGTCACCCGCGCCCCTTCACTTGCATAGGGGGTAGGCAGGTGTCGCGACGTATTCAAATACATTTCATTTTAGAATATGATTTGTTTCAAACATTGCAATATTTGGACTTTGGTATCTACATTTAAATAAATTTCACCACGAGTAGAATAATACTAAGATAAAACTAAAGTTGTCATATGGACCTCTACGTGTTAGCTTTGGCGCAGTTTTTTTTATCCTACCTCGGCAAAGTGACTACGCCACACATGATGGTAAGTGTAGCGCAATCCAGGAATAGTGTCGACCAACGACAAACAGTGTGTCTATCGTAGGTCGGCAAGATCATGCCGGCCAGCCTAACTGCTTCTTCACACTCCGTTTAAAGGACTCCATATTATAGGAAGAAGAGAACACGTGTGCCGGCTAACTATTCGCCTGTAGATTTGGATTACAATACAAGCCATCCTAAGATTTGGAACTTCAATAGTCCAAGATTTGACAGACATTAATGGTAATGAAATCTTTATTTTCTCCTTATTACTTTATATATTTATTGTAAAATACAGTGAGTGAGATATCCGGAGGCCCGAATCCCCCTCCCCTTCCCAATCCCTAATTATCTCTTTCCTTTAAGGTCGACAACGCGCCCGTGATTCAGGTATTGTGGGCGTACATGGGTGGTGGAGATCACTTACCATCACTGACCCACTCACTCAGTTGCCATTTACCTATTCCACAAAAATAAAAATATATATTTTCGCTAAGTTAATAAAATTATACCATGAAATGTCAGTCACTCCCACATTTTAAATTAGTGACATTGAATTGTTTATTTGTACTTATATCCATTGTCATACTTAGGTAGGTACTGACACTATGGTTCGTATATTATTAGGCCTTAGTCACTTCGAAATTCTTATGACTTCTCAGGTATGCAGGTTTCCTCACGATGTTTCCTTCACCGTTAAATCAAACGATAATTTACTTTTAATATACACGTGCTTTTTAATCAGAGGTGCATGTTCTTGGGGCCGCCTTCGTACCTGTGACTTTCGTCTCGACAGACCGTACCACTCCCCGTTGAACTATCGCTGCATGTCGTTACCAAGAGGGTAGGTCCTTCGTATGCGAGAGGCCGTGTGGGTTGGTACTAACGCTTTATCTATTTCTGCCGCCAAGCAACCTTGTGTAAGCACTATTTTGTTTCGGTTTGAAGGACATTGAAACCAGTGAAATTACTGGGCATTATGAGACTTAACATCTTATGTCTCGGGGTGACAAGCGCAGTTCAGTGCCATGCAGTGCTTTGTAATTCAATGTTCTCGTGTGGTATTGAATCTGTTAATGTGCAGGCGTAACGCTTACCATCAGGCGAGCGACTTGCTCGTTTCGTCATTCAATGAAATAAAAAAAAACAACTTCAAAATATAAAATCCGCTCTACATCGCAAAAACAAAACTAATACAATATCGTACATGAATAAAAATATAATATGTGAAATATTTTATTGCTATACCGGTGTGGGGCTCCATAAATCTGTCATGATAGGACTGTCACCGCAAGATGGAGGTAATCAAAATTCAAACATTTAGATCGGTCGAGTCGGGACTCGGGACTCGGGACTACGACCTATACGTACTACTATTTACTTTACATATTACGGATTGGTATTGTTTTGGATGTTTATGTGGAGATTTTTGACGATTTATTGAAATAAAACAAATTTAAACGGATTTTATCGCGGATTTTTATATTAATTTTTATCCCGTTTCGAAAGGTTTTCAGTCTTCGTGGTGGACTGAGGTGTCTGTCTAAGATTTGGAATGTCCCGAAATGTTATTTTTTTGATTAAATCATACTTCTGATCGCGTTTAAAAACTACACGGGAGTGTCTGTACCGCATAACGATTTAAATGACACTGTTAAATGATCTCTCATAAATGTACGTAGTGAGTTATACCAGTCTGTCTATGGTCACGTCACTGACTGTCTGACTCATGCGACTATAGCCTTTATGGTAAGATTTTTTGTGGTAGTACGGGCATTTACTATTACCAAGTACCATGTAATAAAGAAGTAACGTGGCTTTTTACACTTTGATTGATATACACTTAATTTAAGAAAATTTCAACAGATGTCGCTACTTGTCTTAATGTATGATTTACAAAACTTTATTTATTTGTTTATATTGCAGTAATTTCTTCAAATTAATTTGTTTTCTTGATTTTATGTTTTGTGATGCGTGTTAAATGAAAAATATGTTAAAAATTCAATAATATGTTGATGCACAGTTTCTATAATAAAGCGCATTACTACAAAATATAATAGAGTTCTTGTATCATTAAATAATTATTTTTAGGTTATACATGGCTGACTTGCATTACTATATCATCTTTAGCCACTGAACTTGTAAAATAATGACATTCACACGATATGACGTTTCAGAAACATGTTTAATATTTGAATCTCTGCTTTCGGTCGGTCTAATTTGAAATAGCTGCTTAAACTTAGTATTTAACAAAACCATTGATTATCACGAACAGAACTTTTTGCAATCATTCAAATCAAATCATTTATTGAATCAATAGCTTTTCCCTGCGGCTCCGCCCGCGTGATCTGCTTTTTTCCGGGATAATGTTGTTTATCAGGGATAATGTAGGATTCTATTGGTGAAAGATTTTTTCAAATCGGTCCAGTAGTTTTAAGTTTATTCGTTACATACAAAAATACGAATCTTTCCTATTTATAATATTAGTGTAGATTAAAATGCCAAACATAATTTAGATTTAGTAAAATTTTATCTCTACTGCCAGTTCGGAATGCTGTTTCGTTGAAGAAGAACGGGCAAGAAACTCTAACGTTGCTCTATTCTAAACTGATTTACAATATTTGCATTAAAGTATTATTTATATATTATAATTAAAACAACTCAATTTATGCTAATGAGGAACGTTATAAAGTATAATAATTAGATTATAATAGTATTGCATTGAAACACTAATCCAATAAAGTTGAACATTCATTATGGTGCTGCCACACCGATGTTATAAAATGTTAACAAAAACATTTTCTAACATTTTTTAACATTTTCTAATATTTTATAACATTTGAAAACATGACATCGGCCCTTCTCTGACGGCTTCTTTAACGGCGCCGCTCTCAAAAGTACCGCCGCCCGCGGTTAAAAAATGTTAATAAATGTTACAAATTGTTAAGAAATGTTTACTAAATATTATTATATTAATGTTATATAACATTTTATAACACCGGTGTGGCAGCACCATTAATTATGCAATAAATCTTTTTACTTAAGAAAGGAAAGTTAAGTTATCATTCATAGATGTCGTTACTAGCGTCTTTATTGATATTGCAGAAAATATTTGCAGATTTTTTCGTTGTAATAACTAATATACCTTTACCGTTTTAACATTTTAGGCTGGCTAACGCACATATGTGTCACCTGATGATAACTGATCTCCACCGCCCTTGAGCATCAGTATCAGAAGAATCATGTCGCTTGAAAGAGATAATTAGTGCATTGCGATGAGGAAGTCGATTTGTGCCTTCACATGTCTCACTCACCATACCAAACGCAGAAGCAAGCGGCTACTTTACGTCGATCTTCTGTAAAACGGTGGTAATAACCCGGTCAAGCTAGCCCATTCATTCTGTAGATAATACTGTCTACTTCATGGCTCTACTATAAGATAATGGACTCTACCTTAGTTAATCCAACTTGAATAACTCTAACATCTTTTCAAAAGTTTTTCTTTTCCTTTCTTTCTTCCACAACACAATCTAAAACAAAGTCTTCTTTCTTTCCACCTGCCTTTATCCCACTCTCAGTAGAGTCGGTGCAACATGTTTTTTAACACATGTTATAGAAAGATTTGGCTTGTAGTTTTTATGACCTCCCTGATCTTAACGCCTCATGGGAGAAACACCTAGACCTGAAATAAATATTGCGGATAAAATATATTGCTTCGCAACAGGAATCGATCTCGCGGTCTTCGCTTCCCATCCTTTCGACCACTGTGCCACCGCTGGTGGTACGATATTCGTATCCGCCCGGATAGCGACCACCGTATACTGGTGTTAACACCTGCCATAGTGACCCACGCACCTTGTGTGGATCGCGTTCCAGGATCAGCTAGTGTAGATCCGGTTCTCCCGAGGGGCTTGCCCCCTCTTCCTATACCTTTCCCATCCTTAAAACCTTCCCACCCCCCTTAGCCCT
Organism: Amorpha juglandis; assembly: GCA_949126905.1. Taxonomy (NCBI): domain Eukaryota; kingdom Metazoa; phylum Arthropoda; class Insecta; order Lepidoptera; family Sphingidae; genus Amorpha; species Amorpha juglandis. Next base: position 1,271,217 of record OX421370.1, on the reverse strand, counting down.
GATATGAGATACTGTAAGGGTCGCCAGTATTCTATTAGCAGGGACTCCTGTAGTTTAGCCCATGGGCAAAATAAAAAAACAGAGTGCCAGAACGGCGGTCATATATAATACTAAAACAAAGTATTCAACATAATTCATAATGAAACAAAACAAATGTATCATAGACAATAAGAATCGGCAATAATTAACCATCGCGTCTGAAATGTACAATCGAGATAGGATCGGAGGGGAGCGCGGGGGGGGGGGAAGATAATGATATACTGCCATGATTAAACTTCATTCAGTTAGTTCCATCATTTATGGAGAATCATGGAATATTTACAACTATTGTAATAAGTTCAGTATGTCTGCTCTGCTGCCGTCTCGGGCTCGATCCCCGGGTCGGGTAAAAGTGATATGAAAGAAGTAAACTACATAGTATACATGAATACATTACTGGTGGAAGGATATTTGTATCCGTCCGGATAGCGACCACCGAACACATGGTGTTAAAACCTGCCATAGTGATCCACACGACTTGTGCGGGTCGCGTTCCAGGATCAGCCAGTATATATCCGGTTCTCCCGAGAGGCTTGCAATATGACTTGATGATTGGTTGGGGCGGGTATAGGGGTACATCCTTGTATTACTGTGCCTGCATCGGTTATCCGCCTGTCCTCTCGCAGGCCCCTTGATTTGCTTCTTCGCTCTCCAAAGAGGAAAGAGAGACTTTCGGTTTCACAACACCCAGACCCCGAAACAAATCTTTGTGGATCACACAAACATTTGTGTCGGTGCTGGGATCGAACCCGCGGCCTCGCGCTTCATAGCCGGTTACTCGCCCCCTGCGCCACGCTCAATATTATAACAGGATTCGTGCATAACACCCCACCTTCAATGAGTAAATCCCAAACATAGCTGATATAAAACTTCTCTTGGCCCCTAGAAACGAATGAATAAATGTCACATAGAAACTTCATGTCCCCAATATATCCTGACTTATGGCTAACCTATTCATTCTGGGCAGTACCGAGTCACTATTGATTTGTGATTGATATTATATACTTACTCAACTCATATTTATTTAACATTAGATTTTGAACCCTATCCCGAATACCTAGAGTCCTTTATTGAACAGTGAATGCGTTCTCACGAGAGATGCCTCCAATTTGTTTTTAATGCAATCGTATTAAAGGCTTGTCTTTATCTCCTTTCAAGGGATTTAAGTGCTTATAATTATTATGTTAAGGGTGTAATTCGGGTGCCGATATTAGATACATAATATAAATTGTAGCTTACAAATAGTGATTGAGGATGTACCATATAATTTTGAAATCAGATATTTTCGACAGATAAAAAATAACATAATTAAGTATTTGAATTATTATACAAATGTATACAGAAATCAAAAGTATTTTTCTACAAAGAGAGGTAGGTATCTATTTGCTAGCAAATAAAACAATTTTATTTAATTACATAGAATTTACTACGTTGAATCTCATACATTATTTTATATGCAACAGAGAATATAATACGAAAAAGAAACCCTTTTGTTAAAACACAATCAAATCAAAATCGGTTCAAAAATGAGCCCGTAATTATAATTTTTAATATTGGTATGAGCTAAGGTGGGCGCGTAGTGGGGACATCTCACTACTTCATTCGCACGCGTGCACCGTAATGGCCATTTGCCACGGTGACGTCAATGTGTGAGTCGTCTGTTATTTGATAAGTGCCCCCTCCATCAGATTTCAATGACTTCTTCTGTCATAAGAAGAGCTCCCTCCACCAGTGTTTCGACTTATAAAATTCTTTCTTAAATATGTTTTGGGTGACGTAATTGATTGATAGAAATAATAAAAAGAACAAGTCAAATATACTAATTCAAGGTTCCAGTGATGCAGTATTACACGTTGAACGAGATTGTATTAGGAAAAAACTTCTTGTTCGTGCCAGATTCAAATCCCAACACTTATTTTTTTTACTACTTAATACACTCCTAGTCCACCAGACATACATTTCCTCTACACTAATGACACGATCATTACATCTATCAATTATCGTACAATCGAATAAGAAATCGATTCAAGCGCGACACTACACCCCGCGGCGATCTGGATACATTCTTAATGCGTCTGTTTGTTGGACATATCGATTATATGGCTAATTGCATGTTACCGAGATGTATTGCTGATTAGAAATAAAAATTATTGCTTTGAAGGCGTGATGGTAACTCATTGCTGTAGAAACATAAGTATGTCCGCTGCAGATTTAATTCGATATAGTGATGAAAAACTAGGTTGTAGGGTTGCCAGCAGGTCATAATTAATGTTCTTGGTTGGGTACTGACGAGACTAAAATAGAGTTTATATTTATAAGCCGAGGCCGCTAAATGAGATTTTGTGTTACATAGTATAGCAAGCGATCTTCACTGCCTATTAACAATTCCAGAAGAATACATAGATGGTTGGCCGACTTTAAAGGATGGATTAGTGTTTTCGATTTAGACTTACGGAAATCTCACTCATCTCCTTCGCTATTTAGGAGATACAACTAAGATGCCAGACCCTAAAATCTTCCTAATGTTGCTTCACAGCTTCGTGTTTTTAATATTGCTTATTTAATTATTAGTATTAGGGGTTGCGTAACGGTCGAAATTCGACCTTATCGATAATTTAACATAAATTCATCAATCGACCTCTTTAATAATACTTTTTTGAATATTGTTCTATAACGAAATACGAATATACATACGACTATACATACAGTGTGTTAATTGCTAGCACTAAGAAACTCACATGACTGTTAAAAAAACATTACATAAATCAAATTCTTTCAAGAAACACTATTCAAAATGCAATATAAAAATGCTTTCGTAATTTATCTAGTGTATGTTTGACAATGAAATCAATTTCAACAGAACGATAGCAAGAAAAGAATTTTACCACATAGCTGATGTCCGCCAAGGAAATAGTAAATCAATCATCTGATAATATATATTTTTTTATTCGAGCAGTCCAAAACACCAGCGACCACCGACAAGCAATGAGTTTATCGATGGTCACCAGAGTCATGCCGGCCTTTATAAATGTTTCTTCCCTCTTCGGAGAAGGAAGAAGCAAATCGAGGGGCCTGCGACAGGACATGCGGATGACCGATGCAGGCACAGTAATACAAGGATGTACTCGCCCCAACCAACCATCAAGTCATATCGCAAGCCAGATATACACTGGCTGATCCAGACCCAGACCCGAAACAAATATGTGTGCGATGAAATATTACAAATGGAGACGCACTTTCAGATGCTACTGAATATTTTAAAAGCAAAGCAATTTTATCCAAATAATGCCTATGTTGTAGCAGCGATAGCTCAGCGGGGATTGGAACGGACTGTCGAGACGAAAGTCGCAGGTTCGAAACCAGCTCCAAGAGCATACACCTCTGACTTTTCTAAGGTACGTGTATATTAATTGTTAATTATCGCTTGCTTTAACGGTGAGGAAACCTACATACCTGAGAACTCGATAAGATTTTTCGAAGGTATGTGAAGTCTGCCAACTCGCATTAGGCCAGCGTGGTGGACTAAGGCCTAACCCCTCTCATTCATTAGAGGAGGCCCGTGCTCAGCAGTAGGACATGTATACAGGGCTAGTAAAATAAAAAAAGGCCTATGTTCTACCACGTAGTGTATATGTTCTTGGTATTATTCGGAAAAAGTAGCTCTTCTACTTCACGTGATATTTACGCAATAGTTCGTCCATAAATTACGGAAACAGAAAGTTTTTTACTCATGCAATGGTTTTCTTCACCTCGTTTAAACAATGGAACACTATAAATCATCACGCAATTAAAATTCTACGCCTGGATCACATAAGATGGTCGATACCGGACGTACGGTTACATAATTTAATTTACAATTAAGCTTCTGTTTATTGTAGAACTAGTATTCGCTCGCGGCTCCGCACGCGTGAAATTCTGCACCGTTGTATTATCGATATCGCCTATGTTCGTCACGGATAATGTACGATTCTAATGGTGAAAGAATTATTCAAATCGGTCCCGTAGTTTCAGGGCCTATTCAATGCAAACAATAAAAAAAATCTCTTTATAATATTAGTTTAGACAAGATTTTTCTTGTGATTTGCCTCGATTCCATGGGAATTTCAGTTCTTCATGGTAAATATATTTTAGTAGTTACTGTTGCAATATATTCACTGACCATCCATCTCTTTTAGGGTATAACGATTGACATACAATACTCCTTCAACTACGTTAAAAATATAAACATTTCGTCATTTATATATTTGTGAATTTGGAGGTTTGTTACAATAACAGCTAAATGGATTTCGATGATTTTTAGCATATATGTAGACTATGACATGGATTTGAGTTAACGCTACTTTTTATACTGAAAAAGACACTAACGTGGGCGGAGCCATGAGGAAAGGCTAAAAAGAGAATATAAGATTTTGGTAAAAAAATGTACCGGCAAAAATCATATCATATTTAGTATATTTTGCATAACATCATGCACACAGCAAGAAGTTTAAATATGAACATAAAATATCTATAAATATATTTGCTATAAAATTAACTTTAATTCTCACGTAATAAAAGTTAATGTCCTGTACAAACAACTCCAAATAACAACAATAAGTCGCTTGGTGTGAAATGAAACTAAAAAACATAATAACTGTAAAATCACATTACAAATGCACACAATCTCTAGTATAACACAATATTAAATTGGTCATCCCGCGTATTTAGAGAGTGGCATTTATCGATAGTGATCTCGAATCGATATATTATCATTCGATTAAACACTAAAGATCGTTAGCGCTCCGATATTCGCATATTGCACGGATCTCTTAAAATATTTGCGATGATTTTTCCACATCATGTTGGCACTATAAAATTTTACGAGTTTTATATTGATATTCGACGTAGAGATCCTTTCGAACTTTTGACACGTCTCGTGTGACCTGATTATTGTGTGTTTCCATAGACGTGAGTCACGACTTTTAAAAATGGCGGATGTGGTCTTAAAAAAATTGTCCTACTTTTTATTGTGATTGCTGCTAGAAAATATGGAATGAGAGCACGGTAGAGCCACGCTGTAGACAATTTTGTCTACAGCATGAATAGGTCGAGCTAGACCGGGTCGTTACCACTGTCTCACAGAAAACCGACGTAAAGTAGCGGCTTGCTGCTGTGCTTTGAACGGTGAATGATATATACGGAGGCCCAAATCCCCCTCCCCTTCTCAATCCCATAATTATCCTTTCCCTTTAAGGCTGGCAACGGGCCTATGATTCTTCTAGTATTGTAGGCGTACATGGACGGTGAAGATCACTTACCATCAGGTGACCCAGTTGCTCGTTTGCCGGTCTATGCTATAAAAAACAAGTGAATTATCAGATATACGATCTTGTTTAAAATGATTATTTACATGCTTTTTTTAATAACATACTTAAATTTTACAGAGACCGATATAATTCCGATGATGATCAAGAAATGAAAAGCCTTTCGACGTATGTGTTTTATTACTTACTTGCCATCGAGTGCAGTATAATCAATAAGATGTGGCTGTATAAAATCTTCAATACAGTAAGTTGTTAATTGGTTGGATGTCCGATGTATTACGACTCTTAACGCCTGTTTTGTCAAATTTGAGTAGACTAGTTTTACAAGGTGGTAGGCACCTCGTTTGCGAGAGGACGGCTGGGTTGGTTCCACCGTTTTGTCTATTGCTGCCGCCAAGCAACAGTGGTGTAAGGACTATTGTGTTTCGGTTTGAAGGGCATTGAAGCCAGTGAAATTACTGGGCATTATGAGGCTTAACATCTTATGTCGCATGTTCATCACCATGAACGCAGTTCAGTGCCATGCAGTGATTTATTCAACGTTCTGAGTGGTGTTGCTTCTGTTTATGGGCAGGCGTGGCGCTTATCATCAGCCGAGCGCCTTGCTCGTCTCGTCATTCAATCAAATAAAAAAGAAGTCACGCTCTGATATTCGACTATTTATCAGAACAGATATGTGAACAGATGTGTTATGAGAACATTGTAAATCTGGGTCGTATACTTCTTTCCTGAATGTGGAACTCATTACTGGACCAAGGGATGTCACGTTAACTCCATATCTCTGATGACAATGGAAACCCTCGTCCACAAAGTCTTGGACCCACCAAATTACCGGTTGCAACACATCTCCACGTTTATGATTGTGTTCGCCGTGTGAAAGGCACATTTTTGCCATATTTTTAATGACCGCTAAGTGAGAGGTGTACCAGTAAATTCACAATTAAGTTCATTTATTCGTCCCCTCGTGAAGTGCCGAAATTTTTAAGAATTGTTCGCGTTATGACATATTTGGAGCGGTAATCGCAATTGCCGATGTTCCAATCACCATTGAATAAGCAGAGAATGTAAACCGATGTTTAACAGTTAAATTAGTGTATAGGACCATCTGAGATAAAAAATACAGCTACTTAAATCTCTGCGTGTTATAAGAAATTCGGACTTGAATACTTGCAATCCCATTATTAACACTTGACGAAAAAGAGTTTCAAGTTTGAACATTTGTCCATCTATGGCGTCAGGTATTGTAGCAGCTAAAGGGATATATTTTTTATTTAAAGGCTGGTTTAATGGAGGTTTTTAGCTGTGTTTGAAGAAAATCTATTCAGCCATTTGGAAAATATAAGTATTTCTAATTGACGTCATATTTATAACGGCTAGCTTATATCTCATCATTCACTGCAATTCACTTAAAAAGACATAAACATTGAGATAGTAATACTCCCTAACTTTTACATTCATATGATTGTAAAAGAATGAAAGATGATGTATAAATATCATATAAAAATAATTAACTAACAACGTATATCGTAAACACTACAAAGTGGTCAGAAGGATTCTTACCATCAACAAGTTATTTGCACCATTACTTAGGCGAGAAGGAAACACTCTCAGGATATTCAGTTTTACAAATTAAACTTTTATTGGCCATATTAGTTACATAGATATAAATCATTGGCATTCTTTTCTTAAAGTGAGAGCGCACCTCAAATCCAAGAAAAAAACAATAAATGAACTCTGGGTGTGGGGAAACGAATGGACTTATAGTGACGCAAGAAATATAGCATATAGAAGAGGATTTCAAACTAAATTTGAACTAAACAGAATTTTTAAAAGTTTACTATCTTACAAAAATATACTAAATCACTCCACAAATTTGGCGTCAAAACACTATGTATTTTGAGTGATAATAGCTACATTGTAGACAGAATTTGATGAATATTTAACTGTTAATGTTAAGCGGGAAAACATCAAATTTATTTATGTTTTAAATGACAAATCGAAGACAAACTTGGAAGCCTTCCTTGATTTTATAGATGGTATGCAATTATCAATCTTACTCTATTATCTTTCAAAACGTCGACCTTCTTAAGGGCAATTTTATTTAATGGATTCCAAGGAATATCGGAAATTTATCTTAAATCAAAATCCATCCAGTACACACCAACAAAACAGACTCTTGCCGATATCAAATTCCCATATTCAACTCCGTCAAGTATCAGCTGCCCGTAACCCTTTACTGCAGAGTCGCAAATTATAACAAAGTTTAAAAATTTAACACTTCGCAGAAATCTTTCGCCGATCAAGAATCCGACGGGCCGATTACATTTTTATAAACCGTAAATATCCAGCAAGAGGCTATATTCACGAATGATCGAAATGAGTACGGACGCTATCCTAAATTGCAATTTACGATGGAACGGGTTCGCGCCGGCTGATGGCTCGTAAAATCTGTCACTGTTGGATAAAAGGAAAAAAGAAACAATATTGGCAAACATCATAAACATGTCCTGTATCTTCTCATCTCGATATGATTTTTATTGTGGTGTGAATGTACGTTTGATGTGGGGATTTGACAGTTCGTTCTGATAGGTTGGTACGTCTTGGGAAGATCGGAGCTGATTAAGTGTTAGTTAATCAACAATGTTTCAGCTACCGCAGTTGGTAGTAAATGAATTAGCCACTGCTGTATACTAATTGAAATTTCTACAAATGGTCCAGTAGCTTTATGATCACGTTTACTATAGATAGATAACTTTTTTTTGTACACCAACTAATAAAATTACACGTTTGTAACCTTACAAGTAAATTATGGTGCAAAAGACAGTATTTTCGCTATATCTACCAGACCACCTTGGATTCAAATCATAGAATCTATGGATTGTAATTACAGACAGAAATGTCTGTTACATTTGATACCCTAAAACCTATTGGATGCATTATTTTTATTTACACTTATCCATAAAGATGTAGGAGCGGATCGATGTCTCAACTTTGCAATTTTCAACCTTTTGCACCTCTCTAAGTAAACTTCATACAGAATGAGTTTTTATGTGGTTGAGTCATAATTTAGAGAGTTTTGTCTCACAATGTCTCAACTTGAGTAGTTCCCTTTCTTACAGGAAACCGGCGTGAAGTTGCTGCTTGCTCCTTCGATTCATATAGTGATTAAGATTTTTTAGAGAACAAAAATACCAGCTCTGACATTCCCACCCCCAATTTTTTTTAAGATCAGCACCGCACCCACAATTGCATTTATATTGTTCTTGATAAAACACCTATTTTAGGACCATCAGGTGACCCACTTTCCCAGTCTCTGCTATAAAATAGATACCAGGATTAAGACCAAACGATTCTGATAGCCAATTTGTTAGATGGCCTAGATATACTCAGATCCATCATACTCTTCCACCATCTTCCATCATACTCTCACTGGTAGGTTTCAGGTCACGTTTTATTCGAAAGAATCGACAATGCCATAAAAAGTAAGTTTGATGTCTTAATTGATAGACTCAGTTCTATTTGCGCTAACCAAAACACACAAGTTTTACAAGTCAAAGACATAAATATATCGGAGGTGACGGCACCACACACAATGGCAGTAAACGCGATAAGATGGGATCCGGCCCGTATCAACAACGTCACGTGTCAGACGCACCGGATCAAAATTACTGCTGATCGCTGATGATTAGACGCGGCACTTGTAAGTACTTATTATAATTGTTATAACAATTTGATTTAGATCGTGTTTTTGTAGTTCATATGTTGGGGCCACTTGATTATACCTAGGTTGAATTGCAACTCGAATTTGATAATCACGGTGGAACTGTAGTTTTTAAGTATCGACAAAAATATTATACAATTTTGAACACTTTGTACACTTGTTTTTGTCTTTGGTTTAGTCGAAATGATTGTTGAAATGAAAATAATCTGAATGTTTTCAGTTTTCAATAAAACCGCATTCTAAACGGTCTATTGTTTTAGGCGCTATGACAACCACAGAACCCAGATCACAGATCATAACATCACTTTTTTGTTGGGGTAATAAAACGACGTAAAATGGCAGCTATCAGTAAATGATATTCCCGGAGGTCTAAAATATAACCACATACATAAACATGTCTGGGTCGTGTCTATATATTAATATCACTATAGTTTACACATTTCTATAGCGACGAAGGTGTTTGTCTTCGGCTTAACTCGCGTGGTAATATCTCACCGACATTTTATATTATCTGTCCACCAGCGTGATTCATTATATGTGACTAGACCATCCAGTATCGCAGTGGCAATAACCCCATTAAAAACGTCCGATAACAATTAAATTTGACAACCTTTCTTTAATAATTTCTTACGTTTACGCAAATATTACTCATTGAAATAAAACTAATTTAAACGGATTTTATCGCGGTTTTTTATTTTAATTTTGGGCCTGTTAACCTTTCTTTAACTGAATCAGGCGTGCGGGCTTGCGGAATCACAGCTTCGTGGACTCCATTTCAGCTCGAAGTAAGAAGTTCGCAAAATCGTACTTCTACCAGACCGCAAAGCTATGGAATAGTTTGCCGGTACACGTGTTCCCTCCTTCCTACAACAGAGATCATTCAAATTGATTGTGAAGATGCAATTAGGCGGACCGGCATAATTCTGACTTATGATGATACATTATCTATCGTTGATCGACACTCTTAGATTGTGCTCCCCTTACCATAGACGTAGTAATTTTGCCCAGCCAGGGTATGAAACTTGTCTGTAAATTTCTTCAAACGAAGCTAAGATCCATTTGGATTCAACAATATCACCACCATACACATATTGAAAAATCCGCCATAGTGCCTCGTTCAGCCGAGTCGCACTCTGAGGTCAGCCAGTGTATATCCGGTAACTTCAAGCTGGTATAAACCTGTGCAAGTGGAAAAATGTATATTTCCAACTCCTCCCTATATTCCTATTTGATTAATTTCGTTACGGCATAAAAACGACTTCGCAGAGACTCGCCGAGCTTCAATGCTCGTTGTCGAAGTATGCTACTGTCGATCCTGGCTTACAAGGTTACAGTGGCGGATGTTTGGAATAGTTTCGTATTAGCAGTTCTTCCGACCATCGAGGGACTCAATCTCTCTTGACGGAAGAACATTTGGACTGCACTGTACATCAGTTCCAGACGTAGTCACCATGTCTGGATAAAAAAACATATTATCAACAAAAATATATTCGAAATGAGGAAATCAATAAACTGTATGAAACCACAATTATACATTAAAACACGGATGCGAGTGACGTCATCGTTTCAGGATCTGCATGTACCAGTGCAATCATTAAACCCACTCTAATTATTAATGAATTGGCTATATTCAATCCTAAATGAAGGTCCACGACCATAAATATTTATAGGTCACAGGTACAGGTTTTGCGTCTTCGTCTTGCGTCTTACGGTATGAAAATTACTGTTGGTGTTTTTGTAGCTGAAGCATTTGAGCAATTGGCTGATGGTAAGTGACCTCCACTTCTCATAAACGCCTACAATACCAGAAGAATCATGAACGCATTGCTGTTCTTAAAGGAAATTGATAATTAAGGGGTTGGAAGGCCAAGATTTAGAGGAGGATTAAAAAAACGAACTGTCACTTTTGGCTTCTGGAAAATTCAAGCTGTTTTACTTTGTAAGTGGTAGATCCCCGCTGTAGGCAGTTTTGTATACAGAATGAACGGGCCGGCCCGACCGGGTTGTTATCACTGCCTCATAGAAAACTGAGGTGAAGAAGCAGCTAGCTGTTACGTTTCGTACGGTGACCGATATCCGGAAATCCAAATCCCCTTCCCCTTGCCAATCCCTTAATTATCCCTTTTCTTTAAAATCGGCAACGCATACAGAATTCCTCAAGTATTATGCATTTTCGTGGGCGGTGGAGATCACTTTCCATCAGTTGTCCCACTTGCTCGTTTGCCGACTTCTGCAACAAAAAAATCTTGTAAAATTTTAGAAATCAATCTGTAGTTCAGGCTTTAAAGATTATCTCATTAGACACAAACGAGAATATCACAGAAGACCTTTTTTCCGAGGACGTGTCATAATCTTATTTTCAAATTGCATTACACAGCCTCGTGAATGATAGTTTTCTGTTAAATTAACTTACATTTTTGGATCCGTCGTGTGATAAATCCTCTTCATCTAAATAAGGCTTTATAGAAATGTAAATTTTACCTTTGATCCAATAATCTATTACATACACATTGGCTAACATGTATGTCCCTTAAGGGGTAAGCAGATATTATATTACATCCACGATTTTCCGCACTTATTTTAGTGCCATGATCTAATATGTGGCGAGGTTATCGCCTTACCGGGTACAAGTTCCAATCCAGGTCAAGTCCTGTGTGATTTTTGGAATCATAATTTAAAGTCGTCAAAACGTGAAACCGTTTAACATAATGTCTTACTGAGGTTTATTTTTAACTTAATTTATTACGTTCGAAAGTAATTTATTGGTGAAATAATTTGAGTCCTCATCAGAGTCTAAAAATAATACAGTCCATTAACACGTTTGAGGTGAACGAAAAAACCGACATAGCATGTTATTGAAGTGAAGTGGTACACGCCCGAATATATTTTACTATAATATTTTTTCATTATTTTGGGTTCTGTGCTTTTTCGGATATTTTTTCGATAACGCTCATTCAAAATAGTAAGAAGGACAAGAGGCCTTTTCATTAAAAAAAAACTATATACTCCTCATCTCATAGTAAAATACGATTAATTTGTCATATGTAGTAGGAATTTCGTGGGACTTACAGTCACGTATCGTCTAGATTCGATAGACGGCTCGCTCACTGCACCACGGCGGTTGATATTGTTGATACAAAGCGACTCTAGCCGCCTACATCAGACGACTGTCCCGTCTAGACGACTTGTTTGACAGACTGTATGATTTTTATACTGTGCGCCCATCAAACGTGGTTTACTGTAAAAAGTAATGTTTCGCAGTTTTACGACCGCCGATGGCTTCCTGGATTTTGAATACATTTGTGACCAATACGAATGTATAAAACACATAAAATTATCGCCAGATCGCTTATAAAATAAAGATTTAAAATTGGATTTTCGCGCGAGAGGTGATGCACCTGCCTTTATAGTTAATATAAAAGTACATACACATTCACGTCTGCATCTAATGGGTAAGCACAGACTATCGCGTGCCACAAACCACGATCCACCTCTTTTTTATATTTTCTTGGTTCCGGATGCTTGTGAATTATATATATACATTTTGGAGAAGATAATTTCTTTGACCAGCTTAGGTTTTTTTAATACTATAAATGACGAAACGTGCTGGTCACTTACGTGGCTTTGAGCTGCGCAACTAAACCCGAGACAATTTGTTGTCTTATAATGCACAGTAATTTCATTGATTTTTTTATTTAATTAAATGACGAGACGACCAAGTCGCTCGACTGATGGTAAGCGCCAAGCTTGCCCATAAACAGAAGCAATACCACACACAACTTTTGAGTTATAAAGCACTGCATGGCACTGTGACATAAGATGTCGACGTTTTAAAACGCCCAGTAATGTCACTGGCTTCAACGTCCTTCAAACCGAAACACAACAGTGCTACACACTGTTGCTTGGCGGCAGAAATAGACAAAGCGGTGGTACCAACACAGACGGCCTCTTGCATACGAAGAACCAACCACCTTGTAATACGCAGTACGACTGCTGTACTGACCCGGCTAACAATGATATTCGGTTTTTCTATCACGAAACGTTTAGTATCAGTCCAGAGTCTCGAATTTATTCCTGGTTTGACGGTAGGCTCAATACTTCTATCACTACATGGGACGGAAATGAGCTTGGAGCAATGTGAGCGGACGTTACACCTCTACGGTTTGTAAAATATAGATAAACTGTATTCATTTACACACCAACCTAATTTAAAGGGAAAATCATGAGTGGTAGAGCCACGCTGTAGACAGTTTTGTCTAAAGCATGAATGGGCCGGCTCGACTGGGTCATTACCACTGTCTCACCGATGAAAACAGATGTAAAGTAGCGGCTTGCTGCTGTGTTTCGTACGGTAAGTGAGATGTCCGGAAGCCTAAATCCCCCTCCCCTTCCCAATCTAAAATACACCCAACAGTCATACATACATAAGATATGAGTCTTATATCGTTGGTATCAGGAACTACGAGAGACTTTCGGTCTCACAACACCCAGACCCCGAAACAAATATTTGTGGATCACAGAAAAATCAAATCCGCAGCCTCTCGTTTCACAGCCGGCTACTTGTCCAAAGCGCCAGGGAGGCTGTCATGAAGCGGTGGAGATCACTTACCATCACGTGACCCACTTGCTCGTTTGCCGGTCTATGCTAAAAAACATCACAATATCCCCAAATTGATTACTACAAATAATCAAAAGCCAATTGACGTACATTACTATCGTAAGTATTATCGTAAACTTTTATATTTTTACGTATAACAAGTCTATAAAAAATGTATGTGCGTCTGAATGGCCGATGTCCGAAATGATTGTTCATTTTATTGTAATAATATACGTTTTTATTGGACGTGGCGCGTTCGCCGGCGCGTGAGGGTGACTGAAGAAAGCTCCACGAACATCAAAAGTTTGGACAACTTTTAAGCTATTTGGTTAGGGTGGATGCGGTATATTTTTTTTTAAGTGGTACTTAGAATCGTTGTGATTTGAAACTCGATGAAACGAAAATGCGTCACGACAAAGACAAGCGAGAGAATGAAATATATTACAAGTATGCTATAACGTGTCTGTGCCTGCGTACAACGAAGCCTTCGGAAAATGTGTCATAAACAATGTGGTATATTCGCGTGTTTAATTTTTTTGCATTTGCGTATTAAAATTCGTTGGTTAATTAAATTAATTTAATAATTCTGAAGATTTACTTCTGCCGTGTATGAATTGTACTCATTTTTTATTGCATAGAACGCTAAATGAGCAAATTTCAGTGTGATATCATAATAGATTTCCTCGGTGGCGCAATTGTATGGCGTACGCGGTACGACTGTACAAAGGTCTCGGTTTCGACCCCCAGTTTGGGTAAAGTGATATTGGGTTTTTTCTATCATGTCATGACGGTATTAACTATGGATTTCGCATGACGCAACTTCTCTCAAGATAATTTAATCTGCTTTATACTTACCATCAGGTTCAAATTAAGTTTCTTGCCAGCCTATAAAATTGACCCATATTGGTCAGGAAAAATTGCCGCATCCAAAAGTACACACATCAATTTTGCTAAGGAAACGGAAAGCGCCGGCCATCGGCCATTTCAGCAGCCTTTATAAAAACAAGAGGCACATTATTTAGAATGGACTCGCATCAAAGCGCGTTCGTTATATTTTTATGGTACAGACAACAATAACTTTTGAATATATTTGCGCACGAAAGTTCCAAAGAACCGAGTTAATTTTATATTAAGTATGTTTTGATTGAAAGATCTTTTGCTTAGTTCGGCTGGATTGCACCATATTAGCAGTTACAGTTAAGGTATATGACAAATTTGACGTTAGCAGTAACGCTGACTTTAACATTGATTACGGAATGTGTTGCATCAATAGAACATTTTTATTTACAAAACCAATAAATATCGAGTGGTAGAGCCATGCTGTAGACAGTTTTGTCTACAGCATGAATGGATCGGCTCCACCGGGTCGTTACGCGTCGTCGTTACTCACAGAAAACTGACGTAAAGTAGCGGCTTGCTACTGCGTTTCGTACGGTGAGTGAGATATCCGGAGGCCCAAATACCCTCCCCTTCCCAATCCCTAAATATCCCTTTCCTTTGAGGTCGGCAACGCGCCCATGATTCTTTCGGTATTGGCGTAAATGGGTGGTGAAGATCACTTACCATTAGGTGACCCACTTGCTCGTTTGCCGACCTATGCTATAAAAAAACAATAATATTTAAAGACCTAACAACAAAAATATCTCTTATCAACAGGATAATTTCTCTGTTGTAACTTACATCCAAAATAGCGTCCGAGCCGCGCCGTCTCAAGTTCACATAAGACGTTATTTATAGTCAACGCGGCAGTGTCCGAAAAGCTTAGTTGTGTCAAAAGTTGAGCGTTAAATCATCGGCCACTATCTGGGCAGTGCAGGCCGGACAGCGGCCACTAGTGTTGGGTGGGTGTCCATTGTTTGTACGGCACGGGCTACGACGGGATCTCACTGTCAAATTACCTATTGATTTCTTATGTTTACGCGAATTTTAGACATTGAAATAAAACGAATTTATTTAATTTAATGCTTTTGACCACGAAGGCTGAAAAGCTTTCTGTATTAGAATGATTGTGAACTCCTAAACAACTGAACCGATTTTAATCAAATGTCGCAAACCGTGTGCAAGTTTGATCCAACTTGAGAGATAGGATAGTTTATCTCAATTTATAGTCGCAATATTTTTTATTTCATATTATGAGTTTCAAAGAGTTGTAATTATCTGTGAGTTCCATAAGATTCTAACAAATGGTGGTAAAAGGTAAGTTATCGGCTGGGTTAGTACGTAATTGGTTGATTGTATATGGCACATACTGCATTGAAAAGTTTACTACAATATAGTTTAACATATACCTTATCCACAGCAACGCGTGGCCGGGTCTGCTAGTATTATTTATTTATTATAAAACATTATAGATATATTTATTATTATTATAGATATATATTTCCTCGAGGCCATAACATATTTTGTGTAAAATATATTAATATTAATATTTTTAAAGTTTTATAAAACGAATAACCATAAAATATGACAATGGAAACACTCCCAAGTTAAGTGATCCGGCACAAAATGATATACGGTGACACTTTCACGCATTACAATACGAATTTTTCGTGTAAATGAAAAAAAATATAACGTTTTACCACAAACAGTGTGATTTTGCTTTACTGTACTCCACATTTGTAAAAAGTTAACCGACGTAACACTAAAATATGCGTAACTAGTAGTGTTTTTTTTTATCCGAGCACGGCAAAGTGACTGCACTACACCTGATGGTAAGCGTAGTGCAGTCCAAAATACCAGCGACCACCGACAAACAATGAGTTTATCGGTGGTCACCAATCATGCCGGCCTGTATGAATGCTTCTTCCCTCTTCAGAGAGGCATAGCAAGAGTCCTGCGACAGGACAGGCGGATGACCGATACAGGCACAGTGATATAAGGATGTACCCTTATACACGCCCCAACCAACCATCAATTCATGTCGCAAGCCCCTCGGGAGAACCAGATATACACTGGCTGATCCTGGAACGCGATCCACACAAGGTGTGTGGATCACTTTGCTTAACTCGCCCATAGTTTACCGATCAGTGAGTACAATTGGCTATGAGCGCCTGTATTAAAATCAGGTACAATGCAGCCGCTTTTCCTTGCCAAGATAATAAACCGGCACAACCATTTAATAACAAGCAGCGATAGCTCAGCAGGGAGTGGTATGGACTGTCGAGACGAAAGTCGCAAGTTTCGAAACCAACCCCAAGAGCATACACCTTTGACTTTTCTCAGTTACGTGTATATTAATTGTTAATTATCACTTGCTTTAACGGTGAAGGAAACATCGTGAGGAAATCTGCATACCTGAGAACTCGATAAGATTTTTCGAAGGTATGTGAAGTCTGCCAACCCGCATTAGGCCAGCGGGGTGGACTAAGGCCTAATCCCTCTCATTTAGTAGAGGAGGCCCGTGTCCAGCAGTGGGACGTATATAATACAGGGTTAGTAAAAAAAACCATTTAATATACTTTTCTATTAATAAAATGCACATTCCTAATGCAGAAACTACATATTTCATTCGAATAGCTAATTTCGGAAAACATCTTGCGTGGTTAATAGAAATCGATACGGTGTGATTTAATTGCATACACGGTATCATAAGAACCGATTAGTAATAAACAACTGGGCAGTTATCTCATTAACTCACCTTGTAACCTGTTACATGTGAGGGATATGTCGAGATCTTATTGTGATTTAATGTTTCAGATTAAGTAATTTGATTATTACTGTCATGCCCGTGAAATTGCCAGCCTCCGTGGCGCAGCGGGCGAGTAGCCGGCTACGAACCGAGTGGCCGCGGGTTCAATCCCCGCACCGAGACAAAGTTTGTGCGATCCACATATATTTGTTTCGGGGTCCGGGTGTTGTGAGACCGAAAGTCTCTCGTAGTTCCTGATACCCACGCCACAAGACTTGTATCTTACAGTGGGGTCAGGACCTATGTATGTGACTGTTGGGTGTATTTATTTATTTAAATTAGAGTTTAAAATTAATTGTTTTAACACGCTTTTATTAGCTTCATACACGTAGATATGTTTTCATGTAACGGAAACTTTGAACATGATTTTGACCTCCTTCAAACGTCGGATTAAATCGAAATTTGGCATACTTCGATGACAATTCAATATTTGAAAGAAAAAAAATAATATATTTATATCACTTTAAAAAAAGACACTAATACAACATAAAACAATTCAGCAAAGACGATGATACCAACTTTAAAATAATACTACAGGAAAATATAAATTGGCACAATAATTTTGATTTGACATTGTACATGAAAAAAAGTTATAAAATCATATATGGAGTGTAAATATTATTATAAAGTTTTGTGAAGTAATGTTGAACGTTCAAAGTAAGCCCGATTGGATGTAAAGGGCTCGGCTGCATTGTATGGAGAGCGACTTTATTACTCGTGCAGTGATTTTTTTGAGAAGCAGAGACGAGGATTTTTTTTATAGCATAGACTTGCAAACGAGCAAGTTGGACACCTGATAGTAAGTGATTTCCACCGCCCATTACCCGGGCGTACCCCACAATACTAGAAAACTCATAGGCGCGATGCTGACCTTAAACGGAAGGGATAATTAAGGGATTATGAAGGGGAGGGGAATTTGGGCCTCCACATATCTCACTCGCCGTACGAAACATAGCAGCAAGCCGCTACTTTACGTCGTCTGTAAGACAGATAACGACCCGGTCGAGTCGGCCCATTCATGCTGTAGACAAAACTGTCTACAGCGTGAAAAAAAATAGTATTTAAACATAAGCTAATAGTAATCAAAATAATATGTAATCAAATTTAATATAGTATTCGATACATAAATATATTTTTAGTTCACCGACCTTCCTAAGCTCCGCGGTAGCTTTCTTTGGCGCAAGTGATACGGTCCTGAGGCATGCTAGTAGTCCTGTATTACTGCCGCTAACATCAATGAGTGCAGCCTTTTCATACCGCGGCGTACAACCTTCCAAACCGCTGGTTTATCTCTTAGTAAATGTAGTTAAATTGTACCCTGGGCTATAGAATAGTGCAAAATACTTCTGTGGCAAAGGCGAAGTCAACATTTTGAAAATGAATTGTTATAAATTTTAGACGAAAAGATTTAAAGATATTTGGAGTAACAGAAACAACCGTCTACTTCTCTTCACCGTTCGCTAGTTCTGTGTGGGTATAAACATTATATATTATAGTACAAATTACCTGGCCATCGTGATGAGTGGCGCCGATTTTTGAAGTTATACTTCTTTAGGCGCGTTATGAAAAAATGATGAGAGTGAAATTTTAAGATGCGCGCGCACCTGTGACACAAGAAATTAACAGTATGAAGTTAGGCGCGTTAAGAAAAAATGATGAGAGTGAAAGTAGCCGTAATTAATAAACAAATGACGATTTAGACAAAGAAAAACTCTTTAGGTTTTTTCTTATTCGGAACATGTTGCCGTAAAAAGTACCAGGCTCGCATAAACGCGAAGAGAGTAGAATGTACTTCTATCATGTCGAGTGGATATGTTGATATAAATTAAAATACTTTTATTTAATATAATTAACACTAAATATTATTAAATTATTAATGTTACGATATTTCATCGTTGTTGTGAAGACTTGAGAATAAATTACACTTGTCTTTGGCGAAATGCATAACAATGCGAAGCTTAAGAGTGTTGTTACAAAGACTTGGCTGTATGAGCTACAATACCTTTGCCTATTAAAAACCCGAATTTGAACCAAAAATTATAATACCGAGGACTATGACGGAAGTGAATGCTTTTTTAAATTGTTTTCGAAATTAATAAGTGTCCGTTCTATTGAAACTATGAATCAACACGCATGAAACATTTACTATAATAATAATTATAATGTACATTATAAATAATAATTATTATTATAGTAAATGTTTCATGCGTGTTGATTCATAGGCCATTTTTGACAATGTCCTTTATAATTTATATATGTGCTAATAAATTATATTCAGTAGTGATTTAAATTGAATATTTTGATTGATATTACTTACTATTTGTGAATATTAGTGAAAAAAATTGTGCTTATATACTTTTTCAAGTGCTCCAATATAATTGAGGTTAACTATCCGTATGTATTATTTATTGATATAAATTAAAATACTTTTATTTAATATAATTAACACTAAATATTATTAAATTATTAATGTTAAATACTTATTATTATTGTAATCAATTATTTGCATGCAATTAAAAACTATTTTTTAATGATGCCAAAGAAGTATAACTTCTCACGCGCGTACATAAGTACACGCACCCATTTTTTTTTTTTGATCCTGTCACGCAAGATGACCATACTGGACCTGATATTAAGTACAGTCCAAATATAAAGGCGACCGTGAAGAGATATTGCGGGATTTGACAATTGGCAGAATTATTTCGTCCTAAAGTTATTCATAATACACTGTGACCCCGAAGGCGATTCACTTAAACTAGCTACTATGATGGGTTTTACAAGGTACTGTGGTAGGTTTTTCACCATGTGTACGATGGTCGCCATGCAGGGTACAAAAATAACGGGTACGGTTCCACTAGCAGCTATTGTTATCAAGGTGGCGTAGAAAGCGGATAAAGTGGTTCACTTCGAACTGGCCAAGGTCCTTTGAATGTATAGTATTTCCCCAAATGTATATTAAATATTATTTTTACTATTACTACTAATTGTGGGGAAACCCAAACCTATAAAAGCAAGATATGACAGTCATAATTATTTTGCAATATAGTGGCTTCCACATTAACTTAGCCCATTATAAAACCTTTATAAAAGCTACAAAATAGTCATGTTTATATGACAGTAAATGTCAGACGGATTGAAAAAAAAAACGCCAATAAATATATCAAAAGTAAGGCAGTTTTTATATGCGCCCGCGATCGAGCCCGGCCCGACATTTGTAATATTATGTTTATTAGTTATTTAAACGTATATGTATCGTAAAATTGTAAGTAAAGTATGTCGTGATGTTTAAACTTGTTTGAAGGCGTCTTCATTTCACATTAGATAGAATATTCTTTAATGGAAACCAAACAAAGTAACTAAAAGTATGAGTATTAGGGTTGAGGTATTATTAAGTACAAGCCATAATTAAACTAATTACAAAATTGAATTTATCATTACAAACCAAATTCATCTAAGTGTAATAAATGTAATTTGAATTATAGGTAAGTTACCAATTCTTATCCTTTAATGTGTACTATGCATGGAATTAAATAAAGCTTATTATTATTATTATATTATTAAGTAAATAGGGTAGTTTACTTGAATATTTTTATTATTTTAATCAATAAACTAGATTCCCTAAATAATGATTTCCTACGTTTACGCGAATGTAAATAAAAATAATTGAAACGGATTTTATCGCGGTATTTTATTTTAATTTAAATGTTGTGATCCACATAAATTTGATTCGGTTCTGGGTGTTTTCTCCCCAGAGAGGTTGACATCAGGCGGCCGGTCGAAAAATTACAAGCTCAATCTTTCTGAAACATGTGTAACAAAAACATATTGCGCCGACCCCACTGTGAGTGGGATAAGGGCAGGTATAGGTTAGGTTAGTTTAGCAATGACTTGATCATCTTGAGGTACATATCTGTATCCCTGTACTTGCACCGGACATCCGCCTTTCCTGTCGCAGGCCCCTCGATTTGCTTCTTCCTTCTCCGGAATGTGAAGAAGCATTTATTTAGAGTGGTAGAGCCACGCTGTAGACAGTTTTGTCTACAGCATAAATGGGCTGGCTCGACCGGGTCGTTACCACTGTCTCGCAGAAAACCGACGTAAAGTAGCGGCTTGCTGCTGCGTTTCGTACGGTGAGTGAGATATCCGGAAGCCCAAATCCCCCTCCCCTTCCCAATCCCTAGTTATCCCTTTCCTTTAAGGTCAGCAACGCGCCCATCATTCTTCTGGTGGTGGGCGTACATGGGCGGTGGAGATCACTTACCATCAGGTGCCCACTTGCTCGTTTGCCGGCCTATGCTATATAAAAAAAAAAAATTATACATGCCGGCATGGTTCTGGTAACCACCGATAAACTCATTATTTGTCGGTGGTCGCTGGCTTTTTGGACTGCACTGCGCTTACCATCAGGTGTAGTGCAATTACTTTGCCATGCTCGGTTAAAACATTAATCGTATTTTTTAGAGCAAGTAAATTACATACCTGTCGATTCATGTAACTAACTACTCAATGCTAACTACTGACACAAATCAATGCTCTTTTCTTTTTGTGTACCATTATTTATTCAAAATTAAAGATTTGAAAATCGAACACTCAATCTATAATTAATTGACTCTACTGTTGGAGTTTTGGCGGGAATTCTGACAGTGCAGTTCATCGCTTATTTTAATTTATTTCGTAAACTAGTTTACAGTTGTGTTTGTTGCATAAAAGTGATGTGGATTTGTTCAATAAACATTGACGGTGATGAACAGTATATGGAAACATTGAAATAAGTGAATTAAGAATCGTACTGAAAGGAGTTAACACCATAACTCCGACAAGACCTTGAAATCGTCCGTACCCGTGTTTCATCGTTCTTGTAAAAATATTTGAAAATAAATTATACTTGACACTGGCTAAATGCATAATACTGCGAAAGCCATTAATAAAAAAGAAAGAAAGACTCTACTGTTATTTTTTTTTATTCCGACTAAGTTAAAACGATAGACAATAGGAGTACACACAAACTCAATAATACTCTTTCGCGTGTGACATAAGCAAAGACAATATTATTTTTTCAAACCACAATGTGCATCAATCAAATGTATTTACGGCGCGGAACTAAAGCGGTTCGGACTTTTTTCACTATAAACCGTATAAATTAGGATGAAAGCTAAATATTTAACTGACTTGTATACGACGGTGCGCCTCCTAAATGTATCGCATAAATTCGACCAAGTAAAAAGTCGTCAACTCGCCGCGCGTCAGGTGTTGCGTGGATACGACCGTCTAAAAGGTTTACTTTTTTATTTTTGTAATATATGTGTGTCGATGGAAATAAATCGTGGTAAGGTAATAAAATTTTAACAAATTAATTTGCATTTTATATATTTTTTAAGGTTGCCAGTATACAATTTAAAGTTTAGTTTTTATTCCTTTAACGACTGCAATGACTTAATGACATTTGTATGATTTGTTCTTAAATGTTTGTTAATAGTTCATGCATCAGTATTTAAATATTTTGAAAATAGAATCACCATATCATAAATTTGTACAAACATCTTTTACAAAGTAATTAAAACAAATTTAAGTACAGTATAAAGCGTTTCATTGCACGGACATGACCATTTAACTTCCAGAAGAAATCAGCATAAACAAATGTCAAAAGTCAGTTTCCCAAGTTCATAAAAAATATTTTATCTTTGACATCAGCCGTTCGGTCGCATCCACGCGGTTCCAACCCCACCATTGCCATTAAACGCAATAGTTACGGGTACAAAATTTATTGTTTTTCATCTTTGAAATCTTAGCGGAGTCAAGTTGCATAAATCATGCGTTAATGCCGGGCGCATTATACAAATTCAAATTTATAACTCGATAAAATTACAGAGGCCGATGGGGTGTCCCCACCCCTTCGGGGGGTGGGGGAAGGGAGGAGGGCGCGCGGGCCGCGGCACGGGACGATTATGAGCCAACTAAATGCTTTAATTCATTAGCTATCGAGGTTTGGAATACTGATTAAATTTATTTCGTAAAAATGGCCGACAGATGGCGCTGTATGGACATTTTGGTTTTGTATTTTGCAGGTGAAGTTTCCAACTTTTGATCATATTGAGTCCGTGGTCGGGTAAAAATTATTAAAATTTGATACTAACAAAGTAAATGTATCTTAGCCAACTTTTGATATTTTAAAAACTATTTTTAATTACAATGTAATAATTGCGTAAGAGAGCTGTCAGCCACAAAGTACTCGACAAAGGCAATCTTTTACGGTTGACACGTGGTTTCAACATTCAAGCATAATTAAATAATTACAAATTACATTAATGGCATGTTTTGTAACTTATGCGCAAAAATGAGACTGCCACTGACATTTAAATAATGGAAAACTCGCTCATTTAACATCAATACCTGAATAACTGACAAACTTCATATCAAACTTGATGTATTAGATTTTCCGACTACATACACATAATCTGAGTTAGAACCAATGCAACGATTATAACCGAATAATCATAAATAAAAACCGGTATTCAAATTCGAAACCTATTTGGAGCGTAAACTTTTAATATAATCTCTCAAGTCAACCATCAATTACTGGCCAAATTCACAAATTCAAAAATAGAACACGATGATCTCGCACGAAAAAGGCCGCAAAGCAATTATTATCAGCCAGTTTGATTTATAAGGATTTTGGAGTGTAAACCTCTTTTCTTTCTATTCACGTTTAATTGAACGATCAAATCGGATAGCATTTAAATAGAGAACGATTTTCGCGTTCGCGCCCATTGTCTCCGGCTCCTGTTGAAACAATGGGAATCAATCGATGATTGTGCGGTTTTGTGGTGGCTATCGGACTTTTATATTTTACTTACACGCCATTTTGGATTTGAAAATGGAATGTTTGCTTAAAATGCATTGCTATTCGTTAAATTGCCAAATAATAAAGCTGGTAGACACTAAACTACTACACTATAACGTGATCGACATTACTACTAAGCTAAATCTTTCAGTAACATGTGTTAAAAAGCACGTTGTGCCGATCTAACTGCGAAACTCTAATAACATAAAATAGTTAAAGATAGTTAAAGATAAACAAATTATTAAATAATTTTAGAAAAACTTTTACCCTACAATAAGGATTGTCCGGGTCACTATTTCATAGAAAATAAGTTTTAACAAATCATTCCCTTCCCAAAACCTTAATCATCCCTTCCTTTAAGGCTGGTAACCCATCTATGATACCTAGGTATTATGGTGGTACATGGGCGGTGGAGATCACTTACCATCAGGTGACTATCAAACGGTCTTTGCTATAAAAAAAACCACATTTAATCCTAACATCGCAATGAAGTAGATACCTATCATAACTTTTTCAAAATAGGGATCATTGTGGCAAAAATAATAAAAACAAATGACTAATATCTATATAATGAAGAAGCGTGGTCATTTCCAAACGGGCTGGCGCTTTGGGAGCCATTCATCTCATTCAGTTACCGCTCTTCCACGATGTAATTGTTATTTGTATGCAAAGTTGACCGCTACAGTGGCGCAGTGGCAATCGTAAGCTATACGACTGCTGATGTCTCGGGTGCGATCCCCGGGCCGGGTAAAATGATATTGGGTTTTTCTATAAAGAAATGCTCAGTATCAGCGTGGATTCTTGTGCCCAGTATGGCGTTAGGTCGACTCCTAGCATATAATAGATAAGTTCTGCGGAATCTGGGTTTTCAGCCCTCTGCCTACCCCTTCGGGGATTACATGCGTGAGTACAACTGAGCGTTGTATGCAAAGTTTAACAATTCGATAAATGCTGTGTGTATCTCACATATATGTATTGTATTACTAATTTTAATTACGAGTCCATTGGCCTAAGAAAAAGCATAAAGAAACTCAGCCGTAGTTCTTTTGAATATAATAAATAAATAATAATTTAAAAATGAAATAAATCATGGCTATCACACCTTGTTACACTAATATAGATGTGTTTAAAAAAGACAAAACATTTGCATAAGCTTAAATGGCTGCCACGGGGAAATTTTACAGATTCTCAGAGCGAATTCGATCGCGATTTCGGTTTTTCCGCCTTTGTCTACTGCTGTCATTCGATGACGTTTCATCTATCGTCAATCGTCATACTACGAGTGTGAAAGAGAGAACACTCTACAAATCAACGATAGCCGATCTTACCCGTACATCTCACTCTTTTACCCGACTTGCCATAAGCGCCGAGTACTGTATGTGAAGCACGATAATTTGACAGTCATTGTGCCGAGCCGCAAAAATCGGATAACACTTACGTGTGTACGTGAGAATTTGGGTGTTTTTGTTTTTAAATACAATATGTATAAAAACAAATATATGTGTAAATAAAGTGTTTATGTGGTGCGACGTGCAGCGACGTACCGTGTGTGTGTTTAGCACACGAATTGTTCACGAGTAGAACATTCTGATATCACGTCTATGTACAGGCGGGGGCGAAAGCGTTCTTTAAAAGGTAGGTCCCTCGTAAGTGAGAGGCTGCTTGGTTTGGTACCACCGTTTTGTGGTAAGCCACCAAGAAACAGTGTATAAGTACTCGGTAGTTTCTGTTTGAAGGACATTGAGGCCGGTGAAATTACTGGGTGTTATGAGATTTAACATCTTATGTTGAGGGGTAATGAGCGTCTTATGTCTCGGGATGACAAGCACAGTTCAGTGCTATTCAGTACTTTGTAATTCAAATTTCTGTGTGCTGTTGCTTCCAGTTGCTTGGCAGCAGAAACATACAAACCGGTAGTACCAACCCAGAAGGCCTTTCGCATACGGGGACCTACCACCTAATATGCTGCCATAGACCAATGAGGAGTAAAAATATTTGATATTTAAACCCTTTTCTCTCCACCAGTACGCGTGTAGCAAACGCTCTAGAAAGAAAGAAGTGGAAACCTAGAGTATCACCGCTCACATATTGATCGTTTCTGATTAAGTCAATGGATGCGAACTGCTCTTACATTATACACAGACGCTAATATTTGCCTCTCAGATACCTATCTGATGTACACAGAAAATAAACGAGCCCACAGAACGATTGTAGTCTTTAATTGAAGAACTCTCTTAATTAAAAATATTGGAAGAAAACAAAATGACAATATATTACAAAATACTTTCTTGCACTCTGTTTCTGCCAGGATAAGGACTACCGTACACATGTGTTAAAACCTGCCATAGTGATCCACAGACCTTGTGTGGATCGGGTTACAGTCAGCCAGTGTATATCTGGTTCTCCGGAGGGGCTTGCGACATGTCTTGATGGTTGGTTGTGGCGGGTATAGGGGTACATCCTTGTATTACTGTGCCTGCATTGGTCATCCGCCTGTCTTGTCGTAGGCCCCTCGATTTGCTTCTTCCCTCTCCGAAGAGGGAAGAAGCATTTATACAGGCCGGCATGACTCTGGTGACCACCGATAAGTGCAATGTTTTTCATTGAATACCGGTGTCACATAAAGTTAATTAGGTCATATAATGCGTACTGAATTCTTTTCACTCAACTACATACATCTCGAAAAAGTTGAGTATTTTAACCGATTTAAAAAAGGAAACTCTGTTTTTAAATATCCCTTTTTACGCCTTCTAAACCCTTCAAAACACACCACTCCTCAATAATTTCCCAAGCCAATTACAAAGCCGAGTACACACCGTCACGCGGCGAGCGGCAAGCGCATCGAGCGAAACATTTGGCCCGTATTATTATCACCGCGCGGCGCTAATCCCGCGTGAAGGAAGCAATAAATCACTTGTTAACTCGAAAAATGAATGTCGCTTGTTGGTTGTCGCTCGAGTCACGAGTGAATGTCACTGTTGTAGACGTGGCTTTAATTTTGATTGATTTTAATCGTTATATTTTTTTTATTTAAAAAAGGTAAAAATATTTATTTCATCATCATCATCATCATCATCAGCCACAAGACATCCACTGCTGAACATAGGCCTCTCCCAAAGATTTCCAGACCGACCTGTTGGAAGCGGCCTCCATCCAGCGACTTCCTGCGATCTTTATCAGGTCGTCTGTCCACCTTGTAGGTGGACGTCCAACGTTGCGCTTGCCCGTACGTGGCCTCCATTCCAGAACCTTTCTGTCCCATCGGTTATCGGTCCTGCGAGCTATGTGGCCTGCCCACTGCCACTTGAGCTTGCTCATCCGCTGAGCTATGTCGGTGACTTTCGTTCTTCTACGGATACCCTCATTTCTGATTTGATCACATAGAGAAACACCGAGCATAGCTCTCTCCATAGCTCGCTGAGTGACTGTGAGCCGTCTTATATTTATTTACTGTTAGGTTTTTATTTGAGTATTTTTAGTGGAAGAATCATCAAAATTAGTGCACAAATGTCAAATATTATTAAAAAATCTTGCTATAGTCGAGTCGGGGAGACGCGTTTCAGGGTTACTACAATCCGGTATAATTTGTTTACAAGGTGGTAGGTCCCTCGTACGCGAGAAGCCGTCTGGGTTGGTAGCTTTGTCTATTTCTGCCGCCAAGCAACAGTGTGTAAGCACTGTTGTATTTCGGTTTGAATGATATTGAAGCTAGTGAAATTACTGGGCATTATGAAACTTAGCACCTTATGTATCTGGGTGACGAGCGCAGTTCAGTGCCACGCTGTGCTTTGTGATTTAAAGTTCTGTGCAGTATTGCTTCTGTTTATGGGCAAGCTTGGGCTTACTATCAGGCGAGCGCCATGCTCGTCTTGTATTCAATCAATTAATAATAATAATGTTGGTAACCGTCGAGGGATGCATCTTGACATTTGATTTGGAATTAAAACCACCATGGCGATTAAAATAAATCAAGTGATGTTGTGAAAACTCGAATGCACATCATTCAAACGTAACATAACCTCAAAAGCTAGTTTTATAGACAACCTCAATAAATTCTATAATAGAAAATATTTCCAAACCATCACAAAGAGCGAAGACATCAAGGCATCTTCAAAATAATAAACATATCCACGGAAACATAATGCGTAAATCAAAACCATTGGGTGAAGTTTTTCAAACGGCCCAATCCGTCCACGCTCGTCACAAATCATCAAGACGCATGCTTTCCGGCCGGGCCTCGAACCCGCGACTAATGGCGCCACACGATTTATTAACAAACGAACAAACGAATGTTACAACGTTTTATGTGTTGTGGTTTGTTGGTTTGATAATGTTGCCAAAACTTAGATTTGAAGTGAAACTTCTTTAGAATCGTTGTGATTTGAAAGTCGATGAAACGAAATTATGCGTCACGACAAAGACAAACATATTCATAAATAGGATTTAGCCTGCGAGAGAATGAGATTCCAAGTATGTGTGTACGTGTCTTTGCGCCTGCGTACAACGAAGCCTTCGGCTAATGTGTCATAAACAACGTGGTTTATTATTCACGTGTTTTATTTTTTGCAATTGCGTATTAAAATGCGTTGGTTAATTAATTTATTTTAATAATTCTTAAGTTTCACTTCTGCCGTGTGTGATTTGCACACACATTTTTTTTTTAATAGCTTGAATGAAGAAGACAAATCCAAGGACAGTAGGTACCTTAATAATATCAGCCAGTTACGGAGTAGATAGAAATAAATAGAAATACATATTTGAGTGGTAGAGCCACGCTGTAGACAGTTTTGTCTACAGCATGAATGGGCTGACTCGACCGGGTCGTTACCACTGTCTCGCAGAAAACCGACGTAAAGTAGCGGTTTCCTGCTGCGTCACGGTGAGTGAGATATCCGGAAGCCCAAATCCCTTCCCCTTCCCAATCCCTAATTATCCCTTCCCTTTAAGGTCGGCAACGTGCCCATGATTCTTCTGGTGGTGGACGTACATGGGCGGTGGAGATCACTTACCATCAGGTGACCCACTTGCTCGTTTGCCGGCCTATGCTATAAAAAAAAAAAAAAAAATACATAGGCACTTACGCCTATAATCCCCGTAGGGGTAGGCGCTTATTTCCATCCCGTGATGCGATAGCGAGGCCATCACCATACATAAATAAAAAAAAAGAAATACTATCTGTATTTGAATGTCTATGAGTGTATTTAAATTAATTATTTCGAAACCACATTTCTACTTCACTATCAGTGACACAAAACGCCTATTACTTAATTGTTATCACAGAATCTCAGTGTTTAAACTGCTGAAAAACTGTCGCTTGCGTCAAAGAGACCGCTCATGTGTGCTTATGTGCTTTCTCAAGTGAGGCATTAGTCGGCGCCTCTGTAGATTACTTACCCAGGTTACTGTGTTAGGCAAATTAGATGAAAAGGGCCGATTTTTTTGTATTGAGACATTTGTGAGTAGTTTGTTATAAAAAGTCAAATCTTGAGATAGGAGTGTACTTAAATTACGTAACCTGGAATGTATTTTCATGGTTACGAAACTCTTTTTTGAAGTCAGTTAAAAATGACAGAACTTATCCAAATACTTACTACTTACTTATAAACGTTACTTAAGCATTGATTCGTTAAACAATTTTTCATCTTTCTCTGTCAAGCCGATTTATAATGGGACTAGAGAGAGACGAAAACAGTGTTTTAACAAAGCAGTGCTTAAAAAAGCCTATAGAGTCAGAATATATTCCGCCTATTACCTAAAATGCCATCCTTATTCACGAAAGCGTTACTAAATATTTCTATTGGTTATAAAATTCAGTATAGGAAACCACCCTAATGTGACAAGACATACAATGGCTGACCCCAGAACGAGCTTGGCCTGAACGAGCCACTATGGCGGGTTTTTCACCATGTAATTAATAATTATAAGGTCACCCACCAGCCACCTACTTCTGGTATTTTTGACATATTCAATATATTTTCCACGACACGACGTAAAACTAACAAGTGATCCAATTAAATTACAACACTATGACGTCACAGCGAAACAATCTAAGAATTAAATACAAGGAAACACGAACAATGTGCCAAATAAATTTCTCACCCCATCTAAAGAAAGTGCTTGATTCATCCCACCCTGAGCTATTACTGTGATCGGATGTTGTTTTTCTTTTTTTCTGCCCCTACTTTTTTCTCAGGAGTCAGGAACGGGCAATAAATTTAAGGAGTTAATGTTTAAGTATTAAGCTATTGAGTTATTTATTATGATGGGCTTTATTTGTAGGTCTTTTGTTACAATCTGCGCTCGGTAAGTTTGATTAACTCTATGTTTGGCCGGATAAAGGTTGAGCCGTTAATTTAAAATATACAATATTCGTAATAATGCTTATCCCCTTCCCAATCCCTTAATTGTCCCTTCTTTTTAAGTTCGGCAACGCGCCTATGATTCTTCTAACATTATGGGGGTACATGGGCGGTGGAGATTACTTACCATCAGGTGACCCATTTGCTCATTTGCCAGTTTATGCTATAAAAAAATGCTGATTTTCATCGCTGTCAGCAAGTCTTTTCCTCGTCAATTGATCAAAATGCGCGTAAAAAAAGTATATTTGCTCGCGTTCTGACAGCATGGAAGTCGCTCTCGTCATAGTCCCATATTTAAAAATATCGTATGTCACTATACAAAGATCTGCTATTTTAAATAGCTAAATAGATATTCTAATAAATCATTATTTTGTTGAATGACAAGACGAGCAAGGCGCTCGCCTATCCATAAACAGAAGCAACACCACACAGAACTATAAATCACAAAGCACTGCATAGCACTGAACTGCGCTCGTCACCCCGAGACATAAGATGTTAAGTCTCATAATGCTCAGTAATTTCACTGGCTTCAATGTTCTTCAAACCGAATCACAACAGGGCTTACACACTGTTGCTTGGCGGCAAAAATAGAAAATATGGTGGTACCAACTCAGACTCGCATACGAGGGACCTACCACCTTGTAATTTTTTAAATTTCTGTCATTGGACCTACAAGAACGATTTACCTTAGTTAAATTATTGATAGATACATTTAACTCAATCTGGCCACTCAACCGACAAACATTTAATCCGCCCACTATTTAGCCTATTGTACAATGTGATTCACAGACCACCATCGAATCGACGCGACAGATCTATCGAAAAAGAAAGCCACCCACAGAAACGGCTAAACTCATTTTAAAATATAATTCACCTCATGCTTATTGTCTTAAATTACCGCGTTTTAAAGATGGGGTAAAGACACCCTACTTAGTTGGGGTATATGAGCCCCGCATCGCTTTAATTCTTTGGTCTGCTTATGACTTTATGGAAATGGTTTTCGCCATATTACCTGTTATGAGTTTTATTTGTAACTAGCTTTTGCTTGCGGCTCCGCCCGCGTGAACGTTTAAATCTGTCAAATTTTCATACAAACTTTCATCCCCTATTTTATCCCCTTGGGGGTAGAATTTATCAAAATCCTTTCTTAGCGGATGCTTACGTCATAACATCTACCTGCATGTCAAATTTCAGCCCGATCCCTCCAGTGGTTAGGGCTGTGCGTTGATAGATCACAGTCAGTGATCTATCAATCCTTTGAGTTTTATATATTTAGATATAAAAGTATTAAGGTCTCATTTGATGTACGTGGCCGAGGCAGGGAAATTGCGACGCGTGATGCATCCAGGCAATAGCGACAGGTCTGCTTCTTATGAAACTCAACGGCCGCGCTATGCGTTGCCCTGACTCTGTTAAATACCTCAAACGTGCCTATACAGTTTCATACAAAATGGACCTGTCGGTGTCGTCTTGCATCGCGGTCTCCTGTCTCGGTCGCTCACATAACATACCTTTAGATAATTTATGGGAGATATAAACAATATTGAAGAAGCGATAGGCTCGCCACCTATCACATCATGGGACGGAAATAAGCTCGGCGAAATGTGGGTGTACTGGTTACACCTCTGTCTACCCCTTTGGGAATTACAGGCGTGAGTGCGTATGTATGAATGAAGAGTACTGCATACAAATGTTTTGCAAGGGCATACGTGTAACTGCCATAAAATATTTCCTTCTGAAATAAATTACCTAAAAAGATGTAACTTATTGCCTGGCAGTAGGTTTCAGGCATGCGAGAAGCCACTGGATAGGTATCACCGCCAAGCACTGTGTAAACACTATTATATTCCGGTTTGAAGGACATTGAAGTCAGGTTTAACAACAGACATAATTTCTTATGTGTCAGGGAGAAGAACGCAGAAGTTTGTAATTCAGAGTTCGTGTGGTGCTACTTCTCTTTTTGGGCAGGTGTGACGCTTACCATCAGGCCAGCAACCTTTCGTCTCATTATTCAAGTGAACAAATAAAATAAGCATATAAAAGCTTTATATCCATAGAAAGTATGCTCTCTGATTTAAGTTACAAATCAAACCGAGGTCTAATAGAGGAAATTCTTAGTACAAGAATTAATTCACAATTACACAACACGACTTCCAATTTACCCCAATCGGCCAATCTACCCCATGCAAAACATTGCCGCAACACGTAACCGAAACCCGTTTAGTTTAGTAAAACTTCAATCTACCCACAAAGATCAAAACGCGTCCCAGGTCTGCGATTTTACCCCATACCCCAATCGACGGAGGAAAAAACGCGAAGCTCTCGCTCGTCGATGGGTATTCATAAATATGCAGCATACTAACCCCTGATTATACCTAAATAATAAATTCAATTTGCACACGGAGCCATCAAATATTTTCCCCGTGATAACGTTTCTGTATTTGGACGGGTAGACGTTGGAAATAATGGTGTTATTTAGAGTCTTGCAATATGCTAAGATAGTAGGCTGGCGGCATTAACAAGTCAGGAGATGGTTGTTCCCGAGTGAGGATAGGGAATGGTGTGGAAACGCAACGTAACTGAGTAAATTTCTTAAGGACTTTTACAAATATCACTGAAACTTAGCGCTACTTCGTGGTTTGCAAATGTTGATATAACATAGCATTATGCTCTGTAGCCGCCTATTTATTTCGGGGACAACGTGTAACATTTTTTTATATTCGTTTGCTTAAGTATTCATTTATTATTGTTTTATCATTTTAGATTGCGCATGTTTTCTTACTAACAAATAAACCATATCTTTCTTTGAATATTGAAACGCTACTTGAGATAATTTAAAATATTGAGACCTTCACTAATGATTCGTGGGTTACAAAATAAGTCATTGTAAGATTGTAGACCAGTTATGTAGGGTTTTATTATTCGATTATTTCAAACGGTTAATTAGATTTTCTTAACTTATAACTAAAATTGCTTTTTAAAACTTATGCTAAAATCGTACTAGACCTAAATTATAAATGGTGTATATTTTTCGGTTTAAATCGTTATTGAGAATATGGATAATCGACACATATATTGTGGTTTTAAGATTTACGAAAGACGCCCATCATTTTAAAAGTACATGAATCCAAAACATTCTCAGTAGCTCTGATTATCTTTCGTAAATGCAATTTATTTGGTATTACATTTTTTTGGTTAGAAAAAATATTTCACCCGTAATAAAAATATTAAAGAAACATGCGACTCCACAAGTGCCGTAGAACAATTTTTACGACATCACTGAGGCGCGCACCGCGCTGCGCTAGTAGCCTCTTACAATTTTCGCGCGGCCTTCTGGCGCGCCTGTTAAAAACACAATGAATAATTATTTGGGGCTGGGGTGAGCTTTGTTTAGCCGTTTTTTGCCTTGATATGTATCGACACCGACTTTAAAAGTTTATATTCCTATTAAATTCTAATGTGGTTTGTTTTACATAACTCCTTGCTTTTTTACGCTTGCAGTACATCGTTTTTTTGCTGAAATAGTATTAGATCCGGCATACTTTTAGCAACTGTTGCCAGGTGTTCTTTTAAGTTAATCAGATTTGTGGATTTCAAAGATCTGCTTAATAGGTTTAACTTTTCGTCACTGTACTATGGAAAAAAGCCATTGCTTTAATAAATCTCTTTTTATGAATAACATGTTCATATATTATAATCTATATATATAAAAATGAATCGCTGTGCGTGTGTCTCGCCAAAACTCGAGACTGGCTGTACCGATTTGGCTAATTCTGATCTTGAAATATTTGTGGAAGTTCAGGGTAGGTTTACCCGGTGAGAAAAAATGAGTAACATAAATAATAAGTAAAGGAAAACACTAAAAACTACAACTTAATTTTCCAGTACAAACTGTTCCTGGGTATGAAACACTTGATGTCTTTTTGATGTGAAACATCTATAAGCGCAGGTATAAACCGGATTGTTGGCGTTGCGAAGCTTGCCGTGATGACGGGTCGGACAGGACAGGACAGGGACAGGACAGGGATAGGACAGGGACGGGACAGGGACGGGACAGGGACGGGACAGGGACGGGACAGGGACGGGACAAGGACGGGACAGGTACAGGACAGGGACGGGACAGGGACGGGACAGGGACGGGACAGAACGGGACAGGACTTGGACAGGGACAGGGACAGGGACAGGGACAGGGACAGGGACAGGGACAGGGACAGGGACAGGGACAGGGACAGGGACAGGGACAGGGACAGGGACAGGGACAGGGACAGGGACAGGGACAGGGACAGGGAGAGGGACAGGGACAGGGATAGGGACAGGGACAGGGACAGGGACAGGGACAGGGACAGGACAGGATAGGGACAGAACAGGATAAGACAGGACAGGACTGGGAGAGGACAGGACAGGACTGGGACAGGACAGGACAGGACAGGACAGGACAGGGGCAGGATAGGATAGGACAGGGACAGGATAGGATAGGATAGGACAGGACAGGACAGGGACAGGACAGGAAGGGACAGGATAGGGATAGGACAGTGACAGGGACAGGGACAGGGACGGGGACAGGACAGGATAGGATAGGACAGGGACAGGACGGGACAGGACAGGACTGGGTCAGGACAGGACAGGACAGGCCAGGCCAGGACAGGGACAGGAACAGGACAGTGACAGGACAGGGACAGGGCAGGGCCAGGTGAGGGACAGGACAGTGACAGGACAGGGACAGGATAGGGATGGGGACAGGGACAGGACAGGAACAGGAAGGGGACAGGGACAGGACGGGGACAGGATGGGGACAGGACGGGGACAGGATGGGGACAGGACAGGGACAGGACAAATTTTACACAAATATATGTAGGTGATACGAAGTCCACCGGGTCATCTAGTAAGTAATAAATCACTATTTATTGCAGATAATACTTCAGATCTATGATATTATTATTACAATAACTTACATCTCTATTAATAAAATATTTTTCTGTCACTTTATTCGGCATATACCTTACATCTTCAGCATCTAGTATTCTCATAAGTGTGTACCTAATGCCGAAGGAAAAGTCTATCAATTAGGGTTGTTAGAACATCGTTACACACTCCATAATGTGCTATTATTTTAAGAAAAACATTAAAATAAAAAAAAAAGATTTTTAAAACATCATCATCATCATCATCAGCCACAAGACGTCCACTCCTGAACATAGGCCTCTAAATAAATAAAAAAATTAATTTAACAAAATCTTTCTAATGCTACTTGGAAAAACGAAGGTCCAGTCGCATTTTAAACTTGTTATTATATTGAATGCACAGATAAGTTTTTTGGCGAATAATCACAAATAAATAATAAATAGAAAACACTCACATACAGGGGTCAGTAACATTCTATTATCTTGCGTCATGAGAATCAAGAACTAGGAGAGACTTTCAGTCTTACAACATCCAAACCTCATATAAAAATTTGTGGACCAGTGTTGGGATTGAACTCACGGCCTTACGTTTCAAAGTCACGTACGCGCCTACTGCGCCACATAGTCTGTCATCTTTCTTCTTTCTACGAATCATTATGATGGAAAAAAAATCCAAATATTACTTCAAAGATGACATCTGACCTTATTTGATATCTATTTCATTAGTATTAAAGATACAAGGCTCGGATAATGGATACACAAGACTCGGGATAATTATGAATAAATTGAGTGTTAAAATATTTGAATATTTATAAATTTCTTTGATAATGTTTTCGCCGAACTAGGCCTGGCTAAAGTTCGTATATAATATGTATTATTTTATAACTAAGGTTGTTATCTTATCTATTAACTATGTCTAATTTCAAGGTTTTAATTAACTTTAAAATTATGTTTAAAAAGACCAATCAATTTGTCCAACATATTCGAAACATGGTTTATATGTGTGGCAACCGAATTATACAATCGTGTCTAAATATCATTTTTTTTTTAAATCAAGTAAAATACCACCTGAATCACTACCGTAAATGTTACTATCTAATTATGTAATGTATGTAATGAATTACCCCAAATTACTTGTAAGAAGTTCTAACAATGACCTATCGCTATGGGGTAATTGGGAAACCTTTATTACATTATATTTTTAGTTGAACTGGCCCTCGTACCTATGAGGTAATATGGATAATATGGGGTAACGTGCCTGACGTTTGATACTTGTCTGTACTGGCCGTCGTACCCAATTAAACTACAACATACCCCAAGTCACACACAAAGTTTAGACGCCGCGCCCCATCACAAGATGGCACGGTCTCTCGGCACGAACATTCGGGCAATAAATCCACAACTTCGCCAGCATCGGCGCGTAAATCACCCTGATGTATGAGCGTCGACTGACGAAGTTGAAAATTAAAAATATTATATACTTGAATGTGGATTTACTGCAGCCGGCTTGATTGGGGTAAATGGGAATTTAGCTCAAGGTTGTTATTTAATTCTTAAAATGTGACCTTTATTGTCTTGGTTTTAGTTTTTTGGATTTCTTGCCCAAAGGGTACCAACAGACCCTTTTTACGGAGCTTCTACTATCTGTGTACCCTACATGTAACAAAAAGGCTCTTTGTTCTGAACAATATTAGGTAGAGGACTGAAAAATTCGCAAAATATGTCTTATTATAGCGGATTTATTAAAAAATAATAAAAACAAAATGAAAAATAATTTAGGGTGTTTGGTATGGTGCTCTGCTTTGACACTATATAAGCCACTAACCATTCGATATAGAATAAAATAATGCGGGAATCGAACCCACAGACTCTCGCTTCCCAGCCGGCTTCTAGCGTACAAAATTCGAAACCATTTTAATGAGGGTAAAGCCTTGTTCTAATTTATTACAGTTTATATTACTTTCATAGTATTGTTTCCCATATACCCAAAGAGTAGATAAAATCTATTAAAAGTCATATATTTAGTGTTACAATTACTCGTAAATCATAGTGTTGTCAGTGCTTACGTTACATTCAGATGTAGAAGTGAGTAACAGGAAATGTCTACGATAAATCAACAGGGTAGACGAACATCTGACAATGTAGAGGTAAAAAAATTAAATAAGTTACGAAAATAAGTTTTGATTTAGCGTTTGTGCTTTTGAAGATTGGATTTCATATTTATTAGGCATTTAGGCACTTTTAGATTTTCAAGCAATATTTTGATGAATAATAACAGTAATATTCTACGGAGTTAATACGGTGTGGTACACAAACAAAATATATATAAAGTTCTAATTACATTAAGTTTCTTTTTACTTTATTTTCTTAAAACAATAATACATAAAAGTAACTAAATAATTAACTAAAAGTAACACATTATTGACCGTTCCAAATAAATGATTTTAGATTGATTATAAGGATCACGGGAATCAACCAATCAAGTGAAGTTATTTGTACGCGACGCAATCTTCAAAGTGTATTCTGATTGACTCATTCATTATCATTACATGTCTTCACAAGTACAAAAATGGCCAGTATTATATTCCAAAACAAATTTAAAAAAGGAATATGCAGCTATTGTTATTAGTATTTGCGCCTTTTCGCTGGCAGTTTTGCGGCTTGGAAACAAAGATGGCGGTGCACGCACGCGCCTGTTATTCGGTCCCTATCGGCCGTCAACCTGATTAATGTCAGTAGTAAATCAGCGGATTACTACAATGAGAGAAATGACGAGTCGAAGCCGGATCGCAAGCTATACTCGCGACGGTTGGAATTTATGAGATGTTGGCGATTTGAAATTAATCATACGCATAGTACATTATTACGATTAAAATTATGCGCTATTTCGAAAATAACTTTTTAAATATGTAATATAATCCTGACGAAGGCCTAGTGCATATGGCATAAGTGCATATCTGTAATAATTCATAAGATTAAAAATTGCCGAAGTGTTTATCTTAATAATTGTAACACTGCATATTGTCTTATTACAACTAAATCGTTGAATCTTATAGTATGGAATTTGGTATGGAGATTTAGCTTAAAACCTAAGAAATGACATCTTCAAGTGACTTTAATTCAAGCGGATTAAGAGCAAATGTAAGCTAGAAGTAAATTCATTTACGTCACGCTAAAATACATAATTACTCGTAACACTATAAAATACTTCATCATATTTTATCGGTAATATAGATCAGTATAAAAATCAAGTGTCCCACTTTCAAAATATTAATTTTTAAATACATAATCAAACCAGCCAGTGTAAAACATGCATTAACCAAAACACACCACGCAATAAAAAAATATTCTCGAGAACGGCCAGCTCTGAAGTACCCTAAATCGATGTGCATCCATGAAGAATATAATAAGAGTGACAGAGACCAAAGAGGTGTGTAAGGATCGTAGCAGGTGGAGGTCCGTTGTCTCTGCCTGCCTCTATGGGAAACAGACGTGACTCTACGTATGTATACCACGTAATATACACTCATAATTCTCACCCGCTGTCGCTTATAACTCACAACACGACGTCTGTCGTATCGAATTATTGAGTAAACACGGTACGTAATCGCGAAATCGTTTCATTTGGACGCAAAATGCAAGGGTATCGAAGAAATATTGTGCGTGTGATATTTCTAATAAACACCACGAATCCCTTGTAATGGGATTTGGCAGAAAAAGGTATTTTATGAATACCAGCTACACAATAGATTTTGTCAGCTGCTGATTTCTATAGCATAGGCCAAGAAACGTGCAACTGGGTCACCTGATGGTGAATTTCGTCCACACGTTACCAGAATCATGGACGCGTTGCCAACTTTAAAGAAGGGTAATAGAGGGATTTTCGGATGTTATTTTTACTATATCAATTGCAAATGCCTTTGCCACATTGTAACAGGGATATGATCCTACAAACGGACTAAAACGTGCTGAATTGACATATCACAGGAAGAGAGCTGATATATATATGAGAGCTGATGGCCTTACGCAGGGCCGTGTTAACATATATACCAGGGCCCTGGGCCATACAAAAAATTGCAGCCCTATTGCAAATTGAGTGGTAGAGCCACGCTGTAGACAGTTTTGTCTACAGCATGAATGGGCCGGCTCGACCGGGTCGTTACCACTGTCTCACAGAAAACCGACGTAAAGTAGCGGCTTGCTGCTGCGTTTCGTACGGTGAGTGAGATATCCGGAAGCCCAAATCCCCTCCCCTTCCCAATCCCTAATTAACCCTTTTCTTTAAGGTCGGCAACGCGCCCATTATTCTTCTGGTGGTGGGCGTACATGGGCGGTGGAGATCACTTACCATCAGGTGACCCACTTGCTCGTTTGCCGGCCTATGCTATAAAAAAAAAAAAAAGAAAAAGCAAAAGTGATTGATTAACAAGAAAAAATTATTTTTCCTTTATAATTTTCGATATTTTTAATCGACTGCCTCGGTGGCGCAGTTGTATTGCATACGCCGTACGAGAGCTGAGCTGAGGTCTCGGGTTCGACCCCCGGGTCCGGTATAGTGATATTAGGTTTTGATACCTATTGTGTATACACTTGCCGAAGAAAAAATCCGTCAAGTGACTCAGCCATAAAAGCCATATTTATCAGTCGTAAAAAACACATAAAATTTTAAAAATAATGTAATCGTGGCCTGCTATCTTTTGGCCAATAAATTAATGAATAGTAAAGTGCTTTAAAATATATAAATTATAAATTAAAATATATAAATTATATTATTTTTTATTGTTATTATGAAACATTGAATTTATCTGTCTCATATAATCGAAAGCTTCACAAAATTATGCGAGAATCAAAATATTTGAATCAATTTTAACCGACAATAGAATCCTCACAGAATACCTTTTCATTTGGTGGTGCATACCCCTCGAAGTGTGTCCTCTTTTAAAATGAAATTGATTTTTTATTATGATCATTTCAACAAAAGATGTTAAAAACTTTTTGGCTAAACCGACTCAATAAGAATGTCAAAAATTTACCTAACCTATTAACCTAACCAATTTTGAAGCTAAAAACCTGCCATAGTGACCCACACACCTTGTGTGGATCGCGTTCCAGGATCAACCATGTATATCCGGTTCTCCCGAGGGGCTTGCGACATGACTTGATGGTTGGTTGGGGCGGGTACGTCCTTGTATCCCTGTGCCTGCATCGACCATCCGCCTGTCCTGTCAGTCTGATGAACTCATTGTTTGTCGGTGGTCGCTAGTTTTTTGGACTGCATTACGCTTACCATCAGGTGTAGTTCAGTCATTTCGCCGTGCTCGAATAAAAAAAAAGTTGATATGCATTGTACAAGGTGGTAGGTCCCTCGTATGCAGGAGGCCGTCTGGGTTGGTACCACCGATTTTTCTATTTCTGCCGCCAAGCAACAGTGTGTAAGCTGCTGTAGCTGTTGTGTTTCGGTTTGAAGGACATTGACGACAGTGAAATTACTGGGCATTATTTGACTTAGCTTCTTATGTCTCGGGGTGACGAGTGCAGTTCAATGCCATGCAGTGCTTTGTAAGTCTAAGTTCTGTGTGATCTTGCTTCTGTTAATGGGCAGGGAAGACGCTTACCGTCAGGCGAGCGCCTTGCTCATCTCATCATCCAATCAAATAAAATGCCCAAATTATATTTGGCCAAATTATGGTCTGTAAATATAAATATTGTAACACTTGGCATGGGTTTTATTTTCTTGTATTCTTATGGTGCTGCCACACCGATGTTATAAAATGTTTACAAACATTTTCTAACATTAAATCTAACATTTTATAACATTTCTTAACATTTTATAACATTTCTTAACATTTTATAACATTTCTTAACATTTTCTAACATTTCTGAACATTCTTCTTTGACGGCTTCTTTGACGGCGCCGCTCTCAAAAGTACCGCCGCCTGCGGTTATAAAATGTTAAGAAATGTTACAAAATGTTACAAATTGTTAAGAAATGTTTACTAAATGATGCTGCCACACCGGTGTTATAAAATGTTATATAACATTTTCTAACACCGGTGTGGCAGCACCATTATGAATATGTTGTTTACAATGTTGTTGCGACTAAATCATTATACAGTTATTATACTTCAGGCCGGCATAATTCAGCCTACCGTTGAGGGACGCAATGTCTCTAGACTATCCACATAATATTTATACACTGTACTTAACATCAGACCCAATGTGGTCACTTTGCCGTGCCAGCATAAAAGAGCCTTTTCTTGCACTTCAATAAACCAAATAACTGCCAACACCGATTCTATACCAACAAAGTTTCTACAGATCATTCACACACCCACAGACCATTCTCTATTTACATAACAAAAACTCGACACAAAAATGACAACTCACAATTTATTAGTCAAACAAAGCTTGCGAAATACGTCAAAAACGAAAAATCCAACGCATATTGCTCTTGTGCGCGTCTAATGTCACTTTCAAACTGACAAATTGATTTATGTAGTTAGGGGACACACTTGCCGAGCGTTGGCAACTTTGCACTGGGACCATGCTACATGTTCACTGCCACATGACTTTTTAGAGGATGGAATAGGGTATAGTTGAATATTATACGTTATTTTATACGCAATAGAAAATAATACGAAAAAGAAACACTTGTTAAAACACAGTCTAGATCGGTTTAAAAATGAGCGTGCAATTATGATTTTTAAATATTGGTATGATCAAAGGTGGGCGCGTAGTGGGGACATTTCAGTATCTCGCTCGCACGTATGTACCGAAATGGTCAGTTTACACAGTGACATCAAATTTTCCGTCTTCTATCATTGCCCCCTCCATCAGATTTGAATGGCTTCTAGTTTATTTTTTTATGGACGGATTAATGAAATTCTTTCTGCAATAGGTTTTGAGTATCGTAATTTATTGATTAAAAAAATCATATCAACTAGCCAATTAATTTGGTGCCTTACTTGATGTTTTAATGAAGTGGTATTTTTTATGCGACTGAATGAAAGATTAGCGAACGCCTGGTGGTAAACTCCACGTCTGTAAATAAACAGAACACCACACAGAATCCTAGAGAAAAAAAGAGATATACGAGAATTCATAATGCCCAGCAAATTCACCGATTGTAGTGTCTTTCAAACCGGCACACAACAGTGTAAACACTGTTGCTTGGCGGCAGAAATAGACAAAGCGGTAGTACCAACCCAGACCGCCTCTCGCATACGAGGGACCTACCACCTTGTAAAGACGTCAGGATTTAAAATATTGTCTAGATAAATACGAGTTCCCAAGTCATTTGAATCCAACAAACTAGACACCCTTTAATTGTCCGTCTCCTATTTTATGTGAACAATTGACACCTCAAAATTTTACGGCCAAGAACCCATAAAGTTAGTGACAATAAAAACGCA
Source organism: Amorpha juglandis (assembly GCA_949126905.1). Lineage (NCBI taxonomy): Eukaryota > Metazoa > Arthropoda > Insecta > Lepidoptera > Sphingidae > Amorpha > Amorpha juglandis. The sequence continues at coordinate 1,228,356 of OX421370.1, read as the reverse complement.
GGATTTAGTGCACGCCGCCCAATAGCGTGACATTTGTTTTATGGCTGGTGACCATATGGCTTGCGTCACCAATCGGAGATTTTTGTCACTCATAAAATAGATAAATAATGTGTTTTCTTTTATTTATTGGACGCGGCGTTAGTCAGTACAGCCACAGATTTATAGAACTACAATACGCCACGTTGTTGTATATTAACATCAAGCTTAGAGAATGTGATGTGGCACACGTCTACATTGGCTTAAAACTTACTTCTTAAACTACGTCATGTGTTTTGTGATTTGACCAATTATAACACTCTTATATTCTATAACACGTCAGCTACCGAAGCTGACATATTACGATTATTTTTGTGTAAAACATACTAAGCGACGTCTCTTGTTTATCACTCTGTGTCTGCGGTAAAGTGTTGATATTCTAAAACACTTCGCTTGTGTTTAAATATTTTACGATCGTAAATAAGCCAAAATAGATAAGGATTAAAATTTAGTTTTTCGGTGAATGTATTAATTAAATAAAAAAATCTATAACAGACTTATCTTATCTGGTTTGACGACTTCCGTGGCGCAGCGAGTGTATAGAGATTTAAAAAGGAGCCCGTAAGTATGACGCTAGAGACGGACTTCTCACATGTTTGCGAGCTGTCATTCAATTCATTCAAAAGTAATTGAATTGCTTTTTTTTTAAATAATCAAAAAAATACACTCCCCGAAATCTACTGAAAGAAAGAAAGAATGAAAGAATGAAAATACTATTGAAATAGTTATAAAAATCAGGTCAAAAATAAAAAAAGTTACAAGCTATTTAAATGTACTGGAACGGATAGTTGTCAAATGACGGAAAAATGATGCACAACATGGCATGTTATGTCACAATACAGATCACGCGTGGAAGGCAGATAGCGAGATTTTCTAACTTTGCTTACTCCAATATTTAAAAAATTAACTGCAGTCTCAATTTTTATCCAATTATAGAAGTTATGTTTTCGCAAAATAGTTTCATTTGCGTATTATTGTCGGGTGCATATAAAATAATGTAAACAATTAGATACAACCAAATACCTTATTCCATAATTTTGACATCTTTTTATAGCAAAGTCAGATAACGTTCCGACCGCTCCAACACCCACAACACCAGAAAAATCATGGACACGATCATGAAGAAAACGAATAATTAATAAAACAGGGAAGCGGGTTCGGGTTTCCGGATATTTCACTCATCGTACGAAGCACAACAGCAAGTTGCTACTTTACGTCAGTTTTCTGTGAGACAGTGGTAGCGACGAATCAATCTGACTCAATAATAGTATAAAAAGCTACCTACGTGCGGCTCTACCACCTTACAAAAAGAGCGCTTTTGCAGGTGACGTTAGGCTACATGCGTGCAACAGAAAGTTTCGAGTTGAAAGCTCAATAATGAGGTATAACTTATCGGTCCGTCTCACCTAGTTACTACAAGGCCTTTACACCACTTCTCAAATGTATTTGATCGAAGTAATTGGGTAATTTCATCATATATGATACAAAAATTAACACTTTAACACGGAAAACGCCACACGTCTTTTGTCTCGGTCGTGCACCTCAAAACAAGCCTTAACGGCTACTTTTACACCGTTTTGACAGATGAGAGGGTCTTCCATGTTTAACGCGATCTTAAATGCTTGAGTAGCATTTCATTATTCAAGCGTGAGATAAAAAAACAATAAAATTATGTACAGAGTTAACAGGATTCAATCCTCGCTTACTGAAAACCTAATGAAAAATGTTACAGCACTCCAGTCTTTCAATAACCAATATCTGATGCGATCGTTTCGTTTAAAATTACATTTATCACGACATACGATGTCGTAACATTGTACGAATTATGCCACTAATACAAAAAACAATGGCCCGGTCGTTTCGACACCGCATTTACAATTTCAAACCTTGTCGCGCTAACACTTAAAGTCGAATTTAATAATCATCAACCAACATGCATCGGATGAATAAGTTTTAACAATTAAAAAATGACTTATTTTATCGATATAATTTTGATGCAAATTGTAGTCTAGGTTGAAAGTGAGAGAGTTTATTTTGCATTGTCTGGACGTAAACGTATGACCTTGCAAAATTGAAAATGTTATCCACGAAAATGTTAATATAATAGTTGCTTCAGTACTAAGGGGTTTTGTTAGCGTGAAAACATAAATCAATTTTATAGCCCCATCTAAATCAAACGTGTTTTAATGGGCGGCCCGCGTCATATCATAGCAGAGTATGATAATTTACAGCTACTATGTGACGAATGGTGGAAATAAAGGTCCCTCGGCTCGCCCCCGGGCCCTGGCCCCCCATGCCCGTGGCCCCCAGTGGTAGGGATTAGTTTTATGCCCTACACCAACGTCGTAAATATGTCAACGCGGCTGGAAGGGAGTTCGGAGATAATTTTTAGATTCTTGTGAGTTGCGCTGTTTGATTGTGACGCGGGCGATGGAAAGTGATATTACGTGTATCGGTTTTATATCAGCCCTATAAAAACAACCGCCTTGTTGGTCTAATGGAAGCGAACCGTGAGATTCTGAGTTCAAATGCCAAGTCGAGCAATCCCAAAAAGGTTTGAATTTTCGGTTTGAAAAATTGCACATAAGTTTCTTGAGATAGGAATTTTTGCACAGTGCAGTGCACTATCACGTTGCAGGACGGAAATTAACTCGTTGAACCGTAAACCACATATTTTAAACTATCCTTTCGTCGATTCAAACAAAACAAATGCGGTTTTATTACAAAACGTTGTCTAAACTAGGTTCAAGTTAGACAAGGTTTTATAATAAGAACGAAAATGTTTTACACTAAACAAAGTCTAAGGTCGTATTTAACATGTTATCTAATGTCAACGTTTCATACGATTTCACGATTCTTAAACACGTTTAGTGCTTATGTTTAAGCAGTTGAAAGGTAGAGCCACGCTATAGACATTTTTGTCTACAGCATAAATGAGCCGGCTCGACCGGGACGTTAAAACTGTCTCACAGAAAACCGACGTAAACTAGCGGCTTCCTGCTGCGTTTCGTACGGTGAGTGAGATATTCGGAGGCCCAAATCCCCCCCCCCCCCTCTCAATTCCCTAATTATCCCTTTCCTTTAAGCCGCCAACGCGCCCATGATTTTTCTGGTATTGTGGGCGTACGTGGGTGGTGAAGATCACTTACCATCAGATGTTTGCTCATTTGTCGGCCTATTCTATAAAAAAAATCGTGCAGATTGGCCTAAATCTCTTGAATATTTTTGAATTATGCATAAAGAATTTGGCGTATACATAATTGTAAACACAAATAAATCTTCACCACTTAACAAGACAATATTTTCAAATTTATTGTCTTTCGTATCCATTTAAAAATGAAGAGACCATTTTTAAAACTAGTTGCAATAAATCTATCATAAATTCGAGGTCAAATCTAACCGAAAAGGAAAGCTAATGTAAATAAAATTTCCAAAATGTTATAGATCACTATTTAAGAATAAAACAGTGAGGACCTGCCACGCTGTAGACGCTGCTAGAGTGGTAGAGCCACGCTGTAGACAGTTTTGTCTACAGGATGTATGGGCTGGCTCGACCGGGTCGTTACCACTGCCTCACAGAAAACCGACGCAAAGTAGCGGCTTGCTGCTGCGTTTCGTACGGTGAGTGAGATATCCGGAAACCCAAATCACCTCCCCTTCCCGATCCCTAATCATCCCTTTCCTTTAAGGTCGGTAACGCACCCATGATTCTTCTGGTGGTAGGCGTACATGGGCGGTGGAGATCACTTACCATCAGGTGACCCACTTGCTCGTTTGCCAGCCTATGCTATAAAAAAAAACCTGCCTTCAAATTCCTGGTCAGATTATCATAATTTATATTTCACTGACAGGCCGTCTGGAAGGTACCACCGCTTTGTCTGTTTCTGCGACAAGTAGCAGGTTGTAAGCAATGTTGTGTGTCGATTTGAAGGACATTGAAGTCAGTTAAATAACCAGGAATTATGTAAGGAGGAGTAAACATAATAAATCCGGGGTGACGTACGCAGTCCAGTGCCATGCTTTTTAATTCAAAGTTCTGTATAGTCTTGCTTCTGTTTATGGGCATGCGTGGCGCTGACCATCAGTCAAGCGACTTGCTCTCTTCGTCATTCAAGGCAATAAAAGAAGTAGTTATTCATAATTTATTAAATTACGTATTTCTATTTTCATTTGAAAAATAACACGGTGGTGATAGACTCACTACTTATCATATCATTGCATGGGACAGAAATAAGCTCAGCGGACAGTGAATACATTAGTCTAAATCTGCCTCCCCTTCCGGGGATATAGCCGTGACATTGATATATTTAATTTGACCAAAGGACCAAACACTAAATTTCAGACATTCTTAATCATTCAAACTAGAGATTTAATCTTTTTATTTCAACGTGGAACCGAACCCACTCTCATCGGCGCAGATGAGTCGCTTCACCTTATCTCTGCCGATAACAGCATCACTGTCTCAACATTAAACATTTTGAGCGAGTCAAAAAAAGTTAAGACCGAACTTGTCTCGGTTGGTTCTCATTGTATTTTAGACTTGGTATAACTTTATAAAATATAACGTTGGACGTCCACCTACAAGGTGGACAGACGACGTGATAAAGGTCGCAGGATGTCGCTGGATGCAAGCCGCTTCCAACAGGTCGGTCTGGAAATCTTTGGGGGAGACCTATGTTCAGCAGTGGACGTCCTGTGTCTGATGATGATGATGATGATAACTTTATACACGTCTGTAATAATCGAAGGGGTAGGCAGACGTGTAAACCATACACACACATATTTCAGATAATTCATAAACTCCAGATTCCGCGCTGATACTAAGGATTTTGTGATAGGAACACCCAATATAACTTTTACCCGATCCCTGGATCGAACCCGAGACCTCAGCACAGCTGTCGTTCACACATTACAACTGTGCCACCTTAGCAGTCTTTTTCGTGTCATTTCATCATAAGCTTTGTTAATTACTTTTTTTATATAACATAGTCCGGCAAACGAGCAAGTGCCAGTGGTCACCTGATGATAAGTGATCCACCGCTCATGTACACCTACAGGACTAGAAGAATCATAGGCGCGTTGCCGATCTTATAGGAAAGGCATAATTAAGGGATTGGGAAGAGGAGGATATCTCACTCACCGTACGAAACGCAGCAGCAAGCCGAATTTTTGCGCAGAACAGTTTTGTCTACAGCATGAATAGGCCGGCTCAACCGGGTCGCCTACCATTGTCTCATAGAAAACCGACGTAAAGTAGCGGCTTGCTGCTGCTTTTCGTCCATTAATTATCCCTTCCCTTTAAGATCTACGCGCCTATGGTTCTTCTAGTATTTTGGGCGTACATGGGCAGTGGAGATCGCTTACCATCAGGTGACTCGCTTGTTTGCCGGTCTATGTCACAAAAATTAATTAGTATATTCAAACAGAAACGTCTTTTCCGACGTGAAATGTGTAATCTCCGAAACAAAACCCGTTTGGATCCGATCAATCGACGAGGGACCCCAAAGCCGAATGACCTCATTCGTTCGTTTTTCACATACCACATAATAATATAGAAACACATAAAATTTATGTGAACACATAAATTTCATTAATTACCTTCGTTCAGATGATTTATGGACGCTGCCACGTTGTATATTTAACGTATGTTATAATTTTATGAAAATAATAACTTACATTATAATGGATTAATTAGTTTGATTGGACATTGTTTCTAGTTTTTGTGTGGCAGATGTTTCGAATGTTCTGAATGTTTGGAGCTATTTATTACGGTTTTTAAACTCTATACATAGGTTACGTGGCCCTGGTGAAGACACACCCGAATTATAAGCAGCATATTTTAGGATTTGGTTTAAAATATTTTTAGGTTTATCTCCTAATAGACCACATGGATGGAGTTAGTAAACGTTTAAATTGCAAATAATTCCCATAATCTTAAGTTAGTCTGATGACAAATGTTCTGTACTTGACCTGTCATAAGCACTTTCTTAGCCTACATGATGAATAAAGATTTTTAATGTGACTCTCAAGAAAAAACAAATTGATATAATAAGGTCGATTGCATTTCGACAATAATTCCGCATGTGAGGACAAAGCCTCAATAAATAAAAAAGCAAGTATTCCATAATTTATCAATACAATATGACACTTCCAGTTGAAACAACATTGACCCGCTTTATATTTCTGCCTCTATATGTCTTAATTGATTGATTTAATTACCTTCGCAAATCATAACAATTATAAAATTTAATTTAATCGTGAAATGGCTTACTAACTTATGAAATTGTTGTTAATTATTGCATCAGGGTTTTTATTTTGACAGATGTGGTTAAGCCAGATGGTAAGTAATGTCCAGTCCAAACATAATTCCGACAGTCGAAAAGATCGGAATAATTATGCCGGCTTGAAATTACTGGACGTATAACAGAAATTTTAGAGCAAAAACAAAATGTTACCGCAGCCGGTAGGATTCGAACCTACGCTCCCAGAGGGAATCTGATTTCGAGTCAGACGCCTTAACCACTCGGCCACGACTGCTTGACTACACTTACTCAATAATCAAATGATGTTACAACTTTAGATAGGATTTTACATATATGTCTTAATTTATCTCATCACCAAAGAAGTGCTTTCTTCTTTTGTTGGTTGTATAAATTAACGAAAATATATGTATAAACAGAAGCAACACCACACAGAGCTTTGAATTACAAAGCACCGTATGATACTGAACTGCGCGCGTCACCCCAAGACATAAGATGTTAAGTCGAATAATGCACAGTAATTTCACTGGCTTCAATGTCGTTCTCACCGATAGATAAAAAACAAGATGTGGGCTTTGTGTCAAGTACGAGAAAATTTGTCAAAATTACCCCAAAGTACCTCCTAATACCAGATGTGCGACAACACCCTGTTGACGAGGCCTGACAGATTTTGCCCCCAACAATAATATACACTCAACAGTCACACACATAATCCTGACCCTACACTAGGTTAACCTGTATGTATATCGTGTATTGTGGGTATCAGGAACTGTGGGTACAAGGGACGTGCCGTCCCACAACACTTACACCGGAAACAAGTATCACATAAACATTTGCCTCGGTGCGGGAATCGAACCCACGTCCTCTCGCTTCGCAGCCGGCTACTCGTCCACTGAGTCGCAGACTGTCAAGATATCTGATATCTAACAATATCTAGATCCTGAAACCTGAAAGCGTCCACAATCCAACACAAAGCCAATCCCAAAGACTCAAATCCAAGTAGATCGTACACACCCTTAATACCCCAATATTTGGCCTATTACCCCGCCCTGTACAATTGATTTATTGGTTATGAATCAACCCACCCCCACACCACCCCTGATGCATCGTAGCGATAATGAAAGAAAGCTAGTATGTTGGCAACGTGTGATGGAAATATGAAGGTTGGGGGGCGTGAGGGGGCCAGGAGGGGGCCTGTAGGGGGCGCTAGGGTGGTGAATTATAGCTGCTTGGTGATGTCGGGTCTTGGATGTTATTTACTGCGTTTTTGTTAAGGGCCGTTGCTTTGACTGGCTGTTTTATGCGGCTTCAGCTATTTCGGTGTATATTTTTGTTAATTTGTTTGAATTGTGATTAAATTTAGTATAGTGGTGTTTGGAAAACGCTTTTAATTTTAGTACGTGATGGGTAGGTCGTATACGAGAAACCGTCTCGATCGGTACGACTGCTTTGTTGGTTTCTGCCGCTAAATATACTGAGTGTGGTCTTACGTTTCGAGGACATTGGAGTGAATGAAAATACTGGGCTTTGGACCAACCTTGGGTAAACTCCATCGAGTATAAAAATCAAACTAACTATCAGTCATTTGAAGATATTGCGTCGTATACTTTAAAAATATCCGTCGAATTAGAGACTTTTTTCAAGTCGGTTAACGACCAATCGACCGGTGGTCGACGGTGTCAGTAGAGATAGTTTAGTGACGCCCTAATATATTTAAATTTTTAAATATGATAGTTTGTTGCCAGGGAATTACTTAAGAACATATTTTTTTTATCCGAGCACAGCAAAGTGACTACATTACACCTGATGATAATAAAGGACAAACAATGTGTTTATTGGTTGTCTCCAGAATCATGCCGGCCTGTATAAATGCTTCTCCACAAACCAGAGAGAGAATAAGCTAATCGAGAAGCCTGCGACAGGACAGGCGATGACCGATGCAGGCACAGTGATTCAAGGATGTACCTCTATACCCGCCTCAACTAACCATCTAGTCATGTCGCAAACCACTCGGGAGAACGGGCAATACAATGGCTGATCTTGCAACGCGATCCACACAATGTGTACGGTGGTGTACGGTGGTGTATAACTTGGGCGATCTGAAGATGGATGACTTTATCCCCGCTTTACCGCCCTCACCTTTTAGACTGGGATCTTTAGAACAAACTTCGACTTATGGGTCACCTGTAAATACCTTGGTAGGTGCCTCGCATGCCAGAGGCCGTCGGAGTTGGTACCACCGCTTTGTCTATTTCTGCTGCCAAGCAAGCAAGCATACAAGGTGTGTGGGTCACTATGGCAGATTTTAACACGATGTGTACGGTGGTCGCTATTCGGGCCGATATGAATTTCCTACCACCAAAACTTCGCATTTTTAAAATCATAGAACCACACTCATTAAATTAAACAAGCCCGAGCCACACCGTCCATCAATAATACCAATCATCCACAATAATTAATCAAAAGTACGGTTATTAAATTAATTCCCGCCAACCTGGCGACACGACATTTGTCGCCATCACTGTCGCGAGACACCGATGACAGATGGCATCTGTCACTCGCGACCTTTGCTTTAATTTGACAACTAGATTGTAAACACTGAAAAATGTTTCGTCTAATTATTGGAATGCTTTAATTGGGGACGTAATGGCGTCGTTTATTTTGTTATCCTACTAATATTATAAACGCGAAAGTTTGTAAGTATGGATGGATGGATGGATGTACGTTTGTTACTCTTTCACGTAAAAACTACTGGATGGATTTTAATGAAACTTTACAATAATATAGCTTATACATCAGAATAGGACATAGGCTACTTTTTATCCCGGAAAAACAGATCACGCGGGCGAAGCCGCGAGCAAAAGCTAGTAAATCTATATGTATAAAAATGAATGTCTGTATGTCCTTTATAGAATCGTAAACTATGCATTTGATCATGTGATGATCTTTAGTAAAGTTGTTGTGCATGAGCCCACGAAGGTTTCTGAGTTGGTAGGACCAATCTGAACCGCTTTTTATCCCAGAAAAAGGCATTCACGCGGGCGGAGCCGCGGACGACAGCTAGTTGTAAATAAATAATAAATACCACAGTCACACATGTTACAAGGTTTACAAGGCGGTAGGTCTATATGCGAGAGGCCGTCTGGGTTGGTACCACCGCTTTGTCTATTCCTGCCGCCAAGCAACAGTGTGTAAGCACTGTTGCGTTTCGATTTGAAGGACGTTGAAGGCAGTGAAATTACTGGGCATTATGAGACTTGATGTTATGTCTCGGGGTAACGAGCGCAGTTCAGTGCCATGCAGTGCTTTGTAATTCAAAGTTCTGTTTGGTGTTGCTTATGTTTATGGGAAGGCGTGGCGCTTACCATCAGGGGAGCGATTTACTCGTCTCATCATTAAATAAAAAAAAAACTTGAAAATGCTCTACCATAAAGTTCACGTATTGGCGCTTAGGTATTTTTGCCTGTCTACTGACGATTTGTAAACCTATATAAATATTACTACTTGTAACTCTAACATTGTTGCACACTCAAAACAAAACGGCACCACGCTTACAAAGCTAAGTAAGTACTAAATTGACATTTTATTCAATGGCCTGTCCGATTGACTGACGCACGTCACTAATACCATCACGCCGACAACTGACGAAGGATCGCCGATCGACAATTGCAGATACGCGTCAGTTTGATCGACGTCAGACGTCGGGGATTTTATTTAATTTTTGAAATGACGCGATTGATTCAAAGCGGATTAGAAGTTATGACTCGGTGGCGTAATTGTGTTGCGTACGCGCGACTGCTGAGGTCTCCGGTTCGATCCTGGGTCTGGTCAAATGGCATTGGGTTTCTCTATCACGCAATCTCCTAGTTTTTTAGAAAATCGGGCATGAAATATATTCCATATGTACGATTTTGAAAATATGAATTTAGCAAACAAAATCAGTATCTCCATTTGAACTTGCTGTGGGTTGGTTCCTGTTTGCGTAAGTAGGTCCAATTTTTATATAAACCCCGTTCTCTATTTGTTTTTATTTTACAAAAAAATTATGTTACAAGCTGGCAAAACAATAAATGGGACACCTGATGGTAAGTGACCTATACTGTCCATGAAACTGCCCATAAACAAGGAGAACGTTTCGCCATAAGCCAGAGCTCAAAATTACATTGGACTCAACACTCTTATCATCAATCGTTGGCGATCGTAAAGGAAAGGAATGTAGATTGGGCACGCGCGAGATTATTTGTGCATCCAGAAATCTCGCTCACCATACAAACCTCTTTAACAATATCACAGTTTTCTGTAAGACAACTTAGGGGTGTGAAAAAATATCGATATTTTTTATTGAAACATTTAAAACGATTTGTTTTAAAACAAGGATGTTACGAAATGTGGACCAGAAAAAAATTAAGATGCTAAAAAAGGCCATCCAAATGTCAAGCCGATATATCCATATTTGATTTTAGGCTTTCGCGATTTGTATATTATAATATTTATTTAAACGGGTTTTAATCGCGTAGTATAAATACTAATTATTTATTTAGCTTAGCCCACGTTTAGTCAACCCGTGATCACGGCCGATGCAACTCGTGTGGTGTTGCTTCTGTTTATGGGCAAGCGTGGCGCTTACCATCAAGCGAGCGCCTTGCTTGTCACGTCATTCAATCAAATAAAAAAAATGCCTAAGACAGCTACTACTACTAGTAGACAAAACTGTTTACAACATAACTCTACTTAATCCATGGCTAGTTTTTTAATCTATTACATAAAATATATTTAATATAAAATCAAGACATCTCTGAGATTGGATCAGAAGCCGTCAACGTAAGATAAAATCACTTCAAATGCCAAATAATACAATAATAAAAATAAAATGCGTAACGAATTTAAACGTGTTATAATTTCAGAATAGTTTTTTTTTGTTATGTTATGTTAAAATAATAAGGCCCGTGTTACTGGATGGACTGCTCTCACAAGACGATGAACTGCAACTTGTTAGATATATCGAAGCGACATTGAGTAATCTTTACAGGAGACTGATATAAGTTAACATTTTTAGAAAAAAAATCAAAAGGTTTTCTACTTACTTAAGTACCTACATTTTATACTGTGAGTGAGATATCCGGAGGCCCAAATATAGGAGGTATTTTGGCCTTTCTCAGTCCCTTAGTTAACCCTTTCGTTTAAGGTCAGCAACGCATATCTCACTCTTCACGATATCACATATCATCAGGTGACTTTCGATCATAAACGTTGCTATAAAAAACATTTTTTCACACGTAGTTGTCATTTGTGGAACTCTGAGAGCGCGTATGCCTGTGTTATCGTACGAATCACTGTTGCATAGTAAACCATAGAATTTATACGCGTCAAAAGAAAAGATGGGAGCCAAAGTAATTAACAACGATGACATCACACCATAGTATAGTATAGCGCACATTCCTTTTTCAAAAACTGGCCAGTCACGTCATCACCATTTGGATATAAAAAATAAACACTTCCAAAAAATCCATTCACGACGGCGTCTGACATTTGTCAATCACCTTCCCCTCCGCTGTCAGTTGTCAATGACAATTAATGGCGTCCCATACAAAGTTTTATGGAGTTTATTGCCGTGTATTGTGTGTAATGATTAATGTAATCACTAATGCAAATCCCCGCGTACATGGCACGGACATTCGCTTTGTAGTTTTGTATAAAAATTGATTTATTGACGCTGTTCTGTGTCCTTAACGACCGTGGGCGGAATTGGTGTTTTTTTGCGAATTTCGGAATGTACTATTTTGTGATTGTGATTCTTGTGAATAGAACTATGTTCGATCATTATTTGTGTGGAGAAGCAGAACGACTCATGTGTAATATCGTGTGTAGACTCCGAGTAGGCGAGAAGCTGTGAAGAAAGCGGTCGCAGGTTCGCCCCACGCACCTAGTTAAGTGTTTGTGTGATACGAAAATATTTGTTTTGGGGTTAACAATAAAACCACGTGGATGAGCCAATAGAGCAGTTGTAACATTATACTATGTACTGATTTTTCTCATGAAATTATTTGCATATCGTCGTTGCGACTTCAAAACCTCCTATGCGTCAAAATAACAATTATGAGAAAATCGATAAAAACCGTCTACTGAAAAAAATATAAGGGCATCAATGAAAAATAAAAATACAGATAATTACTGTATACTATTCTTATTTATCTCTTAATGATTTTAATTTCAAAAAAATAGTGTTTGTATTATAAAAATATTTTTTTTCTTTTATTGAGCACATAGGAGATTTTAATTGCGCTTTTTATGTCAGATCAGAGGTTTTGAATTAAAATATATCTATAAATATTAATAAAAAACGAATGTATTATTAATTAAAAGAGTGTTTATTTAAACAAAAACTTTCACTTGTCTTTGAATTCAAATCACAAGTAATAAGAATCTAAAGGAAAATAATTTGGAATACAAATTAAAATTAAAATAAACAATACTGCAGGCATTTAGGTTCCCTGATTGTACTAAAGAATTGTAAAAAGGATGGTAATCTTGATCAATCCCTTGTTGCAATTGCTGTAATTTCGTAAATTTGTTTTCAGTAATATTTAATGGAGACATATACAATCGGTTTGGTGATACTAGGCCCCTTTGGTTACATCTTCGTTGTGGTAGTATGGTCCACTCATCAATATGTCTCAATCTATAAAATACTAGCTGTGCCCGCGAACTTCGTTTCGCCATCAAAAAGCTTTCATACAAACTTGCATCCCCCCTATTTAGGCCTTTAGGGGTTGAAATTTAAAGAAAAAAATACCCTATGTTTAACCCTGGGTCATCAATTATATTTGTGCCAAAATTCATTGAAATCGGTTCTGCGGTTTAGATTTTTCATACAAACTTTGATCCCCTTTTTAAACCCTTCAAGGGTTGATTTTTTGAAAAACATAGTAGCCTACGTCCTATTCTGATGTCTAAGCTATATTATTGTAAAGTTTCATTAAAATCCATTCAGTAGTTTTTACGTGAAAGAGTTACAAACATACATACATCCATCCATCCATACTTACAAACTTTCGCGTTTATAATATTAGTAGGATTAGTAGGATAGATCCATCCGGTAAACATTTAAGACCCCTGATGTCTACCACGACTTCAGGTTTGATTCCAATGCTTCAAAATTGAGGAAGAAATCATAATGAATTGATTTGACGTCGTAGGGATGTTGTGGTCTAGATTGTCTCATCCGGATTACATAATCACTGGAGCCATATATGGGGGGTCTAATATATTTCTCAATGGTAGAATGTACACTATCAACCTCCATCACTGTGTGCCCTTTTTCTAGGTATAACTGTTCAATATTAATTTTCATCTTTTGGGCCAAATCACTAAGTGCACTTGACAAAATTCGGTTTCGGTTTTGATGTGCACACCCATCAGAAATAATGATGATACGTTTTGTCGAAGGTGGTACATTTTGTCAATAATCTATTAAGCAAGAAGTATACTCGTTTGCGGTAACATTACCGTCTGCTTCGTAACAAAAATAAATTTTAACATCTTTTGGTAATGCATTATAAACTGTGAAGTTATGGCACTGTAACTTCAATTTATAGTACGCTGAACTAGCCAACAACTTTGGAGCAAGCAAAACGCTTTGCACATCAACTGTTATAACTACAACCTCTTCATCTGTACTAGCTATAGCATTCCTTTTAGCCTCACGAGCTTCGTTTTTCTTCGCGATATGATTTTCATATTCTACTCTAGAAATATCACCAGTTAAAACTGCATACTCTAGAAATATTACCAGTTAAAACTGCATGCATAAATAACTGCAGCAGGTATCACATTGATCTTTCCGCGGTTGATGAATGCCAATATTTTTTTGGGAAAGGACAATTGATAAAATCTAGCACACATCTATCTATCTATCTAACACATAGGATATTTTACAAACCAAGTTTTTGAGAGTGTTCCCATAGGAGATTTTGTAAATCGTAAATAAAATACGATTAAAACGTCATACGCACATGATAATTTTTGCATACGATGCAGCTTTAAATTTTGAGTCGAATGGTATTAAAAAGTCAATTTCACTAAAAGTGACACATAAGAGTTTTTGAAGTCGCAACGACGATATACGTACTAAACCGTAAAAACGAAGATTGCGCAAACGTATCACTCTAATAGCACCATACAATGAACATAATGTTGACTAATTTACCTGGCCAACAGAAAAAACATCAAATTCCTTATTCTCAGTTAAAATTTCTTATAAATAAGCCTGTTTCAAAGTCTTTTCACGTTATCTTATTCAAATATAATAGGTAAGACTAGAAAAAGGCAAATTAAATTAACAGACGTCTAGTGAAGATAATTAGTATCGATTTCAAGATATGGCGGACTGTTTTGCTCCATTTAAGATTCGCTGCGAGTTATAAGAGGCCAGCGAGTAAACAAACCCGTAAAAATCCTGACGTCAATAAAAAAAATCATCCGTAATTTTGAACGACTCAACCGATTTTTTTCGAGCGTAGCTAAGAACCACTATGATTGCCCTGGCCCTGTTTGATGACACAGCAGTTTTTTTTTTTTTCAAAAATTGCTCGTTCTTTGATATTACAAAAGTATGAAAGAAAATTACGTATGTCTGTTTGTTCGCATATTTCTGCTTCACTAAGCAACGGAATTAAATGCCGTTTTCACTATCATTTAGAGAATTTATACCGGAAGGTATGCATATCACACTATAACCCATGGCAATAAGGCGGTAACATACATGCGTTGAATCCGCGCGGGACAATTAGTTGTAATAGAAAACAAAATCCCAAATGCTCCGCGCTTCCATGCATTGCGACCGCCGGCAACGCCACAATTTCATTAGGCGCGAGATAGCACGTCACATCACCGTCACGTCACCGTCACGTCAGTGTCACGTCGCGTCACGTCGCGTGTCGCGCGTCACTTACCGCCCTCGTTGGAGTGACAATTCGTTAATTGTAATATAAGGTAACTCAGACATTGCGGTGTGCGATAAAGGGGAACTATTAGTGTGACAGGTTTTATGACAAAAATTACTTTAAAGGTGTAATTATGTACGTATGTTGTCCAATACTTGTCTTGTCTTGTCTAATTGTATTTTCGATTCCAAACAGTAGCCAAAGGCGTGTCATTGTCAATGTCACTGTTGGTAAGGATAAAATGCTACAAGAATCTTGTCTACGTTGTCAGTCTTTGAGGAAAAGAATGGGGGAAGAGGGGATGTTATTGTGATGTCTAAAAACTCACTCGCCGTATTTTCTACATCTACGCACTTACGCTTGTAATCCCCGGAAGGGTAGGCAAAAGTGTAACAAATATATCCACATGTCGCCGAGTGTAATTCTGTCCCATGATGTGATATCGCCATCGTCATACCGAGTACAATTCCGGAGTCCGGGCTGAGCATTTTGTAATAGAAAAGCTCAATATCACTTTTACCCGGGAATCGAACCCGAGACCTCAGCATAACAGTCGTACCGTGTACGCATTACAACTGCGCCACCGAAGCAGTCTAATCGAAAATAATTATTTCGTCAATCATCCCACCGAAACAGTAAAACTTAATTAAGATGAAATCAAAACCCGAGTTCTTGAAAGCCTCCGTGGCGCAGCGGGCGAGTAGCCGGCTGTAAAGCGAGAAGCCGTGGGCTCGATCCTCGCACCGAGACAAATGTTTGTGTGATCCACTAATATTTGTTTCGGAGTCTGGGTGTTGTGAGACCGAAAGTCTTTCGTAGTTCCTGATACCCACGATACAAGACTTGTATCTTACTGGGTAGGTCAGGACTATATGTGTGACTGTTGGGTGTATTTATTAATTATTATTTTTATAATTCTGGACCATCTTCATTGATTATGATATCATCGATTCTGCCCACATAATATATAAGGCGAGCCACCTACTCGTCTTGTCCTTCAGTAGTAAAAAGCTTGATTTAAGGGTTGTAACTTAATATTTTTGTTTGAATGATGTATGTATGGGTAATGGAGAGGTCGCTCGGCTGAAAGCGTAACTCCTGCCCATAAACAGACAAAACACCATACATAACTTTGAATTACAAAGCACTGCATGGCACTGGACTGCGTTCGTTACGCTGAGACCTAAGATGTTAAGTCTTATAATGCCCAGTAATTTAACTGGCTTCAATGTCCTTCAAGGCGAAACACAACAGTGCTTACACACTGCAGAAATAGACAAAGCGGTGGTACCAACGGCCTCTCGCATACAAGGGACCTAGTACCTACCAATTGCTCGTTCACCGGCCAATGCTACAAAAACAGTGCTTACACACTGCTGCGTATCGCCAGAAATAACCACACAAAACGGACTCAAAACCCTTCAATGTATTAAGTGACTACATTAAAAGTCAGCGAAATAATGTCGTGCGCGACAGTGCTCCGTCAATGTCACGGCGCGTCACGTGTACCGCGTCATCAGTCACGCGTCACCCGTCACTCACCTGCCATTGCCTGTGACATATAGTTAATGAGACATTATTTCAGTATATAACGATGTTTGGCCCACTTTGAGAAAGGATAAGTTTAAATCTTATTTTCATTTACGGTTATGCTTGTACACCTGAGGGGTTGGTATAAGTGCAGTGTTTGCCGAATTTATTTCTGTCCCATAATAGGTAATAAGCATATCATATTTGTAGGCTCTGTCTAAAGCATGAATGGACCAGCTTAACTGAGCTATTACCACTGTCTCGCAGAAAACGTGAAGTGTCAGCTTGATGTTACGTTTCGGGCGATGAGTGATATTTCCGGAGGCCCAAATCCACCTCTTTCTTCATATCCGTGATTCGTTTTGTATTATGGGCGCTCATGGCTTTTTGCCGATACAGGTGTAATCTTATGTTTATGTATGTACTCAATCGCAAATGTCCCCAGTTTAAATTCAAATTTTATTTAAACATAATATTTTATAATCAATGTAATTAAAAAACTAAAACCTGACTACGAAAAAAATATAACCGAAAACAAAATTTCACTTAAAAAATTTAAGATCATATTAATATTACTCACCATACGTAACATTTTCGAGTCGTCAATCCTTCAGTGTTTAAAAACGAGAGTTTTTAACCAGAGCGTTCTACCTGTAATGACTTACGGAGCTGAAACGTGGACACTGACTAGCGGACTGGTCCATAAGTTTAAAGTCGCTCAGTGTGCTATGGAGCGAGCAATGCTTGGAATTCCTTTGGTGGATAGAATCCGAAATGAAGTCATCCGCCAGAGAACCAGTCATTGATATTGCTCGCTAAATAAGCACGTTGAAGTGTAAGTGGGCCGGTCATGTCTGCAGAAGGACAGATGGTCGGTGGAGCAGACAGGTGCTGGAGTGGAGACCACGCCTAGGCAAACGTAGTGTAGGGCGCCCGGCTACACGGTGGACCGACAACTTGAAAAAGTTGGCAGGTAGCGGATGGATGCGGGTTGCCCAAGACCGGGATGGTTGGCGCTCACTTGGGGAGGCTTACGTCCAACAGTGGACGGCAATAGGCTAAGATGATTAAATTAATGAATATCATAACCATACCAACTCATAAATATAAATTATGCTCATAAAATATTTTTATGTCTTACAAACAGCTGTCCTAGTGTCTTATGTGAACATTATAGGATATTAAATATTTCTGGGGCTATAAATTTATATGAATCTACATATTATTAAAAATATATATACCTACTTAGAATAGTGAATTTACTAGTTTTTATCGGACACTAATATTGATGGCTAAACGAATAATGAATGATGTTTGAGGTAGGATATTCATATCCACCCGGACATCAACCACTGTACATATGGTGTTAAAACCTACCATAGTGTCCTACACCTTGTGTGGATCGCGTTCCAGGATCAGCCAGTGTACATCTAGTCCTCCCGAGGACCTTGCGTCATGACATGATGGTTATTTGGAGCGGGTATAGGGGTAAATCCTTGTATTCCCGTGCCTGCATCGGTCATCCGCCTGTCCTGTCGCAGGTCCTTCGATTGGCTTTGGACTGTGAAGAAGCATTTTTACAGGCCGGTACGTTTCTCGTGACCACGGATTAACTTATTGTCGCTGTTTTTATTTGGACTACACTACGCTTACCATCAAGTGTAGTGCAGCACTTTGCCGTGTTATGATAAAAAAATAATAATAAATCGTGTTAAAAATAGTATATATTAAGTTTCGTTGTTGTTTAATTTCAGGCACCCTAAATTATATAAAAAATAGCCTATAACCAGCGCACAACAAAGATGCATTGACAGACCTTATTTTTCACAATCGGTTCACTACGAGTGACGGTAGAGTGGAACATCCATACTACATACATAGAATGTCAAAATCATTACCCTTCGTTACCGTAGTCGGGTAAAACTAAAGTAGAGCAATGACATACAACATGTTTACAACATAACAAAGACATGTAAATATAGTAATTTTTTTGCTGAAACTCACTCCCGCAGACTTGTCGCGACTATTTCAGTTTTTTCGTGATGTATCGCCCTCTTTCACGTAACCGACTGATGAAGAAAAACATACAGATGTGCAAGTAGGCAGAATATAATTTTAACAGTTTTCTACTGATTTTGTTTTAAATGTTATTATAGTAATTGATTTTTTTATATAGCTTTAAATAGAAAAGGCGGGTCACATGATGCTAAGTGAGCCCTATCGCCCATGAACACTTGCAAAATAGAAGAGCTATTTAAGTGGCAGAGCCACGTTGTAGATAGTTTTGTCTATCTACAACGTAGATCCCCCTCCTCTTCCCAATCTCTTAATTATCCCTTTTCATTAAGGTTGGATTCAGGAATGCATTGCCGATTTTTAAGAAAATGGGTGGAACTTGGAAAAACTGCAATCTCATTGACAAAGAACATACGCGACACGATGGTAGCTACCAGTTCATGTCAGTTATCTATGAGACGGTGGTACACCCCAGTCGAGTATATTTGATAATAGCTAACATTATGAGTTAATCTACCAAACGGTTGTAGAAGAGCAGCTTAATAAGTGGAAGGAATTAGAGGAGACTTATGTCTTGGGACAGCCTGACCTAGCATATTAGAAATAGTTCAAAAAAATACATAAGTGTAGATTTTGTATGTAGAAAGGTCAAAGTAAAATAAAGGCCATTTTTATTTTATTTATTTTTAAAAAACATCGTTTAACGCCTGACGCTTTGTTTGCCTCGGTGGCGCAGTTGTATTGCGCACGCGGCACGACTGCTGTAAGGTCCCGGGTTCGATCCCGGGTCGGGTAAAGTGGTATTGGGTTTTACTCGTCGCTTACCACACCATGGGACGGAAATACACTCGGTGAAAGGTGGGTGGGTTACACCTATGTATGCGTGCGTACCTCGAAATGCGTATATTATTTTAACATTATAATATTATATTTATCTTTCTCCATAACTCGTCATAGGCACTGACACGTCTTTAAGCATTAACTCGTAATCTTTGGCCACTACGAGTGCGGGTGTGCGCGTGTTACGCGGGGGGGGGGGGGGACACACAGATGCGCCCGCGCAGCCGCCGCTATGACGAGACTTGACAGACATAAATCAATTGTCAAAAGATGGCGCGCGGTAATCTCGCGAGAGTAATGGCGCGAGACAGCGACGTGTGGATGTGCCTTTAGTTGGGAACACCCAAATACTCCGAAATATTTTATTCCGAATTTCGATGTTCCGATGTTCAATAGTCCGAATTTCATAATACCGAAAAATTATAACGTCTATTATTCAAATTTACGAAAATTATTTTACCGAAACTTGTAAATACGATCTGTTTGTTTTCCGATTTTTATATTTTCGAAGAGTCAAATTCTCGATGGGTTCTCGGTCCGAAAAACGACGTTCCGATTTTCAATATTCCGAATAAATTACTAAAATTAGTATTTTGATTCAGTTAGCATAATCATTACATACATTTGGGTTAGGTTAGGTTAGAACTGTGACCATTAAAGCGCGAAGGCGAGCGAGCGAAGCGAGCGTGCCGCGGCAGCGGCCGCCGAGCGCCAGATCCTCTCTATTGTTGGTGAATCATTTGGGTTAGGTTCGAATTGTGACCAGCGAAAAAAATGATTTTATTGGAAAGAAAATATTTTTAAAACGCATTTGACATTCGTTTTTTAATTCAACCTCCTCATCTTCTTTATATATATAATTCTTCTGTGAGTGTGTATGTTCCTGAACTTCTCTTAAACGACTGGACCGATTTTGATGAAATTTTTTGTGTGTGTTCAAGGGGATCTGAGAATGGTTTAGATTCACAATTTTGTCCGCTGGACAATGTTTTTTTAATTAATTTTTAATTTATTAGTAGTTGTTGAGTTGTCGTTGCGAAGCTTGCCGTGATGACGGGTCGTATAGCGTCTAGACTGGACAGGGACAGGACAGGGACAGGACAGTGAGACAGGACAGTGAGACAGGACAGTGAGACAGGACAGTGAGACAGGACAGTGAGACAGGACAGTGAGACAGGACAGTGAGACAGGACAGTGAGACAGGACAGTGAGACAGGACAGTGAGACAGGACAGTGAGAGGACAGTGAGACAGGACAGTGAGACCGGACAGTGAGACAGGACAGTGAGACAGGACAGTGAGACAGGACAGTGAGACAGGACAGTGAGACAGGACATTGAGACAGGACAGTGAGACAGGACAGTGAGACAGGCCAGTGAGACAGGACAGTGAGACAGGACAGTGAGACAGGACAGTGAGACAGGACAGTGAGACAGGACAGTGAGACAGGACAGTGAGACAGGACAGAGAGACATGACAGAGAGACAGGACAGTGAGACAGGACAGTGAGACAGGACAGTGAGACAGGACAGTGAGACAGGCCAGTGAGACAGGATAGTGAGACAGGACAGTGAGACAGGACAGTGAGACAGGACAGTGAGACAGGACAGTGAGACAGGACAGTGAGACAGGACAGAGAGACATGACAGAGAGACAGGACAGTGAGACAGGACAGTGAGACAGGACAGTGAGACAGGCCAGTGAGACAAGATAGTGAGACAGGACAGTGAGACAGGACAGTGAGACAGGACAGTGAGACAGGACAGAGAGACATGACAGAGAGACAGGACAGTGAGACAGGACAGGACAGGGACAGGACAAGACGGGGACAGGACGGGGACGGGACGGGGACGGGACGGGACGGGTACAGGACGGGGACGGGACGCGGACAGGACGGGGACAGGACGGGGACGGGACGGGGACAGGACTGTCCAACCGGAGGGAGGTGGGAGACGACCTGACTTAGGTCGTCGAAGTCAATTAAATGTGCGACGGGCTACCTCACGTGCAATGGCGCAGTACCTCACTTAATTGCAGTTAATGTAAATAAAACATTTGTATTAAGTTTTGACCACATTTTACACAAATATATTATGTAGGTGATACGAAGTTCACCGGGTCATCTAGTACTATTATACTTCTCTTTGACAAGCAAATTATTATGTGTTGATTTGTCTTTCTATTCAGTTTTACGTTTTTATTTCGGAATTTTAATTAATAGGTATTTTAATAATCGGAATTCGTATTTTTGATGTTTCGAATTATAATTAATTCGGACTTTTTGTTATTTGATCTATTGAAACTCGGTATTTTGAGAATCGTAATTATATACGTTAGGAATATTAAAATTTCGGAAATATAAAAATAGGATAAATGATACATCGGAGTTGTTATATTCGGAATTTTAAACCATTCGGAATTATAAAAATCGGTATTTTGAAATTCGTATTTGTGACTGTCGGAACAAAGTTTGTCGTATTATTGTAGTGTACCCCCTTTAGTTATGAGTTATTTTTGACCAGTTTCAAAAAGGAGGTTCTCAATTATTCTGTATATACTTATTACGTATGTTCATGCGTAACTTCATTTAACAAGGATTTTTTGGTGTTATTTTTTGACGTGATAACGTCTTATAATTCGATAGAGCCGACTGCACGCACGAAAAAACATGACTCATGCGTCGTTACCTCGCTAGATGTCACGTTCCATTTAAGGCTTGAAGTGCGAGCGAGAGCGCGGAACGAGCGACAAAGAAGCACAATCGGCCTTTGCGTTCGGCAGCGTTCGAGATTTAAAAAAATTAAAACATAAATATTAAATCTTCCACATATCACAACAACGTGTCTGAAATGACAGGTTAGACCAGCCATCCGTCAAAGGGAACATTTTCTCCTATATCAAACACATTGAGGCGGGCTTTTTAAAACTAGATTTACGAAAAGGACATTGTTCGTCGTCCATACATAGTTGGCCTAAGAACCAAAAGGTAGGTGAATTTACTTTTTGGGTTTTAGATAATGTATACATTTGATTGAAACTATATTAAAACTACGGACACTTGAGAATTCCGAAAAATAAATAAAATACTTTCGGATTTTGAGGTTATAATTAGGCCAATAAAAACTATCAAATATTAAACAAATGAAATTAAAATTTTCTTTTGAAAAATGCTACCATTCCATCAGTATTTTCTTAAGACGTTATCACGTTCAACTATCGTCAGTAAACCGACTTTACAGACAACCGATTTTTGTATTTAATATTTCGTGGTGGTCTCAGCCAATTTGATGACGATCTGATGAAGCAAACCTGGGAGAATGGACTACTTTTTTTCATGTCGCGTTATAATAATAAAGCCCTGTGTCATACACTGCTGGGCACGGGCCGTCTCTACTGAATGAGAGGGGTTAGGCCTTAGTCCACCACGCTAGCCTAATGCGAGTTGGTAGACTTCAAATACCTTCGAAATTCTACTGACTTCTCAGGTGTGCAGGTATCCTCACGATGTTTCCTTCACCGTTAAACCAAGCGATAATTAACAATGAATATACACGTAATTTATAAATCAGAAGTACATGTTCTTAGGGCTGTTTCGAACCTGACCTTGACAGTCCATACCCTTTGCAATCGCTGCTGTCTGCTGCTGTTGTCTCGCGTTACCCCGGCTTAATCCAGGGTCCACCTTCTCATAGATTTGGCAGTATTTGCTATTATACGGGACCCGTCTTACCCCTATACCCCCCAACGAAGTTTCGCCAATGCCTCCACCGTTAATCAGCAGAGAGAATCCTTACACTGCACATAAATAAACAAATGTATTGATAAATTTAAACACATTACAGCTATAAAAGCAATTTGACGGCTTCCAAACTAGACAGCCAAAAATCAACGATTTAAGGTCAAAAAACTCGATTTTTTATTGCAAAGTTATTTTGACTTGATGAATAATAAATGTTTCTTGTCGTATGCAACCAGATAAATGAATTAATTTTTATTTGAGTCATTCATTCAAGTAGTATAACTGTTTAATTTGCAAGTTGTGTCTTTCTCTGTTGCAATGACACATGCAAAATTGCACGTGTCACAAGTATGGAATTGAATGACAGCTTTCAGCGCATGCAAATGTACAGTGATTAGAGCGCCTAGTACGAATTTCACGATATCAATTATAACCTCATATAAGCAGCGATAGCTCAGTGGGGAGTGGTACGGACTGTCGAGACGAAAGTCGCAGGTTCGAAACCAGCCCAAGAGCATACACCACTGACTTTTCTAAGTTACGTGTATATTCATTGTTAATTATCGCCATTGGCACTGTACACATCTGCATACATTTTCGTCGATACACGCATGTAGACCACGATCTGGTGTAGCACATGTATCTGTATGTATATATATAAAATTCCCGTCGTATCCATAGTTTCTATCGAACAATTATCGTACAAGCACCGCTTAATATGTCCAAGTGGTGCCGACCGGCGACCGTCGACTGCCGACGCGACAAAAACTCTGCTGCGCTGTATCGTGGGAGCCGATCGATTGATGTCACATGCTGCCTGTACCACACGTGGGATGGCGCTTTATGGCAATTGTACAGTACTCGGTTAATTACTAATGGAGTCTGACTTATCGCTTTAGCTGTTAACGAGTTATGAGACCGTCGTGGCAGTATATTTGAATTTTTAAAGAGCTTTGTAGTTAGAATGCAGGGGCATGGGACTGCTGTATGGTATGTGCTAATGACACGCGCAGTATTGCATGCGTTATTGCACTATAGGCATGCAATAGTGAAAAACGCAAGTTGAAAAGGCAACGGTGGACACACACCTATCTATAGGTGATTATTGTAAAATATTTAAATGAAAAAGTAAAATAAAACACTAAAAAGCCGAATATAAAACTAACCAATTTAAAGTCGATGGTATCAATTGGCTATTTCATCAAAATCGGTGCTGACGAAGTTTGAGGCTTTCGTCCCCAATTTCACCTTCTTCTTCTTCTTGGAATTTAAATGGGTCTACTACCGAAGGGAACCCATTCGAATACAAAAATAATCGTTCAAAACTGTCCACATTTAGTTCTGAACAAATATATAATAAACACAGACGAATCGAGAACCTCTTTGTTTTATTGTGTCAGTTAAAACCCAATGCCACATTAGCTTGATATTATGTAAAACTTACTTCAAAAAAATCACAAACTCAATGGAAAATTTAAACCTTAAAACCAGTTGATGAATATAAATAAACTTATAAAGTTTCCACGATACGTCCTCCCGGATTTAATGTTATTAAACGATATGATTAACCTTACAATATAAATACACAGTTAATATCCATTAAAACAACCAATATGCGTTTGGAAATTAATACTAAAGGAGAAACACTACGCACCGCGTTCACTTTTAGCTGACAAAATGCATGGTTTAAGTCATAAGCTATGTAACCAAAGGACAAAAACGGAGAAGTCTTAAACTTTCTATCAATGAAAAAGAAATTTAACCCCTTAGGGGTGAAATAATAAAATTTGGTTATTAATGTTCAATTTTGATCATTCTTTCACTAAAAATAGTAAAAAAAGAAAACAAATTTTGCCAATTTTTACGAAAATTAATGAAACGGACTAACAACCCCGTCAAACTGGCCTATATATGTATGTTGAAATAGACATAATTGTCTACTTCCTGGCTTTACAACTAGAGTTTTTCAAAAAGAAGGAACAACACTACGATAAATTTCTGTTTTTGACACAAACGTGTTTTAACCTATATATGCACTATGACGGTCTAGAACAGTGTTTCCCAACCTTTTGTAGGCCATAACCTTAACATTTTTTTTGTTAAATTTGTCACCGATATCTAGCATTGCATTTAAATAACCCAAAGCGAAAGGGTTAAAATCGTGTCGAGTCCATTTTTAAATCGCCCCCTTTAACTATCAAATTGCCCCCCTGTGGGGCGTGGGCCCCACGTTGGAAAACACTGGTCTAGAGTGTGGCTCTACCATTTGGAATTTTTCAAGTTTGGGTTTCCGCTCCCGCTCCCTCTTCTACCACAGTCATGTCCCACCGCACCCCAGTTCGTGCACACGTCAGTCAGCGGCCATCAATCACTGTTGCCGGTGACTGTGCCACTCATATTTCAGGGGTCGCCAACACGCACTGTACAATGGATTCAACATTTGGACTCTACGTTATGGGTGATTTTCACGATAGCTTATTCATTATTGAACTTTTAAACAAGTGGGTAACTTTCAGATTTTTGGAAATGGCTTCAGGTGTTATATTCCAATGGATATGGTTGATAAATTGTAATTTTAGGCAAACTTATTTTATTTGATTGAATGACGAGACAAGCAAGGCGCTCGCTTGATGGTAAACGCCGCCCACGCCTGCCCATAAATAGAGGCAACACCACACAGGACGTTGAATTGCAAAGCACTGCATGACACTGAACTATGCTCGTCACCGTGACACGATGTTAAGTCTCATAATGCCCAGTATTTTCACTGGCTTCAACGTCCTACAAATCGTAACACAACAATGTTTACAAACTGTTGCTTGGCGGTAGAAATAGACAAACCGATGGGACCAACCCCCGACGGCATCTCTCTCATACGAGGGACCTACCACCTTGTTGTGTGTTTGGAGATTGTATTCCTTGTTCGTGGACATGGTGGACAAACTCCAGGAATTAGAGGAACCACAGGAATACGTCTATTGCAAGTGCCTTAGCCAGTTCGTACCGGATACGATCTCGCGGAAGATTCAAGCATTGGCTTGACGTATTAAAGGCATGTGAACCAATGGTGGCAGTATGCCGAAGTGTAAGCTAAGTGGAAAGGCATACCCTCGAAATAAAATAAGCTATGCCAATGCCAGGGAGAAAGAAGAAGGTGTATTGATATTGATAAATTATATTTAAATATATGTACTACCTCGGATACAACGCAAGCATAACCTATGTGCATGTAAGATATGTCCTAACTAAAGACAGCAGACAGCCGCCGTGGCGCAGCGGGCGAGTAGCCGGCTCTAAACCGTGAGGCCTTGGGTTCGATCCCGCACCGAGACAAATGTTTGTCTGATCCACAAATATTTGTTTCGGGGTCTGGGTGTTGTGAGACCGAAACTTTCTTGTAGTTCCCGATACCCAAGACACAAGACTCGTATCTTACCATGGGGTCAGGACTATGCATGTGACTGTTGGGTGTATTTACTTATTTATTATAAAGGTAAACATTTTTAAGTTTCCATTGCTGTACTTTCTATGCCGAACACAACCAGAGTTAGTGAGCATGTAATTCCGTATTATTGTACAGGAAATCAGGTCAAGGATTCGGTCAAGGAACTACCAAAATACGTTTAAATTTATAGTTTTACTTGAAATGTGACATAAAATTTAATGGACTTAACTGAACTTCAGAATAAAATATAATGAGAAATGTTAGGGAGTTACAATTTTATAGGTAAGGTCGAGAAACGATCAAGTTACGTGAAAAGCGAGTTTTATACGGAATTGAGATTGGAAAAGGGGATAACTAAGTCTTAATTGGATAGGAAATAACTCTTACAGCACAAAACACAAGCTGTAAAAGTAGACCGTTTTGTTTACAGCATGAATGGGCCGGATCGACCGAGTCGTTACCGACGTAAAGTAGCGACTTGCTGCTGCGTTTCGTACAGTGGGAGAAATATTCGAAGGGCCAATACCCCTCCTCTTCCCAATCTCTTTAAGGTCGTCAACCCGCACATGACTCTTCTGGTATTGCGGTCGTACATGGGCAGTGCGTAAATGGGTGGAAGACATAACTTGATGGATATTTGGGCATAGGGGTACATCTTTGTATCCCTGTGCCTGCATCGGTCATCCGCCTGTCCTGTCGCAGGCCCCTCGATTTGCTTCTTTCCTCTTCGAAGTGTGAACCAGTATATATACAGGCTGGCAGGATTCTGATGACCACCGATAAACCCATTGAGCACTACGCTTACCATCAGGCGAAGTGCAGTCTTTGCCGTGCTCGGATTAAAAAAATGTTTGTGTAAGTGTGCGTGGGCAATTCACTTACCATCAGGTGACCCATTTGCTCGAAGGCCGGTGTCTGTTATACAAAGCCTCACCACAACTGACTCACAATTTATTGATTAAAAGTATGACGCAACGAAACTGGAAATAAACGAGCTCGGCGTGACGTCACGCGTCACACATCAATCAGACGTCAATCATTCGCCGCAGAGGGCGCGCGGCGGTAATTAATTTGTATTTATGTTGCCATTTCATTATTGTAATGTTTTTGTTGTTGAAGGGTTAGGCATAACAACGGGATTGTTCCATATACTGGTGTTTATTATAATCAAAAACTAATTAAAGGACGTGTTATACAAAAAATAAATAGATTTGTACTTTTTTTATGATGTGAGGCTCATACTGATCGGTAAACGATTAGCGAGTTAAGTAAACTTTGGCGCAATAGATATTCGAAGGTATGTGAAGTTTGCCAACCAATAGACCAGCGTGGTGTACTAAGGCCTAATCCTTTTTATTACTTGATGATATTGTCTAGAAATGAGATACTGTAGTAGTATTATTATATTGTGATATTTATAATAATAACTTTTTTTATTTAATTAACACCCAATCAGTTTATTTCAATTACATAATATTTTAATCACATTTGCACAAAATATAAACACGTATACGCTGATGATATATTTTATAACCTTATTCAACTGATGACGTAACAAATAATTGATTAAAATCATGACGCAACAACCTCGCGGCAGACATCAGTCAAACGTCAATCATTGGGCGCCAAGGGCATGGCTTCGGCAATGAATGTGTATTTACATTTATACTTGTTTAATTAGTGTAATATATTTTTATTAATAAAAACTCATCTGGCCATCTGATCACGTAGGTACGACATGACTGTGAGGGGGGAGTTCTGACGGGTTTTTTTTTATAGTATAGGCCAGCAAACGAGCAAGTGGGTCACCTGATGGTAAGTGATCTCCACCGCCCATGTACGCCCACCACCAGAAGGATCATGGGCGCGTTGCCGACCTTAAAGGAAAGGGATAATTAGGGATTGGGAAGGGGAGGGAATTTGGGCCTCCGGATATCTCACTCACCGTACGAAACGCAGCAGCAAGCCGCTACTTTACGTCGGTTTTCTGTGAGGCAGTGGTAACGACCCGGTCGAGCCAGCCCATTCATGCTGTAGACAAAACTGTCTACAGCGTGGCTCTACCACTCAAAGACTTCTGAAAGAATTCTGACAGTGCGGGTCATCACTTATTTTAATTTATTTCATAAACTAGTTTAAAGTTGTGTTTGTTGTATAAAAGTGGTGTGGATTTGTACAGTAAACATTGACGGTAATGAACATTGTATGGAAACGTTGAAACAAGTGAATTAAGCATCGTATTGGAAGGAATTTCCACTAAAACTCCAACAAGACCTTGAAAACGTCCACACCGATATTTCATCGTTCTTGTGAATACTTGAGAATAAATTATACTTGTCATTGACGAAATGCACAATAATGCGAAGCTATAAATTAAAAAGAAGATTGTGAAGGGGCGGGTATTTTTTATTCGCAACAACGAGCCGATCGCTCGCATGATGGCAACATCACACAGAACTTTGAATTATACTGGCAACTGGCAACGGACTGCCATTATTACTCCGAGACATAATATGGTAAGACTCATAATGCACAGTAATTTCCCCAATTACAATATGTCACGACTGAAGAAGTGTGACATGACTGACTCACAGTGAGCGTTATTGGGCTAGACTGTCATATAGCCAACAAAACTAAAAAGAAAAATAAGAAAAAAAAGGTTTATTGTTAAAAATACAATAAAAGCCTTAAAATGAATGAAAAAAAAATGATTTTAGGCTTTCGCGATTTGTATTTAATGACTCAACGATGTAACTCGGTCAAAACGTCAGAAAAGAAATAAATAATAGGTATATATACCTTCAAATACTACGCGATTATGACCTGTTTGAAAAAATACTATAGCATGAAAAAATAGTTAACAATGCTGCACGCATACACCGCGACCGTGGCAATTACGTAGCCATAGCATTATTTGCTATGCTATGCTAACATAATGCTGTATCGTGACGCAACAACCAAACCGCGCTGTTCATCAGCGGCCACCTAGAAGTGACGTACGGAAGCCAAATCAGACTTGGCTTAGCAAGATGCTAAGTCCCTCGTATGCGAGAGGCTGTCTGGGTTGGTACCACCGCGCCGTTTATTTCTGCCGCCTAGCAACAATGTGTATTTATCTATTGCTTAATGCCTAATATGTTTTATTTAGGCAGCGAAAAACTTACGCAATTGAAATCATAAAGGAACAAAAAATGTCGCAATTGAGAAACTAACACAAGTAAACTTATTGTGAATTATCAAAAAACTAATAATGTAAAATCATTTGTAACCTTCAGCTGTTACAAAAGAATAATGTAACAACCTTGTTACGTGACAAGTGTCCGTCATTTTAGTAGAAAACGTCATTTGCATCCATTGAAATGAGACAGAAATTCTCATTACAGTAGCGAACAACAATCATTATCAATAAATCATTGTGTTCAGTAAACAATTCCGGAGTTCTAGTATTTATTGAACAGGGTTTTGGCTCCTATAATCACACATATAGTCCTGACCCCATACTTTAACCTAGTGTTTCCCAAACTTTTAGGCTATGCCCCACCTTAATATATTTTTGTTAAATTTGTCACAGATATGGAGCATTGCATTTAAATAACCCAAAGCGAAAGGGTTAAAGTCGTGTTGAGTCCATTTTTAAATTGCCCCCTTAACTATCAAATTGCCCCCTGTGGGGCGTGGGCCCCACGTTGGGAAACACTGCTTTACCCTGTATCGTGGGGATCAGGAACTACGAGGGACTTATGGTCCCAGACCCGAAACAAATATTTTTGGATCTCACAAAAATTTGTCTCAGCGCGAGAATCAAACCCATGGCCTCTTGCTTTGCAACAGGCTTTATTTTATTAAATAACCAATTAATATATTATTTAAATATGGTGAAAAAATATTAAATTTAAATTACCCCAACTTTCAGTGTGGGCGAAACCTCGTCGATGAGTTCCAACCTATAGGAGCTTAAGAGGGTTTGATGGGATTTACTAAACCTCATTTTCTCCACTATGGTGGTCGGTTCCAATACAGAGTATTGGGCATTTGACTATGTTTAATTTTACACATTATTGTATATGTACTGTTTAATAATACCATAAAGAAACAATTTTGCGAAAACAGAAATAAAATTGAGTGAAATATGAAATTGCATTTCGTGTTTTAAAGCAAAGGTGAGCGGGTAGTGAGAAAATCTCACTATATACCTCGCACGTGTGTATCGTAATGGCGCGACCTACCTTGTGACGTAACGTGCCATGTCGTGCATCCTTTTCCTGTCATTCGACAACTACCACTTCCAGCAGATTTAAATGCATTCTAACTTATTTATTTGATTTATATAATTATTTTGATAATCGATTTCGGGAAACGTAACTTATTGGTTAAAATAATTAAAAAATACACAATACGATCAACATCGCGACTAAAATCTCTCAGCCCAACGTATACATAAACGCTGACGTCACAAATAGTGGTGAATTTCATCGTTCACAAAAAGAATAGCCGTAGAGGGTTAACAAAAACAATGACGCCCGGTCCAAAATACCCGTACGAACATACGAGCGGCCATTTCATGCAACCCGTCAACGTCGCGGTGGATTGATGGACGTGAATATATCTGGCCGGGTCTTGCGGACACCCGCCCACCCCACTCGCGGAAGTGCGCGTCCGTCTGTCATCCGTCATCGTCAAACGCTGCACAGTGGTGCGGGGACTGACCCGGACAAAATGTATTGTGGTTAATGTGTTGTTAATTTAAAAAAATCGTAATTGGAACTACTTATGCAAACAGTAACTAACCTACAGCAAGTTCGAATGGAGATACTGATTTTGTTTGGCTAAATTCATTCATTTAAATTGATTTTAATAGTGTATTTTTTTGCTATATCGTACACGGAATATATTGCATGCCCGATTTTCGAAAACACTGCGAGATAAAATTAGTTTAAATTATTGAATTTAGTAAAACAAAATCAGTATCTCTATTTCAACTTGCTGTGGGTTGGTTCCTGTTTGCGTAAGTAGGTCTAATAATTGATATCGGTTTCATTGAGTTGAAAATGGTTCAACGCCTGTATGTAAAAATTGACTGAAGGAAGGCCTTTAAGTGTAAGCACAACTCAAAAACGGACTTCAAAATATAACATTGAGTAGACATAAATAATAATAATTTCTAGAGGTGTTTCTCAGGTGCATGCAATTTCAGTTACCTAGCAGCATTAGTTTTTGTTAAAACTAATTTTATTCGTAAATTCTTCTGCATTTAATTTACAATACAATAACAATCGTGACAGCTGTGCATCCATTACATCATTCTATTTTTTACACGTTATGGTTATCAGACCATATATCTTAACATATCCAAATATGTAAATATATCACACTATGAAACAATTTAATTTTTCAACAATATCGGTTCACGTTTAGCAGAGAAATTAATGTGAATGCATATCAAAGAAAAAGTATTAAATTAATAAAAAAGCGCACCGAATGAATAACCTCCTTACCTTTTTGAAGTTGGTGACAAATACCATAAATTTCACCTATCCTGTCCACTACGCTTAACAATTAATGTTCTACAATATTTATAAGTTATAATGGACCTAAGATCGAAAAAAAGTAATTCATGTAGGTATTCAAACATAATTTTCAATATCACATGAATATATGTCATTACTATATAATTATTTTTTTTAATGTTAGATCATGGCCATTATCTTGTAATCAAATACGGTGATATTCGACTAATGATAGCTGATTTATAAAACCATATTTCATGTTGTTTGAACATCTGGCAAATCATTACA
The DNA here is from genome assembly GCA_949126905.1 of Amorpha juglandis. Classification (NCBI taxonomy): domain Eukaryota; kingdom Metazoa; phylum Arthropoda; class Insecta; order Lepidoptera; family Sphingidae; genus Amorpha; species Amorpha juglandis. The sequence goes on along the minus strand of OX421370.1, from coordinate 1,195,754 downwards.
CTCACTTATTTAATTTGGACCTCTATATCTTACAATGAGTCACTGTTGAACCTATGAGAAGTCGAAACTGGGGTAACATGATGGATTCAGATTTTAATATACTTATTAATATCTGAAAATTAACGACTATTATGGTCTGAAGGGTAATTTTTTATAGCTGAGGTTGGTAATGAGCAAGTGAGTCACCTGATGGTTTCCACCGCGCATGAACATCCACAATACTAGAGGAATCCTGTTTGCTTTGCCGACCTTAAAGGAATGGGATAATTAAGGGATCGGGAAAGGGAGGGAAGACAGTGATATCTACCCGGCCGACCCGGGTCATTCATGCCGTAGACAAAACTGTCTACAGCGAGGCTCTACCACTTATTAATGTCCTAAATTAAACCACATTTCTTTTTACATGACTGTTCTGAATTAAAAATTGAAATTCCAAAAGTAAACTAATAAATAAGAATATTTTAAATTTATGCTTCACATTATCCCAATTCTTAAGCAAAATGTGAAAGTAATTATATCGAATGGCGTGCGGCACAAATCCGCTAATAAAAATAACCGACATTTATTTGTATATGTACAAAAAAATACAATTTCCTCCCTTCGGCAAAAATTACGCACACAAAAAAATTTATGGCCGAAATTTATTGCACTTGGCGAGATCGCATATAATTTGATTAATGACGGTGTCAATTTCACACATTTTTTTCTCGAAGTCTTTTGTCCGGCGTGCACGCGGTAGCGGCTCACTGTGCACCCGATAATGGACACATGTCCCGTCATCCATCAGGCCGACAGATGCCGCCGAGTGGTCGACGTTTGTTTCGACAAGAGTTATACGCGAAGTGCGTTACGGATTCAATATGATCTCTGATAGTGCACACTGTATGCACAGTGTTCCTGAATTGCTAATGGTGAAGTAATAATGATAATTTTAAATGTTTTAATCAACAGAATAATACTATTGGTGGTTGCTAACTGGTGGTAGGGTATTCATATCCGCCCGGATAGCGACCACTATACCCGTGGTGTTAAAACCTGCCATAGTGATCCACACGGCTTGTTTGGATCGCGTTCCTGTGTATATCCGGTTCTCCAGAGGGGCTTGCGGAATGACTTAATGGTTGGTTGGGGCGGGTACCTGGATTTTGATGAGAGGTTACAGAAAGAATAATCCTCAATATAACAAAACTAGTCCTGTATTATATCGGCCCAATGCTGGGCAAGGGCCTCCGCTACTGTATGGAGGCCTTAGTCCACCACGCTGGCCTAATGCATGTTGGCGGACGTCACATACCTTGGAAAATCTTATAGCGTCTCTATGCAGATTTCCTCACGATATTTCCTTCACCACTATAAAGCAAGCGATAATTAACAATTAATATACACATAACTTAGAAAAGTTAGAGGTGTATGCGCTTGGGGCTTCGAACCTGCGGCTTTCGTCTCGATAGTCTGTACCACTCTCCGCTGAGCTGTCACTACTGCTGACGGCTTAATTACATAATAAGGAATTGGAATTTGAATTAAGTAAATAATTATATATTTTTTTTATTTTTTGAATGATGAGACGAGCTAGGCGCTCGCCTGATGGTAAGCGCTACGCCTGCTCATAAACAGAAGCAACACCACACAGAACTTTGAATGACAAAGCAGTGCATGGCACTGAACTGCGCTCGTCACCCCGAGAGATAAGATATTAAGTTTCATAATGCCCAGTAATTTCACTGGCTTCAATGTCCTTCTAACTGAAAAACAATAGTGTTTGCACACTGTTACTTAGCGCCAGAAATAGAAAAAGCGGTGGTACCAACCCAGACGGCCTCTCGCATACGAGGGACCTACCACTTACCTACCACACGTCTGCTTGTGATCATGTAATTTTGAACAAATTGACCTATTAAGATCATATTTACACCATATGTTTTAAAAGGACTGTGGTTCCTAGCTATATAACATCACGCTTCGACCCACGAGATCATATTAATATTTACACGAGTGAAACCCTGAGGCACTTACTAGTAGACTTTAAAAGATACGCTAATCTTGACAGCTGTCACGAATATACTTTTGAAGTATCCTTTCTGTAATTTAAAATGGAAGCCAATTCTATGCGTCAATCATACTAAATTAAATTCTGATTAAACGCATAATTGGACCTACTTATGTAAACGGAAACCAATCCACATACATGTAAATATCGAGATAAATATACAAATTCGAGTTAAGAAAAAAAAGCTTTCAAAATATAACTTCTGTCGACCCTGTGAAAAGCAAAATTGACAATTTTGACTGAACAAAACATTTTTACGACAAAGTTACCAACCCACATATCATATTTTAGAAAAACCAATGAGACAATGATCTAAAAATTCTATAAAATTGTCTTTGCTTTCATAAGAAACCATGCTATATGGTCCCTTGTGAAATATATTCAATATTAATTAAGTAATTTTTGGTATTTATGTAAACATATTTGTTTCTTTTTAACTTTGTTATATTAAATAATTAGAAGAATTTAAACAATTTTTATTTTTCAATAAAATATGTAAAATAAATGTGTTTTTTTATTTTAAGTAAAAATACGCAAATGTAGGTATAATATAAATTAACAAGGAACCCACACACAAACAATTTGCTAAAAGAAGCCAAATAAGTAAGTTAAATTATATTTGTATGCATAAAAAAAGTATTATTTACAATATTGCGAACAAACTTTATAAAAAAATAATAAACAATTCTTCACACAATTTAAACAAAAAAGCTTTTTTCTCAAAACTATCACGTGGATTGGTTCTGGTTTGCATAAGTAGGTCCAATAATACATTATTAAAATGATATTTTTTATAAACAACCAACCCTGCCCCCACTTCCCGTACAACTTGTTACATACCAAATGACACAGTAAAACCGTCCGCCGAGGAACCGTCGACCGCGGAGACAAACGACCGGCCAGCGACTCCACATCACTCCACTTATTACTGCGACCTGAACTGAATCATTTATTGTGCGTTCAGAATCTTGGCTATTTACTCAACGATGGGGGTCGCGGAGGCCCATCAGTCAGCGCGATACGAAGGCTCCGCGCGTTGACGGGTTGTTTTTGAACGCGATACACCTATGTGTAGTATTGTGAATAATTGTAATATAGTGTTATTAGTGGTTCTTTGTTGTATCATTTTGTTCTAGTGTAAATTCAGGTACTGAATTAATTCCCGGGATATTTTCGTACCTTTTCATTACATGCTTTGCTGTATTTTACTGTCTCTGTGGCGCAGAGCGAGTAGCCAACTGTGAAGCGAGAGGTCGCTGGTTCGATTCCCGCACCGAGACTAATGTTCGTGTGATCCACAAATATATGTTTCGGTTCTGGGTGTTTGCCTGTGTTCAAACTACAAGCCAAATCTTTCTTTAACATGTCTTAAAAAGAATGTTGCCTCCCTGCAAGGGCAGGTTAAAGAAGAAGAATTTGCTGTATTTGATTACTAATATTTTTTGAAGAGAGTAGCAATTGTGGACTTATTACATGCTGAGACGAAAGTCACCGGTTCGAAACCAGCCTCTAGGGCATTGATCGTCACAGTTTTCTAGTCAAGGGCCACATAGTACAATGTGATATATCACTCACCCACATTTTCTCGTCTCTGCATCACACGCAGGTTGACTGTATCTGGCATTAAGTCCGCCTTTATACATGTTTTGTATATACAGTTTAAATAAATGAAAATAAACAAATAAATTGATCACTTGATCACATCAAACTAACTCGTTAAATACAAAAAAAAACAAATCTAAAGATATACTGTTAATAGGGTTTTTAATTGTGGGACAGATCAATTTGTGTTATCTGATCAAATCTATTTATTCTCGAAAGCATTGGTTCTGTAAAAATAAATAATAGGACTATTTTTAGATGATAAAATTAAAATATTTTGATTCTTAAATAAAATAAGTCAAGTCCTATGCATACTAATACGTAGTATGTAGTCGAAGGACACTTAAATAAAAGGTTTTTTTCCTATTTTCTGACTACCTTGGGTAGCGCAGTTACGAATGCTGTCCTGAATCCTGAGGTCTTAGGTGTGATCCCCGGGTCGGGTAATAGTCGGTTTTCAATCACGATATGCTCAGTACAAGCACGGAGTCTGGAATTGTGGCCAGTATAGTGGTAGCCTCGCCCCTTATCACATCATGGGACTAAAATAATCTCGGCGAAATGTGGGTGGCGTTACACCTCTGCCTACCGTTACGGGGATTACAGGGGTGAATATTAATGTATGTATCTGTTTTCCTAGTTTTATTATTAATTCTTAAAAAGAACTTTTATTGTCGATATTTACGTATTAGAGTACATAACACAGTAAACAATATATTCTGTTAAAAAATTACATTTATAATGCCCATGACAAAAAAAAAACAATTAAAATAACAATACAGCGAACACAGTATTCCACAATCAAAATTTAAAATCCGAACTGGCCTTTTACAACCTTGAAAATAAAAACTATAATTTGAAAATAAAAACAGAAATATTTCATTCTGCCATAAAAAGATGATGGAGTGCCAGTAAATCAAACTATCCATCTAGGGGTGGGTCGTAAATCGTGGGAATGGCCTCCCCCGGGTTGTGGTCACCATTAATTTGATGGTATAAAACAAACAGTCATTTTAATTAGTCGCCATTATTAGATGCAATGACAGAACGTTGGCGGGCCTGGCTGTTTGTCTTGTTCAAATGTTGCGCGGGTTGCAAAATACCACAGGTTGAAATTGTTTATAACAACGCTGCGTTTTTTATTTTAAATATTTTTATCAGCTCAGTTATGTACATTTTCTTGTGTAATATTTAAATAATTACAACAACTTAGGACCCCGACATATTACGTTGTGTAGAAACGGAACGCCACCGATGTTCCATTTTTAAGTGCTTTATATTTGTTTTTCATTCAAAGATTAAAAATGGAAGGCCGGCAAAAGCTGTTCCGTTCCGTTGTAGTATAGTGGGGCCCTTACCTAGTTGGCAGTATGATGTGAATAGATTTTTTTATACATTTTTTATATACCTATATAGTAGGTGTAAATATAATTGTACCTTCGAGACCAACGCCAAAGGAAATGTTTTTTTACTAATGTAATTAAACTTGTGAGGTCAAAACTATTTTATCGAAATTTCTATAGGTCATTCTTTACAATTCAGTCACATCGTAATTTTTGCTTATAAAAACAATACTATAATGTCACTTAATTATAAATTCTACTTTAAATGTGTATTAAGATTTATAAATTCAATAACCTTTTATGTCCATTATGTTTTTAGTTATTTGCATATTTTAGTGTTACATACATGTAATATATTCTGCAATAAAATACATTAATAGAATTAATATATTAATTAAGTATAATGAAATTTATTATATATGTTTTAAAAGTGTTATTCTTGAAATCTCTGTTGCGACTTCTATTGTTATTCAGCAATAAATATTAAAATAATGTTGCATATCAATATTATGCGTAATTAAACGTTTTTAATTTACAGAGTGTACGTCTGCAATATCCTCCCGTAAGTTTCCATTACCTGTAGCGACGAATGCTTACTTTACAAGAGTTTGACTGACGACCCGCCCTTCACTCTTCCCGTACTCTAACCTAACGATAAATTTTCACACGCATCCATTGACGCTTGCATATAAACAACCATCTCACATACCCTTTCTAAGCCATCAATGTATACTGTTTATGCCAAATTGACGTTGTATATCATGTGCATTGGTAGGAAAAGCGCGTAAACGACGACAGATGACGTCATTAGAATGATTAAGGACAGGTTTTACGGAGTTAAGACGTGTCTTTGGGTGTACTGAGGCAGTGATTTAAGCTGCGGTGTTTGAGGTATCGGGATCACGGTGGGTTGGTGTGCTTGCCCTTAATAGATTGGTATTGTTCTCGATTTGAAGGGAAGTATCATGTAAGGCCTCACTTACATTCGTAAGTTTTACTTAAGTAAGTGGATCACATATGCGTTTATACCCGGACAAAGTTTCTAAGTCAAGAGTCAAGAGCAACTTACAAAGTTGTTTTACAATTTTCCGTAAATTGACTTACTTGAGTAATAGTTACGTATGTAATCTATACCTAAGATATAAAAAAAATAAGTCACATAGCCATCGCGCCCGGTCAACTGGTTCAGGCTGAAAGGCCATAAGGTCCTGATAATCCGGGTAAATGGTCCGGGGACTTATTCAATTCGAAAAAAATCACAAGCTCGGCGAACCGTGGGTGAATTAGTTGTACCTCTGCCTACCCTTTAAGCAATGCAGCCGTGAGCATATAATATATGTGTAAGAATATTTAGGAAATACTTGCAAAATTATCCTTTACAAGATTTTTATTTTTTCTGGGTATCAAAAACTGCAACTGCAAGCGTAGCGTTGGACGTCCACCTAAAAGATGGACAGACGATCTGATAAAGGTCGCAGGAAGTCGCTGGATGCAGGCCGCTTCCAACAGGTCGGTCTGGAAATCTTTGGAGGAGGTCTATGTTCAGGAGTGGACGTCCTTTGGCTAATGATGATGATGATGAAATTGCATTAATACAATGCAATGTCATTGAAACCGGAACATAACAATGCTTACACATTGGCGGCAAAAATAGACACAGCGGTGGTACCAACTCAGACAGCCTCTCACATACGAGGGAGCTAGCTACCTAGGATATATATCTCTTTGGTAGAGCGTCACAGCGTCTGTCCACACCGAAATTATTTTAGACTAAAAAGTAGCCTATGTTCATCAGGGATAATGTAGGATTCTAATGATGAAAGAATTTTTCAAACCGGTCCAGTAGTTTTTAAGTTTATTCGTTACATACAAGAATACAAATCTTTCCTCTTTATGTAGAAGTGTAGATTTACTTTTCATTTATTTTAGCAAATATAACCAGAATATGTAACTGCTCTGATACTCTGGCAGTGACACAGGTATTCTGTTATTCTGTACTGTTGGTCTGGTTAGTTACCACAGCTTCGTCTATTTCTACCAAACGGCAGATGTAAGTAATGTTTTAAAGACATGAACGCAAGTGAAATTTCTAGACTTTATACGCCTTACTTATAAACTTTACGCTGGTGGTAAGATATTCATATTCGCCCAGATAGCGACCACCGTACACATGGTGTTAAAACTTACCATAATGACCCACACAGGCCGGCATGAATCTGGTGACCACCCATAAACTCATTGGTTGCTGGTGATCACTGTTGTTTTTAGACAGCACTGCACTACGCTTACCATCAGGTGTAGTGCAGACACTTTACCGTGCCCGGATAAAATAATCTTTTTGCTTTTGTATTTTACACATTCATATTAAGCCATATAAGTTCGGGTCGTCAGTACATTGCATCGTTTGCTAACTGACTAGAAAGTCTCAAAGGTCTCAATTCGTCTATTTGTTTGTATATATTCACGCACTCAGCCTAATTTGGACCGATTTGAATGATTATGTATTCGATAGGTTTTACTTCAGTGGTGGTCCCGTAATTAATTTGGTTGATTTTTTCTATTATTTGATTGAATGACGAGACGAGCAAGGCGCTCGCCCGATGGTAAGCGCCACGCCTGCCCATAAATAGAAGCAACACCACACAGACCTTTGAATTACAAAGCACTGCATGACAGTGAATTGCGCTCGTCACTTCGACACATAATATGTTAAGTCTCATAATGCCCAGTAATTTTATTGGCTTCAATGCCCCTCAAACCGTAACACAATAGTGCACACACACTGTTGCTTGGCGGCAGAAATAGACGAAGCGGTGGTGCCAACCTAGACGGCCTCTCGCATACGAGGACCTACCACCTTCAAAGTCTGATGACGGAGTACGAGGGATTTAATATTTTATGTGTAAGGTCATGTCTGTAATGAGTAAGTATAATGCGATCTTGTGTTCGGATTTCAGTGTAATCAGGTACAGAAAGGTTTCAATAAATAAAAGAAGCGTTTTAAAGTATGTAACATATATATTTCTTTGAGCTTTTAATTGCATTTTGAAATACAACATAAAATATTAAATAAGATTATTAAATTTGGTAAAATCAATATTTCAACACCATTTTTTATTTTCCTTAAGAATGAGCAAAAAGTCCCTCATCGGAGCTAGCGTATACATAATATTTGTCGTGTCTCAATATCCATTCGTTAAAATGATATTTATCATTTAAAATTTATGTTCATTTTATTACTCAAATATTCGTAACATCATTTTGAACCAAATATTTGAGAAAATTAATTATATATTTTTAAATCAATCAACTAAACATTCTAATTTCAAAATGTAGCGTTTCTTTATTAAAATACATTTTAAGTACGTTTATTAAAAAATGATGTTACAAATATTCAGTTCACAATCACTTCTCGTGTTTCATGATATTTGAAACTTACATTTTAGAGACAGTTTATGTTATTATTATTATTTTTCATTATCATTAAATATAAAAGAGTTTTTCACTCGCAAGTACCGTATATACATCATCGTATATCTGTTGTTACAAATTGGAAGATTTTTCAGTATATTAAACGTATACTTCATTAAGTCGTTCATTTTCAAAGAAAAAGAGACTGTATAACATATTATCACTTTTTATTTTAAATATAAGGTTGGTTGTACAACCGATTAATGCGCTGTTACAATGGTATACATAGGTTCACAGACGTGGTCGCCTAAAATTATGTACTTAATACTAAATAATAAATAGCATCCTCCGAGTCTGTAGCGACCTACAGCGAAATTTACACTAAGGAGATTTATAATATTGCAGCCTATGACATAGTCGTATGTACAACGAGAGCCGAAAAGTATGAGATTGGATCTCCGAGATTATAGGCATCGACGGATCTCTGAACGAAAATATAATAAACAAATACCTTCAAAATATACATAAACTAAAAACCTCATTAATCCTAACTCAGATTTACATAAAAATAGTAATTAAGTAACGCAAAAGTGTTTGCCATATTGCAACGAATCGTCGTCGATAACACAAAAATACTGAGAGTCAACTCGAGTCACCTTCACACAACGAGCGAGTTGCGATCAAACATTACAACACTTTTTGCTGCTTTAACAGTTCTGTAGAATCGTTAGCAAAATAATAGTAATATATACATTTTACAAAGAGATCGAATAGCAATTTCATGACTTACGTGTTTTGATAATATTTACAAATACCGAAATGGAATTACAAGGGAGTGTGGAAGAGGAGGGCAGCGTAGGGGCCGGCGCGGACCGACCCTGCCGATCACCTATAGGCAATGTTTCACAAAATATTCACTTAACCCTACGATGAACGTAAAACGTTTGGCGTATACTTAAATAACTACTCATCAATTACTCTATCCGAACTATGCGGTGTTCACTAATAGTACGATTACCTAAATAATAAAATTGGCAAAGAGTTTCAAAATACTTAGCGTCGCCGCGGCGACCTAAACCTAGCAAGGTTTAACGTAGCAGGATATGGTATGATCACAAGTCGGCCGCGTGGACCCTTACACGTACTTGCTGGAGAGCTGTTTTGCGAGTTCCGTGTATTTGAGGAACTTGGAGTGGGGGCTCTCGTCGAACGGCTGGGAGGGGCTCCGCGGGTCCTGGGGCGAGGGCGCGGCGGAGGCGGCCTTGTGCGTGCCCGGGGACGACGCGCCCACCGACCCGGAGGCGGCCTTCAGAGGCACCGGCTCCGGCAGCGCGCCGTCCTTCACGAAATGCATCTTGGACAAGTGATGCCGATATGCCCCTTTCGAAATAAAAGGCGTGTCACACAGTGCGCATTTCATCACAGAGTCTGTGACCACGGCGTCGTTACACGCCCAGCTGAAGGTTAGGATGCTGGGCGGGCCGGCAGGCGACTGTGCAGGAGCGGGGGCGCGGGACGGGGTTGTTTCCGTCTTATCACATAGTTTCTGCAACGCGGCTAATGGGTGGCTGCCGCCGCGGCGCGAAGAACTCGGTTCGCTGGATGACCCGCCACCAGCTAAGTTGTCAAACATGGACGACAGTGCTCCCAGGCTGGAAGCTGGCTTCCTTTCTGAGCCTGGGGTATTTCCTGAACGATCACTGGCAGGGCTCCGGGGGCTAGCAGCCGGACTAGGGCCCTCGCTCTCACGCTTAGGCATTACTGGCTTTATGTCCTCATCAGCAGTGCTGCTAGGACGTGGTGGTTCCTCCTCATCGTCCACCTCAGTCTTAACCCTCACGGGCTGGTTGCTCAAATCCACGCCGTTTTCGCGCTGATCTTCCTCCTCCACTTCCCTCTTTATCCGGACCTCTGGACGGTCTTCGGATGCGGGAGTTTGAGAGCCGCGCGTGTCCGGGGTGGTGCGTGGAGTCATGTGGTACGGGTCCAGTTTTCTATCGGGAGTCAATGATTCAACTCTGCTGCCACCCCTCTCTGACATGGAACTAGATTCGCTGCCGCTGCGTTCGCGACGCCCGTAACCCTGCTGATGATGGTAGTTTCTCAACATATTCATAGTCTGTGGGTCTACCAGCGGTTTAGTGTAGTCTACGCTCTCATCTATGCCTAATCTCTTGAGAATGCTAGAGCCGATCGGGGCGTGAGAGGTGCCCCCCGGCATGCCCGGCACCGAATGTCGTGACCGGGTGTCGAAACTTTTTTCTATCAATTGTTCTATGGCATTGAGAACCGAAGGCGACGAGCTCTTGTCATTACTCGCGTTGGGATCTTTGGAACTCGGGGAAGAATCGTTCACGGAAGAGGGGGAGCGGTGATGGGCGGAGCCCGGGGAGGGAAGCTCCTCGTTGATGCTCTTGCGGCCGTCACGGCCTGTGGGGGTGACGTGGCCAGGTACATCGGGAGGAATAATGTTGTTGGACAACAGCGCACTCTTCAGGAAGTTCCTCTGACTGTTGGACATGGGCGCTCCGATGCACTGTCTGATGTGTTCCACAAATACGGCAGTTTCTATCTTGTCGCCACATTTTTCACACGTTATCCGGCTGCCAGCGCCGAAGTCTCTGATTGGTTTGCTCATTGGAACACCATTACCCTCCCCGTTCTTAAACTCGTGCTGGGCTCTCTCTATTTCAAGCAGCTTCCTGACCGGCAGCGACTTCTTTCGCTTCTCACGCGTCTGACGCCTCCTGCCACCGCTCTCGGTGATAGAACGCATGATGTGCTCTTTGTAGTGAGAATTCTTAACCATATGATTGCTCAATTCTTTCAGGGAACTAAATGCTTGGTCACAAACCTTACAGGTGAGTACTGCGCTAACATGACTGCTCGTACCAGTGTTGGGAGGAGCCGGGGTGTTAGCTCCCGACGCGCTGGCGTTGGAACTTTTGCCTTCCTCAGACGACTTCCACGAGATTATCTGTTCCTGAGATATTATATTGGTATAATGCTGCGTGCGCTGCATGTGACTCGTCATCTCCGCCAGCGAACGGAAGCTCTCTGCACACCACATGCATTTTAATATTTGCCTAGTTTGCTCCGCGCCTTTGCCTAACCATACGTCCTGGCCTCTTACTAGCTTTCTGGGTATGGGCATGTTTTCTTTTATCAACATGTTAAGATCGCTCTGGTTATGCTTTGAGGAACCACTGGATGAGGAAGAGTTGTGCGATGGCGCTGATGGGGAACTTGTGGGTGGCTGCAATGAAGGAGGAATAGGTCCTCCACCAGGTGGCGGTACTGGCATATTAACGCCGCAATGCTTAGCTTCTTTCATGTGTACCGTCAAATCAGCTATAGAGTTAAAACTCTTCTTACACCAAACGCATTTGAGCACCTCTTTAGTTTGATCAGCTCCTTTGTTTAGCCAATGTGACTGCCAAGCTGAATGCCGCGCGGCTGCGTTTGGTGCAAGCCCAGCGCCCAGTGCGGCTGACTGTACTGACCTAAACAGTTCCTCCCCACCTAACCTACTCAGTTGGTCCATTTTTTCTAAAGCCTTAGTAGCGTCGCTGGGCGTCGGCGCGCCGTGTTTAAGTTTACCGTTCCAGTCTGCAGGGACACCCCCTTTCGGAGACAAGCTGGCTGCGACGGCAGCGGCAAAGTACGGCAGATGCGGCGCCACGGGCGTCGACCACGGCGACGGTGTTGGCTTAAACTCCGCCGTCCGAGAACTTTTTCTACTAGGCACAGGCGAGGGCGAGTCTTCCGGTCCTCTCTTTCTAGTCCCAACTGACAGATCGAGCGGACCATTCTCAATCTTACTGAGATTAACAGCATCGTCAACCTCGTCGTCATCGTGAGGAGAGTCACCTCGTTTGGTGCTGAAGTCGAGAGCATCGGTGCGGTCGGCGAGGTCTTCCTGACACGACATGAGGAGGCGTTGCTGCGCTGCGGCGGCGGCGGCGCCGAGGTACGCGGCGACTGCGGCTGAGTGCGGCGGCAGTAGGGCGGCTGGCAATGCTGCTGTCAACGCCGCTGGTAAAGACAGAGCTGCACTGCGTCCGGAGTACACGGAGTCGTTGGAGGGACAACGCGGCGCGCCCGACGACTCCCGGGACAGACATCTCGGGCTCTCCCTGTAGAACAAATTTAACACGTTAAAATTTGAAACAGTTGATTTCTAATGATGTCTAGAATATGGATGTAGTTTTTTTTAATGACATGGGATTTTGATTACAAACAAAAAAAATATTCAGCACAGGCCAAACAACAGGTCAATAAACAACCACAGTCGCCGATTGTGTTCATATGTGCATATAAAGTACAATTTCAGGATAAGTAGTTGTCGCTCATATTCCTGAATTAAGTAGGAATCGCTTCTGTATCAAGAGCCTCGCTGGCTGTACTCGCTTCATTCCTGATGCTCATAACAGTCAATGGAGGCGCGGACCGGTCGACAACCGGTTATCGGCCGTATTGATGTATACATTGTAACAACACATGCATGAGGTTTTTGTTCTATTCACGTATTTAAAACGCTACGCTATAATAAAATTGATTTAACGATCTGTTTCTATAATTTGGATTCATAAAAAATAATTGCTCCGGTTTTACTTGGTCATATATTGAGCCTCGGAATCTTTAATTGGTGAAGGCATATGTAAAGTCCTGATGCGGGTGGATAGTTTAGCAAGCGGGCAAGAAACGTGGCTAATTATCAAAATTGTGATAGAAATCCTTTAATCAGAAGATAATATGATGCGTATAGTGTATACAAGTGTACCGAGTAATGGATACTAGCTAGACAAACGACCGAACGAGTTCACAGAAACATTAACAACGGCAATAAAACATACCGGCCAGCGTTTTATTGCCGCCTGAGTAGATTATAATACTAAATCAATAATATAAAAACAATTATTCAAGGAATCAAGATAATAATCTTTTGATAAAGTGTATTCGTACAATGACACGACGACCATCCTCCAAACTATTATTTACGACGCGATAAAACACATAAAGAAAAACTTGTTTTCGACACAACACTGAAAGATACGTCTATAAGAAACATATTTAGAGAAAATTAATATGTTTTAAATTTGTATACAATAATAACCCACTTTTCCGTAACATATAAATGTCATTTTAATTAGCTTTTTTTGTATCAAATTAAACTTCTGTATAGATAATGCGAAATATTCTTCGAAAATAACAATAGACTAACGATCTTATTAGCATTTTGTTGATGGAGTGAATAATTAAAGTTTTTTTTTTGGTTTTATTTGATACCAGCAGAAAATTTATTACGTAGATCGGTATCCAAATGTGGATATGAAACCGACTTGGTTTTTAGAAAACATAGTTTCGAAAATTAATTAGTATGGCACCAATATAAAGTTACTTGACGAAGAAAAAAACCATGTAATTCGAAATAAGCGAAAAATTCTTGTAAACGGGACGATAAATCAAGAGAAGAAGTAAAGAAAACAAAGTAATACGAGGTGCGACAGATTTTTGGAAAAAGCTACACTTGAACAAACACCGGGGCTTACCTCACGTGGTCGGGCTCCACGATCATTCTGGATGTAATCTTCTCAGTTTAGTTCGCACATCGAACGAGACAAGGCCGCCATCCATCAACAACACAAACTAACACTGGCTCTAAACAACAGAGAGGACTTCCCAAAAATGTTTGATGTAAACACGAGACGCGGCGCGATGTCGGCTGTCGGACAGTCGGGCGGGAAGTGCGCGGTGCCTGCGGCAGCGACGGCGGTCCCGCGTGGAATGAGACGCCGCGTGATTTACGACTACGGCCCGCCTGCAGCGCCCTCCCCGCACGCCCCTCGCGAGAACGAGACCCACGCCCCAGGGTCGGCGCGCGCGGTGCGTGCGAAAGGGACGGCTATACGTATCAAAGTTCGGGGGGTGGCGCTGCGTAATGCAAGCGTGCGTGCGATGCGCGAGGTGGACGTGCAGTGACGATCGTTCCGATGACAGGGGTCTGACGGACTGACGCGTGACGGGTCGAGCGCGACTATCGCCGATCGCGGCTGACTCACGGGCGCGATGCGGTGCGATAGGCCGGCGATTGACGGCCAGTGGGCGATGGGCGATGGGCGATCCTCGGCTCTGACAGAGTACACTACACGTAGGCTTAGAGATGTCTGCGGACGTTGACAAGGAAATGGCGCGTTAACAAAACGCCGAGACGAGTCCTTTTAACGTGTCCGCGGCAGACAGGGGTTGCGGACGGATTTACTCGTATCAGCAACAGATTTCCTGCTTTGACAAAGGAAATTTTTTCCTTTTTTTCGAGGTTTATTTACGGATGTGGTTTGCTACGGTGTAATAGCTAAGCCTCTGCGACATGCAGACAAATAGTTTGGACTATAAATCGATATAGGCAGGTTTATCATGATACTTCATATAAGGCCTTATTTACACATGTTTCTGACGTGTGTCATTTATACAGAATTTGTGACAGATAATGTTGCAAGGCTGCAGCAGCAGGCGTATTTCTTTTTATAATACCATGTTTTTTTGACTTGCTATTTACGACACGCTGTCCATTTAATTGGCTTCGTGCTTTGGATAGACAGTTTTTTAAAACTAAGGCCATTCAGTGACTGTCTTCTAAAAATTTGGCACAAAAATCTAACAGACACAGTTTGAAATCCGCATTATTATGTAGGTCCATCGAAACCCACTTTTGAATATAACAATAACAGTAAATTATCTTTGGTTTTATCTGCAATTATTTATGATCATGATTTGGCAATAGTCGATGGTTGAATCGCTCCGGAACTTTGTCAATTCTTTATCTTCAATCCGAATAAGCAATGGGATAGATGGAATTAATCGCTATGCAAGATTGTGCATTTATCGACTTATATTTGACGCCAGATATGAATTGCTTGTTGGACATTTTCACCTTTGTAACAGTATTGTATTAGGAAAATACACTTTTTTTAATGATTACTAGCTGTCCCTCACGGTTTCACCTGCATGTTACTACCCTACTCCCATGGGTCCTAGCGTGATATACATATAAACCTTCCTCATGGATCACTCTACCTATTGCTGAAAACTGCATTAAAGTCCGTTGAATAGTTTAAAAGATCTAAGTGCACAATCATTTGCAACCGACGTATTTCTTTGGTATTCAAACTAAATAGTTCCGATAAGAAATTACTGTAGTATCCTTATGAAAACGGATAGATATTTTAATAAAACCAAAGCGTTAAAAACACATACATTAATTTAAAAAAATATCCATAATTTTAATACGAAAGGATAGATTTCCATCAAACATAGCTATGAACCATTTCCAATAAACCAGCTTTCAAATTATAAAACTAAATTCCAATCTCTTCTTTTAGTCAATCTATTTTTTTAGTCGTTACGATGCTACAAACACTGACAAGCAAACAAGCAAAAAGGGGTTCAAAATAAAATACATAGCTTAAACATATTTCAGACATAATATGATTGAGTATTTACCTAAGAAATTAGAAGTATCGACAATTAGTTAAACTTTACTGAATTCAATGAATCTAATTATTGCATAAACATCTAAAGATATCAATCGATCTTTCAAATTTTGTCACCTATAAAGTTTTATAACTAACTTTCCTAACCAACCCCAAACGAGAATTGAACCCCGCAACACCAACCACTACTTCCAAAAAGCACTTATTATTTGAATCCCAACCCATCAATCACGCACAGTCCCAAACTGTCTCTTTACCACTCGGCAATGGTGCGATAAAAATAAATTTTATGTCTGGTTAACGACCAGACAGTTGTAAGTACATAAAATCGTGGGTGGATGGGTTACTTGAAGGTGTTATTTACGGCACCTCCTATTTCAGCCATGACACTTGGCCCAATGTTTTTTAAACGCTGGTCAAATATTGCATCAGATTTTTCACGGTTTTCTTATTTGATTTAATGACGAGACGAGCAAGGCGCTCACCTGATGGTAAGCGCCACGCCTGCTCATAAACAGAAGCAACACCACACAGAACTTTGAATTACAAAGTACTGTAGGACTGTGTGTTGCTAATTTCCAAAACCTTCGCCAAATGCTTTAATCCCACACCGAGTTATAAAATAATTAGCATCAATGCATAAACAACGCAGGCGTGTGATAACATCCAGTCGTAAAATGACAAGAGCCGTCGCCATTGTCAGGTGACAGTCATCAAACATCGAGGAATTGTGCGGGCGACTGGTAACCGGCGAGCCATGAGGGCTAACTGACACACATTGCGCTGTTATTGACAGCAAATAATTAAAGACAGATGTACCTACTGTAGATTATTCCAGAGCAGATGGTGATTTAGAGCCAGTTACAAAATATGCGATTGAATGTTAACTGCCAGATAACGTATTACACGACACCAATTTACAAATTACAGTATGAATTGCTGAGTTAAATGGAGTTAAAGGTTCATTGGTCGATTTTGTATTTTGACAGATTATTTAATAGATTTTCAATTAGTTCCAAAACTTGCCACCGCCAACTTATAATTGTCGCACTCTACTAATTTGAAATGTGAAATGGTCATTATGAAATTTAACAACTTATGTCTTAGTGTGACGAATGCAGTTTAGTGCCATGCAATGATTTAAATCAAAGTTCTGTGTGGTGTTGCTTCTTTTTATGGGCAAGGGCTGCGCTTACCATCAGGCGATGTGACTACTCTTTTCGTCATTCAATCAAATAAAAGAAAGAATATGTAATGTATTCATATTTTTTTCTTATTTATGAACTGATTTGATAAGTAGTTTACTTGTACGTAGTGAAACATGTGTTTTAGTATTTACTATTCTTAAAATGCTTACAACAAATTCTATAAGAGCGATAGATGGATGTTTTATATTTTTAACTCCTTCTTGTTTTACTAATTTGGTGGTGCTAAAAAACAGAATTTATCATTCACAAAATATGTGACACTTTCAATCCTAGTTTTAAGCCCGCATCTGTAAAATACAGGAATTACAGTGGCAGGCGTAGCCAGGATAATCCTTTAGGAGCGATAGATGTAAATACTGGATATATAAATAACTTACAACAATCAAGACCAAGACCTGAAGTTGAGTCACATTCACAGTAATAAGTTTTAAGGGATTTTACATTTAGAAAATGATAAAATCCTTGACATTTACCTCACAGATTCTCAAAAACTATAACAACTCGTGATTGAAGCATAAATATATTTATGACTTTAAGTAACCTACCTACGTAAACGTTAACAAAGAAGGAAAAGACCGTGCAAGAAATTGCGGTATATAATTTACTGTATTCAATAATAATATGGGTAATTGAAATCATTCGGAATCAGAATTATTTGTACGGAAAACAAGCAGGCGAGTTACCAGATTGAGAGGGATGACGTAAATCTTAGGTGCATCATCGAAATTTGTAAATAGAAGAGTGTTGGGGCGATAGAGTTATAGTCCTAATTATTTAAATTATCAGCACCTCTATCTACACTAACATTATAAAGAGGAAAGATTTGTATTTTTGTATGTAAAGAATAAACTTAAAAACTACTGGACCGATTTGAAAAATTCTTTCACCATTAGAATCCTACATTATCCCTGATGAATATAAAGGATAAGAATATAATATGCTACTTTTTATCCCGGAAAAAGCAGATCACGCGGGCGGAGCCGCGAGGAAAAGCTAGTACTTCCTTAAAGTAATGTTGAACAGAGCGGCCAGCACGTACAACTTACGAATATTTATTCGAATTGGAACGCTAGCTAGCATTTCTATGAAGTCATAAAGAAATTTATGACGTTTCGATAGAAATATTTTTCGCAAGTTCTTCGTCCTAGCCCTTCTCTACTTTGTCAGTCGATCACGGAACTATTTTTTAGTATTGATAGTAATAATAATCAATTAGTTGAAATACACTCATTACAATTAAATATCTAACAATCAAAATGATTGATGAATCACATGATGTGTCAATTAGGAGATTATCAAAAAATATTACAATATCAAATTGTCGAATATTCAATACACTGGATTTTGTAATTTTGATTAAGATCAGATAATCTGTCGCAAGGACGTACTTACTCGACAAACAAATGTTGTATAATAGAATAATGTATTACACAGATATGACGAAATTCAATGACGGATGTACATATGCTAGAAGTTTTTAAAAATATTTTTAGATTTTAAATCCTAAGATTTACTTCATTTAACGCTTTGCTATTGGAAACCAATATAAATTACTCTGTAAAGTACTCGGCGGATAGGGGCACTAGGTATTTACTCACTTGACATTAAAGCATATCAATCACAGTGGTCACACTAAAGACTCATCTAAATGGTCAGTTTCTCATACAACATAAGAGAGAATTTGACAAAGAAACCAGCATTTACGAGACCGCATCATAGGTTTTTTTTTTATCTGCATAATGCGCCCTCATAAATGCCAATGTTCTGTTATATTATCACTATTATCAGGCGATAAACTTTCTCACCAACATGGCCCTCGAGTGATTTACCATTCAAAAATATAAAATAGAAAGAATATTAAATCCAAAACACAAAGAACTGGTAAAGCAAACAATGCTGCGGCAACGTGTCGAAGGAGCCGTGGTCCTCGTCGTATGATTGATATGGTCTCTTCTCAACTAATTGACAGTGATGGAACAGGCAAGCCACTCGCAAAACCTTCACACAAAACAGAACTATATCCCAACAGAAATAGAGTTGAGATTCAAGATGTTAAAATAAGGGGACACGATGCACCGGACGTGGAACAAAAAAATGCATATCTTTGAGTGAAATAACAGATTTCATGGCTAATTAAGGAAATTTAATTAGTAACCGTTCGGTCACGGGTTGTCAGGTCATTTTATTATATTTTGTACAATGCGGAACAATTAGCTTGTCCGAATTGAACTATCAACGTCAGCCATACGTTAAGATGTTGAAGACAATATGTAAAACTAATTATTTAAAAAATAATTCGCCAAGAAAATATTATTACACGTTTATTATTACGTATTTAGGTATGCTAAATTATGTCTGGATAGGTACCACTGCTTTGTTTATTTTTGCCGTCAAGCAAGAGAACATTTAAGCACTGTTGTAATCTGGTTTAATGGCCATTGTAATTATTGGGTATTCGACACAACTTATTTCTTGGGGTAACGAGCGTAATACAGTGCCATGTAGTATTTTGGTGTTTCTTGTGCGCTTACTATCAGCCGAGCGACCGGCTCGTCTTATCGTTCAAATAAATAAAAAAGCTGTTCAAGCCCATCGTACAAAAAACAAACTACTCATAATATACGTTTCACTATCATCTGGCCCAGTATCTATTGAAGTACTACTGAAGAACCTTAGATAAATTGGATTTATGGATATTTAGAAACAAATGTTTGACGCGGTTTGTTCTGATGCAAGATACTGGGCATTAATTAAATCATACGTTCTAAGTTATAAAACCATCGCAAAGCGTGATTTACGTTTTAGATGACCATTGTTTCATTAGTTCTGCGATACGGACTTTGTCCACTATGAGATACTGCTGCTATGGTGTTACAGTACATTTTATCTTCAATAACATTATCTTTTTACAGGTATCTACTATTAGATAGATAGATAGATGGAAGTTTTATTTCGGCTTATGTAACACATCATACAGAGTTGTACAAGGATAAAATAAAAAATAGAAAATAACATAGTAAAATAGATCTGTGGTACATTTCGCCGAAATCAGGCCCCAGCTCAGCAATGTACTTTGCTTCGATTAAGCAAAGCGCTGGTAATTCTGCTGGCACCTGGTTCTCAAAAACACATTTAAACTATATACTATACCAAATGGCACTATATGTTAGGTATATGTATAACTTAAGTCATAGTATAATAAACTAATCGATTATTATTACATCTTTTATTAATTTTTAACCCCTGACGAAAAAGACGAATATTACACGATTGACCTCTTTGTCTGTTAGTTAGTATAAGACATCGTAAGCAGAAATGAATTGACCGAATCAAATGCAGTATTTTAATGTGAAAGTTGCTTTCATCGAGAAGGTTCTTAACTAAGCTTGAAGAAAATGTGAACAAACATTTAGAAAAAAAATTGGTGTGTGTCGTGGGACACCAGGTAGGAACGAAGTTCCTTCGGCTAATGTAGAATCGACGCAAATTGTAAAAAATACAAATTATCAACTAAAATAACAAAATATGTCTCTTTATTTTTGTTTGACAACATAAAATTACATAGAAATAGAATAGAAAAATAGAAATAAAAAAAAGACGTGTAGCACTCGGAGACTGCCGCGGTAAAGCTATTGTATAGCATTTTTTATCAACTTATGTAATCTATATATATAAAAATGAATCGCTGTGCGTGTGTCTCGCTAAAACTCGAGACTGGCTGTACCGATTTGGCTAATTCTGATCTTGAAATATTTGTAGAAGTTCAGGGAAGGTTTACCCGGTGAGAAAAAATGAGTAACATAAACAATAAGTAAAGGAAAACACTAAAAACGACAACTTAATTTTCCAGTACAAACTGTTCCTGGGTATGATAATAAGTAAAGGAAAACTCTAAAAACGACAACTTAATTTTCCAGTACAAACTGTTCCTGGGTATGAAACACTTGATGTTTTTTTGATGACAGGACAGGACAGGACTGGACTAGGGACCGGACTGGACTGGAGACAGGGCTGGACTGGGGACCGGACTGGACTGGGGATCTGACTGGACTGGAGACCTGACTTGACTGGGGCCGGACTGGACTGCGGCCGGACTGGACTGGGGACCGGACTGGACTGGGGACCGGACTGGACTGGGGGTCGGACTGGACTGGAGACCTGACTTGACTGGGGCCGGACTGGACTGCGGCCGGACTGGACTGGGGACCGGACTGGACTGGGGATCGGACTGGACTGGGGATCGGATTGGACTGGGGACCGGACTGGACTGGGGACCGGACTGGGGAGCGGACTGAACTGGGGACCTGACTGAACTGGGGACCTGACTGGACTGGAGACCTGACGGGACTGGAGACCTGACTGGACTGGGGACTTGACTGGACGGGACCGGACTGGAGCCGGACCGGACTGGACTGGGGACCGGACTGGACTGGGGATCGGACTGGACTGGGGACCGGACTGGACGGGAACCAGACTGGGGAGCGGACTGAACTGGGGACCTGACTGGACTGGAGATCTGACGGGACTGGAGACCTGACTGGACCGGAGACCTGACGGGACTGGGGACCTGACTGGACTAGGGACTGCCTGGACTGGGGACCGGACTGCAGTCGGACTGGACTGGGGCCAGACTGGACTGAGGACCAGACTGGGGACCGGACTGGACTGGGGACCTGACTGGACTGGAGACCTGACGGGACTGGGGACCTGACTGGACTGGGTACTTGACTGGACGGGACCGGACTGGAGCCGGACTGGACTGCGGCCGGACGGGACTGGGGACCTGACTGGACTGGGGACTTGACTGGACGGGACCGGGCTGGAGCCGGACTGGACTGCGGCCGGACTGGACTGGGGACCGGACTGGACTGGGGATTGGACTGGACTGGGGCCGGACTGGACTGCGGCCGGACTGGACTGGGGACCGGACTGGACTGGGGATTGGACTGAACTGGGGACCGAACTGGGGAGCGGACTGAACTGGGGACCTGACTGGACTGGAGACCTGACGGGACTGGGGACCTGACTGAACTGGAGACCTGACGGGACTGGGGACCTGACTGGACTAGGGACTGACTGGACTGGGGACCGGACTGGACGGGGGGCCGGACTGCAGCCGGACTGGACTGGGGCCGGACTGGACTGGGGACCGGACTGGAGTTGGACTGGACTGGACTTTGTTATATGAAAAAAGAGTTATAATTAATTCTGTAAGTTCCATAAGGTTCTAAAAGATGGTGGTGTAAGGTAATTTATCGGCTGAATTGAGTAAGTATCCAATACATGGCGCATACTGTATTGAATGGTTTACTACAATATAATTTAACCTATACCTTAGGCACAGCAACGCGTGGCCGGGTCCGCTAGTTATAAATAAAAACTTATTAATTTAGACTTAGACTGGCTACTAAACGGTGGACGGCCGTGTTCTATAATCAAAAATTCAAATTCAAATTTCAAACCGCGTCTACATTTCCAAATGTCATAAGTTATCTATCTGTTTTATTAACGGAATTTCGACTTTAACTTTGTGTGCTAGATATCAAATTAAGTTTAAAAAAAGTCTCATTTAACGGTTTTATTCCACGCATTTTTTCCACGCATTTTTTCCACGCATATTTCTTACGGTTTTACTATCACATTTTTTTCAGTTCGGTCACGCAGCGAAATCCCTATCCCCTCCAAGCCTGCCGTAAGGAACTTCGTTCCAATAATGATGTTCTTCCAATTAATGATGGAGGTTTTTTAAAAAAAATGGTTATTCTTATTTCTGTATCAATATCAATATACTTGTGGAAAAGATTCCAAACTGATGAAACACGCGTACATTTCGACGAATAGATTTAATTAAACAACTCCTTAAACACTTGTGTTACAAAACCTTTGTTTCACGTTTGATTAACGACTTCAATATAAACACCATTTATAACGTTACAATAAAATCGCCTTGAAATGTGTCACCAAGTTTTGTGTGTCATTTTAACATACTTTTGTTTAACGGCAATATTTTAGAACTTAATTGACATCTGGGATTTTGAAATATCGTCAATTTGAACCTCAAAATTGGATTTCTTTTCGAATTTGTTTTAAAAAGTTTTTTGTAATACGAAATCTCGGCTAAATTTTAATATGAACCTCGAGTATGGTTTCATTAAAATCTGATGATTTAATATGAGAGAGAAAATGTGAAACTCCTCAACGGATAGCAAACTTGCAGACACCATATATCAAATTAATTTAATTTACGTAAAATAAATCAAATACCTTTACATCCGTTTGAGACGTTTTTTAGTATTGTATTTTTATAGCATAGACCGGCAAACGAGCGAGTGGGTCACCTGATGCTTAGTGATATTCATCCATGTACGCCCACAGTACCAGAATAATCATGTCCTTTAAGGTCGGTAAACGAAAGTATGTTTTTTATTTAGTGATTGAGAAGGACAGAGCGATTTGAGTCTCCGGATATCTCAATCATCGTACGAAACGCAGCAGCAAGATGCTACTTTACGAGATTGCTTATTTAGATTGCTATTGCACCGATGGAGCCGGCCCATTCCTGTAGACACAACTTCAGAGCGTGGCGCTACCACTCAAAAATTAATCAGGATATAATTCCTATTAGCTACTTCACGATAGTATTGAGGTAAAATTTTGCACGTCCGATATTGATGATATGATTATCAACATTGAAAACAATACATATTCGATTGAATGCTTTACGTTTACAATAACACGCAAGATAGACCTGACATCACAGTGAGATGCGACTTAATTATGTCGTGAGCAAAAAATCAATATCAAATCTTAATCATAAAGATCGCAGGAAGTCGCTGGATGCAGGCCGCTTCCAACAGGTCGGTCTGGAAATCTTTGGGGGAGGCCTATGTTCAGCAGTGGACGTCTTGTGGCTGATGATGATGATGATGAGCATCTCGATCTAATGGTGCAGGTAAACGACATCACACACGTAGAGCAACCTACACGTGCATAAAGTACCGAAATTTGAACAAGTCACTACAAATACTGGCACTGTACAAGGTGGTAGGCCCCTCGTATGCGAGAGGCCGTCTGGGTTGGTACCACCGTTTTCTATTGCTTCCGCCAACCAGCAGTGCGTATGTTTTTATTTGCGTGAATTACCAGACAAACAGATCGCTTGCCTGATTGTTAGTGCTAAGCTTGCCTATAAACAGAAGCAACACCATACAGAACATCGTATTTCAAAGCACTGCATGATACTGGCTCGTCACCCAGACATAATGCCTAGCAATTTCACTGGCTTCAATTTCCTTCAAACCGGAATTCAACAATGGTAACACACATTTTTGTCCATGTGGGGAAAAGCCTGATTGCGAATATCATCCCAAGCAGCATGAAGGATAGTTATGCTAAATTCCGGAATTATGGTATTCTGCTGCTGTAATGTCTTTCGAGTTCCGAACGTCATCCAAACGATCGCTGGATTTAGTCCGTAACTAAAATCTCTACCCTGTTATACCGACCTAAAAACCCGCCATGACCCTCTTCAGTGCAAGTCGGATGATCCCTCGAGATCATCCACCACTTTGGATTGCTGCCATCTCTGCGCTGCATTGCTTTGCTGACCATCTCTTTCTTAGGAGGAGATTCAGAAGCCCCTAACATTAAGGACATGTCTCAGCGCCTCTAACCGCACGACATTTTCTTAATGCGATCCAACTCGGGGTCACACAGTAAAATGTACGATATGGATAAAGTCTGTGCATCCCCCGCTGTTGCACATTTTATATTAAGACCGTAAGAAATTATAATTATGATCAAAACAGACGACAAAAGTATATAAAAAGTTAGCCTATTACACACCGAAATTTAGTTTTTCTGTAATTATTTTGCGAAGGTTGTTAGGTGGGTCATTGATTTTAAAAGATTTAGTGTGTACATCGGCTTAAAACATGACCTGTAATTTTAAGCGTGATAGAGATGATTATTTATGTAGTATCAGAAACAACATCGTTATTCTCCATCCTACACACCAGTACTGTTGCTTGAAATCCAACATCCAAAATAAACTGAACTATTAACCAAACATTAGTCATACAAATTGACGTAAAACTGATATGTACCCTCGTGCGTTATTTACTAAAACTGTAATCTTAAAACCATTAATTTCTCTCAATACACACCATCATTGGTAGACCTTCTGACAGACTGGGGTCTTTCCTCAAGCAGGGTCCGGAGTAACTGGTGTATCGGACAGATGACAGGTGCCCACAAAACAATGGTGCGTTGATGTCAGGGACCACCGTGGCCGAGACAATGCCCGTTATGGGTTCATTGTGTTGAAATACTTTGATATTGTCGCCACCATGATCGGTCAATGAAAAGCTAAGACAACGATGATTAGGAAGATACTTAAACGTTCTAGATTGATTAAAGCTCAAATCTGCCTTCCTTAAAATCCGGCATATCTCACTATGATTAGAGTGACTGGTTGTAAGATATTTAATTTTATAATTAATCTGTAGGCGATTGCAACCAATTAGCCTTATTTATATTTATTCACTAGCACCTCCAGCTAAAGGTACACCAGAAACTATTACAGTAAAATGATATAATTTTCGACACTCATTGACTGCTTTGAACTTCTATTAATTTATAAACAGGTAAAAAAGCCTTACTTAGAAAATTCTAATTCCAAATGGAAAAAGAAATGCAACGTACTCATATCATCAAATTTCGATAAAGTTTCCTAATAACGAATGGCTTCAAACAAAATTTGTTGCATCAGTAAGTGACCATTCCTTAGCTATGCTGTACCCATCAAATCCTTACAAAGTATTCTAAACAAAGTAAATAACAACTAGTAAATAATAACTCAAGATAACAATATCTGCAGGAAGAGTTTTTTTTTTTTATGGCAAAAACTATTTGTACCCGACTGGAAGCAACCACAGTATACATGGTGAAGAACCAGCCATAGGGGCCCATTGCAGTCGAGGATATCCAGTAATTTCAGATCAACATAATTCTGGCGATTGACGAAGGATATTGTGACAGTTGACATTACAGATGAAATACACTTTGCATGCATTGTATACAGGCAAATTGAATACATTGTATCTGATAGAAGCTACATCAGATACAATGTATTCAATTTGCCAGGATAAAAAAACCTGTAGACACTCACCTCTCAGCATGGGGATCCTGTATCAAGGTGGCAGGGATGCTGTGCTCGATGTCGTCCCGCTCGTCTGCGGGAGAGGCCCGTGACGCGGGTGACGCGGGGGAACCGTCTTCCTCCCCACGCTCGCCCCGCTCGGGCCTCTCCCCCCTTTCACTTCGTTCCTTCACACCGCTCTCTGGGCTGGTCTCCTCTTCTATGGACAAAGAGAAGGTGCTGTTAGTTTAGGGTACTTACAAATATATAAATTTCAGTCATTTTCAAAAATAGTATAATAACTGAAGGATTTCCTCATTCTGCCCTGAGTAGCAAGGTTTCCATTCAATTTACAGAAATCTGGAACATTCCTTGATCCTGTATGTAATCCAAAAGTTATTTCTTTTATAAGACAAAAGAGTTAATTCTGTTATCAGGTACTATACTAAAAAGAGATTGTCTTTCAAATCTCAGCTAATTAACTGAAATTTCCACTGTCCATAAAATTATCATTCTATTTATAGAAATGCACAGGATACCGTAAATCGATTTTGAACTAAAATTGGGCTAAATTAAAAATGAATACATCATAGATCGTCCTTATAAGAAGGCCCCGTAAAATTTTAGCCGGTACACTAACATACTGTCTTAGAAAATAAATAAATAAGTCTATAGCTAAAACTAGTTCCGACATAGCGTCATCCTCCTACGCAGTTTGATCTTATTCTCCTTAAATACCTGTGACGCATTCGAGATAAAAGCTTCTTTCATCTTCTTCAACTTGCCGTTGAATTAATACTGCACAATAGTTGGACCTACTTACGCAAACAATAACTAACCCACAGCAATTTCAAATAAAGATACTGATTTTATTTTGCGAAACTCTTTAATTTCATTTGATTTTAATACTGTTTATTTTTGCAAAATCGTACATGGATATTCATGCCCGATTTTCCAAAAAACTACGAGATAAAATTAGTTTAAATTATTGAATTCAGTAAAACAAAATCAGTATCTCCATTTGAACTTGCTGTGGGTTGGTCCCTATTTGCGTAAGTAAGTCCAGTTTATAGTGTAAGACATGTTAGGAATAAAAGCTATGCTTGTTCCTTCATTGTCCATTAGTTAATATTTTATACGCCTGACTGACGAGACGAGTAAACCGCTCGCCTAATAGAAGTCCATAGTAGCAACATCGTCCAGAACTTAGAATTATAAAGCAGGTATTGCATGAAAGCGGTGTTTTTTTTTTGTAAACTGAGAAAATAATCTAATGGTAAATTCCCGAGTGAGCAAAAAAGTCAAGATTGATGTCACTACTACACTAAAATAACAGATGTCCTCAACTGTGATTCAAACCTCATTTGACCTCACCAAGTGGGCGATGTTTTAACATCTGAGCTCCAATACCTACACGTGTTCAAATAAAACAAAACACAAAGCTCTAGATATCATTGCATATCGATAAGAATCGATTAATGAGGTATCATTCGGAAAAAACCCCAGTCGTTATACATCTCGACAAAAAATATGAGGCCACAAAACAATTAATCAAGATAAAAACGACACATTAAACCTATTTAGGTTGAATTAAAATTAATAAACACATACGGATAATGTTTTATTGCAATCGTCTGGCAATATATCGATTATCATGGGACGATCCGTGTGTTCGTTGTGGATAGTCATGAGGATATGTTTTTAGGTAAGCTACCGAGGCAGGGCGATCACTTACTATCAGGTGACCCACTTGCTCGTTTGCTTCTGTTAACAAATATTGTCGTCAAATTAAGTGTTTATATATCACGTGGTAATATTAAGAAAAACGATAAAAAATAATCAAATTCGACACAAGTAAATATTCGAGCGTGACACAAAAAAGTGTTTGTTTACGCTTTTTAATTTACACGTGTATATTTTTAATATGTGCCAGTTTTTTGTCTAATTAATTTGAATGTGGTTTTTATTGATGTATTCAAATTAGGCTAACTTAAATGATACATTTTACCCGGATGCGGGTTCCTTTCTCGCGCCAGGCATAATATTTTTGTACAGGAAAATGTATGGTGTACTTATATTGTTAAAAAACGGTCCCCTAAGGTACCGACAAACCTAATTAAGCAAGCGAACTGCGGGCTAAAGATAGTTATAAAAAAAACTCTGTGGCTCACCGTAGCCTTGTTGGTGTACTAGCAAGGTATACCACTAGCAATCAAGGTTGTGTGCGATTCGGAAAAATATATTTAGATCAGAAATCTCTCAGAAGAAAACAATTTTAATAATTTATATCAGCCCTTATCAAAGAAAACCCCACAAACACAACTAGTCTAAGCGCACGATAAAGCGATATTAACCGATAAAAAGTGGGGGGAAACAACGAAGTCGTCATATTGTTGCGCAAATAATATGATTGATTGGTGGAGTTAGTCACCCGACTCGGATCAATTATTCATAGTTTAGCTATCAACTGACATAATTCTCGACGATAAATCGTTTGACGGTATCGACGTTTTATCACTTCGGGCCTCATAATTAGAGCGCGATCGCCGCGTGGATAACGTTTGGGACGATAGCGAATGGTTTTTGTTTTGTAAGTTTTGAGGATAGTCCTTGGAATTATGCTGTGTAGTCTTGTCTACAGGGGGACAGGAGTAGATTTTTATCCTGGCTCGGCAAAGTGACTATACTGAACCTGATAAGTACAGTATAGTCGGAGTATTATGTTGATCGACGAGAAAAATTACTTACTTATGCCTGAAGTTACTTTCTTTATTTTCCTCGGAAGAACCGGATATACACTGGCTGATCCTGGAATGCGATCAACACAAGGTGTGTGGTTTGGCAGGTTTATATTTATAATGGCAGGTTTGTTACGTAAGTAACTTAGAAAAGTCATAGGTGCATGCTCGGGCTGGACTCGAACCTGCGACTTTCTCGACGGTCCATGCCACTCCCCGCTGAGCTATCGGTGCTTACTTGCTTTTCTGTTATGGGTATAAAAATGTGGAAAGCGTATACATTGTTAATAATTTTCGGCCTCGGGCAATTTGAAACACCGAAAATTGGAACAGGCTCAGTACATCAGATGCGCTCGCTCCTTTGATCCCAATCAGAGTCATTGAAACAGTATGGATGTGGTGCAACACCGCCACCGCCTCTAAAAATTTTCCGCCCCTTATTCACTAGGGTTTTAATGATACTAAAATGTAAGTGAAATGGAATCTAAATTCTGTGGGGCAAAATTTATACATTTTAGTTGAATCAAATGTTGGTTTAGTTGGAGTGTAAGTGGTCCACTTAGGCCCAAGGCCAACCTCACCTGCACGTGGGACACTCTGCGAGGGCCTGACCCTTCAGGCGCCCAGGGGGCGAGGTGTCCCATGTAATACCGAATGCACCGGAAAATCATGATGGGAAGGCAGTAAGAAAGAAACTGGGTTTAATGATAAGTGTTAGTTAGGAAACTTTAAACTTAATTTCGAGGGGGACGCTTTTGTCCGAGACATATCTGCGTTATTTCTGACCTTGTACTATTATTACTGAGAGTAGAAGATCATCTTGTACAATTGAACCTTCTTAAGGAAATAGGAACCAACCCACAGCAAGTTCGAATGAAGATACTGATTTTGTTTCGCTAAATACATTAATTTAAATTGATTTTGTTACTGTATTTTTTTGCATAATCGTTCTTGGAATATATTTCATGCCCGATTTTCCAAAAACTACAAGATAAAATTAGTTTAAATTACTAAATTTAGCAAAACAAAATCAGTATCTCCATTTGAACTCGCTGTGGGTTGGTTCCTGTTTGCGTAAGCGTAGCTCAGTCTACTCTCTAGTCTCAAAGGTGCTCATTTTTCAAAACCACTTTCCACAAAGCCTATTTCATTTCTTGTTATAAATTACACAACCCTAGCTATACTAAAAATGCATCATATCGGAACAAAGGACGAACAACTAAGGACGAGTGTGCGAGCAATACGCCGCGGGCGGATGCGCCGGTACAACGAACAACGCGTCTTTACCGGCCAAAACGGATTGACACGCTGCGTTTTAATCAATTAGCGAACAGCAACGCGGTTTACGAGCCAGTGGACAGTGAAATAAACGGATCGCGGCCCACCGGCGCGGGTTTCGGCGCTCTAGAGTTTCACAAAAAACAACGTTACCGGCTTTTCGGATAACTTCATAATCGACGCGAAAGTGTTGTTCTTTTTATTCGCGAATTTTTAGTTTCGGTCAAACGGCGTCGGCTTTGTGCGCGGTTCGGATTGTAATCGACTTTTTGTGATCTCTTTGATTTGTTAGCTTTTCTGAAAGTCGGTTAATTCGTCAGTTATCTATATGCGTTTAAATGTTGATTTATTGTATTTTTACTTCATATTCATAAACACGGCAATAATAATTATACTTGTACTAATCTCTTTAATATGATAATAATAAATTACACCCAACAGTCACACACCTAGCCCTGACCCCACAGTAAGATACAAGACTTGTGTCGTGGGTATCAGGAACTACGAGAGACTTTTGGTCTCACAACACCCAGAATAGAAACAATTATTTTTGGATCAAACAAATATTTTTCTCGGTGCAGGATCGAACCTGCGGCCTCACGTTTCACAATCGGCTACTCCCCACTGCGCCACGGAGGTTGTCAAATATTTATCATTTAATGACTAGAAATCCCTCACAGTTCCTGATACAAAGTCCCACACACAGGTTAACCTAATGTGGGTTAGGACTGTATGATTGTTAGGTTGGCAATTAGTTTTCTGTTAAGTTTTCCATCTGCTATTTTATTCCAAACACAAATAAATAGAATAAAAATAGTCAGTCAAGCTAATATTCAAACAGTACCAGACACTCATATCCTCACTTCGAGAATTTCTGCTATATTTTTAAATCGTATAACAAATCGCCGTGTTCACCAATCAGCGACCGTATCTAATACCAGTTGTCTTAAAACATGCACGCCAGCTGCATCTGGGTCATCGATATTTAATAATAAAAAAGGATTACCAAAAATGTCAAGGTTCATTAAAATATCAGCCACAATTTTGAACAAACCATTATAATTAAAGTGTAGTTTATCACGAAAGGGAATCGAATGACGAGACCAAATTTCGAAGACACAACAGACAATAGTCGAATTTCACCAGAAATTGACCGTTCAATACAAAAGCACAGATAAACGACATCATTCCGAATCGATTGGATCCGTTCTAAAAACCTGTGAATTCTGATCGATATCTGAACGTAACTAAATATCGATATCATCTGAAGGTTTTTACTATTTAAAATGTTGATTATGGTTAAATTTATTTACGCTCGGATCGGTTTAAAAGACTTAGTAAATATTAAGAATTTGTTATATTAAGTTCTGAGTCGTGTCGCTCAGCATCAGGCGAGAGGCTTACTCGTCTCGTCATTCGTTGGTATATTAAAAGAAACGGATGACCAAATAGACGGACGAGATTAATAGCGTATTCATATCCGCCCGGATAGCGACCACTGTACACATGGTGTTAAAATCTGTCATAATTACGCACACAACTTGTGTGGATCGCGTTCCCCGATTAGCCAGTGTATATCCGGTTCTCTGTTCTTGTGACATGACTAGATGGACTACTTCTTCCCTATTCTGAGTGTGAAGAAGCATTTATACAGGCCAGTATGATTCTGGTGACTACCGATAAACTCATTGTTTGCCAGTGATCGCTGTTTTTTTGGACTGCACTGCGCTTACCATCAGATGTAGTGTAGACACATTGCGGTGCTGATAAAATACGAAAACGAGGCAAACAGTGGTACACGAGGTTTGAGTGGTAGAGCCACGCTGTAGACTGTTTTGTCTGCAGCATGAATGGGCTGGCTCAATCGGGTCATTACCACTGTCTCACAGAAAACTGACGTAAAGTAGCGGCTCGCTGCTGCGTTTCGTACAGTGAGTGAGATATCCAGAAGCCCAAATCCCCTCCTCTTCCCAATCCCTAATTATCCCTTTCCTTTAAGGTCGGCAACGCGTCCATGATTCTTCTGGTGGTGGGCGTACATGGGCGGTGGAGATCACTTACCATCAGGTGACCCACTTGCTCGTATGCCGGCCTATGCTATATAAAAAAAAAAACAGGCAGAAGGTGTAGGCTTAGTAATTTGACATCCTGGTAGGGATCCCTAAAACAAACCTAATGACTCACTCCCAAATTGATTAGATTGGCATAGCAACAGCAACATCGTTGGATCGTCATTTGATTAAACACCTATTAATTGCGGATACAGATATGAACCAGGATTTAATATATCCATCAATCATTGCTGTATACGGCAAACATGATCAACGCCTGTAATCTACGATGAGGTAGCCAGAAATGTAATCTGTACACCGTGTCGCCGAGCTAAATTTCCATCCCATGATGTGATAGGAAAATCCCCTCGCGGCTATCATCCGAGTGTCTTCGCAAAATTCTCACATACTTCGGTCACATTGCAAGGAAAGACAGTGGCAACCTCGAGAAGCTCATTGTGACCGGCAAAGTAGATGGGAAAAGGCCTTGAACTTTCACTGAACTGATGAAAAAGGGTGCGAAATATTATTTTTCTGGCCAGATTTACTTGAAACTAGTTGTAATGCTCTTTAACATAAGTTGCAATTTTTCAAATTATGAAATGAGCAAGTCGCTCGCCTGATAGTAAGCGCTACGCTTGTCCATAAACACAAGCAACATCACACAGAACCTAGAATTAGAAAGCAATGTATGGCACTGGACTGCGCTTATAAGTAATTTTACTGGCTTCAATGTTCTTGAAACTGAAACACAACAGTGTTTGCACACTGTTGAATGACGACAGAAAGAGACAGAAGATTGCAGCAGCCCAGACGGTTTCTTGCTTACGAGGCACCATTCACGTCTTCGGAATAGAGGAGATAAAGCTTATGTATGCTTCATTTGTTTTTGAGAAAATACATACAGACATACGTGTTCGAATACAGATACTACTTACTGCGTCGTCGGTTAGAAAAGCCAGCTATCCGCGGAGTGACAAGTGACAAATTGGTACAAAGTGAAGCTCGCTCGTATCTGAATACTTGTTGCTCGTGACGAGAGCCGTGAACTTGTCGGAGGGTCGGAGGGAGATGCGTCAGCCATTAATATCGTAGAAAAATTTGTTATTGATACTTTTTATTCAAGCACGGCAATGTGCATTACACCTGATGCCTGGGCCTGCGACAGGACAGGAGGTTGAGCTATGCAGGCACAGGGATACAAGGATGTATTCCTACATCCGGCCCAACCATCAAGTCATGTAAAGCGCCTCAGAAGAATCGGATAAACACTGGCTGATCCTGGAACGCTATCCACACAGGGTTTGTGGATCACTATGGCAGGTTTTAACACCATGTGTACGGTGGTCGCTATCCGGACAGATATGAATATCTTACCACCAGCTATTCCTATTTTACTATGAGAAAAAATAATCATAATCAATCAGGACCTTTTCCGTTGTTCCGAATAGACATTCCAGCGGGCGGAGCGGCGAGTAAAGCTAGTTTACTAAAAATGCAGTGACGTCCTACAGCGACAATAATTGATGATGATTTGATGTTAATCAACATGTGGCGGAACGGGTGAACGAAAAATGATGAATTTGTGATCAGCAATTATTGTCAATTTGTGGCCACAAAATATGGCGCGAGTCTTGTCCCGCAACATGTGGCCGGTAACCCCAACATTATTCGCTCGTTGATCGTTACGAGATATCTCTACCAGTGGATACCTGTTACCATAGTTTAATAATATACATACGTTGCACATATCTTCTTAACTCTAGTTATTTAACGAGTATATCTTATTAGTCTATACCAAGCAGTTTTCTAATACTCTACCAATAAATCTTATTCTGAAAATCTCACTTGGTAATCCATTTTTCTTCAAGTAAATCTATTTCACAATATAAAGTTAGGTGCACAATAAATTATTCAAGTAAGGCTGGCTAATAACTCTAGGCGACGCTATCGGTAGGCCGTGTGCACCTCTCAGCTATCAGCGGGGCGAACATAGGCGCCGCCGACAGCCTGCTATCAGTAGCTCAATAAATCACCATGGAAAATCTAAATACATTTTTAATACGAAAAATAAATCGATTAAGAGCATGCTGCCTAAAATATTTCGTGCGTTAGCTCCGCCCATCCACCCCGCTACCCTCTGCACTTGTACGCAACGCGTCGTTTCGCGCGTCGCTTGACGTTATAGTAGTGGGCATAAATACACGGAGACTTCTGTACATAAATATTTTTTTAATAATATATTTTGTTTTGAAAGACAAATGTTTTGTTGATATAATATAACAAAATTGTATCAGAGCTGTGTCTGTACATTTGATATGTTTAAAAAGTAATGATAAACATATTCGATTACAGAAATATATATTTTTAATTATCTTGTCTGTATGTTTGTGCGTGTATTGTACACGAAAACCCACTGAATGGAAATATGAACAGGATTATCGCAGTTTGTATGCATATTTCCAAACTTAGAATCTTTGATGCTTTTTTCACATTTTTTAACCAATGGAAAAACAGAGGAGGTATATATATATACAGACGAATTGCGAACATACATTTACATTACATTTTGAGTGGTAGAGCCACGCTGAAGACAGTTTTGTCTACAGCATGAATGGGCTGGCTCGACCGGGTCGTTACCACTGTCTCACAGAAAACCGACGTAAAGTAGGGGCTTGCTGCTGCGTTTCGTACGGTGAGTGAGATATCCGGAAGCCCAAATCCCCTCCCCTTCCCTATCCCTAATTATCCCTTACCTTTCAGGTCGGCAACGCGCCCATGATTCATTCTTCTGGTGGTGGGCGTACTTGGGCGGTGGAGATCACTTACCATTAGGTGACACACTTGATCGTTTGCCGGCCTATGCTATAAAAAAAAAAGTACAATATATTTGTTTATTATATGTTCACGCATAATGCCGCTAAATGTAGACTGGTTACAAAAACATAAAGAAATTAATTAAAGAAATTAATGTTATTTGCGCCTTTTGAGTGTTTTTTCTTTTTTTCTTCTTCAAAATTTAAATGAAATATATTTTCGTTTGAACAAATGTGTTGGTGCTATTTTAAAGAAAATTCATTTATTTTTTGTTTTATATACACATGGTCCGGGTTCCCTGGGCCAGCTGATCCACTTGATTACTATCAAGCTAATTTTCCGTGAGTAGCTTCGTTTCGATGAGACGCCCAACAATTCCCTATGCGAAAATTCTCTATTGTGGTAGCTAACAGAGGTAGCAAGGATAGAATATTTCGATTTGATGATACTCAATTTTTTTTTTATTTTATTTGTAGGACAATATGACTGTTAAATTATATAAATATGAACTAAGTAAAAACAAAAAAATCAGCTGGTTAGTAATAATTTTTTATGACCTCGTTTGCGATACCTATTGGAAGCCCCTCCTTCCAATAGGTATGATTACTAACCAGCTGATTTTTTTGTTTTTACTTAGTTAATATTTATATAATTTAACAGTCATATTGTCCTACAAATAAAATTATAAATTTTTAGGTATCATCAAATCGAAACATTCTATCCTTGCTACCTCTGTTAGCTATCACAATAGAGAATTTTCGCATAGGGAATTATTGGGCGTCTCATCGAAACGAAGCTACTCACGGAAAATTAGCTTGATAGTAATCAAGTGGAAAAATGGCCCAGGGAACCCAGACCATGTGTATATAAAACAAAAAATAAATTAATTTTCTTTAAAATAGACTATAGTTTAATTTTCTTTTGTTTTTCAAAAAATGACTGTACGTCGATGATACGTCTACCCATTAGAACGTGTATTCAAAAGGAAATAACGAAAAGTGCAAAAAAGAAGGAATAAATACTGTGTATTTATTTATTAGGATGATACTCATGTGTCTATAGAATGGTTTAAGGTCGAAATAAAACAACAAAATCTTACATCTTCACCTTATATTTTGTACCTCGTAAGGATTTTTTCATGATCAACATCAATCTGAAAGACATCATAATAATATACATTTTGTTATATAAAAAAAAAATATCGTAAATTAAACAACATAACAGTACGTTCCATACAATGTCAGTTGCATCAAGTAAGGGCTATATATTGTCATATTTGCTTTCATGGAACAAATATTATGAGAAATGTTCTCTTTGACATCGTATGGGAGGTTTGTC
Source organism: Amorpha juglandis (assembly GCA_949126905.1). Classification (NCBI taxonomy): domain Eukaryota; kingdom Metazoa; phylum Arthropoda; class Insecta; order Lepidoptera; family Sphingidae; genus Amorpha; species Amorpha juglandis. The sequence goes on along the minus strand of OX421370.1, from coordinate 1,159,286 downwards.
CCCGAGAGTTGATGGTGGCGAAATATATGCACGATGAATAGCTGTTATGTTTTCAGTGTTCTCGCTAGATTCAAGGTTTATCAAGTTTAGTCTGCAAAAACATCATCAACAATCATCATCATATAATCAAATCATATTTTTTAACATCACTAGAAGTTAGAGCTCAGGATCATCATCATTTTCATCCTTACCCATTTATGTAATCAATTGAGGAATTGGCTATTGGTAGGATATTCCTAACCGCTCGGATAGCGACAACCATACACACGGTGTAAGAACCCGTCATAATGATCCCACACACCTTGTGTGGATCGCATTCCAGTATCAGCCAGTGTATAATTGGTTCTCCCGAGGAGTTTGCGACATGACTCGATGGTTGGTTGAGACGGGTATAGGGATACATCCTTGTATCCCTGTGCCTTCATCAGCCATCCGCCTATCCTGTCGCAGGCTCTTCGATTTGCCTCTTTCCTCCTCCAGAGTGTGAAGAAGCATTATTTTAGGCCGGCATGATTCTGGTGACCACCGATAATCTCGTTGTTCATCGATGGTCGCTGGAGTTTTTGGTCTACACTGCGCTTACCATCAGGTATAGCGCAGTCATTTTGCCGTGCTAGGACAAAAAGTAGGTAAGCTGATGGTAAGTGATCTCCACTCATTGGTGATTTATGTAAATAGATTAAATAATAATGTAACAATGATTTAGGTAATTATGTAAATAAATCATCAATGAGTGGAGATCACTTAAGTATGAATAACAGTCGAGCCGGCTTATTCAGATTGTAGATAAATCACAAAAGTGTCTACAGCATGGTTCTTTACATAGCAAAATAATCGTCATTTTGTTTCTCCATGATAATAAAAAGAACATAGATTAGATTTAATGTAAATAATTACATACATAGTTAGTAGTTATTACCCATTATCATATAATAATGCCAATAAAATATGTAATAGTTTGTTTTATTAGCATGAATAACGTTTTGCTAGCCTGATGGTAAGCGCCACATCTGACCATAAACAGACAATATTACACAGAACTTTAGATTACAACGCACTGCGTGATATTGGATTGCGATATTTACTCCGAGACACAAATTTTGCAGTCTCATAATGCCCAGTAATGTCACTAGCTTCAAACCGAAACACAACAGTACTTACACACTGCTACATGGTAGGACAAATAAACGAAGCGGTGGTACCAACCTAGTTGGTCTCTCGCATACGAGGGACCGACCACCTAGTGAAGAAGAAGATAAAGTAAATATTACTTACAATATCAAGTTAGTAATTATACATGACGATTAGATGCATACTTGCTTATAATCTTATTATTAGTATAGTATAATATAATGTTAGAGTAACTCACTCTTCATGCATCACAAAAGTAGAAACTAAATCAAATAATTGCCGAGGCGACTCCACTGACTCTTTGTTCCGGATAACCATCATTCGATTTTCTTTATTTCTTTTTCTAAAAAAGATAGGGTATATAAGTCATTATAATGATTGTTTATACATACTCACGACTGTAATCCCCGAAGGGATAGGCAGAGATGTAACTAGTGCACCCACATTTCGCAAAGTGTATTTCCATCCCATGATGTGACAGCGGGCGATCCTATCGCCATACCGGGCACAATTCGGGATCAAACTCCGGACCGATACTGAGCATTTCATGATAGAAAAACCCAATATCATTTGACCCGACCCGGGGATCGAACCCGAGACCTCAGCATAGCAATACCGCGTACGAAATATAACTACGCGACCGAGGCATTATTATGTATGTAATAATGTAAATAGTTAAATTCTATTTTAGAAATAATGTTATTAAAATATGTTATATTATATATAATAATACTTTTAATTTCAAAATGTACAAATAACATTCTAACAAAATACTTACGCTTTTGCTTCTCTCATAATCATTGCAAAGTTTTTGAAACGATTCACTTTCTTTCTTTTTTGCACAAATTATTTATTGTCTGTTTCGCATAGTTTGTCAAATATAATAAACTGATTCAACACTCGGGCAGAGCGTTCGCGCGGCATAAAACACGTAGTCTTTCCTTGAAGCACGGCGCTGTACTAACGATAAATAGCTTTAATTATTAGTTACCGTGCACTACTCAACACACTATGAGAAATGACATAAGGTTGAATATTGCGCACATCGTCGGACGTTTATCAATGCACAGAAGTAAATGACGTAAGTCGCAAATCTATTATAATTTATATTATGAGTTTTAATTGATCTAGGTAATTTATATCTTAGCAGTGGATAATAAACAATATTTACTAACTGTGAATATTTATTTTAGACATATAACTCAAGCCATTTATTAGAAACAGCAAAAATTCTACCAAAAATACATCGTTTTCGGAATAAAAATGTATCGAGGGAAAATAACACAATTGTGTAACTGTCTTATTAACGGAAAGAAATAGGACTGAAAAATCATATATTAAAGTTTTATATTCCTTGGATATATAATTGACGCAGTATGGTCATCGAAACTAACGTACAATTTAGGGAGCCTCCTCTTAACATAATGTGCGGATTAAATCGCATGTATATTCGAATGATGCAATTTAACAATTGTTTTTATTAAAGTGTCAATTATTTTCCGTGTATTTTAATGCTATTGATTTTTTATCAACTGATTAAATTCATGTGTATATTTAGAATAACTGATAATCGATTGTATTGATTAATTGATTGATTAAAATATTTGCAAATATGTTTTCGACGAAAAATTTGCAAATCACGCTGCAGATGTTTTATAATTGGTATCGTAAAGGCTTTATGATAATTCTATTCGATATAAATTCACGTATTTTTGAGTATAAGTTTTAAAATTGAAAACATGTTCCATAATTGCATTTCTACTATGAATTGTTTATTCAGTGAGGTTAGACGGGTGTTGGATCGTCAGCGAGTTCATTTCCTAGCGGTATCGGGCGGTATCATGGGCCGGACGGCACAAAGAATGCCTTTGTCGAGCCACGCCATGCGCCAATGCAACGCGCTCGAATTCAATCTGTACGAACTTTTTAAATTATTGATAGCCAGTTGTGGACGTTTTCATTAGCATTCTATTTTTGTTGTGACTGGATTGTTGGAAGTGGTTATGGAGGGACTTCGATGTCTATTGTGTGTAAATAGAAAAATATAATTCGCATTTAAAGGCTTAGTATGGGTACATATAATGCTGGGGGATACCTGATGCATATTTGTATGTGACTGGATCTGTGTGGTGTTGCTTCTGTTTATAGGCAGGCATCATTTACCATCAAGCGAGCAACTTGCTCATCTCATCATTCAATTAAATAAAAAAACACTCAAATAATGAATGCAAGTGTCGTGTCGTGCACATTACGTGGCCGTCACGACGTCGTGTCGTGAGGGTTGAGGTAGAGACAGTTACAAATTGATACTTGTTGCGCGTAAACCGGCTACATACATTTTTATTTCGTGAATTTTTCTTTCGAATTTTAGTAGAATATGATTTGACGTTGAAATTAAGGCGATCTTGAACGGTGTGTGGCCGGTTCGATTTCCGATCGTGGCAAATGTGTTCAGATTTGACTTTTTTTTATATGATTGAATGACGAGACGAGCAAGGCGCCTGATGGTAAGCCACGCCTGCCCATAAACAGAAGCAACACCACACAGAACTTTAAATAATAAAGCACTGCATGGCACTGAACTACGCTCGTCAGTCCGAGACATAAGATGTTAAGTCTCATAATACCCAGTAATTATAATGGCTTCAATGTCACAACAGTGCTTACACACTGTTGCTTGGCGGCAGAAATAGACATAGAAATATGTCAAGACTTATTACGCGGGCGGAGCCGCGACCAGAAACTAGTAAGGTATACAACGTGTTACAAAAAGGTGTGGTTCATATTTAAGGGTCCTCCTTACTCTTCACAGTGAGTGTTCATGTGCCGATTCTTATCGAAATCTAGATATCCTAAAATTTTACGCTAATTTTTATCCTACTAATATTATAAACGCGAAAGTTTGTAAGTATAGATGTATGTTTGTTACTCTTTCACGTAAAAACTACTGGATGGATTTTAATGAAACTTTACAATAATATAGCTTATACATCAGAATAGGACATAGGCTACTTTTTATCCCGGAAAAGCAGATCACGCGGGCGGAGCCGCGAGCAAAAGCTAGTCACTCATATATTTGCTGATTTTAATCTTATGCTGGTGGTTATACAGGCCGGCATAATTATAGTGACTACCGATAAACTTGTTTGTCGCTGGTTTTTTGGACGGCACTGCGCTTAATATCAGGTTTAGTGCAGTCACTTTTCCGTGCTCGGATAAAAAAGGCCTTAGCCCTTTGAAAGTCTATGTGATATTATACTTATTTACATGATGGCTTTTTGCCCATCGACGATGGCATAGTTTTGTAAGTGTAGTAACACCATAAGTTTATTATCGTAGTGCGATATCAGAGGAGGCGATGTGTCGGCCACCATTGTACTAATAAATCAATCGATATGGGACACCGACTATATCTTATACAGTGTGTTGTCAAAAACTAAATCTTTTTAATAAAATTTATATTATTAATTCATTAATACTAAAAATAGCTACAAAAAGAATTGCTTTTTTATTGGTAGGTGGTTGACGAATAGATTAATTATAATTATGATATTTATGAATAAAATGGCGATTCATGTTAGTAATTTGGGTTACTTCGACTACAAAATATTATCAAGAATTTATTTATCTATTCATTAACAAGATTTTGTTTTCTTCTTCCGGCTGCCCTTATTCCACTCGCAGTGGGGTCGGCGCATCATGATTTTTTACACATGTTACAGAAGGATTTGGCTTGTAGTTTTTTACGAAAGGCCGCCTGCCTAACGTCAAATCCCTCTGGCGATTTATTAATAAAAACTATGTTTATATGATTATATTATTAAAAACACTATAAAAATATTTTTAAAAGAATGCACTATGTAAGCAAAGGAATTCAATGTCAAAAAAGGTTAGAATCAAGTGACTTATAGTGCTTAAAAACTAAGATTTAAAATGAAACGAAATCAATTTTATTGTAAAAGTTAATAATGTTCAGGTAACTCGTTTTACTTCTATTAGAAAATGATAAAAAAAAATATTTGTCTGGGAAATTAATAATCAATCAATTATCATAAAAAAAAAAAATTATACAATATCATCCAGGACATAAGTATAGTACGCAACCTCATTAAGTTTATTTCTTTTCCGATAATAATCTTTAAAAAAAGAATTTTTCGTATAATCACTATCCGACCGGAACATCCTGTACACGATAACGCCCGAGGCCGAAATGTAATTACGTACGTATAATATCATAAATATCGATCAACGTCAACGTTCAACTCGAATTAATACCTCAGTCGTTTGTCGTCGCGAATCAATCAGCCGGCGGCATTGATTGATTGGTCGCGTCAATATCGAGACTATATCAGGCATCAATCATGCACCGAATCACCCAGGACACTATGGCCTGTGCTTTAATTAGTTTATGCGTGGGTCGGGTGGTTGGTGAAATGTATTTGCTAACTGTATTAGTCCAAGAATAAGTTGAAATCACAAATTAAGAATTTATAATCAATCCAGCCAATCAAAATGAAGTCATTTATTGAATACATAAAATCTATTATTAAATCTGACACTGAAACGTCAAGCAAAATTATTCGAGATTCAATTCACTACCTACATACTAGATTTTTGCTATATTTATAAAGATGCTACCTTTGACAAGCCAGTGATGTGACATTTAACAACATATCATAGCATTCGAAATGTCATCTGTGATTAAATGTTAACTCTGATACTTATCAGTTATTTAAATGATCAAGGAACAATAGTCAACGACCTTGACCTGTGACACACAGACTGACGGGTTCGGGCAGTAGTGCAAGTCTCGGGCAATTTATGTACGAGTAGCTTTTCCTCGAGGCTTCGCCCGCGTGATCTGCTTTTTCCGGCATAAAAAGTAGCCTATGTTAATCAGTGATAATGTAGCTTTCTAACGGCAGGATATGTTCGAAGAATTTTTGAAATCGGTCCAATAGTTTTTAAGTTTATTCGTTACATACAAAAATACAAATCTTTTCTCTTTATAATATGATAAGTGTAGATTCGAGGATCGAAAACTCCAACGAAAATTGAACGTAAAAAAATATTTTAACTCACAAGTAAAAACTGACCGCCTCTGGCGCAGGTGCATTGTGCACGCCATACAACTGCTATACTGAGGTCTCGGGTTCGATCCCGGGTCGGGTCAAAGTGATATTTGAGTTTTTCTTTCACGGAACGCTCAGTCCGGCGTCTGGGATTGTGCCCAGTATGACGATGACTGGCCCCAATCATGGGACGGAGATTCGATCGGCGAAATGTGGTTGTACTGATAACGCCTGCCTCTTCAAGAATTACAGGCTTGAGTGTGTGTGTACGTAAAAAATGAGATATTAATTTTATTTTGCAAAATCGAATTCTAAGCTTAAATACGCCACTAGAAACATGAGGCGATTAACAATTACCAATTAAATTCTTGCAAAAAAAATATAAATCCACAATTCTGTTCCCCTTCAAACCGCACGTCACTGAATCGCAAGTTAACCCTAAAAAACCAGACGCGATGTTAAAACAGAGTCCATCGGTCTCTCGGACCCCGATAATCCGGGTCGAACGTGTGATATCAGTAAGGAGTCCGGGGCCGGTGCGATCCGTACGCGTCAACGCGCGGACGTACGGGCATCATTTTCATTAACCCCCCGACGTCGCTCCATTTGTACTAATGTTTTGCTAAGATGCCCCGGGGTCGGATGTATCCGTCGGGATTTTTTGTGTCGCGTTTTTCGACGGTGTTTTAGGGTTGATGGAGTTAATATTTTTTATTAGAAATCTAACAGCCTGAGCATAGAGAGTTTTGGCGGGAATTCTGACAGTGCAGTTCATCGCTTATTTTAATTTATTTCATAAACAAGTTTAGAGTTGTGTTTGTTATATAAAAGTGATGTGGATTTGTTCAATAAACATTGACGGTGATGAACAGTATATGGAAACATTGAAATAAGTGAATTAAGAATTGTACTGAAAGGAGTTAACACCATAACTCCGACAAGACCTTGAAATCGTCCGCACCCGTGTTTCATCGTGCTTGTAAAAATACTTGAGAATACATTATACTTGACACTAGCTAAATGCATAATACTGCGAAAGCCATTAATAAAAAAGAAAGAAAGAAAGCCTGAGCATAGTGAGCGAATGACATGTTTCTGTGATCTGTAAGTAGTTGTGGTCAGTGGTCTGTGTGTTGTAGGACTATAAGTCGCTCGTAGTTCCTGTTACCCACAATAAAGGATAGTGTCGGAACAAGACTATGCGTATAACTGTTGATTGTATATATTTATTTCATGTAATTAAATATTTTATCACTGTTAAATACAGTACATCATTGTGCGAGGTTTCTTAACTAGAGTTTGTCAATAATACATTATTAAAATAAGAGTTTTTGTCCGTGTTGATAGAAATAAAGAATTGCGTTTTTCTATGTAAAACGAGAGAAACAACATTTAAAACCTTTATGATCCTTTATGGTTTTTTTATATAACAACATATATAGAAAATATTATGTTTAGGACAATAAATATTCTCGCACTTTAATATAATAAATATCGCCAATTTCATTCGTGGCGTCTAGTTTGCTTCGTCAATAACGAGGCAAAGGCAAAGTTGTAGAAAAGAGATCGTTTAATAAATTTTATTTTTAACTGAAATATATAAATGTCCCTGAGATATCACAACGCAAGCGACTCATTGGGCATAAACACTTTTATAAATTCAAGTTTCCGAATTACACCATGAGATTTTAAAAATATATGTATTCATTAAATCTATTAAAACACCATTAACCTACTTTTAAAACTATGTTATTATGAGTTAATGATGGCAAGTTTGTTTATATTATTTAGTACTAGCTTTTGCAATTTCCGGGATAATATTTTGACCCCTTTGGGGTAGAATTTATAAAAATCCTTTCTTAGCGGATGCCTACGTCATAACATCTACCTGCATGCCAAATTTCAGCCCGATCCCTCCAGTGGTTTGGGCTGTGCGTTGATAGATCACTATGTCAGTCAGTCAGTCAGTCACCTTTGAGTTTTATATATTTAGATTAGTTATGATAAATATGAGCCCTAGGGTTGTACACACAAGGCCAGTGGATCGGCAAGTTGGCATTCAAGAGGTCAAAATGTCAAATAACAACTGGCACTGTTAATTTGATCAATGTAAACTCACGTTGAAACTAAGTGATGTGTTAAATTATATGTTGATAGTTATATATGAAGGTTACCATTAATCCTATTTAATTAAAGGTGGTAGGTCTCTCCGATGCGAGGGTCCGTCTGGGTTGGTACAACCGCTTTGTCTATATCTACCGTCAAGCAACAGTGTGTAAGCACTTTTGTGGTTCTGTTTAAAGGACATTGAAATTACTGGGCATTATGAGACTTAACATCTTATGTATCGGGGTGACGAGCGGAGTTTAGTGCCATGCAGTGATTTGTAATTTAAAGTTCTATGTGTAGCTTCTGTTTATGGGCAGTCGTGGCGCTTACGATCAGGCGAGCGCTTGGCTCATCTCGTCATTCAATCAAATCAAATTTGACAGCCTCCGTGGCGCAGCGGGCGAGTAGCCGGCTGTGTAGCAAGAGGCTGCGGGTTCTATCCCCGCACCAAGACAAACATTTGTGTGATCCACAAATATTCGTCTCGGGGTCTGGGTGTTGTGAGACCGAAAGTCTCTCGTATTTCCTGATACCCACGACACAAGACTCGTATCTTACTGTGGGACTATGTGTGTGACTATTGGATGTATTCATTTATTTATTTAAATATAAAAAAAACACTCTCTGTCAGTTGTATGTAACAACCCTCAAATATAAACATCACTTCTGTAAGCTTGTATACTTAAGCTAGCTTGTATTCTTCTATTATAAACTTAACTCAGTAGCCAATGTGCTATCCTATGCCACTGTCTCGTGTAAATCGACCGTAAACAGAAAGAACCACTAACGACATTTGAAGGCGAGCTATCTTTATCTTGTATCAGGGTAATAAACTTCGTTGTTTATGGCTTATCAAAATGCAAGCAGAGGTCACGTGTCGTGTTTAATTGTTAGTTCGGTATAGTGATAACTATCGCGAGTGTGATCAGAATTCATTGGGGAATGTGCAGTTACCGCCTTATGGTCTAGTGGCAGCGTACTAGGCTGAGAACCGTGAGGTACTGGGTGCAATTCCAAAGTCAGGCAATCACCATTTGTGTTGTTATTGATACGTATAAAATCTTCCATCAATTGGTATGGTGATAGGCTTCTATTACGCCATCTGACGGAATATACAAGGTGGTAGGTCCCTCGTATGCGAGAGGCCGTCTGGGTTGGTACCGCCGCTTTGTCTATATCTGCCGCCAAGCAACAGTGTGTAAGCACTGTTATGTTTCGGTTTGAAGGACATTGAAGCCAGTGAAATTACTGGGCATTATTAGATTTACCATCTTATGTCTCGGGGTGACGAGCGCAGTTCAGTGTTATACAGTGCTTTGTAATTCAAAGTTCTGTGTGGTGTTGCTTCTGTTTATGGGCAGCCGTGGCGCTTACCATCAGGCGAGCGACTTGCTCGTCTTGTCAACAAATAAAAAACTTAATTTTGAATTGACATTAGATTTGACGGTTATTAGATACTTTACCTTGATCAATCTGATCATAACAGTCCATCTAGTGTCCAAACGGAGTTATCACAGATATTACAATCCTTACTAGACTCGCGTTGCTGACACTACAATTGATCCAATTCTGTGTGCCAACTACCTGCTGTGACGCGGCTGTGGGCGGAGCCACCGTGCGTTTTGACCAATGACCAAGCGGCGTGCTCGCAAAACTAATTATACTGATTTATGCTCCATTGTTCATTGTTGTACATCTTTCTATTTAACGTATGTAGAATTCAAGATATATCGTCTTCAAGTTTTAGTTTTTTAGTAATTAGCGTTGGTTCGATTTGGGGTTACGATTTCTTTTGGTTTAATTGAAGGTATATATATCCCGGTATATTCCTTTACAATTGATTTCGCGCCTTTTTCTGGACCCTATCAAATCTATATCAGTCATGTAGTCTTAAAGACTTTAGCTTAATAGATAGCGTTAATGTTTCGTGTTTACTATTTAAATGCGGATTTTAAGATGAGGAATAACATATTATGTATTAATTAATTATCAGTTTATGTATATTAGAACTGTTCTCAGTTAATTAACAAATAAAACCATTGATGGTCGCATTTTATATCCAAGTTCCATTATGAAATCAAAAGAATGTTTAATATATTAACATTTATTATATCTTACCTCATATGACTATAAAATTACTTTGAATAACTCTAATTGGGATCGTAAAAGTAAACACCATAAAATATAAACTTAAATATCAGTATATCCGCTAAGGCGTTACCGTATTGAATGGCCATATACATAAGCAGCTAATGTCACCGCAAAGGGAGACATTTACACACTTGGAAGCATAAAACCTCCTGCTGACTGCATTATATCAATATTTTATTGAAAATTCGACAAAACAAGCAAATCAGCGCGTCTGTCGTCGTCTGCGCAGCTTGCATTCACCTGTCGCGGAGATGCGCGCGAGCGTGGGCGGGGCCGCGTCCCGAAAGAATGCGAGATTTCCAATCGTTTTTTCCATTTTTGCCACCGCGGCCACCGGAATTCGGGTGCGATATTTTCTTTGGATGGAATCCCGTGTCCGTACCGGGACTTCAGGTATGTATACCTCAGCCGATGTGTTTAGATTTACGATCGACTTTGTGTTTGTTTTGTGGTGCGATTTATTGGGAGTTTCAATTCAGGTACCAGATTTAGATTTGAGACTACCGAGTTGACCTTTAGCATGCGGTTGGTGCCATGTTGCGTACAACTACTGCCAGCGTCGAAGTTATGCATTGACATTAAGAAAATGCTTTTTTTTTTAATATAAACTTTATTAAATTATCATCGGCAGTGACATGTGAAACGCTGTTACATGTTTGCGTTTGACTAAATTGTATAAATTAATATCTGTACCGATAGTCAAATGTTACTAAATTAAGGAGACGTCAAACGTCACGCGATGCGTTTTGTAAAATGCGTTATTTTGAACACAATATGTTAGTGGAACATTACAAATTCTTTCCTGTTATGAAACGTTCCTGTACTTTGTAATTTTTTTTTATTTGATTGAATGACGAGACGAGCAAGGCGCTCCTGATGTTGTCTCGGGGTGACGAGCGCAGTTCAGTGCCATTCAGTGCTTTGTAATTCAAAGTTCTGTATGGTGTTGTTTCTGTTTATGAGCAGGCGTAGCGTTTACCATCAGGCGACCACTTTGCTCGTCTCGTCATTCAATCAAATAATGAATATACTGACAACGTAAGTTCAAATCAATCAATGACACACAAATAATTAAACAAATATTAATTCATATGAAAACTAGTCGCGTAATCGCGTGATTACACCGATACAGTATGTAGGTCGAGTCGCCGTCACCGTCCGCGCCGGCCGGTTATCAGCCAACAAAATAAACACCAATAATAGCCCAAATGTAAGGGATTCAGGGCGAGGTTGAGTGGCTTCCGACGACAACGCAAGATTGATCGGTGTATCGCAATTATGAAAAATGATTTGCTGTTACGGACGGTCGGAGTGACCACCGTGGGCGGTGGCGGTTTTTATATTTATTGAAAAAAGCACTGCCACATTGTATATATTTTTACAATTATGAATATTAATACTAATGCCAATGATAATGACTGATATGTACAACAAGTAAGGCGTACATAACATTCACCGTCGTAATCAATAAAAATGTTGAAAAAAATTGGTGTGTGTCGTGGGACACCAGGTAGGAACGAAGTTCCTTCGGCTAATGTAGAATCGACACAAATTGTAAAAAATACAAATTATCAACTAAAATAACAAAATATGTCTCTTTATTTTTGTTTGACAACATAAAATTACATAGAAATAGAATAGAAAAATAGAAATAAAAAAAAGACGTGTAGCACTCGGAGACTGCCGCGGTAAAGCTATTGTATAGCATTTTTTATCAACTTATGTAATTATAAATAAAAACTTATTAATTTAGACTTAGACTGGCTACTAAACGGTGGACGGCCGTGTTCTATAATCAAAAATTCAAATTCAAATTTCAAACCGCGTCTACATTTCCAAATGTCATAAGTTATCTATCTGTTTTATTAACGGAATTTCGACTTTAACTTTGTGTGCTAGATATCAAATTAAAATTAAAAAAAGTCTCATTTAACGGTTTTATTCCACGCATTTTTTCCACGCATTTTTTCCACGCATTTTTTCCACGCATATTTCTTACGGTTTTACTATCACATTTTTTTCAGTTCGGTCACGCAGCGAAATCCCTATCCCCTCCAAGCCTGCCGTAAGGAACTTCGTTCCAATAAAGAATATAAAAATAAGAACAATTACGACTAGAACTAATAATAAAATAAAAACTAGAACCTATATATAATTTTTTATGGCATAGGCCGGCAAACAAGTGAGTCACCTGATGGTAACTTATCTCCCATGTACGCCTACAATATTAGAAGAATCATAGACGCGTTGCCGACCTTAAAGGAAAGGCATAATTAAGGAAGGGAAGGGGTTTGGACCGCATATCTCACTCACCGTATGAAACGGAGCAAGCCGCTACTTTACGTCGGATTTCTATGAGACAGTGGTAACGACCCGGTCGAGCTGGCCCATTCATGCTGTTGACAAAACTGCCTCCAACGTAGCTCTACCACCCACATTTAGGTCTAGGGGGCCCATTCATGTGTATTATTCTAGGTTATAATAGGTTCTACTGTCGGACTTTCTGCTGGCATCCGGGTGTCATTCGACAGGCCCTCGCAGAATTCCAGCGCCAAGTAGTTTTAATTCCTTGGAACATGCTGAGCCTGAGACCTGTTTGGCCTAACTTGAGACACAGATGGTACCTTGTGGAGTATAGGGTATGCCTGCGGCCATCCTACTTTATGTTGTCACAAGACTCATAATTTAATTTTTATTTCTTAATCTTAAATTTGTGAATAATTTTCATAAGAATGTCTTTTTAACTGTTCATGACTCAAGTTAGTGTTCAAATAAATTATTTCTTTCTTTCTTTCTTTATTATCGCCGTCCGCTTACACCTTGCACTACACTCGTCCGTGACTTACCGGTTAAGTTAGCTTTTGACTACCTACTACCTCCATTCACCTTCAGAACTCAAGTGCCTGTTATTACCAGAGTGTTTTATTGTTTCATAACATATAATTTTATAAATCTATCCATAATTTCTCTGGTGTTGCAGATGTTCATGGGCTGTGGAGATCACTTACCATCAGGTACATCAGGTACAAGGTCATTCAATTACATAAATAAAAAAACTTATTTATATTGGTCATGTAGCCGACGTAAAGTAGGGACTTCGTGTTGCGTTGGCTGCTGTTGGCTTAATGTGTTGGACGGTAAGTGAGATATCCGGAGGCCCAAATGCTCTTCATCTTCCCAGTCCCTTAATCATTTCTTTCTTTTAGGGTTGGCAGCGCGTTCATGATTCTTCAGGTGGTATTCATGGATGGTCATGGGTGGTGGAGATCAATTACCATCAGGTGACCCAATTGCGCGTTCACCGACCGTTGCTACATTACACCCGACCGGACCCGGATGTCCGAGCATTCATTGCATATCCGTAATAATTCGTAAACTCGACCATTACCGAAGCCCATACTGTAAATAGTACAAGTGTATATATTTTGACATACTGATGCCCTCTAATCCGGGAAACGCGGCGGATCGCGACGTTGACAAATAATAAAGCGCTCGATATCTGTAAAACAATAAAAATAGATCTCTGCCGCCCCTCCATCTTGTGGCTAAAATGGACCCGTGTCGGAATTTGACTGGTTGACTTGTTAGGTTAAATGTGGACACTAAAAGGGGACATCCCGGATACTTCCTTTCGAGTATTTGAATAACTACGACTTCCTAATACATGTTTATAGGTTTATGAGTTGGTTTCGGGTTCGATTCCCGAGCAATATTTGGTGATTTGAACAAATTTACCATATAATGCCAAAGTGTTCTAAAATTACAGCTTTTCCGTGGCGGCATGTATTATTTTTGAAATAAAACTAATTTAAACGGATTGTCACGCGGTTTTTTATTTTAATTTTGGTCCCGACGTCTGAAAGCTTTTCAGCCTTCGTGGTCACGGGGTGGACTGAGATGTAGGTTGTCCAGAAATGTTAGTGTTACATTGCCTAACTTCAGTTAAAAATTATTGTTATACATACATTCTTCATACATAATTACAATCAGGTGATCCACTTGCTTGTTTGCCTGTCTATGCTTTAAAAAAAAACGATTTACGCAGAGAGAGCTCAGAGTGTTTTGAGGTCTGGCAGCTGGTCTTTTGGGTTCCGATTTATTTTTTTATTACCTAAAGAAGGACGGCTTCGCACGGGTAAAAATATGTTCGTTATGACTTGTAAGATTTGTAGTCCTTGAATTTTTCGACTTTTCTGTACTATAATATGTGTATTATATATATAAACCTTCCTCATTACTCCACTCTATCTACTGCTGACAACTGCAATAAAATCCGTTGAAAAGTTTAAAAGATCTAAGTGAGCAGACAGCAGAAGCGACTTCAGCTTTCTGATGTATCACGACACGATACTTAAATTAAACGATAATGCAAATCAAACGTAAACAATCAAAATACTATAAACGACGCGTCGTCAGAAGTATTTTCGTATATAAATAGTTTGTGTGAATATTAGCTGGTAGTCAGTGGTCACAGCATCCAATTTAGGATTCGATCTTATTACCATAAGCCAAGTGCATGGCTCGTCGGGGCATCGCGCTCTGCCACACACGGGGATAGCGGATAGTGAGCATGAATAATTGTTTTGTTGTGTGATAAATGTTGTGATTATGGTGTTTTTTTATTTATTTTAAATCTATTATGTACAATCTATGAAGTTAAAAATCACTTCTTTTAAAATGTGTAAAATACATTTTAATTAAAAGTAAATATAAATTAAAAACACTGTTTTATATACGAAAAGTGACTATAATTTAAACATGCTTTTTTGTAACAGTTTTTAAAATAATAAATATATTCCAGTAAAATTGTTATATAATTTTCAGGCAGTTTTTGATCTACCATTATTAGACAACATTTATTGTATACTAAATATAGCCAACATCACACCATTTCTAACAAATGCCAACATCACAAAACAAACATTTATTACATTGGTCAAGCTCCGTACTCTGGCAGCCCGTGTGTCCGCACAGACACCAATAACTCGCCTATTTTATATAGTATTTAGGTGCACTAAGAGCCATCTTTAGCCGATGTACCGATCGAGTTTCATTAACATATCGCAAGGACTCTGCCCACGACACTGCACACCTCTTCGTGAACTTCAAAGTGATTTTCAATTGTGCAGTACATTTTGTTGAGGTTTTGTGGTATTTAGATTAATCAATAAGGACTCAGACTAAAGCCAAATATGGAATAATAAGGAGTTGTTTTTTTTTAATTTAAACGGGACCGACTTTCAGCTGTAACCCTATCGAATAAAGAGTCATTAAAATCGGATCTTCTTTTGAAAGTTATGCGTGGTGTATACGAGGTGGTAGGTCCCTCATATGAGGCCGTCTGGGTTGGTACCACCGCTTTGTCTATTTCTGCCGCCAAGCAACAATGTGTAAGCACTGTTGTGTTTCGGTTTGAAGGACATTGAAGCCAGTGAAATTAGATGAGACTTAACATCTTATGTCTCGGAGTGACGAGCGCAGTTCAGTGCCATGCAGTGCTTTGTAATTCATAGTTTTGTGTGGTGTTGCTTTTGTTTATGGGCAGGCGTAACGCTTAACATCAAGCGAGCACCATGCTCGTCTGTCGTCATTCAATGAAAAAAAAAGGTTATACATACAAAAAAAACACAAATATACGCGAATGGTTCTCCATTCACTCTTCGCTCTATCTGCTCTCGTTATCTTAGATTTTTTCGTCGGTAAAAAGCATATTCTATGCGTCAATTAATTGCAGAAAATACCGATATGCGCTCTGATTCTAGTTGTGCTCCTTTTTTTATTATTTGATTGCCTACACACTATTGCTTGCCGGCAGAAGTAGACGAAGCGGTGGTACCAACGCAGACGGCCTATCGTATACGAGGGACCTACCACCTCGTGAAAAACCAATATAAAAATCCTTAACCAATGAAGAATTCTTATATACACAGGTTTACTGACGTTTCCTTCACCGTTAAAGCAACCGATAATTAACAATAAATACACAGATAACGAACCATCGTCAAACCATGATGCAAAGGCGAGCACTAGCATTAAGCTGGTGGGAGGATACTTGTATCCGACCGGATAGCGACCACCGTACACTGGTACTAAAACCTGCCATAGTGGCTCACCTTGTGTGGGTCGCGTTCCAGGGTCAGCCAGTGTATATCCGGTTCTCCCCAGGGGGCTTGCCCCCTGATCCTAACCCTTTTCCCATCCCTGTTTCCTTCCCCCCCTCCCTTGGCCCTTTGGCAGGCCGGCATAATCTTGCCGACCTACGATGGACAAATTGTTTATCGTTGGTCGACACTATTCTTGGATTGCGCTACACTTACCATCAGGTGTAGCGTAGTCACTTTGCCGAGCCACGATAAAAAAAAAAAAAAAAAAAAGCCATGATAAAGCCAAGAAAAAAAAGTAAGACGTATGTAGATAAATAATTAATAGATTCCCAACAACCGAACAAAATCTCTACTCGACATTTTATTTGCACTTTGTTTCTCTGGTAGAGGTATGGTCACTGCCATTAACCTTAAAACGAGTAAATAATTAAAGGGGAACAAAAGCTGTCTGGACAGAGGTGTGTTAAGGATGCTCCGATTCTAAGAGCCGGGCTTTTTGGTTAAACAGGGTTGGCACGTGAAAGTTTTCTAAGCATTTTTATTTTTCTGATTTGGCAGAACAAACCAGTCAAATGCAAATCCGAGATGTGCTCCGGCCATTCCATACCCCCATTTTTTTTAGACAACACACAGGCAAACGACGTAGTGGCTCTGTAATATGTTTCATCTGTAATCTGTTGGTACCCTTCGGTTACAGAACCTGCACCTTATTTCACAGCAGACAACGGTCGTCATCTATGATCCATTGGCAACGGTTCTTTGTAGCCTAATGTGTATTTATTTTTTCATAACTCATTTATGTTCTATTATACGCTGTTATGATATGAGACAATTACCTAGCTTAATATCTTAACAGCCATTTATGTCTCTTAAAGACTCCTGTAATTAATTCTAAGACATAAAGTAAATGACTGCAAAGTGTTATGTATAACCAGTAGTCACTGAATCAGGAGCTGTAATCTACTACTAATATTCAATAGTAACAGTAATTAGAACACCATCCACATCTCCAAGACATGAAGTCTATTATAATATCATTACCATACCGACACGATGCAAGTAAAATTCCGAATGAAAACCTAATATCGACAACCCTGCGTGCGAATTTTATCTCACTAGTAATGATCTCGAACGGTTGCGGTAATGAGCGCCCTCGCTCTCCCAATAACATATTTATGAAACCATCGTCCGGCTAATGCGACGCGTCACCCTTCGGAATGGCCGTAGGAGGTATATTGCTGCTACCGCAGGTATGCAGAAATGTCTCGTGGGGGTTTATTAATGTGGAATTAATGTAAGTCTATCACTTTGGTGAAAATTGATTTGGATTAAAAAATATGTCATACTTCAACACTAGAATAGCGTTGCATTTGTTGTTTTCTGTTGGGCTATTTCCCCATTTCCCCATTTTTCTTCGTACTTAGTGTCTCGGATGTTAAGCAAAGTTGTTTTGGAAGCACTACGGAAAAAAATCTTTCAAACAAAAGAAAACTTCGTTTGCAATAACTATATTACATAATTATTTCTTACGTTTACGTGAAAGTTACACATTGAAATAAAACTAATTTAAGCGGATTTTATCACGGGTCCATAAAGCAACACTGTGTTAGCACTGTTGTGTTTCGGTTTGAAGGACATTGAAGCCAGTGAGATTACTAGGCATTATGAGACTTAACATCTTACGTCTCGGGGTGACGAGCGCAGTTCAGTGCCATGCAGTGTTTTATAACTCAAAGTTCTGTGTGGTGTTGCTTCTGTTTATGCGCAGGCGTGGCGCTTACCATCAGGCGAGCGACTTGCTCGTCTCGTTATTCAATTAAATAAAAAAAAGAAATTGTATCAATAGGAAAAAAGGTAGGATTTTTAAAGAAATTTCGATTGACCACATACGAATGAAATCCATACATCAACTTCCTATAGGTACATCCTTCCTATAGGTCCATATAATTGTTTTAAATATTATCAAGATGCCTGTACAGACATTTGCTGATTAGGATTAATTATTTTACGTTCAGATCTGAAACTCAGACAAAGGGCTGGATATATTCTCAAGACAAACATAATCAGTTGACCTGCGCAGTATCGGCGGGGTCGTGGCCGCATACAGCATATAGCGCACTCGTCCAGTTCTAAAAGGCAAAGCACAAAAGCGGATCGCATGTCGGCGCACGCAGAATGCGACTCGTTAAGTCGGCGCGGATTTAAGGGCCGTCCGTGAGCAAAACACCGCGCGATCGAGGTTTTTAGAGGCTATCTAGTCATTACTTAAAATAAATATTGATTAAATAAATATACAATATATTTTTACAATCTGTCAGCTTTACTTTGTTCGATTCAAATTCATGTTAATGCTGATATATATTTTTAAATTGTCGTTATAAATGAACCATAAAAATGGGAAAAATGCAAAGATTCCGTGCGTCTCCTTTTAAAGTACAGAATGTTATCAAATGAGATTAACATCACTAGATAGGCAATTTAATAACGAATATTTTGCCCGTTTTAAATTTTCGAAAAGACCAAAACCTGATTTTTTAAATCAATTATTCGCTAAATACGTGCATATTCTGCACTCGCCGAGTACACGATTCAGTATGGCGCGAGACAGTCAAGGTCGTTTGCTCACGGACGGCCCTTAAGAGACAGCTTCTAAATATCCAGTGGCAGTGTGCGCATGCGTCCAGAGATGTGTATCGCGCCGCACCGAGCGCCGCCACGTCACGACGGCTCCAGAAATATGGACGGCACAGTCCGCCGCTTGTTTATGTTAATGCGCCGCATAAACGACGACGTTCCCGTGATGGAATACCAGATACGCGCGACGGTCGCGATCTGCGATGAGTTCAATTAGGGCGGCCATTGTCTCAGCGCACGAGGAAGCGGTAATTAAACCCGTCGTGCGCCGCGCGTCTCGTCCACGCACCGGCCGCGGCACCGGCACCTATCGCGCTGTCGATCTACGCTCGCTGAAATTCCGATACCTAATAAGTCGCGGGCGAGTCTCATTTGTGTGTTAAAAAAGGCACAACACGCACCGCGATAAAGGAGGATGTCTGATAATTTAGGGTCATTGTTTCGTTTAATTTATGGAGTGCGGGCACAGGATTGATTTGTGAGGGAGCTCGGCGTCCACAGTGCGATGTTGGATCGGTGGATTATCGGAACGGCGTCGTGGCGTGCCGTGACGCGCGTCAAGGAGTCAATTTATTCAGTCCCGCATCCGATATACATACAATGAGCTGAGCCATTTAAAATTCGCGACAGGATTGGCCGGTGGCGGCGGGCGGCCACCGCGGCCCATATACGCGCGGGTCGTGATTCACATATTAACTTGGTCTTTACATGGCGTTGGTGGCGACTGACGCGCTCGTGAGCCTCCGAGAGAGCACAATGGGAGGCGCACAGCTCAAGTTATGAATGGCCTCGGGACTGGTGTTATATTAAATTGCGGGAGGCGGTCCTGTGTTAAGTTATCTAAGCAATGATGTCTAGAAACAGAGATAGTAACTCGTCTCCGCCTGGTGTACACGGCGTCATATTTTTCCTTGTCTATACTTTGTTAGTGCTTGATTTTGGTATTGCATAGTCAATAAAATTGTATATTCCACACCCAAATGATAAACCAATATTATATTCCTGTATTTACACAAACCCTAGAATGCGATCATTGGTTGAAACGACCATGTCTAACTCACAAACAAATCAAACATAAAAACGTAATTGACATAACCCTATCAATGCACCATCGCATCTAAACTTCACTGCACTATTCCGAACAGAAAGAGGCGCTCAACAATTTTCCACAGCACTTTATTTACATAGTACCCTCCCTCTCATCAGATATCCAGCCTCCAGCATTAATTGGAACGCCTGCCGATCTCCGCCGAGCAGATTTCACTTCTATAAATGGCGCGAAACTTTATGGTATCGCGTGGTGCGTTGTTGCCGTCAACGGTGCGCGTGCGCAGGCTTGTAATTGGTCGGCCGCCGGTTGACATTTACATGCTGCCAAGATGGCTGCCAGATCCGATACGGCGACGAATTGACAAATAGACCTTTTGGTTTTTGTCCAATAATTGGTATTTCTAGGTTCGTAAATTTCATTTTATGTACATTGTAATATAATTGCGTGTAATGTAGAAAATTACAATGTTAGAACTAATTATGGGGTAGTTTTTATTTTCAATATTGTATAACTTTTCAAAATTGGTTTAATTATTTACTCTTAAAAAATAACTTAAATTATCAACCCTAAAAAAACTATGTAAGAATCTCAATATATTCGCCCTAAGTTACTATAATAACGTTTTAGCTCGTGTATTCCCGAAGGGATAGACAGAGGTACAAATGCATCCACGGCTTACAGAGCTTATTCCGTCCCATGATGTGATAGGGGACGAGCCTATCGCCATTCGAAAGCCATATAAGTGGTATAGTCAAGCTGTAGACAGTTTTGTCTACAGCATGCATGGGCCGACTCGACCAGGTCGTCACCACTGTCCCACAGAAAACCGACGTAAAATAGCGGCTTGCTGCTGCGTTTCGTACGGTGAGTGAGATATCCGGAGGATTTTAATACGCAAATTCAAAAAAATAAAACACGTGAATAGAACACCACGATGCGTATGACACATTTTCCGAAGGCTTCGTTGTACGCAGGCACAAACACACGTGATAGCATACTTGTAATCTATATAACGCTGTCGCAGGCTAAATCCTATTTATGAATATGTCTGTCTTTGTCGTGACGCATTTTCGTTTCATGGAGTATCAAATCACAACGATTCTAAAGAAGTTTCACTTCGAAAAAAATCCAAATCGATATAAATACACGTCAGCACGACACTGGCGAAATATTCATCAAAATTTATAATGGTCAGACAGACCGTCCGAGCGTTAAAAGGGTTTTTGATTGATCAAGACGTCACACTGGCGGGGGGGCAGTGCGGGGAGGGGGAGGGGGTGACGCGGCGCTCCGTGACAACGGTGACGGATGTCCACGGCCAGACAATCGGCCGATCCATCATCAGACGCGACGGTGTGGTCTCCACTTTAGCGGTGCTCTATTGTTTTATGAAAAAAAGCTAATACTACTCGTAAATGTTATATTGTTGAGATTATATTATACTGGCTTTTGCTCGCGGCTTTGCCCGCGTGATACTTTGCTGGGATTAAAAGTAGATTTTCCATTTACGTTCCTAGTTTTTTTCTTTATGGGTTGTGTTATCCCCCTTTATTTTTCTAGGTGGTAGGTCCCTCCTATGGGAGATACCGTTTGGGTTGGTAGCACCACTTCTAAAAGACAAAACTGTCTACAGCGTGGCTCTGCCACTCATAAATGCTGTCATGTTTTATTTTCGGTGCTGCAGACTTTGGTTTTTTTTTTTTATTATAATTTAATTGAATGACGAGACGAGCAAGGCGCCACGCCTGCCCATAAACAGAAGCAACGCTACACAGAACATTGAATTACAAAGCACTGCATGGCACTGAACTGCGCTCGTAACACCGATATATAAGATGCTAAGTCTCATAACTCCCGGTAATAACACTGGCCTCAATGTCCTTCAAACCGAAACAGAACAGTGCTTACACACTGTTGCTTGGCGGTAGAAATAGACAAAGCGGTGGTACCAACCCAGAAGGCCTCCCGCATACGAAGGACCTACCACCTTCTAATTGAAATTATTTTTGTAAAAATTGATTCAATGTATAATATAAAGCCTTCACCTTTGGGGTACCAAATATGAAATATCAATCAGCTGGTATTAATTAACCTCATGATGGATAACCGTGTGACATGATTGATCATTTGGACCTAGTTACGCAAAAAGGAACCAACCCACAGCAAGTTCAAATGGAGATACCGATTTTGATTTACTAAATTAAATAATTTAAACTAATTTTACATAGCAGTTTTTTGAAAAATCGGACATGAAATATATTCCATGTTTGAATTTGCAAAAAATACGGTATTAAAATCAATTTAAAGTAATGAATTTAGCAAAACAAAATCAGTATCTCCATTTGAACTTGCTGTTGTGGGTTAGTTCCTTGTTGCGTAAGTCGGTCCATTTGTCAATAGAGAACCGGACCAGACGTAGTAGATATCACGGTGTACTCATTTTAATGATGATAGTCATCGAGGGTTTGAAAAATTGTTCACTTTTGCAGATAATGGGGAGGTAACGTTTTTTAGAAATCTTTTTTTATTTTATTTTATTGAATGACGAGACGAGCAAGGCGCTCGCCTGATGGTAAACGCCTGCCTATAAACAGAACACCACACAGAATTTTGAATTACAAAGCACTGCATGGCACTGAACTTATCACGTACTCTATATAATTTTAGAATTGTCACCACATACGTCAAGATCAATGGAATCACGAATAAAAAAAAACATTTTGAATTCAAACATATAAATGTACAAAAATTGCAAACCTTGTCTTACATAAGTTACGTATTAAAAAGAATCATTTGTAGGGTGTCCATAATAAAAATGTCAGGTGCGGGACAGTCCGGCGCGGCACTTATCAGACGACATTACGTCCCGACTTTACGACAACTTCGCGCTGCGCACGCGCATAAATACCGCGCCCCGTCACACCCATGTTGATTTTATTTTGCAGATCAAGGAAATTGTAACGATATATCAACGATAACGTTATTGTTGTCCGTACGTTTATTCGATCCCATGTTTGTGGCAGTAGTGAACTGTTTTTATGGGAGGTAAAAATCAGTATTGGCTTTTTATATCTACAATGTAAAGTCGATTGCGATAATATAGTATTTTTATATGATTAAGATACTGGATTCATTACATTCTGAATTATTATTAAGTTTTATGACTTTGTCCACCCATATAACTCAGATATCTCAATTAACTATGATTACATAATGATTTCTTATATTTACGCGAATATTACACGTTGAAATAAAACTAAATTAAACGGATTTTATCGCGGTTTTTTTTTATCTTTGGTCCCGACGTTTTGAAAGATTTTCAGCCTTCGTGGTCACGGGTCCAGTCCACCCGTCCAATTAGTTTTATTTCAATAACTATAATTAGATTACACTAAGATTACATATAAATCCGCAAGCGAGAATTAAGCCCGTAGACTCTAGTTACATATCCTCTTACTATACCACGGAGGTCACACAAACATACAACAAAACATGCAAAACCAACCGATCAGTACAGAAAAAGCTAAGAAAATCTAGATATACACGCGAAAACAAAACCGGTCGGCACTAACCCTCGTGTAATTCTAATTAGGCAATACGAGAGAGAGCTAATGGCGTCCTCAGAGTGCCATAAACCAACGCAATCTGATCGTGTGAACACGGTGTCCGCGTGTCCCGGCACATTGTCCGCAGACATGCGACGCTTTGTCACCGTACAACCCACGCGCAACACTTTAGATCAATATCGAACTTAGATTTTTGTTCGAGTTAATTTGCTTGCTGGGTGTTTGTGTGTGTATTGAATGTGCTCGTTGATGCGGCGATGGAAACGGTACTTGGTGGGGAGGCGGATAAAATCTAGAGAGTGTGTTTTTTTTATTTGATTGAATGACGAGACGAGCCATTGCTCGTCTGATGGTAAGCGCCACGCCTGCTCATAAACAGAAGTAACACCACACAGAACTTTAAATTACAAAGCACTGCATGGCACTGAATTGCGCTCGTCACTCCGAGACATAAGATTTCAAGTCTCATAATACCCAGTAATTCTTTCAAGCTTCAATGTCCTTTAAACCGAAACACAACAGTGCTTACACACTGTTGCTTGGCGGCAGAAATGGACAAAGCGGTGGTACCAACCCAGACGGCCTCTCGCATACGAGGGACCTACCACCTTGTGGCTTCAAGGACTAAGAAACTTAACGTGATGATGGTAGTCACGAAAGAGAAAATACTTGCACATGTTTGTACAAAACAAGTATATAATGAGATAAATTCATCATTTTCCTTATAAAGCATGTCTATTTTATTTACATATATAGACTTTACAGTGTCTGCAGATTTTATAGTCTACAAAATAGATTTTGATTGTCAGATAACAATTAACAAATGTACGTAATTACATGTTAATCTAGACACTTTAATAGATAATTAAAATCTTGTAACAAACTATTCATTACATATTTATGTTAATCATTAAAATAAACAAAACATTAATTTTATTTATTTATCGCTTGTATTGTTACATTTATTGCATTTTTATGTAGTAATAAAATAACGCAAAATGTCATATTACAATTCCATAACAATTTAATCCATTGTTATATAGCTCCAATTAAAATACAAAAATAAAAATTAAAAAAAGTTTTTAATAAAAAAAAGCAAATGTCCGAAACGCCGAAGGTATCAAAAAGGCGCCCACGCGAAGGACATAATAAATTAAAGGAAACGTTAACTCGGACATGGCGACACCGATACACACTCAGCGTTTATTGATGGACGCGTTTCAAACGCCATTTAGATATAGGCTTGGCGTTGACACATTATTATTGTGAAAACGGGACGCGGCTGCGTTCCCGGCCGAGGAATGTCCGGGCCCGCTTGAATATATTAACATCGCTCCGGTCCTCTGTGTCGGGACTTGGGGTCGACTCGCGAATAAACTCCTCACGGTAATTCTTTAGCTTTTAAATATAACCAAATGTTGCTATTTAAAATACTTTCCTATACAGAAAAATCTAGTTTAGAAGGCTTTGTCATACAGTGTAATAAAAGAAACTTATGACGCGGCCTCGTCAATGGGTTTTGGCCGTTAAGGGCCGTCCGTGAGCAAAACACCGCGCGATCGAGGTTTTTAGAGGCTATCTAGTCATTACTTAAAATAAATGTTGATTAAATAAATATACAATATATTTTTACAATCTGTCAGCTTTACTTTGTTCGATTCAAATTCATGTTAATGCTGATATATATTTTTAAATTGTCGTTATAAATGAACCATAAAAATGGGAAAAATGCAAAGATTCCGTGCGTCTCCTTTTAAAGTACAGAATGTTATCAAATGAGATTAACATCACTAGATAGGCAATTTAATAACGAATATTTTGCCCGTTTTAAATTTTCGAAAAGACCAAAACCTGATTTTTTAAATCAATTATTCGCTAAATACGTGCATATTCTGCACTCGCCGAGTACACGATTTAGTATGGCGCGAGACAGTCAAGGTCGTTTGCTCACGGACGGCCCTTAAAATAATTTTATACTTTTGTAAAGACTTTTATACTTTAAACAATATTATAACTAGCCAATGCCAGAGGCCGTCTGGGTTGGTACCACCGCTTTGATATTTCTACCGGCAAGCAAGTGTGTAAGCACTGCTGAGTTTCAGCTTAAAGTATATTGAAGCCAGTGAACTTACTGGGCGTTATTAGACTTAACATCTTATGTCTCGGAGTGACGAGCGCAGTTCAGTGCCATGCAGTGCTTTGCAATTTAAAGTTCCGTGTGGTGTTCTGTTTAAGGGCAGGCGTTTACCATCAGGCGAGCGCCTTGCTAATCTCGTCATTCAATTATACATATAAAAATAAAAACATTAACTATAGATGTAATCATAAAATGTAATCATACATCCATCGGTACATATCAATATATTAAGCGAGGCGCGGTGAAACTTCATTTTTTACGACCTCAGTCGGTGGAGTCCGCCTCAATGTTAATACTATCGAATCGACGATAAACTTTGTGAAGATACGACCTTTTAAACGTGCAGTTACTTCATTTCGTCGTTTTTGTCAAGTGGACGTCTGCAACTCTTGTAGTTTTACAGCTTCACCTGACAAGAAGGCCGCGTATTTTTTCGGTAACGTAACTTATTGATCGAAATATTTAAAAAAAACAAAGTAAACTACCCTATTCACGAGTGGAGCAGGACACTCTTGTGATGGTAAGCGCTAGGCTACTCAAAAAATGAAGCATCACTACACAGAACTATAAATACCAAAGTACTGGATGCCACTGTGGTCTGATAAGAGTGTATTCACTCCTAAATGTAAGATGCAAAGTTTTATAAAGCCTAGTAATTTCGTGACTATATTTATATTCTGCCAATCAGATAAAAATAGTATAAACATGTCATCAATCACGACTCCGGATCGATTGATCGATAGATCCGGCTCGACCGAGTATTATCATTATCTTACAGAAAACCAACGTTAAACCGCTTGTTAACTTTCTGAAGGCTTAAAGCGCTCTCCTCTTCTCCTTAATCCTTTCCCTTTAAGGTCTGCAGCGTGTCCATGATTCTCCTGATATCGTTGTTCATGGATAGTAAAGATCACTTACCATCAGGTATATCATAATTTACCATTCCCTTGCTCATTTGCCAGCTTGTCAATCACTTCCATACAACAGCTGAGTTCTATAAAATTATACAAAATAACGCCTTTGATGATCCAACAAATCATCGTGTCCACTAAAAACTAAATTGGTATCGAGACGCTTAAAAACTCGTAAAGTTAAATAACAATGACAACGTATATAGCCGTAAAAGATATAAAACCACCGGGAACTTTCGGCATATCTGATTTCCAGTCGTTAAAGCATAATAAAATTTATACTAGTGACTGTTTTTAAACATATTTTGAAGATGTGCCGAGAATTCAGATTTTTTTTATCCGAACACGGCTTTACTGTACTCCATCTGATGATAAGCGCAGCCAAAAAAAAACCGCAACCACCGACAAACAACGAGTTTATCGATGGTCATCAAAATCATGCTAGCCTATATAAATGCTTCTTCACACTCCTAAGAGGGAAGAAGCAAATCGAGGGACCTGCGCCAGGACACACGGGTGACCGATGCAGTCGCAGGGATGTAAGGATGTAACACTCACATTTCACATATTTTCATCACATATTTTGCTCAAATCCCAAGTCTACCGAGCACACATAAGTCTTCGTTGCAAGCAATTAAAGACCAGCAGTTAATAAATCATAAAGTTTGAAGCTACACAGGTGCTTCCAAAACTATAGTGCCTAAACTGACATTTGATTACGAAAAACCTGTCTACCGCCATATTTTGTAGGACCTTGAAGCAAAGATTGAAATCAGTAACATGAAGCTAAAATAAGAACAGAACGCACAATTAATTGCCAACCGTTGCGGACAATGATCGATTCCTACACAAAAGTAGAAATGTCAACAGAACTATTATAAATTACACAGAATAATGATCGATGCAGCCGTGATTTCGTACCCTTTCCGTTTCTTTTGACGGCTTTTTTCGTCATTTTTTATCACCAGTTTCCTGCATCATAGGTGAAACGATTTTTGTCGCCGGCGCCAAATATTTTTTTGATTGTGCCAGAGTTATTCTGATCGAGTGGACGCAAGTTGACTTCCGTTTTGATAATTAACTAGATCTTTTGATTTATGAGTTATTTTTGGGACATTATATTTGGTACGTCAAAGAAACTAATAGGGTGTGATTATGCGTCTGCCTCGTGAATGTAAAGTATTATGTTTGTCACCGTTTGTGTAAAATAAGAATTGTGACAGACTATTTTAATAACTCCCACACGACACATTGTAAATGTGTCATTATTTTTTTGTGATATTCTAATTCATCCTATTATGACTTCTTTCTTTTGATCTTTTTCTTGCAGATACTTATATTCTACATTATTTATACACTTATAACTTAACTCTCATTTTTTATATAGCGTAGTCTAGCAAACAAGCAAGTGGATCAACCGATTGTAAGTGATCTCCAACGCCACGAACGCCTACATTACTAGAAGAATCATAGGCGCGTTACAGACCTTAAAGGGAAAGGGTAATTAAGGGATTGGGAAGGGTAGGGGGATCTCCATACAATGATACCAGCTTTGTATTATACTATCCGACTGTTGGGCTTGGTCCTTCTTTACTGATGAAAGGGGTGAAGCATTAGTTCATATACTAACTGATTACGTTATTTTAAGTTTGTGGGGAGTATATTTTGTCATATACCAATTTTTTAGGAAAGTCATGAATTTTTTGTACTTTTTTTTTTTACCTGACATTGTCTCAGTTAATGAAGGCTCGTCATAAATTAAGCACCTGCTTCCAAGGTACATAGATACATAATGCTAACTCTGCATTATCACGTCTTTATGCTAGGCACGGACCTCCTCTACTAAATGACTTGGCGTTAGTCCACCACGCTGGCCTAATGCGGGTTAGCGGACTTCACATACCTTCGACATCTTATGATTTCTCAGGTTTACTTAAACACACAGACACTCTCATGAAGAGGAATATGTTACGCTTATGTCTCTCCTCGCAAATTTATATTATACTCGACATGATCATAACAATAAATAAAAAATATCACTTACAATAATCATAAGTCAAAACTAGACAAACAAGTGAGTTTCACAACAAGCTAGCTATTCGATATTACGTAATTTTAGTCAGGCGGGGATCTAGTGGGGGGGGCAACTAGTGCTTCCAGCTTCTTTCTTTCTCTAGTCAAGCAAAACTAAAATAGTTAATTTTACAAAGGTAATGTTGTCAATTATTCATCGTTGGCTTTTTAATAGCTATCCCTTCCCATTTAAGGATGGCTTTAAAACCAATAACCATGGTGGCCCAGAGTGGGGTTGGGGATCGAACCACGATTTGAGTGGTAAGCCACGCTGTAGACAGTTTTATCTACAGCATGAATGGGCTGGATCGACCGGGTAGTTACCACTGACTCACAGACAACGGGCGTAAAGTATCGGATTGCTGCTGCGTTTCTTACGGTGAGTGAACAAAACCCCCTTTCCCAATCTCTTAATTATCCCTTTCGTTTAAGGTCCGCAACGCGCTCATGACTATTCTAGTAATATGGGCTTACATAGGCGGTTAAGATCACTTACCATCATATGACCCACTTGTTCGTTTGCCAGTATATGTAATAAAAAAGAGACACAGCCTCGATCGCATGTTAGTAGGGCCAACGACGGGCAGGTGAGGTTTGATTTATTTTTATATCAACATTATTTTACAAAATGAAATTTCAATCTGCCAATTCAGTTGTAAATTAAATTATTGTTCGCACAGCATTATAACATCAGTGTCCGTAGTAAAAAATAGCACTCTTGGTGTTCAGAGATTCCTCCCCACTAGTGAAATTCTGGTTCCGCCTCTGATTCCAGTATATATTAATGAAATTGTCGATGACGGTCCATAGACAATGTTCACGTCAGATCCGGGGCCTCGGATCGTTAAAAATAATGTGTAACTGCACTAAGCACGGTCATTTTGTGTCGAATGAGGTTTATTAGTGTGGAGTGTGGGACAAACTGACAGCGAGATTGGACACTAGAGCGGTTTTGTGTGCTTGAATAATGGGGCGTGCAGGCCGGTTGCCTGCTCAACGCCATGCCTGCCCATACAATACTACAACACAACCCAGCACTTTGAATTAAGAACGCCATAGTTGCTCATTCAAGCGAGTCGAATGTAAATATTTCCAGTAATTTCAGGCCGGCATAATTCTGATAAAGAATGAGGGCCACAATGTGTCTTAATGGTATGTGTTATAAACTATATTTCGACAGCACTGTACCGAACATATACTGATGTATAGTGTAGAAACTTCGCCGTGCCGGAAGAAAATAAATATTAAATTTCATAATACCCAGTAATTTTACACATAACTGCTGCGACCTAGACGCGTGGACCACGTGTGTACATTTGTGTGTATTTATTTATTCTATATCATCAGAACTACTTACATAAATACTTTGTGGCACAGGCGTCGAAATATCGTATATCAAAGTGGCGTGTTTACAACTAAGTAGCCTTGCACCTGATAAAAACCAGTCATTACAGTCGGGAGTCGCGTTTCAGTGTATCGATTGCAAGCCCGCTACCGCTCTTACCTTGTTGCTACAAATTTTATGGTTGTGCATATTTAATTAATAGCTTGTTGCAATTTATTGCACATTTTAATGTCTCTATGAGTTATTGTTGCCATTCAAAAATCCTCAATCGCGCTTTAATTCAAGCACGATATATAAACCTATAAGACGCCTCGACTCATAGTATCTGACAGCCTCGGTGTCGCAGCGGACAAGTAGCCGGCTCTGAATCGACAGGCCGCTGCTGACCTTAAAGGAAAGGGATAATTGAGGGATTGCAAAGGGGAGGGGGTTTGGCTCTCCGGATATTTCACTCACCGTACGAAACGCAACAAAGCCGCTATCTTACGTGGTTTTCTGTGAGACAGTGGCATCGGTCCGGTCAAGCCGACCCATTAATGCTGTAGACAAACTGTCTACAGTGTGACTCCACCACTCAATAAGTAAATAATTGTAATTCTAACTAATGGTGTTGTGGCGTCGCCAAATAAAAAATCATCGACCTACTTGTGCATTAATTTTGTTGTAAAACTTATGAGGTGTCTTTAAGCTTGTTTGTCTGTGGCTTCAAGATAATTTCAAGTTAATACTTTTTGCTTATAACTAGTAATTGGCATGTTCCTACGTTGATGATTTATCGAAGTTTTGGCTTGACATTTTAACATATGAATAATGTTTAAGTTGTTTAATTACGCAGTGGGATTAAGAGTGTCTTGGTGTTTTTTCTAGATAATAAATACACCCAACAGTCACACATACATAATCCTGACCCCACAGTTACATACGAGTCTTGTGTTCGTGGGTATCAGGAACTACGAGAGACTTTCAATCTCATAACACCCAGACCCCGAAACAAATATTTGTGAATCACACAAATGTTTGTCTCGGTGCGGGGATCGAACCCGCGGCCTTTCGCTTCACAGCTGGCTACTCGCCCGCTACGCCACGGAAGCTGTCAAGATATATGAAAGAAAGAAATTATTTATTTGAACTGTAGGCGAACCGGCCACTTATATGTTTCGGAGCGTGCGCCCGCGCCCCCCCGATTTCCGGGCGTGTTGACGCCACGCCATTTTTTGAATAAATCAGTTGCAATACCGACGACGTCACGGGTGCGCGTGCGCCCGCTGCCGCTCCGAATTCCGTGTACTCAATTGTGTGTAAAAGTGACAAATATATTTCTTCTTATGCGACTCGGACATTTTCATTGTTGAGGACATTCAACACTACCCCGCGCCAATTCTGTTACATGAACAGTAACTTGAGATATGAAAAGTAAAAAAGACATTCTTATGATATTATGCATTATTCACAATGTATAATACTCTTTATTTTAAAAGGATGTTTTTTACATTTTTAAATATTAGTTACAAACAAAACATATAAAAATATAAAAAGCATTACCCTCCAATGGCAAGGCCTAGGACCCAAGCCACCGTAATACCATTTAATAATAATTTTTATTATTTTTTTATGAATATGTTTGTCTTTGTCGTAACGCATTTTCGTTTCATCGAGTTTCAAATCACACCGACTCAAAAGAAGATTCACTTGAAAAAAGAATTGCCCCAATCAATACCGCAAATTAATAATGCCTACAAAATTCAATGTACATACTACGTGAAGTGCTTAAAAGTGTACAAGTGAAACCCCCACCTCCCCTTCACGAAGACGGTCTCCCAGTCCGGTGTAATTGATAATTAGTATGCCATAGTGGCGACTGTCCGAGCCTACGTGTGCCCCCCCGAGGGGACAGGGAAGGGGAGACAGGGCCACTGCATCACGTAAGACGTTCGGAATTGACGTCCAAGACGGTAACCTTTGGGAGCGGTCAGACGTGATTTGTTGCCGATTACGGATAATCGCTATTAGTAATCATTTATATTAGTAACTAGCTGTTGCCTGCGACTTCGTAATTATTGTTCAGCTCGCAGAGTTCATTTTTTAAGTTTAATTTTTTTTGTGAGATTCTATTTTTTGTCTAAAACTAGTTTGTTTAATAAAAGTAGCCTAATTCACTCCTTGTTACATCAGCTATCTGCCAGTGAAAGTCCCGTCAATCGGTCCAGCCATTTCAGAGATTAGCCGGAACAAACAGACAGAAAGACAGACAAAAATTGTAAAAAATGTTGTTTTGATGTACCGTGTATCCATCCAAATACACTTGGTAAAAAGTGGTTATTTTAATATTACAAACAGACACTCCAATTTTATTTATTTGTATAGATTTTACGACATCAGTGTGGTCAGCTTTTTTTTCTACTGCGTCAATAAAGTTTCGTTATTTATTAGCGATTTCTTTAGAAAACGACAATTTTTCAAACGTCATAATTGATTATTTTTGTTCAAATAAAACTAATTAGACACACAAAGACAAACATTTGTATGATCCACAAATATTTGTTTCGGGTCAGGGTATTGTGAGATCGAAAGTCTCTCGTAGTTCTTGATACCCACAACATAAGACTCGCATTTCACTGTGGGGTTAGGACTATGTGTGAATGTTGGGTTTATAAGCATAAACACCCAAACATTCACATTTACAATAATTAGAAAGATATTTTGCAAACATATAATTTTGTTCACACATATAAAATTCCTGTATACTCTACAAGAGTCGAACTATCGAACATAAACATAGAGTCGACCCTAAAAAAAGAGCACGTCCAAATAAGGCCGGGTGCAAACCGGCTACTGAGCGACGCGCACGAACAACGCGATTGAGATTCACGCGGACGATAGCCGTCGCGTTGTCGGCCGCTGCGATTGTCGGCCACTGATATGGTAATCAGTCGCTCCTATAAGGGCGTGGTTGGGGCAGGTCGGGACCACAGTGCTATAAGTTTGCATAAGCGTTGTAACTGGGTTCGAGTCCTGGTTGGAAATTCTATAAATGTATTATCTTTGTTCTATTAACTGAACGATGAGACGAGCAAGGCGATCGCCTCTCGTATCGAGATTCCCTCAAGATGTTTCCTTCATCTTTCAATCAAGCGATAATTAATAAAGAAAACACACGTAACTTAGAAAATTCAAATGCTCTTGAGATTGGTTTCGAACCAACAACTCTCGTAGCAGAAGTCCCAGCCACTCCCCGTAGAGCTATAACTGTTTACATTCGCATATACCTAATTGTAACAAAATAATCCGCCTCAAATACCGAAATCTAATAAAATAATGAGATGGAATAAATACTCGTGACACGAACGAAAAATCAGCAAAGACTGGGCTCCACGCAATCCGATTCCATTCCTTCATTTGCAGTCAGCTCTACACTAAAATCAATTATGCCCGCGATTGTTTCGTTACTCGAAGCAAATGTTTTTTGTCCCCAGCCTCCCCGCTCCCGGCCCCGTAGCTTTGTATTCACCGGACGGACTGTCTCCGGCAATGTTTGGATTCTTTTGATGAACTTCAATGTTTGTCTGGAATGCATTTCTTTAACTAGTTGAGGGGAGGTTGGGGAGTATATTGTTGTTTGTCTTTGAATTGAGTTTGGGATATTGATATAGTGAGGAGTTTGTATGGTTGAATAAGAATCTCTACATTTTTTTTATGATATTGAAGGATATTGAAGGTGGTAGGTCCCTCGTATGTGAGAGGCCGTCCGGGTTGACTTTATCTATTTGTGCGCCAAACAGTGTATAAGCAGTAAATTCAGTGAAATGAATGCGCGGTATGAGACTTAACAACTTATATCTTCGGGTGACGTTGCAGTCCAGTGTCACGCAGTACTTTGTAATTCAAAGTCCTATATCGGCCCATTCATGCCGTAAACAAAACTGTCTACTTGGCTATACCACTAATATCTTAATTATTTTCTGTTTTATTTTCGCTTTTGCCGTGCTAAAAATTATTTCCATATAAATGAGTCTTTAAGAGAAGTCTTTGATAATTAAAAGATATAAGATCCAAGGCGTCGATGAGTCCAAACCTAACGTCATTAGATCCGTCGCGGCGCATTCACTACTCTATTATACACTGAATGTAGTGTTTTAAATTGAATTTTTCCTATTACCCCCAACCTCCTCTCATAGAACGTGATGGTAAATAAATTGCACTCTTACGTTGGGTTCAAAATTAATAAAAAACTGCGATAAAATTCTTCTAAATTAGTTTTATTTCTTTACTAGCTTCCGCCCGCGGCTTTGCCCGCGTGGAATTAGGACATTTACAAATGATTTAGTGACTGTCTATTTTGCATATAAGTCAGATAATATCAATTTTCAATACCTGTCTCTATACCAATTTTCAACAAAATCCGTTCAGAATTTTCGGTGTGATTGATGAATATCAAGATTCCTGTTTTATCCCAAGGGAATATTTAATCGGGATAAAAAGTATCCTATCACCCAAGTCAGCTCATACCCTGTCTGTATACCAAATTTCATCAAAATCTGTTTAGTAGTTTCAGCGTGATTGACGGACAAACATCTAAACAAACAAACTTTCACATTTATAATATTAGTGTGATTTATGTCCTAGCAATGCAATTAAATTAACTATTTGTACACTATTCGTAGATTAAATATACCCACACAGTTCTATAACACGTTGTATATATTATAACACTATAGATTTATTATTTCTTTTGATACCAATTCACAAACTTAATAGAAACCAACCAGACTAGTCCATTGTCCAACTGCACAAAAGTGAAACTTACCTGAAACAAAAAACATTGTATTAATATAAAAAAAAACTTACATTTATTGAACAGCACAATTAAGTGTGACCTACGAATGTCTTGTCGCCGATGATGTAACATTTCCAAATTGTACGGAAAGATAAAAAAACCTTAAAATGGATCGTCACAAAATGGCTTTTGGTAATTTCACTGTGTGTGTTGTTGTCTACAAGGTGGTAGGTCCCTCGTATGCGAGAGGCCGTCTGGGTTGGTACCACCGCTTTGCCTATTTCTGTTGCTAAACAGTGTGTAAGCACTGGTGTGTTTCTGTTTGAAGGACATTGAAGCCAGTGAAATTACTGAGCATTATGAGACTTAACATCTTATGTCCCGGGGTGACGAGCGCAGTTCAGTGCCATGCAGTGCTTTGTAATTCAAAGTTCTGTGTGGTGTTGCTTCTGTTTATGGGCAGGAGTGGCGCTTACCCGCAGGCGAGCGCCTTGCACGTCTCGTCATTCAATGAAATAAAAAAAAAGTTCAAATTCGTAAGAAACACACCAGTTGCCATCTCACCTCAGTTTTTTGTAAGAATGTAAGGGCCAGCGTGGTAGACTAAGGCCTAATCCCTCTCATTCAGTAGAGGAAGCCCGTGCCCAGCAGTGGCACGTATATAATACAGGGCTAGTATTATTATTTTTATATATGTCATATATGCTATGTTAATACATGTCAGCAGCGATAGCTCAGCGAGGAGTGGTATGAACTGACGAGACGAAAGTCGCAGGTTCGAAACCAGCCCCAAGAGCATACACCACTGGCTTTTTTAAGTTACGTGTATATTAATTGTTAATTATCGCTTGCTTTAACGGTGAAGGAAACATCGTGAGAAAACATGCATACCTGAGAATTCGATAAAAATTTTCAAAGGTATGTGAAGTCTGCCAACCCGTATTAAGCCAGCGTGGTGGACTAAGACCTGATCCCTCTCATTCAGTAGGGGAGGCCCGTGCTCAGCAGTGGGACGTATATAATACAGTATTATTATTTTTATATATGTCACCGACCGATGATCGGCGGCGTATGTTCAGTTATAATGAACCGCGGCCCGTACAAGGCCGTTAGCGTTCCGCCAATTCCCATAAACCCGAAAACATTAGGGCTACCATAAGCAAGGGGTCCCCTAATACATTTACGATATAAATGTTATAAATCACGCGTAATATCGTACATGTGGCGGTAAGAGGTTCGGTTCCCGTGACAGGCACGCATGATATTGATATTGGAAGAGTAATGTCGATGGCAACTTTAATTACCATTTTTATAATATGATCAATATGCGGTGTCGTAGCGATATATGTTTTTTTTTTTAATAAAAAAAAGCAAACGACGTATTATACCCCATGATGAATGATCTTCGCCTAATAAAAAAAAAAATGTGTGCGTGTACTAGTGTACACACGTAGGAAGTGAAACTTCTTTATGACCTTATTTTTCAAAAAATGATCTACTATATGCAATTTTACAGAAATTGGTCTAATAAAGTTAAATTAGATAAAGTTTAAACAAAAGGCTTTTATTATCATAGACATGAATACAAAACAAAGTGTGCGTCTCGGGACGCTCGACAGAAGAAGTCTGGTCAAAATCCGGTCAAAGTCCGATCAAAGTCCGGTCAAAGTCCGTCAAAGTCCGGTCAAAGTCCGGTCAAAGTCTGGTCAAAGTCGGGTCAAAGTCCGGTCTGTGTCCGGTCTATGTCCGGTCAAAGTTGGGTCAAAGTCGGGTCAAAGTCCGGTCAAAGCCCGGTCAAAGTACGGTCAAAATCCGGTCAAAGTCCTGTCTATATCCGGCCAAAGTCGGGTCAACGTCCGGTCAAAGTCCGGTCAAAGCCCGGTTAAAGTCTGGTCAAAATCGGGTCAACGTCCAGTCAAAGTCCGATCAGCCCGGTTAAAGTCCGGTCAGAGTCTGGTCAAAGCCCGGTCAGAGTCTGGTCAAAGCCCGGTCAAAGTCCGATCAAAGCCCGGTCAAAGTCGGGTCAAAGTCCGGTCAAAGCCCGGTTAAAGTCGGGTCAACGTCCAGTCAAAGTCCGATCAGCTCGGTTAAAGTCCGGTCAGAGTCTGGTCAAAGCCCGGTCAGAGTCTGGTCAAAGCCCGGTCAAAGTCCGATCAAAGCCGGGTCAAAGTCCGGTCAAAGCCCGGTCAGTCCTGTTCCAGTCAAAGTCCGGTCAGAGTCCGGTCAAAGTCCTGTCGAGGTCCGGTCAAAATCCAGTCAAATCCGGTGAAAGTCGGGTTAACGTCTGGTCAAAGTCCGGTCAGCCCGGTTAAAGTCCGGTCAGACTCTGATCAAAGCCCGGTCAAAGTCCTGTCTAAGTTAGGTCAAAGCCCGGTTAAATTCCGGTCAAAGCCCGATCAAAGTTAGGTTAAACCCCGGTCAAAGTCGGGTCAACGTCCGGTTAAAGTCTGGTCAGCACGGTTAAAGTCCGATCAGAGTCTGGTCAAAGCCCGGTCAAAGTCGGGTCAAAGTCCGGTCAAAGCCCGATTAAAGTCCGGTTAAAGTCCGGTCTATGTCCAGTCAAAGTCCCGGTCTGTGTCCGGTCTATGTCCGGTCAAAGTTGGGTCACAGTCGGGTCAAAGTCCGGTCAAAATCCGGTCTATATCCGGTCAAAGTCGGGTCAACTTCCGGTCAAAATCCGGTTAAAGTCCGGTCAAAATCGGGTCAACGTCCAGTCAAAGTCCGATCAGCCCGGTTAAAGTCCGGTCAGAGTCTGGTCAAAGCCCGGTCAGAGTCCGGTCAAAGTTAGGTCAAAGCCCGGTTAAAGTCCGGGTAAAGTCCGGTCAAAGTCGGGTCAACGTCCGGTCAAAGGCCGGTTAAAGTCCGGTCAAAGCCCGGTTAAAGTCCGGTCAGAGTCCGGTCAAAGCCCGGTCAGAGTCCGGTCAAAGCCCGGTCAAAATCCGATGAAAGTCCTGTCAAGTCCAGTGAAAGTCTGATCAAAATCCAGTCAAAGTCAAAAACGTGACGCGTGCCGCGTAACGGAAAAATGTGACGATTTTATTTTTCTAACGCCGATAAAGAAGTTTCACTTCAAAAAACAATTAAAAAATCTCCACTGCCCATAAACATGTATATACCCGAAGAACCATGGCTGCGTTGTTTTTTTTGCGTTTCAGCTTGACTGACGTAACGAGCACGTCGCTCGTCTAATGGTAAGTGCAACGCCTGCCCATAATTAAGAGTAACACCACACAGAACTTTGAATTACAAAACACTGCATGGCACTGGACTGTGCTGAATACCCCGAGATATAAGAAGTTGGTTCTCATAAAGCCCACTAATTGCATTGGCTTTAATGTCCTTCAAATCACAAGACAACATTGTGTATACAATTTTGCTCGGCGGCAGAAATAGAAAAGGGTTGGTACCAACTCAGACGGCCTAAAAGTTCCAAATGAAATAAACAAAACAATTGTAAAAATATAACTAACGAAGCAAAGTCATCTACCAAAACTCAGAATAGGCTTAACTTTAAACAGAAACATCAAAAGTTATAACTTTAAAAGTGAATAATTAAAAGCATGCATTCTTTGATCAATCTAAAAAACTTTGCAAAATTGAAGTCAAGAAAAAAAAAGACGTAGTCCGATTGCGACGTGGAATTAAGAGCGCTTGCCACCCTACACACATAGACAGATGAAACGCGAGTGTGTGCAAGGTGGCATGAAAATGGAATTAAGGGGGGGTAAATGCAAAGGAATCAAGCGGGAGGCGCGGGGAGAATGTCCCAGACCGGACACTTTGAACGAATTATGACGGTCATTATTAGAACGTGGACAGAATTAAATTGCCTCCCCTCGGCCCGTGCCGGCTCCCCCACCTTCCGGCTAAGTATGCCCGCATAATGATACCTGTCCGATACTGGCAACACTTATCTGAGGAACTGTATCGGCAGCAGACGTTTGTTTTTTTTTTCACTTCGTATTTGAATATCGAATGAGCTGTCAGGCCGGCTTAGTCTATTTAGTAAAAAAGTGTTTCTTAATTTATTTATTTGGATTTGTGGGTTGATTTGTTTCGTGTAGGATTCCGTAGTGACATTAGGAACCTTTAGTTTTGAAATGTCTATCCGTAAAGCATAGTCATTTTATTCAGAAATTAATGCTCAAAAATATATACCCACCCTAAAAATATGTATTAAAATTTTGGGAAAAATAAATCTTTCTTCGTACCTTCATTTTTTTTTTAACTAAATATACATACGAAATCTTGTTGAGAAAAGGAATTCCAAATCATCTAATGCTTTTATGTATGATCTCCCTACTTTTCAAATACATATTTGACTCAAAAGTGGTCATTACTTCTGTGTAGTCTTTTAAGAACTCACCATAAACAAATATTTAGGAAAAGTCCTAAAATTCTAATTACACATAAGATTGTCTTTTCTTTAAGTATGAAAACTTACTACAATCAAATGTCAAGGTGGTAGTTCCCTCGTATGCGAGAGGCCGTCTGCGTTGCCACCACCGCTTTGTTTAGTTTTGCCGCCAAGCAACATTGTGTAAGCAGTGTTGTGTTTCGGTTTGAAGGACATTGTAGCCACTGAAATGACTGGGCATTATGAGACTTAACACATTATATCTCGGAGTGACGAGTGCAGTCCAGTGCCATGCAGTGCTTTGTAATTCAAAGTTCTGTGTGGTGTTGCTTCTGTTTATGGGTAGGCTTGCCGCTTACCATCAGGCGAGCGCCGTGCTCGTCTCTTCGTTCAATCAAATAAAAAAACAACCTTTTATACCGATAAAGACAAGGACCCGGTCATAGCTGCGAGTTAAAACTAGTCTTCAAAAAAAAAAAATTAAAAATTAATTTAAATTCTTCTTATAAAACACTACGGAACCATACGCTAAGCCAAGACGACATTCTCCTGGCGTTATTCTAAGATACATCATTTGGTTGGTTTGTCTGCGACTCAAGGTGAACTTTCTTAGATATTTAACATTCAAGGTTCACAATTCGTAAGCGGGGACCACGAAAATCTATCTGCTTTCGATAGTGAAGAACTAAAATG
This sequence comes from Amorpha juglandis, assembly GCA_949126905.1. Taxonomy (NCBI): domain Eukaryota; kingdom Metazoa; phylum Arthropoda; class Insecta; order Lepidoptera; family Sphingidae; genus Amorpha; species Amorpha juglandis. The sequence goes on along the minus strand of OX421370.1, from coordinate 1,119,178 downwards.
TTGGCTTGACTTCACCTATCAATGTAGGCAGATAATATTTTAAGAAGCTCAGCGACTGTTACTTGTAAAAAACTTGTCGAGTTTTTGCGAATATGACAGAAATGTAGCTGCATAGGATTCACCGGAACCAGCAAAATTTTGAAAGTGTTCTATGAGAAAAAAAATCTGGGAACCTCTGGTCTACAGCTTGAATGGGCCGGCTAGATTGGGTCGTTACCACTGTCTCACAGAAAACCGACGTAATGCAGCCGTATGCTGCTGCTTTTCATTCGCCAAATCCCCCTACCCTTCCCAAATTTCAATCCCTTAATTACCGTTTCCCTTTAACGGTAACGTGTTCATAATTCTTATGGTGTTATGGATGTTCAAGGGCGGTGGAGATCATCACCAGGTGACCCACTTCCTCATCTGACTCCGACCATAAAAACTCAAAACGATGTCCAACCTACACATCGAACCAAAGACCTTCCGATCCACTACTACTTGCGACAGTAACACAATAATCCAAGAACTTAAACACACATAATAATATGTACATTCATTAAGTTGAAACCCAGTTATCAGACAATATTTGCAAACGCGATAAGATTTAAACAGCGGCGTCGTCCAATAGATTAGAGATGTAACAATGGCCGACTAATGCCTGAACCAATAGTTCATTGCAATCATAATCGCAGTAATCTTTGTAAAATAAGTACAAGGAAAGCCGGTATGAGGAGATGCAAGCGATGGACTGAAAGAAGAAAGAAAGATATACGATTTTTTTTTATTGAATGACTAGACGAGCAAGGTGTTCGCCTGATGTTAAGAACCTCGCCTGCCCATAAACAGAAGCAACACCACACAGAACTTTGAATTACAAAGCACTGCATGACACTGAGCTGCGCTCCTCACCCGGAGACATAAGGTGCTAAGTCTCAAAATGCCCAGTAATTTATCTGGCTTCGATGTCCTTCAAACCGAAACACAATAGTGCTTACACACTGTGCCTAGGCGGCAGAAATAGACAAAGCGGTGGTACCAACTGTTGTGTGTGTTACACATTAATTTTAAACCACGCAATACAATTCACGCTTGTTTTCTGTGAGACTGGTATGACCTTGTCGAATCCATTCATGCTGTAAACATAACTGTCTACAGCATGACTCTTTCACAACTCTAGATTTAATTATTTATATTATTTTAATACAATAAAACTAAACACAATTAACCGCTCCAGCTCACACCTTACACCACACCAATCACCATACAATATTGATAGAAACGGGGCCATAAAACAGGCGAGTTAACACGCTCGCCTAACACTCGGCCATCAAAGGCGGCCAAACAAAGGATTAACGCGTGTATGTTCTGATTGCGTGTATTTACTTTTTTATTGGCTCGTTTGTACTAAGATATGAGCCATGTTTGGATAATAATCCGCGGCCGCTATTGTCTTACAACCTTATATTTGGTGATACATATTTCATGAGGTAGGTTAAGTGGTTTATTTGTTTTGCTTTTATTTGCAGTGATTGTGGGCTATAAAATGTTAGGATTGATACATAAGATTATGTGTTGAATCCTTATAAACTCGGTGGCGCAATGGGTGAGGAGCCGGCTGTATAGTAAGAGGCCTTGTATGCGATTCTAGTATTGCGACATTTTTGTGTGACCCATAAATATTTTTTCAGGTCTGGGTGTTGTGGGACCGCGCGTCCTTCATAGTTCCTGATACCCACGATACAGTTTACCTAATGTAGAGTCATGAATATCTATGTGACTGATAGGTATATTTATTATTATTATTAAATGTGTCAAAACGTTTAAAGTGTAATTTTAATGAAGAAAAGTTTGAAAATATAATATCTCTTTGCCTTTAAAAATTCGTTACTTTAATAACTGAGTCACGTAACAGGCTGGTTAAAAATAAGATATCATTTCTCGCCAACCCTAAACACCAGTGAAGTAAATGATTTTAACAGAAAATAATATGTATAAAATTATAATATGTTTTCTAAAAATAAATTCTCATAATATTATACCTAAGTAATGTAACATAACAATTGGCAACATGTTGAACATAACTCGTGTATGTAATTATCGTTAGCGAAACACTTAGGGATGGGAAACGCACGCGAGAATATATCGATAAAGTGTAAACAGGGGTCGAGTATTTTATTGACGGCCCTACCACACGGCAGGGTTGTCAGCGATTTTAAAATTGAACTGTACGTTAGGTCGGTGTACACAGGTCACTTGTTTTATTAATTCCAAGGGAATTTAACGACCAAGTCGAAGAATTGTTTTCAAGATTGATTGTAGGTTAAAGGGTTAGGTAGGATTCAAATCCAGATAGCGACCACCATACACATAGCGTTAAAACTTGCCATAGTGACCCCACACACACCTTGTGTGGATCGCGTTCCAGGATTAGCAAGTGTATATCCATTTCTCCTGAGAGGACTGCGACAGGACTTGATGGCTGGTTGAGGTGAGTATAGGGTACATCCCTGTATCCCTGTGCCTGTATCGGTCATCTGCCTGCCCTGTCGCAAGCTCCTCGATTAGCTTCTTCCCGCTTCGACCCCCACGTGACATAATTTTATGGAATAAAATAAATCAAAACAGAACAGCGCTAAAGCGAGGCAAATAAAAAATTTGCAATTTTTTTTTTTTTTTATCCTGGCTCGGCTAAATGACTACGCCACACCTGATGGTAAGTGTAGCGCAATCCAAGAATAGTGTCGAACAACGATAAACAGTGTGTCTATCGTTGGTCGGCACGATCATGCCGGCCTGCAAAGGGCCAAAGGGGAGGGGAAGGAAAAAGGGATGGGAAAAGGGTTAGGATCAGGGGGCAAGCCCACTGGGGAGAACCGGATATACACTGGCTGACCCTGGAACGCGACCCACACAAGGTGGGCCACTATGGCAGATTTTAGCACCAGTGTACGGTGGTCGCTATCCGGTCGGATACAAGTATCCTCCCACCACCATATTGAGATTTTACATATATACGCACTCATGCCTTTAATCCCCCAAGGGGTAGGCAGACGTATAACTCGTGCATCCACATTTCGCCATCCTATTACCGTTCCATAATGGGGGAGAATCCTATCGCCATACCAGGCACAAATTACAGACTCCGAGCTGATTCTGAAGATTTCGTGATAGAAAACCCCAATATCACTATCAATTTATCCGACACGAGGATCGAACCCGAGACCTCAGGACAGTAGTCGTACCGCATATATGCAATACAACTCCCCCACCGAGGCAGTGTTTGAGATTTTGATTCGAAAAATGCCCGGAGTTCTGCCATGTATGGCGAACGGCTCGCCCACTATTATGGGAACTAAGCTCGACGAAACGTGCGTGCAGCATTAGTTGCACATCTGCCTACCACTACCGGCATAAAGGCTGAGTTTCTGGTGCATGCAAAAACATAAAAATTACTAAAAATTATGACCCGTGTATAATTTAATCTTCTACCACTTTCCACCAACTAACCCATTCCTTTTTAAACGTGTCCGTGTCCCGTCTAATTAGCCAATCAAGGTCCGAATGTTGGCAGCCCTGCGCGTACCGCCGAATCAGCAAAGAAACCTTATTAAAACAATGGTTCTGAACTAAATACGTGAGGACAGGGCCGAGGGGGCGAAGGGGGCGTGCGCGGGGGGCGCGGGGGGCGCCCGGAGGGGTTATTACAATATTTGCTAGAATCTCGTTATTTTTAAGTATCTGGCTGTCAATGATGCTCAAAGTTTGCGAGGGGCTCAGTTTTGTACACGTTAATGGAATGTAACAAGCGTTAATCGAATTTAAAATGGGTTGTGAATTATACATTGGATTCGGGAGTGTGTTCTGTAGAGTTGGTGTTATAGCGAGTCTTGATAGAAACTTTGACTAGTCTGTATCAACAATATTAATAAAAATATATTGGTACATTTTTCGTAGAGCTAGTCTACTACTAACAAGGTAAAGACTACATAAAAATTTGTCTGGACTCTGTAGTATGATGACAACAAACATTTTTTTTCTTTAAAATAACATAATCATTACGTACGTTTTATGTAATACTAGCTGCCCCTCGCGGTTTCACCTGCATGTTACTGCCCTGCTCCCATGGGTCATAGATATAAATATAAACCTTCCTCATAAAGCACTCTACCTATTGCTGAAAACTACAATCCGTTGAATATTTTAAAAGATCGAAGCGAACATACAGCGGAAGCAACTTCATATTATACTATGTAAAGATACAAACTATCTTCAATTAAAGACAACACAAACCTTATTGATATCATAAGTCACACAAAGCCCCCCAATAAATAATAACAATGTGACAGAGTATAATATTTGAGAAGCGGCGACCGCCGAGTGCGCCATCATTGCGGAGCGACACGGCGCTGTAAATTATAATGTTTTATGGTTTAATACCGTAGATAAGGCGCGGGGTAAGGAGCCTATTATTAACCGTGTTAACCGGGCGCGGGGGGGCGAGCCGTGTTGAGGGCCTTTGCACGCCGCGTCGGATTTTCGTAACATATTGTGTTTTTGAAAATGTTGTAATTTTGCATTGATTTGTTTATAAATAATCTTATTTCTAAGGACCTCGTCATCTTATGACGGAATGGGATGGATCTGCCTGTTTTCTATTTTCAACATACTATTTGTCACACGCAGAGCCGAAACAAATATATAACGGAGGCAGTCAAATGCCGTACTTTATGATTGTAGGAACCGAAATGGCAACGTATACAAGGGCTATGATACATCGAAATACAGTGGTATCACTACATTGTTTAAAAAAACATGTAAGTATGTACCATCGTACGGTGTGGCCATAGTAGTATACTTCATTCAGTAACTTTTTAGGGTTGCGTAAAATGGTGCGAACAGAACTCTATTCTTAAACCTACGCCGGCTGTCCGAGACGAAGACAGACGGATAGTAAGACAGACGTGTGTCCTACATTTAAAGGGCTTTCTACATGTTTCGGGTCTGGTTCATGTTGGTTGTGGAACCGCAAGCCTCTCATAGTTCCTGATACCCACCATACAGATTTAACCTAGTGTGGGGTTAGGATTATGTATGACTGTATTGTGTGCTGTATTTATTTATTAAATAATTTAAAAAAATGTAAATTTAAGGCTGCGCTACGGAACCTTTGATGCACGAGTTCAACTCTTCTTCACGCAAATTCATAAAAAATAATGATATTAAAACATCTGCCTCGGTGGCGTAGTTGTATTGCGTACGCGATACGACTGCTATGCTATCTCAGATTCGATCCCCGGGTCGCGTCAAATGATATTGGGTTTTTCTATCATGAAATACTCAGTAACGGCCCAGAGTTTGGAATTGTGCTCGGTATGGCGATAGGCTCGCCGCTATCACATCACGGGACGGAAATACGCTTGGCGAAATGTGAGTGTACTGGTTACACCTCTGCCTACCCCTTCGGGTATTACAGGCGTGAAAGCGTATATATATTTAAACATTTAATTTTTTTACGAACCCTACTAAAATATAATAATAATGTAATTGTGTTCGACTGCGTATCATGGGTACTTGGGGTACAGAGGGGCGGGGGGTACGGGGTAAATTATTTTTATTGTAACCATTGTTACATTTACCGCCATGTGTTTAGGCGGGAATCGGTAAAATTGCCGTATCGTTCGCGTTTCATTCAATCTTGTGTATATTAGCTATGGAGAATTTTTTCCGTGTTCGATGAAGAATTATGGAATATTTCAGGACAGTAAGTCTAATAATCTCCCTAAAAAAGGTTATCCTACTAATATTATAAACGCGAAAGTTTGTAAGTATGGATGGATGTATGTTTGTTACTCTTTCACGTAAAAACTACTGAATGGATTTTAATGAAACTTTACAATAATATAGCTTATAGATCAGAATAAGACATAGGCTACTTTTTATCCCGGAAAAAGCAGATCACGCGGGCGGAGCCGCGAGCAAAAGCTAGTCTACACTAATATTATAAAGAGGAAAGATTTGTATTCTTGTATATAACGAATAAACTTAAAACTCACTGGATCGATTTGAAAAATTCTTTCACCATTAGAATCCTACATTATCCCTGATGAACATAGGTTACTGTTTATCTCGGAAAAAGCAGATCACACGGGCGGAGCCGCGAGGAAAAGCGAGTTTAAGATAATCTAATGAACGAAGAGTCGAGAAGTTATTCGAATTTGAAATACACACTCTTTTATGTGGTTTAACAAAGTGTTAGAGCCACGCTGTAGACAGTTTTGTCTGCAGCAAGAATGGGTCGACTCGACCGGATTGTTACCACTGTCTCACAGACGACCGATGTAGATAAAGGGGATGGCCGTTGCGTTTCGCAGGCTGACTGAGATATTTTATTTTATTTATTTTATTTGGATGGCTCACAGCTATCAGTAACAAATAATTATAGATGAAATGAATACAATGAATAAGCCAATTACGAGCCACCTCAGATAGTAGTAGTTTCCGGAAGCAAGGATATCCCCTCCCCTTCCCAATCCTTTTAATTATCCCTTTCCTTTAAGGTCGGCAATGCGTTTTTCATTCTTTTGATATTGTGAGTATTTATGGACAACGGAGAACAATTACTAAATCAATGACTTATTAGGTGACCACCTTATTTGCTTGCCGCCAATTTAATAAAAAACACCAGAAGCATTACACGATTCAAAACCAACCACACGCAGAAACAATTTCCTGACGCCAAAAAACATGCAAAATGCGTTTCCACAACGGTTCAGTTGTTGGTAATGAAATCGTAAATCGCGGTGCAACGTTGATAAATCCGCGGTTTGGCCGGACTATGTTGGCCGGCATTTTTGCGGCCTCAATCACGGCGTACGGTCTAGCACTTAGCACGAAAACCGCGGTCGACGCGCAATTTTTCGCGGTTTTTGTATTGTGGTGTGAAAATTCTGCGTGGTTGTAGCAGACGTGCTTTAGGAATTCAATAATGGTTAACGAAATGGGCTTCGACCGGATCGTTACCACTAGAAGAAAACCGAAGTTAAGTAATGATTTGCCGTTGCACGGTGAGTGAGATATCCGGAGACTCAAATCCCCTTCCCAAACTCTTAAAATGCTTTAAAGAAATATTTGGATTAGAAGGAGATAAACAGTTTTTTTTTATAGCATAAGCATGAATAAACGATTAGGTCACCTTACATAAAGTAATCTCCACTGTCCGTGAACACCTACAATACAAGAAGAACCATGGATGCGTTGCTGGCGTTAAGGAAAGTAACGGACTGAGAAGAAGAAAGAGGAATTTGGGTCTCCGAAATGTTCACTCACCATACGTAACGCAACAACAGTCATTCCGCGATGGTTTCCTCAAAAAACTTTTCTGTAAAACAGTATGACTACCCCGGACAAGCTCGCCTATTCTTGCTGAAGACAAAACTGTCTACAGCGTGGATGTACCACCTACTTTGTCCGTTAAATCACATTCTAACTACATTCTTTTAAATATACCTCTTAAATATCTCACCTCATTAGCTGGCGTGGATTTTCTTCAGATATCCACCCCATCAATCCTCAACAAACGTCTTATCGATCCAAAATAAAACTACCACAAAACGGGGTCCAAATTAAAATCGCCCTCAAAAGTGAAACAACGAAAAACGTCAACAAACAAGTGGCAAGATTTATACACTGGACGGTAACACAGTTTTGCGTGTCGATGGATTCCCGTAAAAGCGGTAAAAAAGTTAAAAAAGATAGAGACGGACGGTGCGAGCGAGAGGGCAGGCCGTCCGTCGCGCTCGCACGGCTGACAAATGGTTATAAAATGGTGGGATGAGCGTGCATTTACAAGGGGTGAAAAATCATTCACAAATTGTGACGGCGGCCGCTTAGCCAGGGTTGATAACAGGTGGCTGCTCCGAGGATATGGATGGATGTTTGATGATTTCATTCAGGAACTTTAATGGAGTCGTTTTGGTAGAGGAATAGTAGATCTTAATGCTTGTATTCATCAACACTTAAGTAAGCTCTTTATGTGTTGAATTCTGTATTGGTCTGTTTTTATTTAGCGCCAAAAATTAATCAATGACGTTAAGAGAACTCGTCACTATGCATTCGTATTCACTAAGGGGTCTCATAATAACGTTTATGAGTACGAGAGTTAATATAATAGAGCTATAAGAGCATGACAATTTAGAACCTGAATTCCGTTGAATTACATCGATATTTTTTGACAAGGAAGTAGCTTGCATGATGGTAAACACCATCTGCCAAAAACAATAGCAACGCCAAACAGAACTCTGAATTATTAGAATCAACTGTATGGTACAGCGCTGTGGCCATCACCCCGAGACATAAGATTTTTAGTGTCATCATACTAATATTATAAATGTGAAAGTTTGTTTGTTTTGATGTCTGGATGTTTGTCCGTCAATCACACTGAAACCACTGAACTGATTTTGATAAAATTTGGTATACAGACAGGGTATGAGCTGACTTGGGTGATAGGATACTTTTTATCCCGGAAAAAGCAGATCACGCGGGCGGAGCCGCGAGCAAAAGCTAGTATTTAATAATTTCACTGGCTTCAATGTCATTGCACTGCTGTTTGATGGTTGTTACTGACAAACAAGTGATACTTACCCAGACTCTCGCATACGAGACATCTGCCACCTAATAGCAGCCCAATTTCCCTTCAACTACATATGTGCTATCCGAATTTAGCCCATTGTCATTGAGAAAAGTAATTTGGCTAATCATAATCTTAGATGTTATTATTCAAAACTAATGTAGAATATACCATAAGGTCACAAATAACTGAGCTTCTTCATGGATATGGCAATCGAGCAAGCGTTACCATCAGTAAATCACCTGAAGATCATCGCTGTCTATGAACACCCACTATCCAAGAAAGAAATCCAGAAACAGTCAGTGCGTTGCCCGCAACTTTGCTTGCTTTCTTTTGCTTTAGCTGGCTTTATAATAAATGTTCTATTTCATTATACAATACGAGGGATTTATGTAAAAATTGCTCTACGTTAAATACTTTGTAGGACAATCTGGCCAAAAAGATATTTTCACGGGTGATACCAATCTTTTTTATAGTTTAGAACTATATAAAACCGGCAAAGCGTTCTGATCTTTGCATCATTGAAAAAAATAACAGGAATTTAAAAAAATCTATATTGTCTAAAATTCCAACTGAGTCCAGATTAAATAATAATAAAATAACGTAACATTATATCCACAATACATGATCAAATCCAAGGCTTAATCCGAAAAAAAAACAAAATAAACAATGACAGGTAACGCACTTCAATTCGTGTTCTCTTTTCAAAACTTGCAACGGCGACATCTGACAAACAAGTACTAATCAAACTCGGCAACCCTGGCCGTACCACTTTTTATCCGAGCGCCATCAATAAAAAGCCTTTAAAAAAAAAACAAAAGCCGTGACGTCACGAGGTGCGTTTTCGCCGACATCGGTGGGCGAATAAATCAAGCTACGCTAGCGTGGAGTGGGCTCCCGAATTGTGGCGTTTTACTTTATGACCATTTGATTTACACTCGCTACGGAGCGTATTCGAAAACGTGCGATACCGAAAAACGTCGAATAATGTCGTATGTGTCAGTTGTGAGAGTGTATTTTGAATAGTTTAACTGATACAATGTTTTTAGGGTTGCGTACCTGAAGGGTGTCTATGGAACCCTAACATTAGAAATACGACAATCTACGACGTATCTATCTGTAATACGTAGACAGCTGGAATTCCCTTGTAATATGTTACTAGGTTTAGCTCGCGGCGCCGCCCACGTAAACAGGCTTTCCCAAGGAAGCCTATGTCCTAATCTCGGTTATGGTCTACATTTGTGCCATCAATCTGATGAATGTCATTATTGGGCGTGATTTATTTTACTTATAACATGTTATTGAGAAGTATAGAAGTTTAAGACATTTCGAGGCTTTACAAGGTGGTAGGTTCCTCGTATGCGAGAGGCCGTCTCGGTTGGTCCCACCGCTTTGTCTATTTCTGTCGCCAAGCAACTGTGTGTAAGCACTGTTGTGTTTCGGTTTGAAGGACGTTGAAGCCGTTAAAATTACTGGGCATTATGAGACTTAACATCTTATATCTCGGGGTGACGAGCGCAGTTCAGTGCCATGCAGTACTAAAGTTTTGCGTGGTGTTGCTTCTGTATATGGGCAGGCTTGGGCGCTTGCCATTAGGCGAACGCCTTACTCGTCATTCAATCAAATAAAAAAAACTCAAATGTTGCATCTGACTCAATAGTGCAGCACTACATTTCAATCGTATTTACATCGACAACTATGTATTTATCAAACGCATAAGTTTGCGTTATGTTGCGCGAGCGTGTTTATGAAATTATAAAACTATTTGCTCATAATAAAATGAGTAAAGCAGTGATTCTCGAAACGTATATGTCAAGGGACTACAAGACTATAAAATGCCGTATATATTAGTCGTAAAGATTTATTTAGGACAATGGCATATGTTATGAAATGAATGTCCAGAATAAAATCATTTAACATTACTAAATTAATGACGTTTATAAAATAATACAACATAGCACTTGTTAGACAATTTTACGTTGCAAATAAAATGTATGACAATAAGGCCTAACTGCTCTCAATAGAGGCCCGTGCCCAGCAGTAGGAAGATACTGTATAGTAAAATTGATGTACACATGAAGAAACGTATGTGAAATTATAAGTACTTCCTAAATAAACCGTCATTTGCGTTATAGGCGGTTAAAATATAATCGCACATTGTAACAAGCCTTAAAACTATTCTGTTGTCGCTTGATACATGATTAAACTAATACAAAATTACGTAATTTTAGTTTGTTCCAGTTTGAGTTGAATGTCAACCATTGCTACAACGAAATCAAACAATTCCATTAAATATAATTCTAGTGCTATGTAACTGAAAATTATAAAAGCCGTGAAATGTGACACACTCATTAGACAGGTTAAACTATATGGTTAAAATGGTAGCAACAGAAAAGACAATAAGAAGTCAAAAAACAGCACATAATATACACATTTACATTAAATCGCAGCAAAATAATACTTAAAGTCAAAACCTACATACAAATAAAAAAATAAAAATCCTATTCGTTTTTTTCAAATAAAAAAAGAATAATCCGCAGCTCACTCCGGCCTCGTCAACCGCGCTGACTTTGACGGACGCCGCGCATCATGGTTGATCAAGCGAGGCTCGAGCGTGTCTCCCCGCCCGCACCCACTCGACCGCTCACTCATTCATTCATTCACTCGTTTCATTCACTCCGACGTCGGGTTCGAGTGATCGCCGATCACCTTACGTGCCTTTTTTGCGCCAAAGTTAAACTCGAAAAAAGAACAATGCGCGACAGTTTTTTGTTTTTCCGATTTTTGAGGATTATATTCGCGTGTGGGTTTTTGGCGCTAGTTTTTGCGTTTGGTTTTGCTCATGGCATTTGAGTTTTTTATTTGAGATTAAACGCTGTAGTGTGGTTTGAATTGTTTCTTGTGATAAATGTCAAGGCATATACAGACATTTAACGTAACATGTGATCAAAACACGTGCTGTAGCGGGTCCAAATCCCCCTCCCCAATTCCTTAATTATCCCTTTCCTTTAAGTTTCGCAACGCGTTCATGGTTCTTGGTACTGTGGGCATACACGGGCGGTGAAGATCACTATGCTTAAAAAACAGTATGCATTTATTTTGATATCCAATAATCATCATTCAATATCACATTAGCATCGCCCGGTAACAAACCATACAAGAGAAATTCTGGGTGCATACTGCATTGCCGAGCTTTGAGGAATATGTAGAAGAATTATTATTCTCACCCTCAATCTCTATAAATGCACGAAACACCAGTAATTCTACCTCAGTTTTCTTTAAGATAATTTTACCATGATCCAGCCAACCCATTCATAGACATTGAGCACAACACAGCTCTATAATTAAGAATAATACATTTGACATAATACTATATCTTAAAAACTCCAAAAGCCACAAAAACGCATTATCATTTGGTCAGGTAGCGCGCCCTGTCGTCGACACCGTCCGTCACCGTGACGTGTGACGGAGAGACGACACCTGTCAACGGTTGAGCTCTTCATCTCGGCCGCGTTTGTTATCGCATTACACGCGGCGCGGCGCGGATTGAACGAATATCCCTGTATAAGGGAGTTTAATGGAATATTTTATGTTTGTAATTAATTTTGGCTTATATTTGGTGTGAACAATAATAATGACGTCGCTTAAATGGTCACGTTACGAATGGTCCTCTTTAAGTGAAATCGCAATCCTTAATAAATATTATAATTAAAACTGGTTAACAAATTGTATGACTGCCGTTTTTGGATGAAAATAAGTTATTCTTTTTGATATGTACTGATGTGATATTTTAATATTTTCTAGAAGATAGATACTTGTTAAACAATCTCAATTAAGATTTTCCCACAATGGAGTTGGAAATTTTAGGTTTTACTTAATAAGTATATTTGGTATGTAGGTAAGCGACGATTGCCTAGCGGGAAATGGTACGGACGGTCGAAAAAAAAACACGCTCAAAGCCAGCCCCAAGGCAAACAACACCTCTGTGTTTTCGAAGTTACGTATGTATTCATTGTCAATTATTACCAGCTTTAATAGCGAAGGATAACATCGTGAGGAATTATGCATACCTGAGAATTCTTCATAAGGATTTAAAAGATATGTGAAGTATTTTAGAAAGTGTTACTTTGTATGCGAGAGACTATATGGGTTAGTACCATTATTTTATCTATTCCTGCCACCAAGAAGCAGTCTGTAAGTACTGTGGTTTTTCGGTTGGAAAAAACTGGACATAAGACGTATCTTCTTATGCTTTGGGGTGATAAGCGCAGTCCAGTGACATGCAGTGATTTGTAATAAAAAGTTCTGTGTTGTGTTGCTTTTGTTTATTGATAGGAGTAGTGTAGTAAACAAATAAAAAACGTATACCAAGCCACATTAGACCAACGTGGTGTACTAACATCTAATCCCTCAGTGTGCAGAATAGGCCTCCAAGACTAATGAGTTGTGGATGCCGATAATACAAGGCTGTTATTATTAATATTATTATTTAGTAGACAGGTCCGTTAGAACCGTAGGAAAGGCGTCTCCGATGTTTCTGACTATAATATTATTTACACGCAAAAATAATAAGCTCTTTAGACAAATAGTAGATAAGCCATGTCAAAACAGTACTTATTATTTAACAATAAAATCGAAAAATAAAAGTGCGACAAACACATGCACTGACCCGTAAAAAAACAACCCATAATTATCAACAAAAGGCAGGTGTCTCGTAGTTATTAGAACCGACCCGTCACGTTATCTTCGCCTGCTCATTGTCACCGCAACGGTTCGTCAACGCGACGCGACGCTGTCATCGCGTGTGACATCCAATGTGACAGCTCGACTGACGAACATTGTCGCCTTCACCTCGTTGTGTAATAGGGTTAGAAATTCAAACATGGAATGCTTTATATAACAAAATGTTGAGCATTTTTTTCAAATAATTTTAACTAAATTCATTCACAAAAATTCAAATTAATAATATAGAAATTATGTAACGGTAACCAATTAATCAATTATTAAAATATGCACATCTTAACCCTCCTTCACCAAGTTTTTTGTTTTGAATGTACTATTATCACAGAAAAATTACTATACGAAATATACGCTTGCAATAAATATTTCACTCAACAAATCAATAAAATATCTCACACACTCGCAAACTGTCAAAACAAGGTGAAAATAACCGTATAGATATGCCATCAACCCTCAAATATGTGCCATTAAGACGCGAGCTGAGATCACGCGACCGGGATATAATCGGCCGTTCATGTTGCATAACCCTCCAACAGCCGAATGCCGCTCACGTCCAGCGGTACTGATTGACGGGAGACATCCGCGCCTTAGACTCAACCCTCACCGCCCCCCGGGGTCGACTTGACCCGTCCGTGTTGCGAACATGCGAAAAATGTCATCAATGCAGCGGGTTGACGCGAACGTTCGCCTCGCATTAACTTAGCGAGCTATTTTTAAAAGAAAATGAGTGTGGTTAGGGTTGGTCGTGTTCGTTAGTTTTTTTTGTATTTGAAAATGGAATTCTTGAAGCTAAATGTTCGATTAATTTCGTAATATTTTCTCTTTCATCATCATCATCATCATCAGCCACAAGACGTCCACTGCTGAACATAGGCCTCTCCCAAAGATTTCCAGACCGACCTGTTGGAAGCGGCCTGCATCCAGCGACTTCCTGCGATCTTTATCAGGTCGTCTGTCCACCTTGTAGGTGGACGTCCAACGCTGCGCTTGCCAGTACGTAGCCTCCATTCCAGAACCTTTCTGTCCCATCGGTTATCGGTTCTGCGAGCTATGTAGCCTGCCCACTGCCACTTGAGCTTGCTAATCCGCTGAGCTAAGTCGGTGACTTTCGTTCTTCTACGGATCTCTTCATTTCTGATTTGATTTTCTCTTTATGGTGGTAATATTCACATATGTGCCAATATTAGTTCGAAAAGAGTTAATTATTTAGGTCATCTGTAGTTTTTAAATGATAGATTTGGGATAATAAGGTTCAATTACCCTACTTTTATTAATTATGTAAATGATTAGATCTTTGTGAGTTTGTGAATATGGTTATTTGTTAGTCAAACACGCCTTAACGGTTCAACGGTTTTGAATGAAATTTGGCAAACAGGTTTGGTAAGTAAATATGTAGAATTTTCGTGTACCTGAAATTAAAGACAAAGATAAAAATCCGGTGAAAAATAAAAATAACGCCAGTCCATCAAATAATATGACTCATCCAGACGGCTTCATAACAGCAGTAACTGAAACAAAACTCTGTCGTCTTTATGTATATTCGATGTAAATAAATAGCTATAAAAATTTATTAGCTTACGAGACAGGAGCGGAAAGTTTCCTAATGCACACAAGCAATCGCTGCAGCGATGTACAACGGACGCACAAGTTTCGATTGCCAGCAGTCTACAATAAACAACTGTTTTATCGCGATACTATTCGACGAACACAGCGTTTTTACGAATAAAACTTCAAATATATTTGACCAACAAACATTAAAACTATTTCTATTTTGTAAAAATAATTGTGTCAATTCTAAATTTAAAAATGTTATGTTCGAAAATAAATTATGTGATTAACAAATAAATCAATTACATAATTGTGCAATTTAATAATTTGTATAAATTATTCACGATTTTTTTAAAAAACATTTGTTGATAAGTTTATTCGGAACGCGGTGTTTCACAAAAGATACGTAATGTCGGGATTAAAACGGATATAAAAACACGCGATAAAACTCGAAATTTGTTTAATTTAATTGATGTGTTTCACGAATATTGAGTGCAGTGTGTTTTATGTATTTTAAGTTGTAAAAAGGACAATTACTATATTTATTGGAATTAAATGAGCTGGAATACGGTGACGACCCCAAAGTCTATGTTTTTTGTTTCTCGATGGAGATATTAAGGAACTTATCGTGTTTTTATTGAGACGGAATACATTTGCCTCCACTTTTATATATAGTTAATGAGTTCCATGGTAGTCTCCGTTCGGTAGGATAAGTTTTTATTGACGACATAAAGTTAGTGGGATGATCGTTAACTGTACCGTTAAATTCTTATATTATGGACATTATACTTTATACACACCGTTAAAACATCTGTAGTGTATTATTAAATTATTTAGAGCACTATAAATTCCATGGCATCCTTTTCAGTGCCGCCACGACTAATCACTTACATTCAAATACTGGTTACTTATGAAAATTACTAAAATAAGTAAAACACTTATAATAATTATACAATATATAATGTACTAGCGACCGGGGCGCCGGCTTCGCACGGGTAAAAATTATGTTTTTTACATCACATTACAAATCTTTTAATTTTTTGGCTTTTCTGTACTATAATATGTACGTATTATACATATAAACCTTCCTCATGAATCACTCTATCTATTGCTAAAAACTGCATTAAAATCCGTTGAATAGTTGAAAAAATATAAGCGAACAGACAGCAGAAACGACTTCATTTTATACTATGTAAAGATTGTAAAAAAATACCCCTATTATGAAAGAAGCAGGTCGCTTGTCTAATGTAATCCTGCACATAAACAGAAGCAACACTACAGAACTTGAATTACAAAGCAATGCATGGCATTGGGCTGTGGTCGTCACCCCGAGACGTAAGACTCATAAAGCCCAGTAATTTCACTGGCTTCAATGTTCTTCAAGCCGTACCAGTGCTTATAAATTATTTGTGGCGACAAAAATAGACAAAGCTGTGGTATCAAGCCACACAGCCTCTCGCATATAAGGTATTTAACACCTAGTGTATCTATTATTAATAGAAATGAAAAATTTACAAACCAAAAAAAATATAAGTACATGTAAGACAAAATTCGAATCCCAACCAACCATCCCCGCAATAACGAAACAAACAATAGACATTAATAAGACGAGGCAAAGGTCGTCGGCATAACAGCCGGCCGCGTGCGCGTTTATTAAAACATTTCCTAGCAATATCACCCGACGTACAATACGACGCAAACTCTGGCCGCATGTGACGACCTGTGGGAATCGCTTCTAGAAAACTTCATTAACCCCAACGAGCCACCCCCCACCCCGCCCAATCCCACCGACGCCGCCCGCGGTGACGGACGCGTCGGACCCCCGCTTATTACGTCTAGAACGTGCCGCGAAATCGAAGGAATTCCGAGTAAATACGACGACGGTTCCGTGAAGAATCGTTCCGTTGATTGGTTCGACTTTCAGCGGTTGTTAATTTGATAGCTACGGGTTAGTTATTGTTAGGTATATTATAACGGTGAAGGAAACATCGTGAATACCTGAGAAACCTGCATACCTGAGAACTCGATAAGATTTTTCGAAGGTATGTGAAGTCCGTCAACCCGCATTAGGCCAGCAGTGGGACGTACATAATACAGGGCTAGTAAAAAAAAAACAAAAATTATAGTGTGACTACTAGAGAATTAGGAGTTGCGTGAGACGAGTATTTGACATGGTGGTAGGTCTCTCGTAAGGGAAAGGCCGACTGGGTTGGTACCACCGCTTTGTTTGTTTCTGCCGGAAAGCAATGTGTAAGCACTGTTGTGTTTCGGTTTGAAGGACATTGAAGCCAGTGAAATTACTAGGTGAGACTTAACATCCTATGCAGAGAGCACTGCACTGTCTGCACTGAACTGCGGGACCTTGTATATATGCTTCTAGAATTAATAGAGGAATCGCGTAGTGTTGGAATACGATGGTGCAACACATTCCGCAATGTTAAAGTCAGCGTTACTGGTATCGTCAAATTTGACATAAACCTTAACTATAACTGCTATTGTGCAACCCTTAGTTAAACTTATTTTTGTTATTTTACCTCATTACATGTAAATTACATATACACATGTCAGTTGCACTTAGTTTCCGTGTATTCCGGATAACTGGTCCGAGTTCTCGGAACGGCCCGCCGCGGTCGCCGTTGACGCGTGTCGCGGTAATTGTCGCCGCGACGCTCGACTGTCGCCGATGAGTGATTGTTTAAAAACCGGGCACAACTCCACAATTCCGGGAATTCCGCATTGACATGAGTTTAGGGTTGATTGTATAAATGTTATACTGTAATGGCATTACTTGAACAGGATTTAACGTTTTTTTTATTTGATTAAATGACGAAACGATATGCCCATAACCAGAAGCAACACCACACCCAACTTTGAATTATATAGCACTGCATGGCACTGAACTGCACTTGTCACCCCGAGACATAAGATGTTAAGTCCCATAGTGCCACAGTAATTTCACTGGCTTCAATGTCCTTCGAACCGAAACACATCAGTGCTAGCACACTATTGCTTGCCGGCAGAAATAGACAATGCGGTGGTACCAACTCAGACGGCCTCTCGCATACGATACACTGACATGACATTACGTACATACAGGACTAAAGGTAAGTATTCATATTTCAAATTCCAGCCGTCAAAATTATATTTGGACTGCAATGTACTTACCACCAGCGAAGTTTGCTGGTGGCAGGGTATTCATATCTGCCCGGATAGCGACCACCGTACACACGGTGTTAAATCCTGCCATAGTGACCCACACATACATGTGGATCGTGTTCCAGGATCAGCTAGTGTATATTCGGTTCTCCCGAGAAGCTTGCTATACAACTTAATGGATGTTTGGGCCGGTATAAGGGTACATCCTTATACCCACCTCCGAAGAGGGAAGCATTTATACAGGCCGGCATGACTCTGGTGACCACCAATAAACTCATTGTTTGTTGATGGTCGCTAGTTTTTGGACTGCACTACGCTTACCATCAGGTGTAGTGCAGCCACTTTGCCGTGCTCGGATAAAAAAAAATGAAATCACATTTTTAGTTTGGCCGTAAAACGTAACTTGAATCATAGCGAAAACTATCCGACAAAACCGTGACGTCACAACCCGCGTCATGCCGCCCGTATTAAAGACAACAAAACGAGGCGACAAGATTAACCCTTCAAACGTAGTGCGGTGTGACACACGGCCGGCGCGGCGTCGCGTCGACGTCAATCACGCGTCAATGTACGGATATCTGTCGGGCCGTGTGTCCGTACGCGTAACGCTGGCAATCTTAATCTTTATGGAGTTAGGTAGTGGGATTCCGGAGTTCGTTTTGGGGGACATATATCGGATAAAATAATATTTATTTCTTAATATATTATGGCTGCCTTGGTGGTATAGTTGTATTGAACACGCGATACGAATGGTATGCTGAAGTCTCGGGTTCGATCCCCGGGTCGGGTAAAAGTGATAATTGGGTTTTTTTTATCACGAAATGCTAAGTGTGGTCCCGGAGTCTAGAATTGTGCCCAGCATGGCAATAGGCTCGCCCTCGATCACATCATGGGATAAAGATATACAAGCCGGCATGATTCTGGTGAGCACTGATAAACTCAGTGTTTGTCGGTGGTGGCTGATTTTTTTGGACTGCACTGCTCTTGCCATCAGGTGTAGTGCAGTTACTTAGCCTTGCACGGAATAAAAAAGTCCAAGGTTGACTGGTCCAAGGTGGTGGTTGGAGGTCCAAGGTGCACTGCACGCATGGAGTAATTTAATTCAAATTTCTTAGGGTGTTGCTACTGTATCAAGTCACTACCCTATTGTACCAGAGCTGAATTAAAATATTAGGTCCTTACATATGAAATTGGCGTTTTTCGTACTGGCCACTTTAATCACAAATTTCTCCTCTTTGGTAAGGAATTCCAAATTCAAATTTGTACAGCTATAGACTCATGTATTTGTGCTTCGATGATCGTCATTCATTTGTTTTTGAAGTGATAACTTCTTATGGGAGGGTGAACCGAAACGTTCCGTAACGCGAGCGGCAGCGAGCGGAAGGTTCCAGAATATTCGAGAACCTTCCGTGAGACGTCACGCGGGCCAGTTGACCAGCCAGCGCTAGCCGACTTCCCTGGAATTTTGATAATTCGAAGTCCCAGGTGGCATCACACAGTGCCCAGTCGGATTGGACCTGACTTTGACCGGACTGTGTTCGTTTTTTTTTATGGCGAATAGACATGTTACCTTAATTTTGTTTTTGATATCTATAATAAAATGACGATATTTTACTTATTTATAATTTGGAACATGGTGCCGTAAAAAAAGTACCAGGTTCGCATAAACGCGAAGAGAGTAGAATGTCCATTTTTCTTGGCGAGTAGCCGTAATTAATAAACAAATGACGATTTGGACAAAGAAAAACTTTTTAGGTTTTTTCTTATTTGGAACATGTTGCCGTAAAAAGTACCAGGCTCGCATAAACGCGAAGAGAGTAGAATGTACTTTTATCATGTCGATTGGACATTTTGTCGTAATTTTGTATTCTCGCATCTTGTTTGGTAAGTTTTCACTTCTGTCGGCACTCCCGGAGTGCAACCCGTATTTTTTTTTTTCTTCTGTTTTTTTCTGTTTGCGTCACTCATTTTACAAAATGGAAAACTTAAAATATCGCATTATTTACGAGTACGAGTTCCGCCGTGGCACTAGTGCTGCGGAAACAACTCGAAGGGTGAATGATGTGTATGGCGGTCGTGTTGCAAAAGAAAACACAGTTCGTTTTTGGTTCCAACGTTTTCGTTCTGGAAATTTCGACCTGCAGAACAAGCCCCGTGGACGGCCTGAGACTCAAGTTGATAATGAAGAGTTGAAGGCTATTGTGGAAGCGGATCCATCGCAAACCACGTCCGAGTTAGCTGCAGGCTGCGATGTTAGTGATAAAACTGTTTTAATTCACTTGAAGCAAATTGGGAAGATTAAAAAGCTTGAAAGGTGGGTACCTCACGAATTGACTGAAGCAAACCGGCAAACGCGCGTCGACTGCTGCGTTACATTACTAAACCGGCACAATAATGAAGGTATTTTAAACCGAATCATTACCTGTGATGAAAAATGGGTTCTTTACGATAATCGGAAGCGCTTAGCGCAATGGTTGGATCCTGGCCAGCCAGCCAAATCCTGCCCCAAGCGAAAATTAACCCCAAAACAGTTACTTGTAAGCGTTTGGTGGACTAGTGCCGGTATTGTTCATTACAGTTTTCTCAAATCTGGCCAGACTATTACGGCTGATGTCTATTGTCAGCAATTGCAAACCATGATGGAAAAGCTAGCGGCTAAACAACCTAGGCTGGTCAATCGCTCCACGCCACTGCTGCTTCACGACAACGCTAGACCACACACTGCGCAACAGACGGCTACTAAATTAGAAGAGCTTCAATTGGAAAGTCTAAGACATCCTCCGTACTCCCCGGACCTTGCTCCAACAGATTACCATTTTTTTCGAAATTTGGATAACTTCTTGCAAGGGAAAAAAATCAACTCCAATGGGGCAGTCCAAATCGCCTTCAAAGATTTTATTGATTCCCGTCCGACTGGTTTTTTTAGTAAAGGGATCAATGAACTACCTATGAGATGGCAAAAGTGCATAGAAAATAATGGTTCATACTTTGATTAATTAAATATATTATATTAAAAAATATTCGACTTTTTGTTCCTCCCATACAAAACGCCAATTTCATATGTAAGGACCTAATATATCAATTTGACGTTAACAAACTCTTGTTAATACGTAATTGACAGCAGGACAGCCTCCGTGGCGTAGCGGGCGAGTAGCCGGCTGTGAAACGAGAGGCCGCGGGTTCGATTGTGAATGTTTGTGTGATCCACAAATATTTGTTTCGGGGTCTGGGTGCTGTGAGACCGAAAGTCTCTCGTAGTTCCTGATACCCACGACACAAGACTTGTATCTTACTGTGGGCTCAGGACTATGTGTGTGACTGTTGGGTGTATTATAAAAAAAAATACAATTTGTCAACTGTGAATTATTTACAGTGGATTTCATTTATAACGACCTCGGTTGTAACGACCTTTCGGTTATAGCGACGTTAAACTTACGTCCCTTGAATTTAAGTATACTTTCGTAGGAAATTCATACGGCTATAGCGACTTCGGATATAGCGTCAATTTCGGGTATAGCGACTTGTTTTTATGAACCATTTGTGACAGATTCCTAGAAATCCTGAGTTGACAGGCAAAGGCGCAAAGGCACAAAGACTTATTCATAAAACTATTAAACTTTCTTATCCTTTGTTTACATTCCCAGATGGTCAAATACTTTGTTTTTAACGTAGGACTACTTAGCACGTGTATAAAGTTAAACTTATGAATCAGTTACGTAGCAATTTCCTGTGAGTGAACAGTGTTTCTTAAATTTGTGAATATTTATACAACTACAATTATTAATACAACTGATGACAATTTTGATGATGAATTGGACAATTTGCCATTGGCAAGATTATCATCAGCGGAAGCAATAGTTACGGATTGGGACACTTATGTGAATATTGACGATCAAGTTATCATCATATACTGATAACTTGACTGATGATGAAATTATTGAGTCTGTGCTTCAAACACAAGAAAAGGAGGATAAAGAAGAAGAAGAGGAAGAAGGTCGCAATCTAAATGTGATTCCAACAACTAGAGATGCATTATGTGCTATAACAACGCTCAAAAAGTACTGTTTATTTGGTGAAGGCAAAAATAATTTAGATGTAGAAGGAATTATGAAAATAGAATATACCTTACAGCGTGCACAAAAAACTAAACTCAAATAGTGCACTATAACACATTTTTTCAATAAAACCCGTGTATAACATAATTAAATAAATGATAAGTAAATATACAAGACTTTTTATTTCGGATATAGCGACCTCCGGATATAGCGACCAATTAAAGCGGTCCCTCAGCCGTCGTTATCAGAATCACATTAATTTGTTTTATATATTATGTAATATATGTATTATATTGTATTTAAGTATATTTTATTATATTTAGTATTATTGTATTTTTTTTTATTTATGGTATTTTAATGTTTTAATACTTCTACAATATGTATTCTTCTTTTTTGCACCTACTTTGTTCATCTCTGCACTACCCTAAGGTTGACTGGGAGAGAATGCCTTTGGCATTAAGTCCGCCTTTATACAGTTTGTATATAAAGTGTAAAATAAAAAATAAAAATAACCGAAATCCACTGTATTTATGTGTAGTAGGTGAGGTCATACCCCCTGATATATCCCTGAGTCCACACCTCGCAGATTTTATATCCTCCACGAGATTGATTTGAAGGGACCATCTCTTACGGCTCGTATTTAAGTTGAATACTTATCGCACGTACTTATTACGATGGCTTAAGTAGACAACGTCGGTTGCTTGTGTGACGTCATTTAATGTCGATTACTTTTGTGACATGATTCAGTGTCACTTTTTACGTGATTATTAAATGTTTGTTACTGACTGTATGGAATAGGGTAGTTGATAACTTGATTTTTTTTATTATTTTAATGAATAATTGACATTACTAAATATAAGTGAAGGTTGGCAGTCAGCTCAGCATGCTGTCTTTTATCCCTGGCGAGATGAAATAATTCAGCGCTCACTATTCCTGTCCACTCCTGGATGTCACACTGTCCTGACGGTTCCTGACGGTTTTTATGCCCTCATTTAAATTCTTTTTTTTTTCAATTGTTAGTTTAGGATGCGAAGTTTAACAGGAAGTTACAAGGTGATATATAACTGACGCTTCTTATTGTTTGATTTAAATGCGTGTATGGCACATATTTTCATGCATTTTTTTTCCCTATCTCCGCTAAGTGACTACGCTACACCTGATGGTAAGTGTAGCGCAATCATAGAATAGTGCCAACCAACGACGACCGATGTATCTATCGTAGGTCGGCAGAATTATGCCGGCCTGAATAACTGTTTCTTCCCACTCTAAAGAGGGAAGCAAATCGAGGCGCAGGCGACAGGATAGGCGGATGACCGACCCTGATACAGAGATACAAGGACGTACTCCTCCAACTTCGCTCCAACCGTGTTTGCCAACAAGCCATGTCCCAAGGTCCTAGTGAGAACCGGATATACACTGGCCGATCTTGGAACGCGATCCACACAATATCACTATGGCAGGTTTTAACACCACGTGTACGGTGGTCGCTATCCGGGCGGATATGAATATCCTACCACCAGCAAGCTCTTAATTAATAAAAATAACAATGAAAATCATACATAAAATGAGGAGAAATCATCATAAAGTTAACAAATGCACCAACGGGAACCTCGGATTATTCCTTATACATATATATCTCTTTCGACAAATCTCGTAATTTATTGTCATACCCGTTTTTGATGTAAGAAAACGGTATCCAATATAAATAACTCTTACAACTTCAACTTTCACCGGATAGTGACAAATGTCAGCCCAATCAATAAATCGACAATTTACTGTAATCATGTGTGGGAACTTGTGTGTACTTGTTATAGAATAATTCCTCTCAATAAGATAATGTGGACAAACTTAGTATTGGAGTTTTGGCGGGAATTCTGACAGTGCAGTTCATCGCTTATTTTAATTTATTTCATAAACTAGTTTAGAGTTGTGTTTGTTGCATAAAAGTAATGTGGATTTGTTCAATAAACATTGACGTTGATGAACAGTGTTCTTCACCAGTTTTCAATCTTCTAGTGTTCTACAACAATTTAGACAAAGCCATATCGATACCTAAATAGATCTTAAAAATTTAAACGGTATTAAAAACGCACTATAGTAATGTCAGATTTGTCAATAGACAGGTTGGGCGTCGCGGGCACCTGACGGTGGTCGCACTGGCAGGCATACAAACAAACAAAAAACCCGTGAACGCGCGCCGACCTTACGTTTCAACGGCTCATTGTCGGGCAAACAACCAGTTTTTTGCTCCTTTACACTGCCTGTGGTATAGTGTGGACATTACTGGCTGGAATTTTTGTATTTGTTTATTTAAATTTAGAACGTATTTTTTAATTAGGGGACGTGTAACATTTTTTAGTTTGTGTTTGGAATTTATTTTCTGATGAATAAATTAAATTACATTTTACCAATGTTACATAAATATAAAATTAGATAATAATATAAATTAATCAATAAATCATAAAAAGAATCGTACTTTATTCAAGACATATGTTGTAATTATTGCTAAGTTCCGTTAAACATTCCCGAAAAAACTCTAAAAATAATAATCTTTAAAGAAATGTAGAACATCCACACAACACCAACACGTGTAAATCTTTTTGCCTCTTTAAACATATCAACTATATTGATTGATTGATGTTTATTCAGCGCGCATTAGCGGCCGTCTCTACCACTCTACCATTTCTACCTGCAAGTGACTTGTAGAGATATTATAATATCATAAAAGCATACACGTCTAGATACTGCGTTATGATTCCGAACTAACACGGGCCGAAAGCTGAAGGCAAAAAATGCCTTTGTGTAGGCGAGTTGCGAGGAGCCTTCTTGGCACAGTGGGCGAATAGCCGGCTGTGAAGCTATGGGTTCGATTCCCGCACTGAAACAAATGTTTGTGTGATCCACGAATATTGGTTTAGGGTTTGAGTGTTGTGGGACCGCAAGTCCTTCGTAGGGCCTGATACCCACGATACAGGTTAACCTAGTGCGGTGTCAGGACTACGTGTGTGATTGTTAAGTGTATTATTACTATATTTTAGTGGCTACTGGCCACGTTGGACAGACTGTCCATCTAGACATGTACATAATCAATCTACCTGCAAGTTTGATATAGATATTATTGATTGAGGTGTTGTGCCTCTCCAATCACTCCCGATTGTGATCATCCGTCGATTCCTCCATTGTTAATTAATTTAGATCGATAGCTATGCTATAAAATTAAAATATATTGGTTTTTGATGAAGTCTCGATTTGATTTTGACGGTACAGAATTTATAAGATGTGAGGTTATTATTATATTATGTAAATTGTATTGATGCATTAATCAATAAAATTGCTTGGTGTCTTTAAAATTTGCTCTAAAGTCATAATAATGACTGCTATGTGAGGTCTCGGGTTGGATCCCGGGTCGGGTAAAAGTGATACTGGGGTTTTCTATCAGGAGATCAGTATCAGCCCGGAGTATGGAATTGTGCCCGGTATGGCGATAGGCTCGCCCCCTATCACATTAAAGGACGGAGATACCCTCGGCGAAATGTTGGTGTACTGCTTACACCTCTACCTACCCCCACGAGGATTACAGACGTGTGTGTATGTATAAATAAATAAAGCTAAAATAGAATGGCAAAACTTAATATTATTTTAGCACGCTCAGAAATCTAGAAATCAGGTGCCACTAAAACAATAATTTCAACAAAACAACTTTGTTTATATAAAAACTAGCTGTCCTCGAGGTTTCACCTGCATGTTACTGTCCTGCTCCAATGGGTGATAGCGTGATATACATATAAACCTTCCTCATGAATCACTCTATCTATTGCTAAAAACTGTATTAAAATCCGTTGAATAGTTTAAAAGATCTAAGGGAACAGACGGCGAAAGCGACTTCGTTTTATACTATGTAAACATAACATTTGATTCGTTGGTCACCATTTAGTCTGACTATAGGAAATTTTTAAAAATACCACCCATTCTCCATCTACACTTCGAATAATTAAATAAAAACTAATTCAAATAATAAAAAGAAATGACGCTCCTCGCATAAAAGCGATTACAAAGGCACTTAAAAAAGTGCATCAGACCAATTCAAAGACCTAAAATCCCCGGCAGCTCGGAGATAAGACGGCGCGAAATATAGCCCATTGCATTGCCAGGTAACGGGTAACGGGTAACGGGTACCGGGTACAGAATACCCGGGGAGCAATAGCGATGAGCCGTGTTTAAAGAACTACCCGCATTACCATATTCTATGCGCTGCAAGTTTCTTATGAATTCTAATATCATGGCCTGACTGTATCTTTTGTAGTTACGGGTTATCCGTTACTTTTCTTTTAATATGCTTTGATAACGGATGGTTTTAATTAAATTATGTTTGAGTTATTAATTTAATAAGTAATCTTTACATTATTTAAATTTCTTAATCGCTACAGCATTGTCATAGCGTTACAAAGAACTGATATTTTTTTTATTTAATTGAGTGACGAGACGAGCGATTCGCTCGCCTGATGGTAAGCGCAATGCCTGCCCATAAACAGATGCAACACCACACAGAACTTTGAATTACAAATGGAACCCCGAGACATAAGATGTTAATTATCATAATGCCCAGTAATTTCACTGGCTTCAATGTCCTTCAAACGGAAACACAACAGTGCTTACACACTGTTGCTTGGCGGCAGAAATAGACAAAGCGGTGGTACCAACCCAGACGGCCTCTCGCATACGAGGGGCCTTCCACTTTGTAACAATACAATTAGCTTTTCTGGCGTCAAATGACTTGATCCTGTTATTCTCCATTATCAATACATACCTTCCCTCTACCCCATAGCTCTCAAGACACAATAAAACATTTATTTAATAAAAACGATTCCAGGTAAGTCCAACAGAGTCTCTAGGTTTGGCCGAGCTATCGACCCATCAGTCTCCGAGACGAGAGCAAAACAAAACCACGTCTGTCCCGAGCGTCGCCGCGTCTGTTGAGATGTGGCGACATACGAGATGAAACTTGGAGCGAAACGATGTAATTGGCGGATTTTTTGTTAACCGGAACAGCAAGACGAGCAAGCCGCTCGCCTGATAGTAACTAAGGAAATTCAATTACTAAATGCACGGCACTACACTACTAAATTTCGATTAATGAGGTCAAACGCCCTAGGAGCCAATCTACCAGGCTAGTCTCATTTGGCAATAAGGGTCATGGGAGTAATCCTTCAGTTAACTTCATATAAGGTGTTAAGTATCATAATGCTAGGTAATTTTACTGACTCCAATTTGCTGCAAATTAGAACACAATGCTTATTGGCGGCAGAAATCAACCGGCGGTTTTCTCTTCGCGATGGCAAAACACATGCCCGTATCGTCTCAAAAAAAAAAGGCGACCAGCATTTGCGTGCGAACTATAAAAAGTATCTGCAAAAATTCAATTATCGAACACCGAAGCAAAAAACGTGACATTTCCAAAATCATTCGACTTCCTGTTTACGAACGTTCGACTTACGCAACCGTGATTACGGCTTGATTGATTGACTGACGGCTGGCTAAGTGAGCGGACCGATACGCCATTATGTTATCTGTGCTTCTAGTTTTTGTCTATGGACGTGGTTCTTTTGTTTTATTGAGTGTTTAATGATGATGGACTAAACTTATTCAGATTCGATCAGACGGACGAGTATATTGCATACAAGGCGGTCATTTGTTATATGGGTATATACTATTTCACTATATAGATATATGGATGCAAATATGCAATAATATATAACCGATGTCAAGTAAAAATTGAGATATTCATTTTATTTTGCTAAAACGACGTAAAGTAGCAGCTTGCTGCTGCGTTTCGTACGGTGAGTGAGATATCCGGAGGCCCAAATCCCTGCACAATCCCTAATTATCCCTTTCCTTTAAAGTCGGCAGCGCGCCCATGATTCTTCTGGTATTGTGGGCGCACATTGTCAGTGTCACTTACCATCAGATGACCCACTTGCTCGTTTGCCGGCCTATGCTATAAAAAACATTGTTTCGATATTATTACTACCGTTGTAGAATCTTAATACTTCAAATGCACGACACACTAAAAATGAACCCCAACGAGGCTGCCAAAGGATGGGTGTGCAGTTGACCGATTACGGAACAAAGCAAGCCGTCAACGACTCTGGAGTGACGCTTATCCTCCTCCCCTCCCTACGGGTGACAGGGGGGGAGTTCTACAGACCGGTCAGCAGAGACGAGATAGTTCTGTTTTTTTTAACCTGGCTCGGCAAAATGACTGCGCTACACCTGATTGTAAGTGGAACGCAATCCAGGAATAGTGTCGACCAACGATAAACAGTGTGTCTATTGTTGGTCGGCACGATTATGCCGGGTTGCAAAAGGCCTGTTTCATTAGGTGTATAAAAATACAGGTTTTGTGATAATCGAAGTTGAAACCTAAATATGCTTATTATTAGATAGTGAATTCCCTTCCCAATCATTTAATTATCCCATTCATTCAAGGTCAACGCATTTATGATTCTTCTGGGATTGTAGATTTTTAAAGGCGGAGGAGATCATTTACAATCAGACGCCCTTGCTCGTATGTTTTTTTTATCCTGGCTCGGCGAAGTGACTACGCCACACCTGATGGTAAGTGTAGCGCAATCCAGGAATAGTGTCGACCAACGACAAACAGTGTCTATCGTTGGTCGGCAAGATCATGCCGGCCTGCCTAACTGCTTCTTCACATTCCGTTTAAAGAACCCCAAATTATAGGAATGTTTTATACAAAAGTCTCATTTCCCACAATTCTGAATTCTACTAAGAATATTATTACTACCTACCCCCAATTCATCATATACATTTTCAGCTCATTTTCGACTAGCGTTGTCCGTTCACTTAGGTATGTCCCTCGTTTGCGAGAAGCCGTCTGGGTTGGTACCACCGCTTTGTCTATTTCTGCCGCCAGGAAACAGTGTGTAAGCACTGTTGCGTTTCGGTTTCAAGGATATTGAAGCCAGTGAAATTACCGGGCATTATGAGACTTAACATCTTATGTCTCGGGGTGCGCGGTGAGATAGCGGCTAGCGCAGTTCAGTGCCACGCAGTGCTTTGTAACTCAAAGTTTTGTGTGGTGTTGCTTCTGTTTATGGGTAGGCGAGGCGCTTAATATCAGGCGAGTGACTTGCTCGTCTCGTCATACAATCAAAGAGAAAAAAAAATTGACAAAGCCACTCAAAGCCAGTTGCACTCAACGATTGGTAAACGATTAGCGAGTTGAGCAATCTTTGACGCGGTCAGTCTATGGACGGGTGGTAGTGTAGTGGTGGTAGCGTATTTCAACTGAGCAGTCTCAATGTTTACGCAGGCAAAGCCACGAACAAAATCTAATTTTCATTCAGTTTCATTATGGTAACCGCTCAATAACAAACATGAGATACTAAATTGGACCAGTGCGAATGACCTCTCCCACCGAGATTCTATCAGGCCATGATTGACAATCAATTGACGTCAATTACATTACAATCGTCATTGAAATTCATCTCATCGTTGACTCATGGCAGATAAAGACTTTATAGACTTATTGAAGGATGGTATCACGATCATGCTATGATAATATCGTTAAAATTATTGTTTGGTTTAAAAATGTAGGTATGACATGTTTATATGGACTTAGTTATGCAAAAAGGAACCAATCCACAGCAATTCCTAAATTTAATTATTTCAACTAATTTTATCTCGTAGTTTTTTTGAAAATCGGGCATTAAAAATATTTCATGTACGATTTTGCAAAAAAATACAGTATCAAAATCAATTTAAATTAATGAAATTACCAAAACAAAATCAGTATCTCCATTTGAACTTGCTGCGGGTTGGTTCCTTTTTGCGTAACCACGTCCGTATATGCTTAGGTGGCGCAGTTGTATTGCGTTACGACTGCTGTGCTGAGGTCTCGGGCCCGATCCCCGGGTCGGGTAAAATTGATATTGGATTTTTCTATCACGAAATGCTCAGTATCACCCGGGAGTCTGGAATGTGCACGGTATGTAGGGTCGCCTCCCATCACATCCTGGGACGGAAATAAGCCCAGCGAAATGTGAGTGTACAGGTTACACCTCTGCTTACCCCTCCAAGGATACCAGCACGAGTTTATGTAAAAGAGTATCTACACTTTATATTTATTCAGAAATGGCAATAAACAAAACATTAAATCCAATGGTAAACATTGCACCAAGTGTTTAAAGTCACGGAAACATCTTAACATCCGACACACTTTATGCGCGAACCACACATGCAGGCTTCGACGCGGCATCGAACCCGCACCCACCTACAACACTTGTTTACAATCGAACGCGGCGATATATTCCGATTCAAATTGGCCATCATCGTGTACCCACCTACGCTGGACTGCAAAAATAATTTTATAATACCACCCTTATTACAAAGCGATAGAGTTCAAAATGTACATACATTTATATGGTTGTATAATTTGCAAGCTTTTAATGGCACTTGTGTCCTTACACGTTCATAGATATAAATTTGAATGAGTTACTGCCGTTTTTATTACAGTATCTGTTAAGACACTTAGCTTAGTGTTTATTGTATTGTGCAAATATATATTATTATAGCCTGTGTATACGCAGTCCCACAGCTGGGAACGTGTCACTGCTGCACGAGACTTTAATCAAGTCTTTAGGGGACCTAAACGACTTGAAATAATCATCAGTATCGGTCCATATTTAGGGGGAGATATATAATATGCTAGTCGTATTCAAAAAGGATATTGATTGCAGGTAGTTGCTGGATGCAGACCGCTTCCAACAGGTCGGCCTGGAAATCTTTGGGGGAGGCCTATGTTCAGCAGTGGACGTCCTGTGGCTGATGATGATGATGATTCAAAAACCTACTGTGTTTTGTATCCAAGAAAAATATCTACGAACACAAACAAACCCGCATGCGATCGCTATCCATATCTGCGAAATCCTGATATTACAAGATTACTGTTATAATTATAATATAGCGAGAGGAACGCGGGCTGATATTACCGGAGGGCTGTGCGGCGGGGTGCGGGGGGGTGCGGGGAGCGCGGGATGCGTCACGTGGACTGATTGCCTGTCAGTTTCGCTGTCAGTCCGGCTGGACTGACGGACCGGCAAGTGTTGCGTGTTCATTTTTCGTTTTGTTCCTGTATTAATAAACTAGATCTTACTTGTTTTATTTCATACGTGATTTTCGTAATATCTGCACATGATTTGATGGGAATATTATTTATTAATATTCCTACACTACATATTATTATTATCACACATACGTTGTCCGGAACCCGACAGGGGTTAGTTTAGACGAGTTGCGTTTCGGAATCAACTAGTTTACTTTATCCAGTAATTTCAGGCCGGCTTATGCTGCCGACCGTCGATGGAAACAATTTTTCTTGACAGTCGACAACTCGACATTTTATTTGGACTGCACTGTACTTGACGTTAGATCCAGTGTGGTCACTACGCCGTGCCATGTAAAAAAGCTAGGAGACACATTCAATCTTACACCTTGATACAAAACAAATATTTGCTGATTACATAAATATATGACCTGATTCCAGGATCGAACCCGCGTCCATTCGTTTCGTAGCCAATTTAAATTATCAAAGCTTCAGAGAGGCGAGGACAAATGGAAAGTGATTATAATCAAACAAACGCTTCAATCACTTGCCATCAGGTGACCCAATTGTTAGTTTGCCAGTCTATGCTACAATAATGCAGGGCCAATATTATTATGTGAAAAACAATATGAAAGAACAGTATTTTTTTTTAAATAATTATAACAATGACCAATTTTCATCGACACAGTCCTGTCATTTTCGCGCTTTTGGCAGTACACAGATTCAAGGTCATCAACCTGTCACACGATGGCAGACGACGAACAAACATCAATCAGCAGTCACAGGCTGCTAATTACGACCACCTCGCCGCATTAAAACGATGCGATGCATATTTTAATTTCGCATTATAAACGTGTGCAGAATGCATTCGATTTTAATACTAGAATTAATCAGCTGCACGATAACACATCTTATTATCTAGATGTTACAGTTGACAGTTGTATAGAATGTTATGTCAGTTAAGCTGTTGTGTTGTGGCGATAGCCCGCCCGTGCGCATTAAGTCGCCAGTCACTCTCAATCACTCAGTGTCCAGCCGTCAGTCATAAGCAAGACGAACGGGAGAGTGGCCTCCTTTGAGCGGGCATACCCCCCTACACCCCGTGGGGGTGGTCAGCTCTTGAAGACAATTTACTCGAGCCAGGGAGGGATTTGTCGACGGAATTTATTTTGAAACGTGTTGCTGTAGTGCCGTTGCGACGGATTTTTGATGTTTTATTGTTTTGATTGGATGGCATTATTTTAGGTTAGGTCTGTCAAAAACATATCAGCTCACGCTTGTTGTATTTCTGAACTTTTCTTACTACCCGTAAGAGGTGCAAATACTGGTGAACTCACCTTTTGCTGCGCTTATTTCCCTGCCATGATGTGGTAAAGGACGAGCCTATCGCTATACCGGATAGACATTCCAATCCCGGATAACTCATGAGTGCTTTTTTGCCAACGTTTCAAACACCAATTGTGATTCCAGATTTACAGATTTTTGTTTCTCAGCCTAAGTAGTCTGCCAGTCGATCAATGAGAAGATTAATATAATGTAGAAAACATAAATTAGATGTAGTTATATAATTTACCAACACGACGATTTTACATTCCGTGTCCGGTCTAACCCAACAGGGTTAGAACTGACTAAATGACATGATATGACAGCCTCCGTGGCGCTATACACGAGCTGTGAAACGAGAAGATGTGGGTTCGATTCGCGCACTGAGATAAATACTATTGCGAGCCACAAATATTTATTATTTCGTGTATGGGTGCTGTTGTGGTACCATAGCGCCCTCATAGTCCCTGATACCTACGATAGTTGATCCTAATGTTGTATAAAGACTATATGCGACTGTTGGGTGTATTTATTTATTATTAAAAACAAAGTTCAAAGCCCTCACTAGAGACGAAATCACAAAGCCCTTAAACTTAAGCCACGTCGCGTCGGTACCAGACTTACAAAACAACCGCACAGTGCTCAAAAAACGCAACAAAGCGCCCGGTCTCAAACGGCAAGTTAACATCATTATCGACGAGTCGCCCACTCGCCCACTCGCCCACTGGCTCGGTGGGTGGGGGCAGGGGCGACACACGTCGCTCAGATGTCGCGCACAGATGGACGTCTTTGTCGCGCGGCGTTTATTTATTTCTTAAGAAAGAATAGAGGTGGCAGAAATGTTAATTAGGATTTGATAAGTCTTTGTCTGGTTGGATGTCGGGTTTTAAAGTTTATTATTGTTTGATGTATAAAGACTTGTGTATTTTTTACCCTGGCACGGCAAAGTGACCACATTGGACCTGATGTTAAGTACAGTGCAGTCCGTCGAGAGACCCAATGTCGGGTGCGTAGAATTATGCCGGCCTGCAGTTACTGGATATACACTGGCTGATCCCGGAACACGACTCGCGTAAACGAACCACTATGGTGGTGTTTATACCATGTATACAGTGGTCGCTATCCAGAGTAACAAAAATATCTGGTACACTTCTACCAGCAATCCTCTAAATGTGCAAGATTTGCGGATATTATAAGGATTTGTAAGTGGTTGAGCGATGCTGTAGACAGTTTCGTCTACAGTGTAGATCTGCTGAAGTAGCACCCACTGTTTAACTGACAACAGAACTGAAGTATCAGCTTCCTGCTTGCCCCTCCCCCATCTCCATTCCTTTCCTTCAAGGTTGACAACGTATTCATAATTCTTCTAATGTAAGTGATCATGGGTGGTGAAGAGTACTTACCATCAGGTGACCCACTTGCTTTCCCGGCCTGTGCTATAAAAAACATCCATACACAAAGTCACTTCTATCCAAAATACAAGTCTATGGCGGGTTGATTGAATCAAACTCGACAGCACAAAGTCGATGTGGGTTGGACACTATGATGATCGATTTTTTGCCCCTCCCCCTCTTCATCCGTCACCCCTAGCTGTATCATTAAACATGTGTTCACAGGTGCTGATGTACTTATAGAACATTTTGATAGGATACCTCATCGGTATAGTGACATACGGAGGATGAGAAACCAGGTGGGTCAAGGTTCAAGTCCCAGGGTTTAACGTAATTTCTGTTTTTCGATTCAAACAATTACTTATTATTTCAACACGAAAAATCACATGCAACGTGGTTGCAACTTGTGTCCAATATGGCGGTATTCTCAACCTATCACATTATGGGACGGAAAAAACGCTCGGCGAAATTTATGCAGCAGTAATATGTACACACGTGAACTCATTTATGTTAAATTTAGTTTGATACTCCATAGATAGGATAAGATTATAAAAAAATATGAGAAGAAAAATTAAAGAAAATAAAAATATATAGTTGTTTTGTTTACAAAAATGGTCCAGCTCGACCGGGGTATCGCCACTGTCTCAGAGAAAACAGAAAAAATGCACCAGCTCAGTCTATAGAATGTAGACGTTGTAATTGATAGTGCTACGCTGTAGACAGTTTTGTTTACAGCAAGAATGGGCCGCTTCGACTGGATTGTTACCACCGTCTCACGGGAGACCGACATGAATTCTCAGGTATTCAGATTTATTCGTGATGTCTTCCATCACATTAAAGCGAGCAATAATTAACAATGAACATTCACGTAACTTACAAAAGTCAATTCTTAACCCTAGGACTTGGAATTGAACCTATGATCTCCGTGTCAGTCCTGTCCCTCTCACCACTAGGTCATCCTCTAGACTGAAGATTAATTAATGTAATTTCAATAAAGACCTCAACGGAAAACGTCAAACACTGCAGGAGCGGTGGAAAAGGAGAACGCACTGCACAAAGTGAAATCCGCATGGACACTCAATCACACTGGACGGAACCCTCGGGTTTAATTGACGGCCCACTCCATCAAAAGAACCTTAAACAGGACTGTAAAATCAACAGACATTGACGCAAAACAAAATGTACTTTACCCCACTGGAATAAGGTCTAAACGAACCGGAACAACAACTTGGCAGCTGCACCTTCCAGCAACTGCAGTAGGGGCGAATGATTTTGAACTCTATTGTGAAGTACGAAGGTGGTGTTTGTTTGTCGTATATAATAGCATTGTCAACGGTGACTGTCACACGTCAGTGGTGTCAAAGAAAAGACGCCCTTGTGTCTGCTGGTGTGCGTTGATAGAAATTGTGGAGAAAAATTGATGGGTTCGGACGTAGTAGCTGAGAGGTAGCGTGTTATTCTATTTCCCGCGTAATTATGACTTATGATTATAATTTATAGCGCTCATTTTATTTTCACCGACAAAACTAGAACCAAAAAAACACAATTTTAAATTTATTCTACTTTTAGTTCAATGGCAATCCACAATGTATGGCTTGTTTTAGATTAGATTGAACGCCTGTCCATAAACAGAACCAACACTTTACAGGACTTTGAATTACAAAGCACTGGCACTGGACTGCGCTCCGTAATCCGACACATAAGTTTCGTATTGCCCAATAATTTCACTAGGTTCAATGTCCTTCAAACCGAAACACAGCAATACTTACACATTGCTTGGCTAAAATAGACAAATTGGTGGTACGAACCCAGACGGATTCTCACATATCAGGTGCCTACCACCTAAGTATGTTTTATACCCGACTAAATAGCGACCACCGTACACATGGGGATAGTCGCAATATTGGTTCCGGGGTTAGCCCAGTATATATCTCGTAACTACAGGCCGGCAAAATTCTAGCGACCGTCAATGGAGGCATCTTCCGATAACCGACATTATAATAATGTTTGAACCGGTCAATTACCATCAGGTGAAGTGTAGTCTGCATACAGTGACAGTAAAAAAAATACTAATTTCCTAAGTCAGATCTATCCGCTACCGCCAACCACTATCCACACACGCCAACCCGTTGCAACTGACAAAGTGAATGTTCCACTGGCGACGAAAATAGTAAACGATGTTTGACAAATAGCTAACAGATGTCGCGCCGGAGTGGGGGGTCGCGGGTTTTTTGCCCCCCGCCCCCGCGCCTGGAGCCCCCCCTGTCTCGACTTGTGGAAGTTAGAGACATTTCGGACATCTGTATCGGTTTCATTTGGACATGTCATATCGAAGTTTTAGTGGAACTGCTGCGGGCTCGGTTATTAGTAGACACTTATAGTTGAAGTGCACGTTGGTTACGCCTTCTTGGGTTTATACTGCATTGGCTATTTTTGTCAGGATTGTGTACGTAAATGTGAGGAAATATCTGAGAGGTGACCCACTTGCTCGTTTGCCGGCCTAAGCTATAAAAAAAAAAAAAACGTGCATTACTGCAGGAAAACTC
Organism: Amorpha juglandis; assembly: GCA_949126905.1. NCBI lineage: Eukaryota > Metazoa > Arthropoda > Insecta > Lepidoptera > Sphingidae > Amorpha > Amorpha juglandis. Next base: position 1,082,684 of record OX421370.1, on the reverse strand, counting down.
ACACGCCGAGTACACGAGTCAGTGTGCCGCGAGTCAGTCAAGGTCATTTGCTCACGGAAGGGCCTTAATGGTAAAGGAAAAAATCGTGAGAATTAGCATAAATCTTTATAAGAAGTTTTTATTTTACTACATTCTTCTGCAAACATATTTAACGACAGCAGCAACTTGAAAAATCTGCGAAAATACATTCTTATTAAATGAGTATACCATACATACGATACAACATTTGAGATTACTACCAAACTTAAAATCACACTCCCTCCAACGACCAAAAATCAAGCCCAACCACAAATCACTATAAACCCCTATAAACATAACAGAAATGTAAAATAATACTTAAGAAACCGCAATCTATCAATCAATAATCGTGCTAAAGATTGAGATATTCCACTCCGCAGGGCCAGACTGGGGTGGTGGTCGGTGGGTGGTCGACAGCGACGGGGGTAGGGCCAGCGGGGCGACGGGGGTGGTGTTTACCGCGCCCGTGACGGATATATCCCGCGTAGACAGCCGTCAATCACCCGAGATATGATGAGAATTAATATTTCAAGAGACGTATACAACGGCCTATAAGTCTTGATCCTCGGATTGAAGAACCGTTGTCGTGTTTAATGTTTGTGTTGTGTAAAATGTTACTATTAGCAGTTATTATTTGCTAGACCTAGAACAAGTTTTCAAGTCGAACGAGTCTCCGCTGTCTGTCTGTTTTATTTACGTACACACATACATAGACTCACGCCTGTTTCCCATTGGGGTAGGCAGAGATAATGGACTTCCACCTGCTACGATCCTTACACACCTCTTTGGCCTCCGTCGCTCTCATTAAATTCTTCATGCATGCACGTCAGTTTAGGGTGCTTCTGACCTGGCCTTTCTCGAGAACATCTCTGACTTGATCTAAGTAAGTTTATTTTCTGTTTAATTTGAGTACTAGGCGTTTTCCCACTTTAGCGGCCTTTTACGGGATAAAAAAAATAGCTTATGTCCTTATCCAGGTCACGGTCTAACAACCAAAACATCCAAACTTTCACATTTATAATAGTAGTAAGATTACGTGAAAACTGCTAAATAGATTACAATACGGGTTTCTTTATTATGTTAAACTTTCATTAAACATAGCTATATTCTATCCAAAAACTACATTCACGGGGGAAAATCTAATTAAAGCGAATCCAAAATTTAGAGTTTTAATGTATGTTTTGTTGAAATATATTGAATTACTAGCATTAATAGGACATGCTCCTTCAAAATTTTTAGGTTACAAAACAAAGAATATTGTGAAGAGCATTATGCTTTTTTTACGATACCCAGTTACGGAATAAGTTTATGTTTTTAAACCTTATACCACAAAAAAAAACAAACGTGAGATCAAGACTCGAAGTAAGAAGGATTTATTTATATCTCAACAAGAAATATAATGTCCACTTTATTATCACCTTGATCCATAATGTTAATGAGTTTAATTTATGACGTATTGACTTGTCTATCAATCATCCTTAAAACCTGTCACATAAAGGTCATTGTCGATCAATCGAGATCGGTTTTAGCTCACTTTGCATATGTAAATAATTGAAATATTGTTAATGTCAATACAAAAATACAACCACCTGTCAAGGATTTGTGATATATAGCAGAGCATATCAAATAACAGAAATAATCGGTCCTTTTTTATAATTAGCGGGATATTAGAAAAATATAGAAAATAATGATTTTATCACAATTATAAACATTTAACATAGATATACTGATTTTTGCTTGTGCACCACAAACTAAGCTTATGTTGTCTTGCGGATACAACCTACATTATACAGAATAATTCAAACAAAACATAATTGAAACGACTAACAGGAGTTAATGGCATATAATGAACTTCTCCATAAATCAACAGAGACTTCAAAAAGCATCAAGATTATTCAATCATCACCATCTTACCAAATACGTGGAGACGTCAATGCGAAATCAATCAAGTCCAGTGGCACCCCCCGCCGGGGATCGTGCGGGGGCGTCGGGGGGGCGTCGGGGGGCGTCGCGGGGGGCTGGGGGCCTTGACCTGTCACGTGTTTACCCTGCGACCGGTCCGCGCGTGACGTTTGATTGATGCCCGTCGACGTACCGACCGTTACACAAAGAACTTAAAAGCTACCGAAATGTAGGGTGTATTTTTATGTTATCCTATGGTCAAGTTAATATTTATATATTGAAGTGTAAAATTATATCATAGTAAGATATTTTTGTTATGACTGCCTCGATTTGTACCTAGTTGTAAACTGTCTGTTGTTTTGAGGTCCGGGTTCGATTCCCGGGTTGGATAAAGGTGATATTGGGTTTATCACGAAATGCTCAGTATCAGCCCGGAGTCTCGTCCCGTGCCCGGTTTGGCGATAGGCCAACCGTTTTTGATTGTGTTTTAACAAAACGTTTTATTTTTCGTATTATTTATTGTTGCGTATAAAATATTGTATAATATTCATCATAGGAAACTACCCTGTTATGAGAACACAACCGCGACCGAGGTTAGCGACTGACCGACTGCACTTGACATTATAATGTGGGCGCGGTGTAACTAGCGCGGTTTGGATCTAGCACCATTGGTACAATTAGAAATGTAAAACAAAGTGATTTGGCAAAACTTAAGCGTACGTAACTCCTAAGGGGTAGACAGGGATGACTAGGTTCGCCGACCTAATTACTGTGAATGATTATTTTTATAGCATAGGCAATTGGGTCACCTGATTTAGAGGGTCACTGATGGTTAGTGATCTCCACCACCCATGTATGCCCACGATAACAGAAGAATCATGGACGCGTTGCCGACCTTAAAGGAAAGGGATAATTAGGGATTGGGAAGAGGAGGGGGATTTCGGCCTCCGGATATCTCAGTAACCATACGAAACGCAGCAGCAAGCCGCTATTTTATGTCGGTTTACTGTGAGACAGTAGTAACGACCCGGTGGAGCCGGCCCATTCAAGCTACAGACAAAACTGTCTACAGCGTGGCTCTACCACTCATCAAACGACATTACGAGACTGTCGTACATTACAGACCTCAAAAATAAATTTCTTTGAAATCAAGATAAAATACCAATCCTATTTTAATGACAAATTAAAAATAATAAACACATCCAATAACCACATACAGTCCTGACTCCATACTAGAATCATCTGTATCGGGAAATACTAGGTCCCACAATACTCTGACCCGAAACAAATATTTATAGTACACTAACATTTGTCTCTACGCGGTGCTCAAACCTGCATCCGCTTCATAACCGACTTACCCGCTGCGCCATGAATAATCAATCCGAAGTAACCAAGTAACAATCCGTCGGACTGTCCATTCGCAATTAAAGTACAGCTGTCAATTAATGGTGAAAATGTGTCGATCAACGTACAGACAGACGGGCGGAGGATTTAGCGTCATTAACTGCCGGATTATATGATCAATGGTAAAAACTTGCCGACTGAGTGGTTGGTTTTGGCGAGGCCGTGGGAATTATAATGCATACTCGTTTTTTATTACGGGACAAATTGTAAAAAAAATTGTGTGTGCAATTCACACAGGCCGTCTGGGTTGGTACCACCGCTTTGTCTATTTCTACCGCCAAGCAACAATGTGTAAGCACTATTGTTTCGGTTTGAAGGACATTGAAACAATTGGAATAACTGGGTATTATGAGAATTAACACCTTATGTCTCGGGGTGACGAGCGCAGTTCAGTGCCATGCAGTGCTTTGTAATTCAAAGTTCTGTGTGGTATTGCGTCTGTTTATGGACAGGCGGGGCGCTTACCATCAGGCGAGCGACTTGTACGTCATTCAATCAAATAAAAATTATAGAACTTAAACTTCTAAAATCAGAAACCATAACAGTTAAATAGTTACAAATAAATTAGCTTTTAAATTATCTAAAAAAATCCAAGCTAGACTTCCCAGCTTAACTTACACGGTTCGATAAAAAACGCTCGTTCCGAACGTAGACCATACCGGCCGACTCGAGTTATATTCGCACGCTCCGCTCCGTTATTGCCGCTACAGAATGTCCTGCGTCCCTCTCACACCCGAAGCGGTGCCAACCACCCGAACAATCGCAGCCTAGTAAAATTTTATTGTCGGCACACATGGCCTACACCAGCCTGCATAATGCAAAGGTACTTTTGCTAAAAAGAAAAGATAAGTGCATATTTATACTATCCGAAAGCGGTATTTCTCCGCGGCCGTCAGTGTTAAAGTCTTCGATTACAATTTAAGGTCGTGACGGCGATCGAGTTTTAAAGTCTGAACTGGTGTGCGTGTTTCGGAATAATAGGCTCTAGTGCTATGGGTTTAAGATTTATTGTTGTTTAATTAGTGTGTGTCGGTTGCGTGGTGTTATTGGGTGAATGAAGAGCCACATCCTAGAAGCAGGCAGGAGAATGTGACAGGGACGTTGTTTCCGATTATTTCTTTTATACGTGAAGCAACAAAGATGTGGACTTTATTATGGGTCATTTGAAGTTTGTTTCAGTTAATAACGTACTCTATCAATATGGGACACTATTAGCACTGTTTAATTCTGATATGCACGGAAAAGTGACTGCGTAGTGCAGTCACCTGATAGTAAGCGCAGTGCAGTCCAAAAAACCAGTGACCAAAATACAATGAGTTTATCGGTGGTCACTAGAATCATGCCGGGTTATATAAATGCTTCTTCACACTCCGAAGAGGGAAGAAGCAGATCGAGGCCTGCGAGAGAAAGGCAGATGACCGATGCAGGCACAGGGATTCAAGGATGTACCACTATACCCGCCCCAACCAACCATCAAGTCATGTCGCAAGCCCCTCGGGAGAACCGGATATACACTGCGATACACACAAGGTGTGTCGATCACTATGGCAGGTTCTAACACCATGTGTACGGTAGTCGCTATCCGGGTGGATATGAATATCCTACCACCAGCTAACTAGACAGGTGGATAAGTGGAAACCTGATGGTCGCGACAGCGTCAGATTTGGGCGTATTACGCAGGACTACTACGCACTACATAGATTCTTATGTAGGGTGTTGATAGAAGAAAGTGGCACTTACATTCTGTCATCCGTTTATTAAAAGGTAGGCTTAAAGAATAACCTTAATTTTGAGTAATGGTAAAGAAAACCTAATGATCTTTCATACATTTTTAGGGGCATTTTATTACCCACTTTTAATTTTATTTCCCCCTAAAAATGATGATATGATAACCCCATAATTTTTTATTTTTAACCTAACCCTGAAATCGTCTTAAATCACGGAATATTATGTTAGTCTTCCAAGTTCGTTGACTCGAATAGTTTTAAATATTTAGATCGTCAAGCCATGACAAGCTTACACGACGAACACAAAATTAAAAAGTGGAAAAATGCATATGTTAATATAGAAAATAAAACTATAAATTAACCAGAGTGTCATCGCTCGGTGACATTATGGAGAAACACGACGCTCATACTGTGAGGTCGTCATTATTCCAGGGACCGATTTAGGTGAAGGTTGGGGGGCAGGGACTCCCATTTTGATTATATAGAATCGCTTCTAAATGTTTGATGAAGAAACGATACTTGCCGACTTACTTAATACGAGCCAGACGTGGACGGGGGTGGGGGGTTTAGAATCACTAAGAGAAATTTGGTGGTTTGGTTCCTGACTGAGTTGAAAGTGTAACGATAAAAAACAGAATGAAACAGAATGATTTCAAATGTTTACGCGAATGTTACACATTGAAATAACACTAATTTAAGGAAATTAAACAGGCTTTGGAAATTGGAATTATCTTTAAAAGCGTATTTTACTATACTATAATAAATTAAGCAAGCATCATTTTAGATACATAACAAACATTGTCTAATTCCCGTTTGGTAGATTATTCGTTTATTTTCCAATTATTATGTACTAAAGCTGTATGAAAGTTAAATATTTACTGGTAGTGTAATTCAAAATTTAATAAAAAGTAAAAATATGAATATAAATTAATTTCACCCCCACTTAATCACCCAATACATCAACGAAACACACTTCAAAAATAATAAAGTCGATTTTGGCGTGCGATCACAACAGAGTTGTTTATGAACAACCAAGCAGATGTCAATAATATATCAAGCGAATAACGTTTCTAATGACACCAGCCATTTAATAACTGTCCAAAGTGCCAATAAATCAAATTGGTAAAAAAAGGAATATTTTAATTTATAACATGGTGCTATAGTTAGCATTGATAGTCATATTATGAATGGTTAAAATTAATGTTCCACATACTGGCGCTTTGAAGTCGGAATTTTGGTACTTTGCACGTTATATTCATCAGTATTGATCGACTTAACAAAAGGTTCACCACTTGTTTTAAGTTTTTCGACTGGAAATTACGAAGATTGCAAATTGTGCCAGATATAGCATTGGACTCACTCCTATCAGAACATGGGACGGAAATACACCTTAGGATGTAGGCGTTAATTAATGTACTATATTATTGCATTTACATAATTCTTCATCTCTCAGGCAGGTCAGAACTGTCTCCCACCACGGCATTAAAGCTGTAACCAATAAGGCATTTAAATGACCTTGATTTATAAGACAGTTTTGAGAAACCTCCTGAACTAATAATCATCATAGAAGAATATGAGTAACGTAGTTTCTTGCGGAAATTTCTGATAAATTTATGTAGTGTGCTCAAGTTATATAACATAAATTGTAATAACACATATTTCATAATCTTTGAGACAGCATTAATAATGAATCGATATATTATAGATTCAAACGAATTCACAACCGAAATAATCATTGTGATCGAATAAAAAAAGGTGATGATTACTTTTACAATGTCTTAAACAAAAACAAAAAAAAATGAAACCGTTGGCGCCGCGCCGTGCTGCATATTGGTCGCGCGAAACCTCCATTCCACTACAATTCCGTGGCCGCAGCGGGCAAGTAGCGGGCTACGAAACGAGAGGCTGTGGGTTCGATTCCCGCACCGAGACAAATATTTGTGTCATCTACGAATATTGGTTTCGGATGTTGTGGGACAGCAAGGCCCTCGTAATTCCTGATACCCACAATACAATACTAGTGTGGGTCAGGACTATGTATGCGACTGTTAAGTGTATATTATTATAATTTGAATGGCGCAAATGGTCAAGGTCATCGGCGTGGGGTGCCAGTCTTAATAGGTTTACTTTCTAGTTCCCAGGCGAATATAGGAAACTGCTAATCGATGACATGTCACTCATACATTTACCATAAATAATCCTATGACAACCGGATTTCCTCACGTTTTATTTATTGGTGTAACATGACTCATTAGTAGAAAAAATACGGCAAATAAATGTTATAATCTAATTACTATTATATATGTGAAAGTTTGAATGTTTGTGAGTTTGTGAACTTGGATGATTCTTGGTCCATCACGCCTTCATCATGTTTTCTGATTAATGAGTGCAACTATGAGCCTAAGTGCCTATGAGCGTGGATGATAAGTGCATTGAGTGTTGTCTAGCTGTTCCTCGCGGTTTCACCTGCATGTTACTACCCTGCTCCCATGGGTCATAGGTGTGATATACATATAAACCTTCCTCATGAATCACTCTATCTTTTGCTGAAAACTGCACTAAAATCCGTTAAATAGTTTAAAAGATCTAAACGAACATACAGCGGAAGCGACTTCATTTTATACTATGAAAAAAGTTTTAAATCGAAATATAGTATATATCAATGTTTTTTATATTAACTTTTACAATTGAATATGTAAAGGCAGACAATGCCAAAGGCACTCTCTAATATTTCAAATTCGATATCAATCATTCATCAAAAAAGACAATCTCAAAAATAAAGAACCTGTAATTGCTCAATTTCGCCTATCTTCATTAGCAGTTTTATAACGACTACTGCTTCCGTAAACTTCTCACCACAGACCAATAAAACTGGCTACATTAATTATAATATAAATTAATTCGGAACGCATAAATTATTAGTAATAAAATATCAACAAGTGTGTCGAGTTTTATCAAATATTTAATGTTCAGAAAATTGTAACTCAGATTTTATTGTGAACACTATCAAATAACGGATGCGGTGAAACAATAAGGTGGGTAGTTTATTAAATAAGTTATTAAATAAAATGTCACCATATGTTATAATACTGAAAATATAATCTGTTCAGACTCCAACGCATTTTTTTTTCATCGAATCACGATAAAATAAAAAGGTATGGAATATTTATGACTTCCTTCATGGCATTAATCCTAATTATGTTATAATACTACATAACATAGCTAAGATATTTAACGTTATTTTAAATAATGCCTAATTTCAATAAATATGGAAAGTTTCATCAAAAAATGGTTATTTACATCGTCTACATAGTTTCAATAATGTATGCATCACGCAATGAAATCTCAGAACCGTTTAATTTAATGAGTTTGAGGAAACACAATATATCACACGTTTTATGACGGTGTGTCACATTTCCGTTCATTAATTTAAGATGCAATAAAAACTTGATCTATTGTAGTTGGGAAGTGAAACAAACATGGCTATTAGAAGCGAAACCATAGAAAGCTTAAACTATGGCGTAGGCAGCACCAACCGTAAAACAAGGATTTGACCAAATAAAATGTGACCGGGTCACGTCACGTGAGTCACGGCGCGGGGACATGACAGTTTCGCAAACGATTAGCTCACTCGTATAATTGAAGCGATAAAAACCGAATCTTCGGGATATAAAACGCGAGACACGTAGTTAATGCGAGCCCACGGCCGCGTATCCGTTACGGGACGGTCGTAAACCTGTCGCTCGGATGACGAATCATTAACAGCTTGTGTTTGATTTGGCAGGTACACTTGCGACATTTCCACGCGACGCCGCCGCGGATTTTTTTTATCGCCGCCATTTATCCGTCGAATTCCACAGTGTTGTATCATTGAATGATTAGTATCGTACTTCTGCGCGATCAAAACACATGTTTTTGACATTTCCAACATGTGACAATATTAATTCAAATCATTTCGGATTCCGTTCTACGCATAAAATTGTTAATGCGACACCGATGACCCAAACTTGAATATACCACTTTATTTATTGAACGTTTAATATTCTGAATAACATATTCAGAAACTCGACCAGGTTATGTTTATTGCACGATTAGAAAACGCCGGTTGTGACGTTTTTCGTGCGTAAATCGCGCGTGTGGTGACATTTAGAGGGCGTGGGCGTTGCGGTTGATAAAACAGACCAACACAATTATTTATGAGCGTGAAATCAGATGTGATACTGTCATAAAACGAGAAAAATGACGCGTTATTCTTAATATTTGACGGGTTGGGAGCGGTGGGCGGTGGACGGTGGCCGGTGGGACAATAAACGCGCGACGTCTCGACGACAGATCGTCGCCGGCGCGGCCGCGCATTATATTTGTAATGATTTGTAACCGCGGCTATTTCTGACATAATCGTCCATGATCGACTGGTGAGGTCATCCTTCGGCCTGCACTATACTTATACAAAATACTCGTTATAAAGGCTTGTGCTTGTGATATATATGACATAAAATATTACATTCTTAAGGTAATAAGAATATTTCCATTATAGAATTCCTGAGAATGTTTCTATTGTAGAATTCTTAAAATAGACATGGATTTACATAATTATTCTATCGTAAGCAAGATTTCAGAACATGTAGTACAGGTACAACTAGATTATGAGAAATTATTTATGAAATATTCTGGTGTAATAGAAAAATATTGCTTTAATTTATGTTTCAATTTTTAAATAAAGTCGCTGTTAACATTGATGATTTTGTATGAAGAATGCATTTTCGAAATAAAATAGTAAAAACAGTGGCAAAAGGACTTAGAGCATGATAATATAAAAATATATTAAGATAAACATAGAATATCTCGATAATCCTTCCAACGTGTAGGAAGAAAGCGTAACCATAATAAATAAAACATAAACACGGCGCGTGACAGCCCTGATGACCCCGATTCACTGCGCCGATTGACGTGGTCGCTTTCACACAGCGTGCCGTCTCTCATCAACTGCAGTCGGGCCAGAGCCGCAGGACGGACTATTGGGGACCTGGACCGCCCAGCTCAAACGTTAATGATAGTTATACAAATTAGGAAAAAATGCTTATTGTAAATACGTCGGTTCAGCGACTTAATAGCTGTCTTCATATATTAAATATGAAGTTTTTTTTTAATACATCGCGTCCTAACATAATAAAACAATTGGATACCCAAACGTATAAAACTTGCCCCAATAATTTATGGCTATAAAGAAGAAGGAAAGTTGGTAAGATTCCGCTAAACTGTAATATAATATTTTATGATCAATCTGTGGTAATAAATGTGACAGATTTCAGGCCGTTCCATTGGCTATTACTTCGGTGAAATATGGGTCATTAAATGTGTTAAAAAGTGGTAACGCGATATTCATACACATGTAAAACATTGTTATTTAAATTATTTGTTCCTGAAAATGTTGACTTTTGTGATTTCTTATTTCAATCTTAAGTTTTAAATTATTTAAAATCAGATTAAATGTTGATTTTGACGAGGCCATTTTGTCTTTAAACCATCAACTCTTCAACACATTACAATAATAATCAGAAATAATCAATTTATTTGTAAATTTACACGTTTTTTTACTTAAAAACAAACGTTTCTTTTTAATCTTTATTCAAAAGGTTTGTAAATTTTTCCTGTACCAATACAATACTCGTATGTATCTACGCAAAATTTTCAGTAATACAAATATGTCCCCCACAAACCCACCAAATCCGGCCCGCCAAGTTTGAATGAAACTAAGCAGGTGGCACTGAGTTATAACGCCGTTGATGTATGCACCGATGCGCTGCGCGTGCGCAGGTGAAAATGTGCAGTAACCTCCAATGTAAATACGCGAAATAGCCGGTCAATCATCGCGGCGATTACGCGTAAATATCTGGCCAATGTACGCTACTGGAGAGGAATAATAATCGGGATCATGCTTTATGGGAATATTGAACTGTGATTAATTGACTACGGCCCTGCACAGTGAGTCATATTTATTAATTCTGAAAACTGCATGGCCAATTTCGGTTTGGTTCAAGGAAAATGCCACCGGACCTAATAAGTATTTTGTAAGTGATAGAGCCACGCTGTACGCATTTGTCCACAGCATGAATGGGCCGGCTCGACCGCGTTGATACCAGTCTCACAGACTTCTGTGTTTCGTACGATGAGTGAGATTTCCGGAGGCACAAATCCCCTAAGTTTGATACTTATGATTCTTATGATATTGTGGGTAATATATGAGGTTCTAAACCTTGAGATGAAAATCATTTCTCTGCGTAATATCAATTAAAAGAAAAAACAATTTATTTGGTTTTGGTACATTTTTAAAGAAACTTATAAAAATAATGAAAATCCAATATATACTTACCTCAGCTTAGTGCCGCAGCATATAAGCTACAGCGCAGCTATATCCTAAACTATACACATTTCATTTATCAATTACTACGTCAATAAAAACATAGGTTCCCAAACTTATTTAGTCTACTGCCTATTTTAAAAGCCCCCCTATTTTACTTTTAATTTTTATATAACATAGGCTGGCAAACAAGCAAGTGGGTCACCTGATGGTAAATGATCGTTTCGTACGGTGAGTGAGATATCCGGAGGCCCAAATCCCCCTTCCCTTCGCAATCCCTAATTATCCCTTCCCTTTAAGATCGACAACGCGCCTATGATTCTCCTAGTATTGTGGGCATACATGGGCGGTGAAAATCACTTACCATCAGGTGACCCACTTCCTTGTTTACTGGCTTATAAAAAAAAATTACTATTATACTACATCGGGATACGTTGGCATAAAAAAAGGAAATGATATCCAAGGATTTAGATTTAATCTATGATCCCATTGGAATCTATGTTATTATTACTAGTTACTGGTCTTGACTAACTAGTTAATCAAACAAGCTAGCGCTAAAACTTAAATGACTATGGTTTATGCTATAAAAAAAACAAGGGGGTGTTATCACCCACTTTGAGAAAGACTGATACACAAATACACAAGTTGTCGGTCTGTTTAGAAACGGCTCTGTGTCGCGTCCAGGCAGCGCGGCGCGGGTGCTGTACAGTTGATACTTTACTGTCCTGTCTACACTTTGACAGCACAAACGCGAGTTCAAATCTGATTGCGCAACAAATTATGTGGACTAACATTATTGCAAAACTCAAAGGCATGTTGGGTTTTGAAATTTGGTATTATATTAAACTATAATAGTAAATTAGAGCCCGAGCGCGTGTTTTTCGATATTTTTTTTCGTCGTTAATACCAGCCTTATCTACATACCCCATATTGCTGGGTTCGGACCTCCTCTACTGAATGAGAAACCCTAAGTCAGTAAGTGAATGGGTAACCCTAAGTCCTTAACGTTGGCCTAATGTAGGTTGGTAGACTTCACATACCTTCGAAATTCTTATAAAAATCTTATCAGGTACGCAGGTTTCCTCATGATGGTTCCTTGAAGGTACGTTTCCAATACGCGTCGCTAAAAAAAGACAGCTCAATTCACTTTTTGTTTTCTGTCTTTTCGTGCATTCTTAAATATTCTTTTACAATTACATAGATAACTGCATCATTTTATGTATACTAAAAAAATAGCTATTAAATGTAATGTAATGTGAAAAATCTCATATCGCTTCATTGGTCGTTGTGAAAGTAGCGAGGTCTTGGTCGATTCCCAAGTTGGGCAATTAAAATTTGTGTTAAATTATTCAAAAAGAGCGCAATTTCAAATTCATATTGACCCGGAATGAAATTCTCGCACTTTATCATAATTTATACTTCGGAAAAAGCTTAGCGATCCATGAATGCACTAGTTGCACCTGTGCCTACCCCTTCGAGACTAGTCGTGAGCTCGTTATTTTATGGTGTTTTATGTATGGTGTATGCTGGTGGTAGAATATTCATATTCGCCCGGATGACGCCTACCGTACATATGGTGTTAAAACTTGCCATAGTGATCCACATATCTTGTGTGAATCGCGTTCCAGGATCAGCCAGTGTATATCCGGTTCTCCCGAGAGGCTTGCGACATGACTTGATGGTTGGTTGGGGCGGGTATAGGGGCACATCCATGTATTACTGCGCGTGCATCGGTCATCCGCCTGCCGTGCTCGGATATAAATAATGCTAAACTCTATCAACAGGCCACTATAAACTGCCCGCAATCTAACCAAAACGTGAATTAGTAATAAACAAAGCGATAAAAGATTTGAAATAGCGTGAAGGAAGTGTGAGCCTCTAAAATAAAATATGTGGAATATGTAACGATATAAACGTGTATAAACAAAAACAAAACGTGGCGGGGGCGACGCGACGCGACGTTACGATTTATCTTGTCGCCAATTAAAAACGTACATGCGCGGGAGACGACGCCGCGCCGTGATTCTATGACACGTACAGACATGGGTTGCCACGGAAAAAAATGTTCAAAATTCAAATCATTTAATCTGTAAATTGGATCATAAACATCACTTTTACATGTCAATTATTTTAAACTAGATTACATTTATTTCTATATTTATCTTTTATCGACATTTCGTGGCTAACCATGAGACGAAATGCCGAAACAAACTCATGGGTTATGGCCTCTTTTTAATGTGCAGACATTGATTTTCTAGAATTGTGCGAGTATAATGTACAGTATGTTCTAAACGTATTCCGTATAGCTGTATTCTGTTTCATTAATAAAGCTGAGGCGCCTAAACGGGCAATGTGCTTTGTTTATTTCTGCCAAGCAGCAGTGTGTAAATACTTTTGCGTTTGTTTCAGTTTTGACACTGAGTATAGTAAAATTTCTGGAAATAAATGAACACCTTATGTGTCAATATGCAAGAACAGGCGAGCGCCATACAGAACTTTATAATTCAAAGTTATGTGTGTGCTTATTTTTATAGACGAGCGATTTGCTCGAAATTACCTAACTTTCCCCAAAACCCCGTAAACTCTTACGCCTGGTCACCCCGGCCCATCCCGCGGGATTTGGAACGCTTAGAGCGCTATTTCGGTGGTGTTAGTTGACAGACATTCTTTAAATCTATTGACTCTTAAATTGTAATTTTAAAAGGATTTACAATTTATGTCTTTATCTATAAAAAGAAATACCCGGACGGTGTGATTCATGGGTGAATATAAACGGATGGGCTGTTGGGATGTTTTGGGGATATAGTGATAGTTTCAGCTACGATGGCCTAGTAGTTTTTTTTGGCGGGAATTTTGACAGTGCGGTTCATCGCTTATTTTCATTTATTCCAAAAACTAGTTTCAAGTGATCTCCACCGCCCATGTACGTACACCACCAGAAGAATCATGGGGCGTTGCCGACCTTAAAGGAAAGGAAAAATTAGGGATTGGGAAGGGGAGGGATTTTGGGCCTCCGGATATCTCACTCACCGTACGAAACACAGCAAGCAACAGCAAGCCGCTACTTTACGTCAGTTTTCTGTGAGAAGTGGAAATGACCCGTCAAGCCGGCCCATTCATGCTGTAGACTAAACTGTCTACAGCGTGGCTCTATCAGTCATTGAAATGAATCCTTTTCAATTTAGTTTTGTTTACGCATATATTTCATTATGGCAATAAAACTTTCTTTTTATTTTGCGTTTTCCGTACATGTACATCCAATAGCTGTATCACAGTCATATTTGACCAAATCTACTTTCATCAAATAATTAGAGACCGGATAAACCATTGACTAGGCCAAGTTTTGACTGATAACTTTTAGAAATAAGGTCCCTCTCATATTTAATCATCGGGTTCAATGTATTTTACGTTTACGTGTACGAGTTATGACATAAATACCTTCACGCACTTAATCACCGTTTCCAAACCAACATTTGAACAAACATTTGTCCAGTCAAATATTTTGGAGTACAAATATTATGATATTCAATTAGGAATATGTATTAAGCGGCGATAGCTCAGCGGGGAGTGGTAGGGACTGTCGACACTTACCATCAGACGAGCGACATGTTCGTCTCATTATTAAAGCAAATAAAAAAATCTAAAAACAAAACTGCAAACCCGCAACCTCATTTAAATAGACATATGGTTAAAAAGACAAATCACAAGCCTCCTTTACATAATGAATGTATGCACAAAAGAAAAAAAAATCGAAACAACTAGATAATTAAGCCTGCACTGACCGCACAGGTAGCGTCCGCATTAAAATTCGTATTGGTAACATGAAAAGTCAATTAGTAGGGTGTGGGGGGAAAAGCGCCCTTAATTGTGTACGACAGCTGCGCCTGCGCAAATGTGCACGTGGGTGTCCTGGGTAAACTTTGTTGGTGGTTTTTAATTGTTTTTTGATTGTGGTGGGCTTGTGTATCGAACAGTTACATTTGTAATTAGTTAATGAGTTACCCGACAAACGCACAAGTGTGTCATCTGATGGTTAGCGACGTCCACTGTCCATGACCCACAATTAAGGACGCGTCGCCTAACTTAAAGGAAAGGGTAATTAAGATACCAGGGAAGGGGAGGGAAGGATTTAGGGCCTCCGAATATCTCACTAACCGTACGAATTTCAACAGCAAGTTATACTTCACGTTTGTTTGCTTTTGTAATAACTAAAACCTGAACCGTTAATGCTGTAAAAAACAGCCTACAACCACTACTATTATTACCACCACTAAAATTCACCTGTTTACTTTAACATTACAAAAAAAACGATATGATTCAATTAAGACGTTGACGACGTTTTCTTATAGCATAGACCGGCGTTCGATCAAGTGGGTCACCTGTTGGTAAGTGATATCCACCGCCCATAATACCAGAAGAATCATGGGCGCATTGCAGATCTTAAAGGAAGGGGATAATTAAGGGATTGGGAATGGAAGGGGTATTTGGGCCTACGGCTGTCTCACTCACCGGACGAAACGCAGCAGCAAGCATTTACTCTACGTCGGTTTTCTCTAAGACAGTCTTAGACATGTCTGTAGACATACCTGTCTACATCGTGGCCCTACCACTCAACAATATATATAGAAAAACATATTATATTTCAAGACCTATTGCCATAAAAGTTACCTGTCTTTTAACCGACGTAAAAAAAAAGGTTTTCGATTCGTGTTTTTATATTTTTTCACGACATAATCGCATTAACTATGTGGCCAACACCTGCATTTTGCAACTGTACCCATTAAGATACGGGATACTTTATGACTCTATACGAGGGTTTAATGAACTAAACTCGTGTTAAACCGCAGTTTAATCTTCAAACATTATCTGAGGCCGATCCTTTGATAGAGTAACACATGACAGATACGCGGTGGGTTATTAATTAAACCGTTAGTTTATTAGTTTTAGGGGCAGAAATTCAAAACCGGCTAAAAGTAGTATAGTACATGCGATGAAAAGAGTAAAAAAAATATATTTGAAAATCATATTTTTTAACACAATTACAATTGTACAATACTCTTATTTTAAGAGGTTTTTTTTTAAAAAAAATTAAATATTAAAGTTCCAAAAAAAAACAAATCATTACCCTCCAATGGCGAGGTTGGTTCGCGGTTAGGACCCCAGAGAGAGAAACCTCCTTACAATGCGTGCCGTGTCCAATAACACCGCTTTCGTTATCTGACTTTTGACCCAACGAACAATTTAGAGCCTCTGAAGATGTTGGTCGAGGCTCTTCGGTATCAATCCATGGACAGAAACGACTATCGTAGAAGAGGGAAAAAGATTTTCTGAAGATTCTTGAGTGGTAGAGCCACGCTGTAGACAGTTTTGTCTACAGCATGAATGGGCTGGCTCGACCGGGTCGTTACCACTGTCTCACAGAAAACCGACGTAAAGTAGCGGCTTGCTGCTGCGTTTCGTATGGTGAGTGAGATATCCGGAAGCCCAAATCCCCTCCCCTTCCCAATCCCTAATTATCCCTTTCCTTTAAGGTCGGCAACATCCCAAACATAGTGATCCATCAACGCACAGCCCAAACCACTGGAGGGATCGGGCTGAAATTTGGCATGCAGGTAGATGTTATGACGTAGGCATCCGCTAAGAAAGGATTTTGATAAATTCTACCTCCAAGGGGTTAAAATAAAGATTTGTATGAAACTTTGTCAATTTTAAACGTTCACGCAGGCGGAGCCGCGAGCAAAAGCTAGTACTACTATAAATGTGAAAGTTTGGATGTTAGTTAGTCAATCACACCATAACGTCTGAACGGTTTTGGATGAAGTTTGCCGCGAGCAAAAGCTAGTGTTATACTTTAAAAACATTCAGAAATTACTCCACAGTATTTCGATTCACAAGGAATTCAAGATATCTACATTCAGAGTAACTAAGTCTACTTGGATGTAAATAATGATAAAACACAATGAAGTTCAAACCGGGGTCGCACACTACTTAGCCAATACCGTCCATACATTTTTCACCTTTTGTACATTATCTTGCGTACGCGTTGAAAACAATCGAATAGTGGCCCGCGCTTAATTTGAATACCCTTCCCCCCCCCGCTCCTCACCCCCGCATCCTCCGGTGAAGGGGATTCCTAAAGAAGACGTATCCCGCAAACCATTGTCCATTGTTTTTGTCCGCTGTTATTTATGACGGGCGGCGGCGCTCTGTCTCTGTCCGACGTACTCAAATGATCGTCTGTCCCGCTCGCACAAGGCTTCCGTACGGTAATGCCCAGCTAATAAATTACATTCAAAAGATTATTTATTAGTTTATTCATAGAACGCGGTGGTGTATTGGTGCCTCAGTCCTGACGTTGGGTTCTGTTTTTTTTATCATTATTGATTCTTGTCGCATGACAATGTGGTCTGAGATATTTACAGATGCGTTCACACCGAGATTTACTTTTTACAAGTTAAACAAAAACAAATGCAGTTTTATAGCAGACATAACTTCACTTTTGACTTTTGGTAGAGCCACGCTGTAGACAGTTTTGTCTACAGCATGAATGGGCTGGCTCGATCAGGTCGTTACCACTGTTCTCACGGAAAACCGACGTAAAGTAGCGGCTTGCTGCTGCGTTTCGCACAGTGAGTGAAATAACCGGAAGCCCAAATCCCCTTCCCTTCCAAATCGCAAATAATAATAATAAGATTGGTTAGGCCATTTGGCCACGACGCTACGCTAGCCCAATACGGGGTTGGCAGAGATTGTCAGTTTACAGAAGCGGAGAGTTTAGTTTTTACATATTTCTTATTAGAGCCATCTAATAAGAAAGGCCAATCTAGGCCAGCCTAGATTCTATTAACTTGGTTCCATTTCATAAGTTGTGATACCAATAAGATTCTCATAAGACTAAAGACTATGCTCGTCTAGTTTTTAACTGAATTCATATTGAAGGATCTTTCCAATACGGTAGTATTATTGAAGTGAAAACTTTTTTAGCCGCGTTGAGCACTTTTTGGTAGGAGGAAATCTTTTGGTTTTGCATTAGCGACACGCTAATGTTAATTCAGACTATACACGTATAACACATCGTATATCGACCGTGTGCAGTGCGATTAGATGCTTTTTGGATAGGTGAAATCTTGTTAGCTCTGAGTATCTGTAGCTATACAGTATTCCATCCCCGATTTCGCCTCCATAAGGATGAATCAAAGTAAATCTTATCGAATACAATAGAATCGTCCAAATCAATCCACACTTGGCAGAGTTACGGATGAACAAACATAAAATTAATATATAGAAACGAACTCAAAACCTTCATGGTTTTTGCCAGTTAAAAAAAACCGTGGGTCTACGATTAAACCATCATTTTATATAGATTCAATAATTTTCCATCACCAGACAAAAGTTTTAATTAAAAAAAAACACGCCATAAGAGCGGCAGACGGCGACGATTCAGTCTCCGTCTCAACCGCCATAAATAATTGGGACAAAACCGCCGCCCCTCCCGACCCCTCCCGACCCCTCCGCACACCCGCGCACCCGGATAAGTGTCCGAAATTTTCACAATCCGGCAATAAAAAGATAATTTATTAGTATAGCTCTTATTGTTTTCGTTATTTATGTGTATGATGTAATGTAATCTAGCCGTGGACCCCCTAAATAAATAATTTTCAGTTTAATGTCTCCTTGCTTAATCTCCAGCGCGGCCGGCATCGCTTTATGGTCGCCGGAGGTATTTTTAGGTCTAAATAAACATGATTTGTTGTACCGTTTGTGACAGGATTTAATTTCGTACAAGGCCCGGACACCCCGGACACCCCGGACACCCCCGGACGCCCGGACGGCCCCGGACAGTCTTCTGTATTGTGCATAGTAATCGTTTAAGATTATGGATGAGAGACTTTGCCGGGTTGTGTTGGATTTTATTACTTTTTCATTTATTTAAAATGTTATTATGATAAGCAGAGGTCCATTATGATAACTTGTCACGTACAAGGTGTCATTGTTTTATAATAGCAATAAATAGTTACTTTTTTTTTATTTACTTTTCAACAAATGTTACCAAATTGTATCTAATTTAAGCCTACGTTCTGTAAAAAAATCCTGCTACCTACAAACTTTATTAGCCAGTGTTTTATTTAATATCTCTCTCTCTTTCTTACGAAAAATTGCTGGTGGTAGGAAATTCATATCCGCCCGGATAGCGACCATCGTACACATGGTGTTAAACCTGCCATAGCGACGCACACCCCTTGTGTGGATCACGTTCCATGATCAGCCGGTGCATATCCGATTTTCCCAAGGGCCTTACGACATGACTTGATGGTTGTTGGGGTGGGATAGAATTCTTATGAAGAACCTCTCAGGTTCCTTTCAGGTCTGCAGGTTTCTTCACCATGTTTCCTTCACCGTTAAAGCAAGCAATAATTAACAATGAAAATACACACGTAACTTAAAAGTCAGTGCAGTTGGTTTCGAACCTGCACTTTCCGTCTTAGTACCCCGTACCACTGCCCGCTGAGCTATTCCCGCTTGATTTAAATATAAACACTATAAATCCTATATAAACATAATTACAAAAAATATACACAAATCAAACGCGTCGTTTCCCGAGCGTCTGAACTTCAGTGGCCATTTCTGAAAATTAGTGGACTTGGGGGGTGGGCGGCGGTCGGGAGGGGAGGGAGGGGGGGGGGGGGTGAAACGCCGCGGCGTATGATTTACACCACGTTGTATTATGTTTTGAGTTTAATAAACAAAACGTTTGTCACTACCGAGACGGGCCGACGCCAGGCTACCGAGCTAAAGTATTATGGTAAATACCGTTAAATTGTTTGGAAATAGGTGAACAGCGGAGGCCGAATTGAGCAAAATAAGGAAGTATAAGAGTTCTAGGCCACTTGGACAATAATGCTTGAACATATATCTATACTTATAAAATAACATGTCCTGACTGACTGACTGATTCATCATCGCCGAGCGCAAACTATCAAGGCTACAAGCATGAAATTCGGACTGTATATTCATTTTGTTATGTAGGCACCCACTAAGAAAGGATTTTAGAAAATTCCACCCCAAAGGGGTCAAAATAGGGGATGATAATAAGTATGAAAGTCCGTCATTTTGAAAGTTTTGTATTTCGGTTATTGACGTAGGACAAATAAACACGTGTTTCAGGAATTTTGGAAATTTAAGTTAATAAAAGATGAAAAGGGGGGTGAAAGTTAGTGCGAAAGTGAGTTTGTTTGTTACGCTTTCACGCCTAAATCACTGAACCGATTTTGATGAATTTATCTACAGGGATAGATGGAGACGGTTACAGGCTAATTTTATCCCGGAAAATGCTGTTCACGCGGGCGGAGCCGCGAGCAAAAGCTAGTAACCAATAAACATATCTATGATGTGTCAAATCGTATAAAGTTGACGTGACTAACATTGCATATAGGCCTTAGTAAACTTGTGCAGAAAATATCTGGCTGCAGGTAAAATAACTCCGTTAATTCCGTCCGTTTTGTCTATTTCTGCCGCCAAGCAGGAGTGTGTAAGTACAGACAGAATAAATTAAAAGTGTTTTCAAAACACGGTCAATGCGAACATTGAAATTTCACAAATTTCATAAGCTCATAGCGTTGTAAGGGCTCTGTACCACCAGCTAATAAAACAGCGGCTTTAGCGTTCACTCTCGTGTGACACTGCAAAGTCACGGATGGAATTGGACAAATTGAGTATTTCCGTCCCATGATGTGATAGGGGGCGAGCCTATCACCGTCCATAATTCTAGACTCCGGGCTAATACTTAGCATTTCGTGATGGAAAAACCCAATACTACCCGACCCGGGGATCACAAAACAACAAAAGCGAAAATCGAACAGACATCCTTCAAAGGACACCCCGGCCGAAGGGGGCGGTCGCACGTGATTTATTGGGCTATAAAGTATTATAATTAAAAGCTTTAGGGGTGGGGAGGTGAAACTATAGCGGCCGGAGTCCGGAAGCAAGCCAGCCGTCGCGACCGCAGCGGCCTTGCGTCGGCATGCAGTTTTGTATCTATGAGTTAAGAATACGGAGTATAAGTTTCTGATATGATTTGAAAAAGATATACAATTGTTTGTTTTTGTTTTTATTTCATTGAATGACAAGGTCCCTCATATGCGAGAGGCCGTCTGCGTTGGTGCAACCGCTTTATCTATTTCTCCCGCCAATCAACAGTGTGTAAGCACTGTTGTGTTTCGCTTTGAAAGACATTGAAGCTAGTGAAATTATCGGGCACTATTAAACTTAACATCTTATGTCTCAGGGTGACGAGCGCAGTTCAGTGACTTGCTCGTCTCATCATTCAGGCAAAAAGAAAGTGTACTAATTGAAATTTTTCCATCATGATTTTTTAATATATCATTTGTAACTGGCGAAAAGTTGATGTGTGGCTAAAGTACAAAGTAGCCCGAAACTACGGTAGGGTTGTGTGAGGCCCACACTAGGATATCATTACTTATACTACACCAATGCAAAACAAAGAAATACGTGTACATACATTGATACATTGCAGCCCAACTCACTAGCCATCGGCACCAAAGGTATGCCTTAATAACTAGAAACAAACATGAAAAATGAACGCAGATTATAAGATGTGCTCGGCGTGAGTGTTAAGTTAAAAAAACAACGTCACAGTCTGACGGATGGCGCGTCTGCTATGGGAGACCGAGTCGGGCCGTAGACTAACTAAATACTGTAGATGGGCGATTGGTTTGAGAATAAAATACCATAACTCATCATTGGTAGTTAGTATTTTTTAAAGAAATGATCAAAGATCAATGTAATAAATACACCCAAAAGATAGTCCTGGCCCTAACCTGTATCGTGGGTATTAGGAACTACGAGAGACTTGCGGTCCCACGACACCTAGACCCGAAAAACGTACCTGTGTATCAGACAAAATTTTGTATCGGTGCGGTAACATAACCCACGGCCTCTCGCTTCATCCCTATAAAATATTTGATATAGTTTCAATAATAAATTGATAATTACTTATTATTAATGTCGCTTGAGGTGGTATAGTCTTGTTTTGAGAAAATCGCTGGAGTAAGTCGGTCGCAGATGCTTGAGCCAGATCGTACCAGGGGTACGATCCCGTGAACGACCCAAACAGCGTTGGCTTGACGTATTGAAGGGCGAAGTGGAAGCGTTTAAGTAAGAAGGCAGACCCTGGTACGTGGTAACGCCAGGTAGAAATAAAGATACTACACGATTAAAAATATAAAAATTGTCGGTTCTGCACTTACAGAGTTTATTGATCTATGAGATTGAAATATGAGATGGTCGCGAAATCCGATCGCGGGTGAATAAAAAGGAAGCACGTATTAATCGGTTTACTTATTTATACATCAAATAAGTTATATACTTAGTGCCTCATATTATAAAGGTGATTTATTTTGGCATCTTCAAAACCAGGGACCGAAAACCACTATAAATTTCGGTACCGGTATCGAAGAATTTGGGTTATTTTTAAGATATAGGCTACCTGGGTAACCAAGATAAATAAACAAGGTAACCATTTTAATAACGGTAACTTAAAATTAATATGTACATACTTACGTAATATTATCCCCGCAAAAATATACAGCTCGGTTAGAAGTTGACTTACCTGAAAAAAGAAAAAATAACAATTATAAATGAGAGAGAATCGCTGATTAATTAATTTGATTATTTAGTATCTCCATTTGAACTCGCTGTGGGTTGGTTCCTGTTTGCGCAAGTAGGTCCAAATATACTTTAAATAACTTAAAATTTACGTTGCACGCTTACCCAAAAACGGCGACGCATAGGGAATAATATAAAAGGCCAATTTTATTTTGTTGTGTTATAATTTCTCCAAACTGTTATACATAATATTACTTTAATATAAGCCCGTATAAATATCCCATTCATAAACACACTTAACTCCCAACCTATTCAAAAACAACAGCGAGTAAGACATTTCGTTGTGGCACACGTTGCCGTATGAATGGGCCGCATTAGACCCATCAACCCGTTTACCGCGGCTTAAAACTTGGCACGCTCGTCGCCGCGCGGGACGGGGAATGCGTGAGAATATGACAAATTTATGTAAAACGGGCCCCACTTTGCGCGGGCAAGGCAGCCACCGGGAAATTAGTACTCATTCTGTGCTATGTTTACGAGTTTCGGTGCTGTGCGGCTCAAAAATATGATAATGGCGCGGGCGGTTCGGTCTGCGTCTGCCGCATCGATTGGACGTAATGTTCGGAGTGCGGTGCAGCGTTGGAAGGTTTGTCGGCGTGTGAGTGGCGCGCTTTATGTATTTGAGGATAGTATGCGGTGCTAGGTTTTTCCAATTAGATGTGTAAGTTATTGTTCTTGTTGTAGTTTTTCAATAAGGTAATTAAGTGTTGTACATATCTGTAATTTTTATACGTCAATTAATTGTTAATGGATAATAGGGTCTACAATAAAAGGTGAGATAGATCAGCGGGGTGTGGTACGGACTGTCGAAACGAAAGTCGCAGGTTCGAAACCAGCCCCATCCACCTCTGACTTTTCTCAGTTATGTGTGTATTAATTGTTAATTAACGCTTGCTTTAACGGTGAAGAAAACATAAACCAAATGAGAAATTCTCCATAAGAATTTCGAAGGTATGTGAAGTCTGTCAACCCGTATTAGGCCAGCGCGGTGGATTGAGGCCTAACCCCTCTCATTCAGTAGAGGAGGCCCGTGTCCAGCAGTGGGATGTGAATAAATGCAGGGCTCCTTTTTTTCCTTATAATAGATGATTTAGCAATGAATTCTAAAAGTATTTTTAAAACTTGGTACTACGAAATGAATCATTATAGATGCATATACAGTAATCGCGCAGGACTCGTGATGTACGGTGTCGTATTCGACGCTAACTTGTTAACTTACGGCAGAGGAGCACTCGCTTTTAATCAACACACACACGAGACGATTTTAGTCGCCGCGACTTTTTGTCGCTTACTCAGATAGATTAGTACAGAACAAGAAAAAGCTAAACCTGTATTTCAATATATTATACTTCATATGATATACATTCCGTGTAGGTTTTACCTTTTATACCGGTTAATCGCTTCGTAATCAGCATGTACGATATTCGTCTTCAATGCTATCGATTACGACACAGAAAAGCAAGATTTAATCAACGTGCTGACTGGTCGTGAATAATCGCTGCAATTTGCAATTTTTTTGACATATTGATATCTCTTAACTGTACACCTTAGTATCAAAGTTGAAAATAATTAAAAAATTGTAATTGTTTTCCTAAACCAATTTCTCCGTAGTATTTCCAGTAATAAGAATATGCGCACAATCACCACTTCATAAGATTTTTTCGACGTGGCAATACGTATATATGTGGCACTACCTGACCAGACCCGGATTCCTACTCGGCCGATCTTTTTCATACATAGGAATAAGGACATAGGCTATATCTTCCTTTGATTTTCCTTTTAACATAGGATTCCTTACCGTGACCAAAAATTAATCCAACTTTGTGTGTTTTACTTATGTAAAGCCTTGTTTTGTTATTTCGCGCGACATTTAACATTAGAGGCAGCAATACTGTACAACTAAGTCAGATATACTCAGGCCCATTATTTTGTAATCATAAATAGATGTTTAACAATTGCGCATAAAAATCGCACTTTCATCATTCGTCTGTATAGCCACAGTGTCGCCTGACAGATAGAAGTCAGATTTATGTGTTTACTGTATAAATCACGTCGTAGATGTCAACGTTGCTGGCATCTTCTTTTTTCGTCTGCAACTCTTGTACGCCGTATATCATAGCTGTGGTTTTATGTCTTCCGTCGAGGGTTCAGGTTTTTTCTGACGATGTTTGTGTGTTTGGACGAGTATGACTGACATATATTCATAAATTTGTAGATGGCGTGCTATATTGGGCTCTGTAAATAACTCCATATATTAGGCTATGTTGTGCTGTTGTTGACTGCACGAAAATAAGAATACATTGCGTGAGTCTGCTGTAATTTTAAATAAAAAATCAGTAACATAAATTAAAAATACATTGCCTAAAATAAACTTTAAAATTCTTTTGTTACGATTACACATGTATTAACGCCATTTTGAGAATGTTATATAGAAACAATAAATCGATGTGTCACTCACAAATATCGGAATCGGAACGGTGACCTTCCCGCGACCTCCACCGCCACTATTTTAAGGCGACATCATTTCGCGCCATTTGACAAATGAAATCCAACAATAAAAATAATAATAGATTAGTATAAATCGTGTGTCGCAGTGTAGTGTCGGGCGGGTGTCACGAGTGTCACGAGTGTCGCGAGATCAATCATCGTCCCGTTAACGAGTGCGGCAGCTGTTGTCGGCGCGATTGATACCGCTATAAACTATATTCAGTGAACAATCCTAGAATAGAGTGCGGGTCTCGGGAGCGGATTGGATGCTGCGTTACAGCGTGGATGCGGTAAACGGTGTTAACATTCCGGTGCTACTGTTTCAATGAGTAACTGTTGTACTCAGACACGGCAATTAGGTTCAAATATTTATTAGCTATTTCTTATTTAATTAACCGACTTTAACAAAGGAGGTTTCAATTCGGTGTCTTTTTGCTTTTTTATGTATACCTACATTGATTGCTCTGCCAATTGTGAACCGATTTTGAGGGAAAAAAACATTCGATAGAGTTTAGCTTCGATGTGGTCTCATACAATTTGTTTAAGAACTGATGATGGAGTATGGAGTAAAAAAAACAAACGCCTAAACGGACAACAGCTCAGTCGTCGCGATTATGTAATGTGCAACTTAACTGGCTTTGATTGTGGTGCGTGTCTGGCAGAATTATGTCGGCCTGAAAATACTGATTTTTCACTATGTCAATAAATTCAATAAATGTAATTTATACAGATGTATATTTATATTATTTATTACTATAGAGTAACCGGCTGTGAAGTAAAAAATCGTAGGTTCGATCCCCGCACCGTGACAAATGTTTGTGTGACCCACAATTATTTGTTTCGGGGTCTGGGTGTTGTGAGATCAAAAGTCTCTCGTAGTTCCTGATACCCACGACACAAGACTCATATCTTACTGTGGGGTCAGGACTATGTGTGTGACTGTTGGGTGTATTTATTTATTTTAATTCGCCACATCCGAAATTCGCACCTCGCACCATAATGTCGTAAACAGTGACCGCCTACGACACGACGACGTAACGACACGAATAAAACAACATGTTATTGTCGTCAAAAGAATACACTCAGCTGTCACACCAACTAGCCTTGCTATTTCAAATTTAATGGTACACGTAAAAATTATTACAACATTCTTTCGGGTCGCGTTAACGGCCATTCGGAAATGTGCCGCGGTGTTGTTATGATCCACGCACCGATTTAAAAGTTTTATTAAAATTTCTAATGATTTAGTGATGGCATTGAGATTGAATGACTCATTTAATGTATAACAATGTTTGGAAGCTAATTGTGCGGAAATGTGTCGGTTGAGTCGCAATGGCCATCATTATTTTTGACGAATGAATGAAGAGGGATTTTTTTCGGACGATCACAAAAAATCTCTTTTTATTTTAATTATGAATTAAATCACTTTAAAATCAAATCAACATGTTTATTGAAACTGTAAAATGTTTTACATCATTTAGATTCAGTCAAATTTTATCTTTACCGCCAGTTCGGAATGCTGTTTCGTTAAAGAAGAACGGGCAAGAAACTCTAATATTGTTCTCTTCAAAACTGATTTACAACAAATTCATTACATTAATACTTAATTACTTACTTAATACTTTTATTTAATTTATAATTAGAGCAGCTTAATCTATGCCAAGGAGGAACATTATAACATAAAATAATGGATTTATACTGACATTTCTGCATGATCCTCACGTGTACTTAATTAAGGCTATAAAATAAAGGTTCTAACAAGAAATAACAGTGTGAGCAGACCAGTCCACACAAGCAGCACCTAGTAAAATAACGTCTATGCTATAAAAAAGAACCTAAAATATGGGCTCCAGTAGCAGGTACTCTATTGCCCAAAAAACCATCAAAATTGGTCCACATAACGGCTAAAATACGCGTCAAATTATCTATTTCAGCAGCACTCCGTATTCCACCAGCTCAATCACTTAATCAGGTGTAGAAAAATTCCCATCCGGGTGCAATAGACCCACCTGCACAATTTCTAAAACTTCTTCAAGACAGCGCTGCACTCGTTGACAATCGATTGACGGGCGACCCCCCCCCCCCCCTCCTGCCTCCCTGGACCCCGGCAGCCCCCCTGGTCCGCCCTACCTCCACTGACCTACATCGCAGTATTTATAATAATTGAACCGTGCACTGTACTTGATCGTTTCTACTGCGATTACTTTTGGATGTTGTATGTGTACGTAAAATGTGAGTTATGCAAGAGGATATTTTTAACCAACTTCCAAAAAGGAAGAGGTTTTTCATACGACTGTATTTTTAGGGTTCCATACCTTAAAAAAAACCCGGAACCGTTATAAAATCAGTTTGTTACACATCTGCTTGTCTATCTGTCCCACGATGTGGCGAAGCTACCGGGCACAAATTCCAATGCAGCAAATTGTGTTTTCCCGACCTGGGAGTTGAACCCCGGGCCTCAAGTTTCCCACTCTTAGTAATCGGCAGCATTATAGTATAAATTTAACTAAAACGTCACCGAACCAGACTTTAAAAATAAACACTGAAAATCTAAATTTTCATTAGTTTCCTACATTAATTAGTTATTTTTGGAGTCGATGTAATTACAGTTAACCGACACCAGCGAGCGCCTATTCTATAATCCGAAACGAAGCAAAGAATTTCGGAACATATAGAGAATGCTAGGTATAGAATAGCCATTACAATAATATTTTTGATTTATATTATCACAAAGATTAATTTGTAAAGAAAAAACGTATGTGAAAATTATTGATTTTTCCTATTCGATGTTGTTTCCTAGAAAACTTTTGTTTAAATGATAAAAATACATAAAAGAATACAACATAACACGTTGCAATGATAAGATATATTCCCCTTTATAAGCATGTTTTTAACTACTTTTTTAGTCACAATATTTTATATTATAAATATTATTATTGTAATGGATGTTCTATGGTACATTAGGTCTACGTTTTGGAAATTCATTACTTTGTATCGTTTTATAGAATAGTCCCTCGCACCGGACCGTCCCCGGAAAGTCCTCTACTTAAATACCTTTATACAATACTAGCTTTTCCTCGCGGCTCCGCACGCGTGATCTGCTTTTTTCGGTATAAAAAGTAGCCTATGTTTATCAGGGATAATCTAGGATTCTAATGGTGGAAGAATTTTTCAAATCGGTCCAGTAGTTTTTAAGTTATTTCGTTACATACAAAAATACAAATATTTCCTCTTTATAAATTACTGTTTACAATGAAATACTCTGAATTAACAATACATTTATTTGGATAAGGAATAATATTATGTTGATAATATTATTCCTTATCAACAATAATACTTTGGAAAATAATTGACAATAATGCATTAATTCCGACCATATTTGATTACCATAGCAACGGAAGCCTACAAATATAAATAATTTTCCCCGTTTTTGCAACATTTTGCACTCAGACTTCGCTCCTAATGGTCGCAGCGTAATGTTACATAGCCTAAAGCCTTCCTCGATAAATGGACTATCCAACACAAAAAAAAAAATTAATTCGAACCAGTAGTTCCTGAGATTAGCGCGTTCAAACAAACAAACAAACAAACAATCAAACAAACAAACAATCAAACTCTACAGCTTTATAATATTAGCATAGATACATACTAGGAAGTTTTATTTAATTTTGTATGAAGTGTTAATTTTTAAGTCAACTATAAGTTTCATTTTAACTTAATTTTAACCAACTTTAAAAATAAATTTTTGTATTAGACCTGTATTAAGGACCTGTATTATGTTTTACATAAATACATAACTAGTTTCTCTAAGACAATAAAAATAGTTTCAGGGTTTAACACACAAGAAAATATATTTTTTGTAGTAACATATATTGTAATGCATAAAATGTACATACACCTCGTTAATATGTTGTATATGGAAGCAAATATGCAATAACATGTCAACAATATATAAGTTCCTAAAGCCCTGGTTCAAACTAAAAAAAAAACAAACTACAGAACCCAAGCACCTTCTGCATTTCAAGATTGACGTATCGACGTCGAGGTACGACCCGACGGACTGACGGCAGACTCGCCTCCGTCTTAAATTATGTCCGGGACGTGATAACGAACTGTACGGGGGGGGTGCAGGGGTGGGGAGGGAGCCGAGGACGTGGGGAGACACCCCTTCACCCCCATCGGGGTGGTATTTACTTTCGCGACACACGAGTACGTATGCCGTATTATTTTATTGCATCTGTGAGTTTCGAAGAATTCGATTTGTTGACTGGACTGCGGTGGGAATTCATTCACGTTTTAGTACAGATTTATGTTACTTATATACTTACGGTTGTATCCACGGAGGTGTAGGCAGAAATGCAACTATTGCTGCACCCACCATTCACCAATTTTTGTCTCATTATGACATACAAGCCTACAGTATACAAATTCCAACCCCGGACAGATTAAATGTGAAATTTCCATACGCAAACGAAAATTGTGACTGCCTGTACTAGGATTTGATCCCAGGATATCACGATTTCTCAACCTAGGTTGCTACTAGGCCAAGGAGGCGAGACTTATGTTATTAATACAGTATGGTTAAAGATATGTCCTTCAGCAGTCACCGTTTTTTTTTCGAATAATACGAATTTGATGGCATCCGTGGCGCTGTGGGCGAGTGGCTTTGAAGCCAGAGGCCGTGTGTTCGATTCCCGCATCGCGAAAAATATTTATGTAATGCACAAATATTTGTTTCAGGTCTGTGTGTTTCTCCCCAGAGCGGTTGACGTCAGACAGGCTGTCATAAAAACTACATGCCAAATCTGTCACATGTGATAAAAAGCATGTTGCGCCGACACCACTGCGAGTGGGATAAGAGCAGGTGGAATTGTATTTTATTAATTATTATTTATTTATTTTCTTCATTTGTGGATGTTTTTACTTTTGTTCGTCTTTGTTTTTTGTCAGGCATATTAGGTGTAAATTCCAGAACTAAACTCAATTCCTGTTACAAGCCTGCGGTGTTTTATAAAAACTTCCTACAAATGTTTATGCAAAAAATTCCACCACCGAGATTTTTTTACTCCAAAACAACACCAAATTACAATGGTAAAAATCATTGTGTAAATGTGGGTATTTTTAAACGGGCACCTTTCAACCGAGGCGGGACAAGACGTCCCGTGACGTCATCGCGATAACGTCAAAGGGTTGAGTTCCGTTGGAAAAAAAAAAACGCGAAATGTCCCTTATCTGTACTCGTTACGGCCGACGGCCGCTTGTCTCTCAATAACGTAAATAAAAATATTTTTTTAGAATTTTTTTTTTCGCAAATTAGCAATTTGTGTTTGTTACAGTTGCATAAACGTATCTGTAGCTATGTGTAACAATTATTATTTCGTAATACTTGAGTATAGAAAAGAAAGAAATAAATTTCTTAAAATAAATGTCTATTGTGGTGTCAGCCACTATTTTTTTTATATGTTTGAATGACGAGACGAGCAAGGGCTCATCTGTTGGTAAACGCCACGCCTGCCCATAAACAAAAGCAACAACACACAGAAGTTTGAATTACAAAGCACTACATGGCACTGCACTGCGCTCGTCACTTCGAGATATAAGCCTTCAAACCGAAACACAACAGTGCTTACACACTGTTGCTTGACGGCAGAAATAGACAAAACGGTGGTACCAACCCAGACGGCCTCTCGCATGAGGGACCTACTACCTGGTAAGGTACAAAAAAAATTACACACACAAAAAAAATTTTTTTTTGCTCTTAAAAAATGACCCCAGATTTCCAAAAATACCTTAAAGCATTATATTTTGTTTAAAACAAACCAAACCCTCAATTACTTAGATTTTTTTTCACATGTCACTTACCGATAATTCCCTAAATTGTTAACCCGCCATTCTTTCAACCCTTCTTCAAAACTTAACCCTAAAACAGGTGATGTCAAAAACTACTTAAGACGTCGGTCGCTTTGGCCAAAGTTGTAATAGTTGAACCCTTTCAATTCGTCCCACCGGTGGGATGGCAGTTGGTGTCGCGGCTGTCAGCGAAACTGCCAGTGGATTAAAAGGTTCCAAGTTCTTATGTAGCTGTTAAAGTTTCCGCCGCTTGATTTGGAGACAATTGGTTATAAGTGTCAGAGTTTAACAGTAATAATGATTGAAATAAAACTAATTTAAACGGAATTTATCGCGTTTTTTTTATTTTAATTTTGGTCACGAGGTTTCGAAAGCTTTTCAGCGTTCGTGGTCACGGGACAAACAAGAAATAATTTGCATAAATAACATTTTTAAGCACAACTTAACTGAGTATATAACAATTATCTATTCAAGTTTTTATTGGTTTTTAAAAAAATAAGGTGCCCTTTTTTTATATGATTTAATGACGAGACGAGCTAGGCGCTCGCATGATGGTAAGCGCCATCCCTGCCCATAAATGGAAGTAACACCACACAGAACTTTGAATTACAAAGCACTGTATGGCATTGAACTGCGCTCGTCACCCCGAGACATAAGATGTTAAGTCTCATAATACCCAGTAACTTAACTGTCTTCAATGTCCTTCAAAAGACACAACAGTGCTTACACACTGTTGCTTGGTTTGGTACCAACCCAAACGGCCTCTCACATACGAGGGACCTACCACCTTGTACGTATGTACAGTATGATATAAGATATTTAACTATTTTTTTGAAGCGCAAAATAATTTAATTTATTAGTTATATTTGTTGTAAACTACTCTTTATCACACAACAATCAATATTACAACACAAAGAAACAACACACACACGAAGACAAGGGCCCTTCCCATCTTGCGAATTAAAAGTGCAGGTGGGGGCTGTCCGGCATTGATCTGCCGGTGACGCGCCGGACGATGGAGACGTCACCCCGGACACCCTTCCGGACACCCCACCCACCTATGTGTGGACATGCTTAGACGGCACTGATAATGCGAACTCTGTTTTATATTTCTACTTGACGTGTATGGACGTTTACGTGGAGTGTGACGTAATAAATACACTTTTGACGGTAGTTTAGGAACTGGATGGGGAAAGTATATTAATATAACTTAATCCTTACAAAAATTACGTTTATTGGAAAAACATATGTCTTATAAAGGCTGTTACGATTAAATTAGTTTTTTTTTTAAATCATAGATCGGTAAACGAGCAAGTGGATCACCTGATGGTAAGTGATCTCGAACGCCTATGTACGTTCACAATACCAGAATAATTGTAGGCACGTTGCCAACCTTAAAGGGATATTTAAGGTTATTGGGAAGCTGAGAGATTTGAGCCTCCGGATATCTCACTCACCATACGTAACGCAGCAGCAAGCCGTTACTTTACATCGTTTTTTTTTTGGTAGAACCGGTTGTAAACAGTTTTGTCTAGAGCATAAAGGCTCAACCGGATTGTTACCATTGTTTTACAGGAAAACGACGTGAAGTAGCAGGTTTCTGTGAGTCTCATACGGTGAATGAAATATCCGGAGGCCATTATACCCCGCCATTTCCTATACCTTAATTATCGATTTCCTTTAAGGTCGGCAACGCGTCCCTGATTTTTTTCATGGGCGGTGGAGATTGCCTACCATCATGTGACTCAAGTACTCCTTTGCCAGCCTATGCTATTAACAAAAACGTTTGATTTTTTAAAATAGTCAGCATAATAATGAGTAAGACAATACGAGTTAATGAAAGCCGGGCAGACGATGTGCGAATCAGGGCAACTATTCACAAATTAGTCGTCGCGCCATACTCGGAGTCGCGGCGCGGCGTAAGGACGCCGTCAACGGTGCCGGAAAATATGCGATGACTGGGAGAGTTCTTTTTTTTGGGGTGAATGTAGGGATGAATATGGCTTTTGTTTGGTGTCTTTTAATTAAATTACTTTTGAGTTTAAAAGAAAATACTAATCATCATTTACTCAAAATATGTAATTAAAACCAATTCGGATGAATATAATAATAATATTGATTGAGTATAATAAAATATAATGTGAGACAGGGAGATGTTATTTCTCCGAAACTGTTCACTACCGCGCTGGAAGATGCCTTCAAGCTCTTGAACTGGAAAGGATTCGGCATCAACATAAATGGCGAGTACATGGCTCACCTCCGCTTTGCCGACGATATCGTGGTCCTTGCGGAATCGTTGGAAGACCTGAGTACAATGCTCGAAGATCTCAACAGAGTTTCTCAACGGGTGGGCCTTAGGATGAACATGGACAAGACGAAGGTCATGTCGAATGTCCATGTTGTGCCCACCCCGATTACTGTTGGAAGCTCATCTCTCGAAGTTGTCGACGAATATATCTATCTAGGACAAGTAGTCCAACTAGGCAGGTCCAACTTCGAGAGAGAGGTCAATCGTCGAATCCAGCTCGGCTGGGCAGCGTTCGGGAAACTTGGCAAGGTCTTCTCGTCCAAAATACCTCAGTGCCTGAAGACTAAAGTCTTCAATCAATGTGTGTTACCAGTGATGACATACGGCACTGAGACGTGGCCTCTAAATATGGGCCGTATAAGACGGCTCACAGTCACTCAGCGAGCTATGGAGAGAGCTATGCTCGGTGTTTCTCTAAGTGATCAAATCAGAAATGAGGAGATCCGTAGAAGAACGAAAGTCACCGACATAGCTCAGCGGATTAGCAAGCTCAAGTGGCAGTGGGCAGGCCACATAGCTCGCAGAACCGATAACCGATGGGACAGAAAGGTTCTAGAATGGAGGCCACGTACTGGCAAGCGCAGCGTTGGACGTCCACCTACAAGGTGGACAGACGACCTGATAAAGATCGCAGGAAGTCGCTGGATGCAGGCCGCTTCCTACAGGTCGGTCTGGAAATCTTTGGGAGAGGCCTATGTTCAGCAGTGGACGTCTTGTGGCTGATGATGATGAGTATAATAATCTACAAACTCTTTCTTAAAAAAAAATGCCGTAATATTGCTTTTACAACAAACAAACCAATTTTTTTACTGAAAACAACATTCGTTAATTCACTTATTTTACAAGAACTATGATAGGAAATTACACTTATAACCTAACTCAAAAACAAATACAAATCTCGAATATCAGTCAAATGCTAAAATAATACTTCAATACAATATTATAATTGCCTAGACAGCCCTAGCGCAATCCCGGGCCGGACCTCGCCCGTCTTGCACCGTTTGACGGAGCAAAATCACTCAAAAGTTTTAATGCCGTTTCCGCCGGGACGGATGGTCTGGCCGGACTCCGGCCTGTGTGTGCGTGCCTTTATATCGCTCTCTATGTGCTACGTTCACACTGTCTGCGGTCCTACTTTACGTCAAATGTGTGATTGAGTTGTCTGTTTAGTTCACAGACTTTTTTATAGATTTCAGAAAATATTTATTGGAAGGATTTAAAAGTATGATATGAACAAAAATTAGTTTTAGGGGTATTTTACAATGTTCGAATAAGATTTATCTTTTTCTTTTGAATATATAAATACACCCAACAGTCGCACACATAGTCCTGACCCCACACTAAGTTAAATCTGTATCGTGGGTAATAGGAACTACAAGGAACTTGCGGCCCCACGACACCCAGACCTGAAATCAGTATTATGGATCACACAAACATTCGTCTTGGTGCGGGAATCGAACCCACGGCCTGTCGCTTTGCAGCCGACTACACGCCTACTGCTCCACGGAGGCTGTCAGTATTCTTCCAGTAAAATATGAAAGACTATAACTTTTATATATTAGGATGTGTGATATTTTATTTGGCCTTGTAGCATTTCCTCAGAGTAGTGAAACAGTCGCTTATTTTTCATGTAATTAGTAAAATTAACTAATAAAAATTAAATAATAAAAAGCGTGAAAAAAGGCTTTTATTTAAAATAATATCTCCAAAAGTTTACAGCACTAGTAACATAGAACTTAATATAATTTAAAGCGTTTAATGTATTATAATGATTAGTCTAATTCTAATTCAGATTAATAAAAAAAATCACAGGCTACAGCTTCATCAAAACCACCAACCCCCCCCCCCCCCCCCCTCCCTCTCCGCGCCACAACAGCCCGAACATTTAAACAAAACGACAGAGAAATATTAATTGAAAATCACACGATTTTCTAACCGTACGTTCTGACAGATTATATCTGTTAATACCCAATTATTCTCCCCATTCAGTGGGGGTGGGGGGTGACACCTACCGCCACTCACGTAACGGGACATAATAATGCCCGCTATATATAAAGTACAGTCAGACAGTTCGTCAGATGGGCAATAAAGAGCTGTGAAGTTCCTCTAAGGACATTTATACGGTGCGGACTTAAGATGTCTTGTGATTTCTCACCAAGGAGGCAATTCTCATTTGCCTCGTAATAATCTCGGAATCGAATCAACAATTCGAGTTGATTCTCTAAAAATGTCGAATGGTCCAATGATTTTCAAAGTATCAATCGATCAGCCTACGAAAAATGTTAAACCCGAGTTTTTCAGAATAGCTCAACTTAAATTCATTATCCGGATACGTGATTTTTTTCGAATTCGTGTGCGTGAGAATGGTCTCCCAGGAATATAAATGATTTTCCGTCTTTATAGCAGAGTTCAGTAAGTGGGTCACCTGATGGTAAGTGATCTCCACCAGTCAAGAACACCCACAATACACAATGAACCATAGAACGCGTTGCCTTTAAAGGGAAGGGATAATTACGGGATTGGGAAAGTCCGGGGTATTTTGGCTTTCACATATCATACTCATGCCGTACGAAGCCGAACAGCAAATTACTTCATGTCACTTCTGTGAGACAGTGGTAGCAATCCCATCGAGCCGGTCCACTTCTGCTGTAGACGAACTATCTACAGTCTGGCTCTGTCATTTAAAGATATCAGATCATAAATATCTTCAATGAACAGTAATTTCTAAATTGCATCAATATTTGTTTTAACTAACCCTCCGACATGACGTCGACGTCTCGTCTCGTCTAAATGGTCCCGTGTCGCGGACAGGCGGTGTCCACTGAGACTGGCCCCCTCCCCCCGTGGGGGTGGGTGCCGTGACGTCACAAGATGTTGGAGTTAAATGCACTCGCTAGTTCACAGCGCTTTTTGTTAGGTGACA
Organism: Amorpha juglandis; assembly: GCA_949126905.1. Classification (NCBI taxonomy): domain Eukaryota; kingdom Metazoa; phylum Arthropoda; class Insecta; order Lepidoptera; family Sphingidae; genus Amorpha; species Amorpha juglandis. The sequence goes on along the minus strand of OX421370.1, from coordinate 1,046,019 downwards.
TTTTTTTTCTTTGTGTACGTTTACAGTGAATATTGTGACGCAATCAGAATATTTATGTGGGTAGTATATCAAATGTATATATGTATACATTGTTATAATCAAACAGCAGGTCACTTACTGTATATAAAGTCTTATGTTGCCCATAGACAGAAGCAACACCACACAGAACTTTGAAATATACTACACCTAAACTCCAACTAAACTTTTTAGTGGTAGAGCCACACTGTAGACAGTTTAGTCTACAGCATGAATGGTCTGGCTCGACCAGGTCGTTGCCACTGTGTCACAGAAAAGCGACGTAAAGTAGCGGTTTGCTCCTGCGTTTCGTGTAGTATCCGGAGGCCCAAATTCCCCTCTCCTTTCCAATCCCTAATTATCCCTTTCCTTTAAGGTCGGCAACGCGCCCATGATTCTTCTGGTATTGTGGGCGTACATGAGCGGTGGAGACCATACCATCAGGTGACCCACTAGCTCATTTGCCAACCCATGCTACAAAAACAAAGTTGGATTCTTCACTATAGATTTCAGACTACAAATTATTTTTTCTCCATAAAAAAACCTTTCTGTAGTCAACTACAATAACACAATCAAATATAAACCAAGTATTCAGTAACTGATAGGTACACGGGAATATTCGCGATATGCACTTATTACACCGGAGGCCGGGATCAGGCGGGATCCCGGGATGATTGGCAATAGCGGGATCACGGGGCAATTTTAATGGGATCTTTTCGATAGGTGCCGCGCAATGCAGCAGGTTCGAATGATTAAAGTGCGACTGATTCAATTGATTATACATTTTAGTTTAGGTTGGCTGCATAGTACGATTTCCTTTATCACTATTTTTTTTCATACAACAATTTGAAAATGGAACATCGTAATAAGGCTAGGGTGATTTGTATTTATGAGGAGGTAGTTACTGTATTAAATACTATAGTTCGCAAAGTCCTAAAATCCTTTTGCTGGGCTCATTTTAAAATTAAGTAGGTATAAACCACTAGTTGAATGTGGTGACAATTCGTCACAGGTCGTCTGAAAGTGGTGACAGGACAGGCGTATCGCGGTCATATTGCAGTATCACAGCAGCTTTTCTCTAGCTGCCCAGGACTCGTACATTTAAAAAAATAATCATGTCTTTTGCTGAAATTATTACCTTTTTCTACGATTTAATTTGAACCACCAGTAATGGACAGTTCTCACATGAACTTAGCGAATGCACCGTTGTCAATGGATCGCTCATATCGTCGGCTTTACGTATTATTTGAAGTAAAATATAATTAAATATTTATTATGGCGGGAATGGGGATTGACATGCGACGGTGTACAATAAATATCGTTTCGTCACATTGATATGGGATCATGAGATTTCGTGTGTCACGAGCAAGTCGCTCGCCTGATGGTAAGCGCCTGTTCGTAAACAGAAGCAACACCACACTGAACTTTGAATTACAAAGCACTGCATGGCACTGAACTGCGCTCGTCACCCTGACACATAAGAAGATGTTAAGTCTCATAATGCCCAGTCACTTCACTGGCTTCAATGTCCTTCAAACCGAAACGCATCAGTGCTCACATACTGTTGCTTGGCGGCAGAAATAGACAAAGCGGTGGTACCAACCCAGACGGCCTCTCGCATACGAGGGACCTACCACCTTATATTTATACAAGTTGTTACAAAATTTTATTTATTAGCCCTAAAGTCTATTTATTTTTATGGCGTATTTTTCATGTACTTACGTCACGTGATATATGGTGTAAAAAAACTGCATACACAATTAACACTTACCTGTAACAAAAACAATAAATAAATTAAGAAAATAAATAGCTTTGAAATAAAATTTTAAATTTGGAATAATTTTGATTGACTATGGATTTACACAGTTCACGGGTTCACACAAGTTGAATTGATCTCATAACTTGAATCAACAAAAACATACGGTTAAGGCCCATTTACATGATGCCATTTTCTTGTACGTACAAGGGCAATAGTTGAATGCAATACATTACCCGCAATAATTGATCTTCAAGAATTGTAAGCGACTGTTTACACGCGGGTAGAAGTAAAAAAATGGAATGCAATTATTGCATGCAAGTATTGACATAAAGGCCCATTTAGACGATGCAAGTTTCTTGCCTGTTGCATGCAATTAAATTGAAGCAATAATTTACTTGCATGGTCTAAACAAAACGAAACATTCTTGATTTGCTATACAAGTTTTGTATCAAAACTTATATTGGTGTAAACAACACATGCTATAATTTCTTAAGCAATTCTTGTATTCAATTGGATTCTCTCTTCATTTGCAAACATGAGTGCATTGAGTGAGGGTGTACTAATCGTTAGCCTGCTCTTCTGAGGCAAGAAATATTGAGAAACACATTTCCCATAAACACTCATGTTTGTGATAAATCTCTATGAACTTGATTAAATCAGCAGAACCGAATTTAAACACTTTTTGATTCATATCTTTCAATAAACACAGTTTCTAAAACGTTCAATACTTGAAAAAAAAATTCGCCAACGGAAATACGTGCAATACTTGAAGCTACCCGCTAATAAATGGTACACGCTTATACAAGCCTGTGTTTAGACAAGTCAAAACTTGTAAGCAATAATCGCCCAAACATAATTGTATTGGTGTAAACAAAAGACATTTGCAATTATTTTATGTCAATACTTGCATGCAATAATTGCATTCCATTTTTTTACTTAAGGCCCATTTAGATGATGCAAGTTTATTGCCTGTTGCATACAATTAAATTGAAGCAATAGTTGACTTGCATGGTCTAAACAAAACGAAACATTCTTGATTTGGTATACAAGTTTTGTATCAAAACTTATATTGGTGTAAACAACGTATGCTATAATTTCTTAAGCAATTCTTGTATTCAATTGGATTCTCGCTTCATTTGCAAACATGAGTGCAGTGATTGAGGGTGTATTAATCGTTGCTGCTCTTCTGAGGCAAGAAATATTGAGAAACACATTTCCCATAAATAAATAAATACACCCAACAATCACATACATAGTCCTGACCCCACAGTAAGATACAAGTCTTGTGTCGTGGGTATCAGGAACTACGAGAGACTTTCGGTCTCACAACACCCAGACCCCGAAACAAATGTTTGTGGATCACACAAACATTTGTCTCGGTGCGGGGATCGAACCCGCGGGCTCTCGCTTCACAGCCGGCTACTCGCCCGCTGCGCCACGGAGGCTGTCAAATAAATATATTAACACTCATGTTTGCGATAAATCTCTATGAACTTGATTAAATCAGCAGAACCGAATTTAAACACTTTTTGACTCATACCTCTCAATAAACATAGTTTCTAAAACGTTCAACACTTGTATGAAAAATTTGCCAATGCAAATACGTGCAATACTTGAAGCTACCCGCTAATAAATGGTACACGCTCGTACAAGCCTGTGTTTAGACAAGTCAAAACTTGTAAGCAATAATCGCCTAAACATAATTGTATTGGTGTAAACAAAAGACATTTGCAATTGTTTTATGTCAATACTTGCATGCAATAATTGCATTCCATTTTTTTACTTATACCCGCGTGTAAACAGTTGCTTACAACTCTTGAAGATCAATTATTGCGCGTAATGTATTGCATTCAATTATTGCCCTTGTACGTACAAGAAAATGGCATCATGTAAATGGGCCTTTATACCCGCGTGTAAACAGTTGCTTACAATTCTTGAAGATCAATTATTGCGCGTAATATATTGCATTCAGTTATTGCCCTTGTACGTACAAGAAAATGGCATCATGTAAATGGGCCTTAAAATAATTGCAAATATCTTTTGTTTACACCAATACAATTATGTTTAGGCGATTATTGCTTACAAGTTTTGACTTGTCTAAACACAGGCTTGTATGAGCGTGTACCATTTATTAGCGGGTAGCTTCAAGTATTGCACGTATTTGCGCTGGCGAATTTTTCATTCAAGTGTTGAACGTTTTAGAAACTGTGTTTATTCAGAGATATGAGTCAAAAAGTGTTTAAATTCGTAAAAAGTGTTTAAAAGTGTTAAAATCAAGTTCATAGAGATTTGTCGCAAACATGAGTGTTTATGGGAAATATGTTTCTCAATATTTGTTGCCTCAGAAGAGCAGCAACGATTAATACACCCTCAGTCACTGCACTAATGTTTGCAAATGAAGAAAGAATCCAATTGAATACAAGAATTGCTTAAGAAATTATAGCATGTGTTGTTTACACCAATAAGTTTTGATACAAAACTTGTATAGCAAATCAAGAATATTTCGTTTTGTTTAGACCATGCAAGTCATTTATTGCTTCAATTTAATTGTATGCAACAGGCAAGAAACTGGCATCGTCTAAATGGGCCTTAAGTTTTGTAAAATTTAATTGAAAATCTATTCTAATTCAGACAGTTCAAATCGCATGCGATTTAGCAGTTGATAAAGTAAAACCGAGCCGTGTGAACCGTTTTAATAATTATTAATTTGTAGCCAGTATTTTTTCTTTTTTTTACAATAGGTTTGCGTTTTAAATTCCTAATCTGACATTGGCAATAACCCGATACATCCGGAGTTAACCCTTAAACTTGATCGATTGTATGTATTATATACGTCCCACTGCTGGGCACGGGCCTCCTCTACTGAATGAGAGGGATTAGGACTTAGTCTACCACGCTGGCCTAATGCGAATTGGCAGACTACACATACCTTCGAAAAATCTTATCGAGTTCTCAGGTATGCAGGTTTCCTCACGATGTATATAATTAACAATTAATATACACGTTACTCAGAAAAGTCAGTGGTGTATGCTCTTGAGGTTGGTTTCGAACCTGCGACTTTCGTCTCGACAGTCCATACCACTCCCATCTGAGCTATCGCTGCTGTACTTTCAATAGTAAACGTTTAAAACAACCGACGATCACAAACGTCGCAAGAAGTCATCCCAAGCAAGTACATAAATAAAATAAAGGCAATCGCGTTACCACAATGGACGAGTGACAGCGGTGAGCGGGGCATGGGGGAGTCCATTGGAATTGTATATACGATGGAGTGGATTTAATATCGGGCGGAATGTCGCGCTGTGAGATGGAGTCCGATGCGACCGGATTTACCAACACTGGACTGAATTGGATCCTCGGTCTGAGCAGATCGACTTCATTTTAAGGTTGAATTCCGTACTGTTCAGTTGTATATGTGGACGGTGGTGTTTATTATGTGTGGAAGAAATCACTTACCATCGGGTGACCTACTTGCACGTTTACTATGATCTGCTATAAAATACTGAACAATGTACTGTTATTCAAAACTCCTTCTTAATAATACAGGACAGCCTTTATAGGGTTAATAAAAAAAAATAAGAAACCGTCCAGAACGCCCAACAAAAAGAAAAAAGAGCAATGAATTCTTATACACACATAATGTATGGAAATCTACTGCAAGCATTACTTTAAACTTACTACAAAATTATCCGACCAGTATATAAAACGGCAAGCGTAGTGCGTACCGCCGACGTACGTCATCTCAACCCTCACGCGGCCCGGAATTTTATAAACACTTCCCGCCGGGTCGGTGTGATCCAATTTTATTTCACCAAGTGAGAAATTTCCATTGGGGTCACTTGTACCACAATCATATCGTATTTATGTATTATTTAACGTCCAAGCGGTGGATTTGCATGGATTCCGTTCCCCTCCCGCCAATAGATAGTGGATTTGGGATAACCTTTTCGGGTTCTATTAGTGTAGGTTTAAATTTTTATTGCGTCGAATAAAAATGATTTGAAACGACCCTGTTCTTTCTGGATTATGCGTGTAGTTTGGAAATTGTTATCCCCCTTTTTTGTAACGATAAGTAATTTTCCTTTCAAATGATTTTTTTATTAAAGTACGTATTAATATAGTAAGCAATACGAAATAGAGCACGCATCTAATCAACTCTATAGAAATCAAAGTTCAATACAAATAATGTGAAATAGCAATAACTGTGACCTCCCAATATCAGTACATCGGAAAATAATTCGAATTTAGCGAAACGCCGGCCGGGACGCACGTCCGAATTTAAATAGTCGACTACGAGGGTATCGAATACTTAAGACGAGATGCGATTTGAGAAAAGAAAACAAATCCGAAGATCCGGCGTCCACCGGCGCGGCGGCCGCTCACGACAGCCCGTGTAAACACCCGCCATATTGTAACCCGGCGCAATCTCGTATCAACCGACCGAATAGCTTGGATACTTATGTAAATAGGACCACAACCCTGCTTATTGTATATCTAATTTGATTTCTTTTGCAATACCGTGATGGGATTCAACGAATATTGGTCGTACCTGCCCATCTAATAACGTCCCGGGTACGGAATGTGAGCATTTTAGGGTTAAGAGATCAGCGATACGGCCAGTGCTTTTAAAATATTTATGTAGGGGACACTGAGAACTCTCGCTGTAACCCTACTGTCATCCAATTTTCGTTTATGCGTTTCGTAAGTAAGTTTTTCGTGGGAGCACTCGGAGGGTCAGAGGGTTTTTATAAGTGTTAATTAAGGGATGTTATATTCATGTTATAGGGTGCGAGGGCAGATGTTTTCGGTATAGTTTGAAGGAAACTCGACGCCTGTGTAGGTAGTAGTTACATACTTGATACTGCTTCGATGTAAAAGTTACGTTATGAAAGTTAAGTAGAAAATGCCGTTAAGAAAACATGATTTTGGTAACAACCCAGTAAACGATAATCTATTAGACTTAACTAGGTATTAAATATGCAAATTAAATTAAATTCAAAGTTCTGAGTGACAGTCCAGCCCAACCCGTTGATAGAAATTCATAATTTTGGGTTGGTTATTGTAAATTAAAAGACTCATTGAAGAAGTGAAATTCAACCATTACAAAGGCGGGTTGCATGTATGGGAAATAATTTGTCAAATTTACTTCACACGGACGAAGTCGCGTTAAAAAACTAGTCAACTTACACAATGTAGCTAAATCATATTTTCCAAAGTACACGACTGCGAAATCCTACACTAACCATTCAAAAGAAGTTTAAACCGACGTTAAACGAGAAGTTAATTAAAAACAGACGTTAATAGGCGTTTGAGACAGACTGGTGTTCCGTACACGGACCGTTTCAGAAAAAGAACCGACAATTTGTAACTCCTCCGAATTTGCCAACCCTTTCCGAACTTGACGTGAAGTACTTAGTGTCCATTCCTCTCAGATTTAGTCGGTTTATCGTAGGTGTTTTTACAGAATGGAGAGAATGTTGAATTAAAGTTTTGACTTGTGGTAATGTGACACGCAACAGACGCCGCCTTGCGCCTTTCGGTCGTTTATTTTCTATGTGAACAATTAGAATGACTAGCAGACACGTTCGGTCAACTATTAAGTGTTCTATTTTCTATTTCCTCAATAAATATAACGTCACGCTTGTATCCCTAAAAAGATAGACATAGGTGCATCTAATACACCGATAGTTCAATGAGTTTATTTCCTTCCCATGATATGATGGAAGTGGAGCATATTGCCATAAAAAACACAAAATCTATAAAAGGAAGCTTTTCTGTGCCCATGGCACGGTTTATGTCCATGAGGGCGTAACCATTTACCATCAAGTGGACTGTCAGCTCCTCTACCTTCAAAAACCATAAGAAAATTGAATCCTATGCAACTCACGTGTATTTTTCGAAAAACGAATGCTGATTAACCAAACTGAGGATCGAACCCAAAACTTCACCATTGTACAACCTACGTACGCTCACTTATGACGTCGCGACACTACTAGTACTAGCGACTAGTAATGACGTCATTACTAGTCGCTCGTAACAAATGTAACTAAAATCTCTAGAAAAGTACGTAATTAAAGTTTAAATTAACTTCATGTAACCACAGTCATAACTCCATAACGCCTTCAAAGAAGTAGTTAACTTTTACCGACAAACAAGACTAGAGTCGCATTAAAACGAGTAAAAACAAGCGATTCGGTGACGTACAGACGGACAAGAATACTAGCTTACACGCGACATTTACAACTTTTCAAATTAAAGTTTGTTTACTCAATTGTCTATATAAAAGTATGGGAGAGCGACAACCTCGTCTTTTTTAATTGGCACAACAAAATACCACACTGGACCTGGTAAGAACAGTGTAGTCCAAATATGGATGAAAATATGCAATAACATTGAAACCCACATCAAGTAAAAATTTAGACGTCAATTTTATTTTGCTAAATTTAATTACTTAAATCCATAAATTAAAGTTCTATTTTGCATAATTGTACGTGGAAAATATTCAATTAATGTTTTATTTGTAAAATACGGAATTTAACCTACCGAAATGTAATAAATTTAGCGAAATAAAATCCTCATCTCAATTTTTACTTGATGTGGGTTGAAATGGTATTGCATATTTGTATCCATATAATTTTGACCATCAAGAACTGACCTGCTGCCTGACCTCGGACCGCGATTCGCTTGAATGAGACACTGTAGCCGTATTGTTACACTATGGTACGGTGGTAGCCATGCACTAGCAAGAAATATTAACCCATTACCTTCATATCTACATATTTTAACGAATAAAATGCCAAAAAATTACGATAAAGTGACACGATAGGCCCCTCAGTTGCCCATTTCCAACCTATGCTAAAATCAAATGTATTTACATGGTGGTAGGTCCCTCGTATGCGAGAGGCCGTCTGGGTTGGTACCAACGCTTTGTCTATTTCTACCGCCAAGTGTGTAAGCACGGTGTTGTGTTTCGGTTTGAAGAACATTTAAGCCAGCGAAATTACTGGGCATTATGAGACTTAACATGACACACACTGACATATGTCTCGGGGTGACGAGCGCAGTTCAGTGTCATGCAGTCCTTTGTAATTTAAAGTTCTGTGTGGTGTTGCTTCTGTTTACGGGCAGGCGCCTTGCTCGTCTCGTCATTAAATTAAATAAAATAAAAAAAATGGAATGTTTGACCAGTAGTTGATATTCGGTAATATAAACTGTTAATAAGCTGTTATATAGTTCTCGACTGGTATTTCTTTTGGTTCGACAGTTGGTCGTGTAGCTGAATTAGTACCAAGTGATGGACGAGAGCGGATGAAGATTGACATAGTACATTCATAAATATACCGTACACATGGTGTTAAAACCTGCCATAGTGATCCACACGCCTTGAGTGGTTCGCGTTCCAGGATCAGCCAGCGTATGTCCGGTTCTCCCAAGACGCTTGCGACATGACTTCATGGTTGGTTGGGGCGGGTATAGGGGTACATCCTGGTATCAATGTGCCTGCATCGGTCATCCACCTGTCTTGACGCAAGCCCCTCGATTTGCTTCTTCGCTCTTCGAAGAGGGAAGAAGCATTTATACAGGCCGGGCATGACTCTGGACCCAACCGATAAACTCATTGTTTACCATCAGGTGTTTATCATCAAACACGCTTACCATCAGGTGTAGTGCAGTCACTTTGCCGTGCTCGGATAAAAAAAAAAAGAACAAGTAATAAAAACCCCGAGACTATTCACGACATTTCAACATCTATATGTTATGTCTCACAATGTCCTGTAATGTCTGCTTGTTCAAAACTACTCTACTACCGCTACCTCCCGTCACCCACAACCGTACCACAAGCGCTTTAAAATCGCCAACTTTTCGCTGTTTTAATTAAGTTGACGTCACAGTTACAGCTGTGTTGTACCGAGTGCACCGTGCAACCTTCCAGAACGTTCGACACACTTCATTTCAGCTATTTCTTTACATTCAATGGAAAGTTAGAAAACAACTCCTTTGATACGTTGATTACTTATTTAGTGCTACTTTGAGTGGCGTAGACAGTTCTGTTTACAGGATGAATAGTCCGGCTCGATCGGGTCGTTACTATTATCTCTCTGGAACGGATAATGTAGCGTCTTGCTGCTACGTTTCGTACGGTCAGTGAGATATCCGGAGACCCAAATTCTCCGCCTTTCCAATCGTTTCCTCATACCATTATTTAAAATCATTATTGCATCCCTTTCCTTTAAGGTCGGCAAAGCGACCATGAATCTTCTGGTATTGTAGCCGTAAATGGACGGTGGAGATCACTCATCGTCAGGTGATCCACTTGCTCACTTGCCGGCCTATTCTATTAAAAATAAGTCTGTTAGTCTTGATACAAGACGTTTGAAGCAGTAAAACTTAAGAAAGTCTACGTGACAGGTCCTAGATATGTGAGGTAGCAGTAGGCAGAGACAACGAACTCAAAATACGAAAAGTAGTATTAAAAAATCACAACAAGATCGATCGAAAGCTGACAGAAGTAGATTTAAAGAAAACAAGTGAAGGGTGGGGGTTGAGCTGAAGCCAACCGGCGTGAATGAGCACTAATCAATACCAGGGAAGGTGCTGAAAAATCATATTATATCGTGTATTTATGTACCGTCAGCAACGGCAACTGGACATCACCTATGAATTAATGAACCACTGCGAATAGGGTAGTCGACTTGATTTTTTTAATTATTTGAATCAATAAGTAACGTTACCCAAAACCTATTGCAGAAATGATTTTATTATCATTCCACAAAAAAATAAATAAGAATTTTCATTCAAATATTATGGCACTTGCTAAATAACAGGCGACTCAAACTTTGACGTCACCGTCGCAAATGGACATTCCGCTGCGCGCGTACGAATGAGATGGTGAGATATCCCCACTACGTGCCCACCTTTACCCATACCAATATTTAAAATCATAATTGCGAGCTCATTTGTGAACTGATTTTGATTGTGTTTTAACAAAAGGATTTCTTCTTCGTATTATTTTCTGTTACATATAGGTCTCTCGTATGCGAGAGGCATAGGTTATGGATAGGTACCATCGCTGTGTCTATTTCTGCCGTCAAGCAGCCGTGTATAAGGACTATTGTGTTCCGTGAACCACAATAAAACCAGGGATATTAATGATCATGTGTAGTAATGTGTTGCTTCTGTTTATGGGCAAGCGTGACGCTTGGCATCAGGCGACCGAACTGCTCGTCTCGTCATTAATACAATAAAAAAACTTTGTATACCATCAGCAACGACAGCTATTAGAAATAAAGTGAGCAGTTATTGTAGCGTATATAATAAATATAGAAAAAAAATTGGCAACAGAATACAACTAATTTATTTTATTACACGACCCATCAATTTCGCTATATTTACCATCAGTATTCCCAAACTAAAAAAACATGTTTTAAAAAAAAAGACCATTAATTTGCGAACGGTACCGCTGCATATGCAGCCGCGGTTGTAATCGACGGCCGGCTGGGGACGTATTGGTCCGTCGCGGAGACGCCGTGGCTCTCTGTTTTTAAAGCTTTCTTCCACCCCCGCCCGTCCTCCCCCACCTCCCATCATCACTCCCCCGCCCCGCAATCGATGGATGGCATCACGCTAGCACCGGAGTGCATACGTGAACTCTTATGACTTCGTGCAGGTGCCATAATTGTTTACTTTGGGAAATGTGGAGTTAAGGAGTTATATATGTTTGCATTAAAAAGATATTTGTCGACTCGATGGTTTAGTAGCAATGTTCTTAGGGTTAGGTCCAGGTTCAAATCATAGGTTGTGAAATAAGTTTGTTTTTGATATTACGATTTGTAAATATGTCGATCATATCCGTCGAGCCTCCATGGCGCAGTGAGTAATCGGCTGCGAAACGAGAGGCCGTGAGTTCGATTTCCGCACTGAGACAAATTTTTATGTGATCCAAAAATATTTGTGGGACCGCAAGTCTCTTAGTTCCTGATACTCACTATACAGTTTAATCAAGATTAAGACTATATCTGTGACTGTTGGGTGTATTTATTTATTTTACAAATGTTCGATATAGGAATTTGTGCTTAATATGTCCATAGGCATGCCCTATCATATCATGGGATAGAAATAATTTCCACGAACCGTGAATGTACCAGTTCCACCTCTGATTCCCTCTAAAAGCGTAAATGATAAAAAAAACATAGTAGCTTGTTACGGCGAGTCGCGTTCCGGAGTCACCTGGTGAATGTCCTGTAGACAGTCCGGCATAACTGTGACCACTGATGTGGTGACTCTTGACGGTCAGAACTCGGTATTATATTCGGACTGCATTATATTTGCTATCTATTGTAGTGTAGTTATTTTTCCATGCCAGAAATAACAAAATTGACTTTCAGCACGAGTACAAAAAAATAATGCAGCTTTTCCAATGTATCTTTCCATAAAAACCTTATTCGGATTATTATAAACAATTTAAAAAATTGTTCTAATCTAACATATGACGGTGTTAACAACGAAAAGTATGTATTTATAAATTACACAGATTACAGAACAATAAACAAAGTAAACTACACCTAAATAGCAATTACATATCCAGTTACAGAAACCAAATATATAAACCAAATATGAAAACCGTTTCAGAAACAGTTAATTCGCACTCGTTGCGTTCATAAAATGCAGTTAAACAAAACGGAGACAAGCAAAACCAACGAAACCAATTAAATAATTAAATTAAGGGAGTCTTTTCGTCCGAGTGACATTTCACAGTGTTCGCCTCTAAGCGTGTTTCTTGCAGTGCGCATCACACTGACAAGTTGTCACGGACAGGCAGTGGAGTGACTGTAGAGGAGTAGCAATGCACTACGCACAGCCCGATGTGGTCGCTTTGCTGTTGTTGACGCAGTTTTCCCCTACAGTGACTTCCCTTGGGTGCTGCGAGTGATTTTTGACAAGTCGCAGTGTTTTAGATGTGATGCCCCTGTTTTAAACTTTGATTGTATGGGGGGTGGTCGCCGCTTTCATATTTTCCGATGAAATCCCAGATTTTTCTCTCCAAAACCATCAAAGTGGTTTTACTTCGCCTTGAGAAAAGTCTCCCTGCGGACTTTATCTGAATATTCCACTAGTACAATGGAAATGTTACTAACTAATAAGCAATTTCTAGTAATGTGCACATAAACTAATGGTTTAGAACATCAGTTCCACAAAGTGGTCCCGGTGGACCCCTAGGGGTCTACGGGAGACTCGCGGGGGGGTCTACGTTGGCGTGACATTTTTGTCGAGTTTTGAGAATATGGTAGAAATGTAGCTACAAGGGGTCCAACGGAACCAGCTAAATTTGAAAGTGGTCTATGAGAAAAAAAGTCTGGGAACCTCCGGTTTAGAAGAATAACTAATAAATGTTGTCACGCAAACATAAATGCAAACGCTAGACCAAAACAAAACAATCAAAGTAACACAATCCTCGAAACGTATTAATAGGTCCAAAGGCGACGTGACACGTCCTGTTTATAAACTATAAAAGCGTCGCACAAGACGTGACAATCAATAACAGGCAGGCAAGTAGAATAAACTAAAACTGAACGGCACGTCACAAGTGCTGCGGGAGGATTCAGTCGCGGCGTGTCATCGCCGTGCAGACAGTTCGGGTACACTGACGTGACAGCACTGACTCCGAGTTTAGCGGCGCTTGCCATGAGACGGAGCGACGTGACTATTCTTAAATAGTTTCTGGAGTTATTTGTTTTAATTAATATAAGATTATTTTTGGGAAAATGTATTACATGTGAAGACATATCTTGATATCCCGAACATGTGATTTTTGCAATTGAGTTAAAGTTGTCAATTTTAGGACTTTATCTGCAGTTGAAAGTGTTTTTGAATAGTCGCTTTGGTTGGTTGTCCCCAGAAATCATATCACATAAAAAATAATTTTAAGCTATTTTCTCAGTATGCTGTAGACTTTTGTACCACGGCTGGCTTCCCTGCCCTCACTGCCCTCTCGTTAATGTCCTCACTAATCTCGTTATCTAGTGGATCTCATCCATTGCCTCGCCAAAAATACCTGTCCCCGCTAACTCTCACAAATCGCGCCATATCACAGCAAGTCTGGAGTGAAATTTCCAACGGAGCCGAGTAAACTTGGGGACGTGGCAGCGACAGCGACGCCCGCGTCATCTCGATGCAAGTTGATAATGCAAGTGAGTGTTCCACCGCGCGAGTACTTGCAACTACTGTATGCAAGTGTTTGGCACTTTTTGGAGAAACTGCTCGGTGATGGTTTTATATTTGACGACTACAGCACCTACAGTGACTAAGTTAGTCTTGTTTTAGGGACGACAAATATTATATTGTATAATACCGCGAAATCAAATCTTTTAAAAGATTCGATTTCCTATGACATGAGAGACCCTTGCCCGGTTTCTCAAAGGCTGATTGAATCAATATTCAACTAACAGAACTTTGATTTTGATAGCGCTGTCAAATCAATTCGAGTTTCTGACACGTTATTTAGTGAAAAATTTATTATTCTTTGATTTAATTCGCGAACAATTGCTTGTAATGGTCTAAGATCCCGGGGAACATTGACCTTCACCCATCTGTTTACCGGATGAAATAATATCTTAGGGTATTCTTTTCTAGCCTAGGCCCCGGCAAACAAGCAAGTGGGTCACCTGATGTTAAGTGATGTCCACCACTAATGTACGCCTACAATACCAAAAGAATCGAGGGCGCGTTGCCTATCTTAAAGAAAAAGGATAATTAATTTGAGATTTGCGCCTCCGGACACCTCACTCACCGTCCAAGAACGTAGCAGCAAACCGCTACTTTACGGTTTTCTGTAAAACATTGGTAAGCATTAGAAAATAGCACTAATGGCTATTTAAAAATATGTCTCTCACGTCAATGCATCCCGATTGATCAAAAACCCTGCACAACAAAAGAATAACATTGCACTGTGCAATACTAACGTTAATATCAACTGGTCCGACGTCTCAAGACGGGCGCGAGTGCAGCGTGACACCCGCGACGTCGACGTGACGTTCTCCACGCGGCACGCTGCACGCTGCACGTCACCCGCCGGCCCGCCCGCCAGCCAGCCAGCCCGCGTGTCACGCCACCCGCCCAGATGGATTGATATTGCCGACGCAAGACGGAGCGATTGCATTCCAAATAAAAAATGTCCATCGAGATTAGACCGTATATCAGTTGAGTATTATTGCTTTGCGTTATATGAGCTCTGTCAATGTATGAATTTAAAACGAAGTTTTAGTCGAACAATTGAAGTTTTTGCATGTGTTGGCGCTAATATTTTTATACACTTTCAAGAAATTTATCGAGTATCCCACTTAATTCTTTATCTAAATGAAATGTTTAACGTATTCATTGTTTTACATGTTTAATCCCCGCCTAAAAAAAGATGGGGTTAATAACACCTCTATCTCTCTGCGTGTGTACTGTGTATGTGTAGTTTTATTGTTATAATGAATAATGCTTTTTGCGTTTTTTTTATAATTTTTAGCTAGCTGGTATAATCGGGATGGTGTTCAGTTAAGTATGATTATAAACTGTTTAACAATTTAGAAATTATAGAACTATTTCTGATTGCTATCGGGAGTGTTTATAAATAGTATCATTTGTCACTCTATTCACAAATAATTTTTATATTATCTTATGTTTTCATAAGCATTTTACAATAGTTAATAAGTACCACTAACATAATATACTTACGTACACAATACGTTAGTTTATTCAAACGCAGCCATTACTGACGCCTCACATCCTATATTTCACAAGACATCAAGTTGAAAAGTAGCGATGGACGCAAACGAGATGCTCGGACGCCGTGATGGGGAGCCGAGACAGTGACATGACACCGGCCCCTGGCCCCCACTGGCCCACACCCCACGCCCGGGGGTGCATTTGACCCCCAACCCCCGCGCGGATAATAAGGGGGTTTGGACTGGCTACCTATAGAAGTCGTGGCATCTTTTGCTAGCGACGTGTGCTCGTTGTGTTTGAAAAACGTTCGGTCAATTTTTTTAATGGTTAGTATCTTGCATTTAATTTGGTTAATGTTTCAGTGAATGGATTAATGATATTAATAAACGATGCGAAGTTTGGTGAGAGACTAAAATTGATCTTCACATGTTTATTTTTCATAATCCATACTAATCTTTACATAGTATGAAAATGAATCGCTTCCGCTGTCTGTTCGCTTAGCTCTTTTAAACTATTCAACGGATTTTAATGCAGTTTTCAGCAATAGATCGAGTGATTCATGAGGAAGGTTTATATGTATATCACGCTATGACCGATGGGAGCAGGGCAGTGATATGCAGCTGAAACCGCGAGGAACAGCTAGTATTATATATTATGCGAAAGTACGTCTGTCTGTCTGTTATGTTATCATGGCTAAAAGGGGTGAACAAGTTTTAATAAAATGTTGTAAGGAGTTGGGTTATATCCTGGAGAAGGACAGAGGGTACTTTAACATTTTATTAACTTATTTTAAGAGTGGTAGCGTGGCAGCGCGGTAGAGCCACGCTGTAGACTTTTGTCTACAGCATGAATGGACCGGCTCGTTACCACTGTCTCAAAGAAAACCGACGTAAAGTAGTGGCTTGCTGCTGCATTTCGTATGGTGAGTGAGAAATCTGGAGGCCCAAATCCGCCCAATTATCCCTTCCCTTTAAAGTCGGCAACGCATCTATGATTCCACTTACCATCAAGTGTCCCACTTGCTTGTATGAATTAAAAAGAAAACAAAAAGTAACTGGCTTTTGCAATAAAAACAACTGCAAATCACAAGGCGCATCAAATCTCAGCGCAAAGCCATTCAACCACACTAGACCAACTCCAAGCCCTGAAATCACTTATTTCCAAACATAAAGAAAATATGGCGTCACCACGTCATTTGCACGAAATTAAAGAGCCGTCAAAGACGCGCGTCAAGTCCGGACGGCGCGTCTCGGCCGCGGCCGGACAGGGGGTGTCCGCCTCCCCGTCCGGCCGGACAGATGGATTGTTATTGCCCCGCGAATGCAGGTGGGCGGCCGATCCCGGAACAATGGCCGTTTGTTATATCAACTTACTTATAAGTTTCTAGTTTATTTTATTTCTAAATTCTAGTTTAATAATCATAATAGTTATACATATGGGTAGGGAATATTGTATGTAATAGTACTCAAAAACTATGTCTCAGTCGCATGTCGACACCTACTTATATCAACGCCTGCGTATAGAGTTTTTTTTTTATTTAATTGAACGATGAGACAAGCAAGTCCTTCGCCTGATGGTAAGCGCCACGCCTGCTCATAAACAGAAGCAACACCACACAGAACTTTTAATTACAAAGCACTGCATGACACAGAACTGCGCTCGTCACGCCGAGACATAAGATGTTAAGTCTCATAATGCCCAGTAATCACTGGCTTCAATGTCCTTCAAACCGAAACACAACAGTGCTTACACACTGTTGCTTGGCGGCAATAAAAGACAAAGCGGTGGTACCAACCCAGACGACCTTTTGCATACGAGGGACCTACCACCTTGTACAGACGACCTCTCGCATACCATATACAAGATATATAACTTGACTGCATGTACCTATTTTTTATGATACCTTCTTTGTCAAAAACAATAAACATAAAAACATTAGGACGTCAAATTGATTAATAAACAAATAGATGTGTATGTGTGAATCAGGTTTTATTACCCACATACATCAATGTCCTCAAGTAATTATTTATTTATATACGATAAATCTTTCTGTTGTGACGTGTGTAATTGTACCTTTTTAACTGATTGTCGCCTGCGGGTTTTCTTCAATTTATGTCTTGGAATATTTTAAATAGGTACCTAATTTGGTGTTCTTAAAAATAGTGTTGCTAGAGAGAAGGATAGTTGAGAGTTTGTTTCCTGTATCCGAAAGAAAATTGCTGCACCAATGACCAGAGCAGATATAGCAGAAAAACTTCATTAAATGTGGTAAAGAAACTAAAACAGTAAAGAAAACGTCATATTAATCAGAAAACACCTTAAAATCGATACAAGATGGTAGATCCCTCTTATGCGAGATGCCGTCTGAGTTGGTACCACCGCTTTGTCTATTATTGCCGCCAAGCAACAGTGGTTTCGAGCACTGTTGTGTTTTGGATTGAAGGACATTGAAACAAATGAAATTACTGGGTGTTATGAGACTTAACATCTTATTTTTCGGGGTGACGAGCGCAGTTCATTGCCATGCAATACCAAGTAATTCAAAGTTCAGTGTAGTGGTGCTTCTGTTTACGGTCAGGCGTGGCGCTTACCATCAGGCGAGCGTCTTGCTTGTCTCATCATTCAATCAAATAAAGAGTGATTTAAAGAAACATCAGCAGAAATGTCGTCACTAAAACCAACATTTTCAACATTAAAAACTCAGAACAAAAATAAACGAATGACGAGCGCCAACTTATCGTTTTCATACACAAACGAAAAATGAACGACACAAATTAATAGCCCAAGTTCCTAACGAGTATTGAAAAAACCCTCTTACACTCCATAAAAACTTGACAAAGACACATGTCCCCCCTTATTATCTTCAATTAAGAGGTACTGATAATAAACTGTGACATACGGACGATATATCCAACGTAATATGACCCTACAATACTTTGACTTCAGTACCACTGCGGCTCAAGATATATTGGACGTCACGATTCAAAAAAGTTGCGTGTCGGAGTTTTGTAATCAAAATAGAGCTCTATTTATAAGTTGTTAAGGTTGGTAATGGGTTGGTGGTCAGTTCCCGGTCGAGTTCCCGTGAGTGATGCGCGGAGGACGGTGACGGATGGTCGACCGTAACGCGTGATTAGTGGATACGGCGCGTTGCCGTAATCAGGACGAATAATGAGTTGCGATAGATATGATCTGAGGCCGTAATGCGATTCTTCGATGGCTGTGACGTCATTCGTATATGGGACGCATAAGCCAATAAGTTTCCAATACAATCCAATAATGGCTTTTTTATTCGAGCACGGCAAAGTGACTGCACTACACTTGATGGTAAGCGCAGTGCAGTCCAAAAACTCCAGCGACGACCGACAAACAATGAGTTTATTGTTGGTCACCAGAATCGTGCCGGCCTGTAAATGCTTCTTCAAACTCCGAAAAGAGAAGCAAATTGAAGGGCTTGCGATAGCATAGGCGGATGACCAATGCACAGGGATACAGGGATGTACCACTAAACCCGCCATAATCAATCAACAAGTAAAATGCAAGGCCCGCGGAAGAACCGGGTAAACACTGGCTGATCCTGGAACGCAATCCACACAAGGTGAATGGGCAGATTTTAACACCATGTGTACGGTGGTCGCTATCCGGGCGGATAACAATATCCTAACACCAGCAAAAATATATATGGATCTGCATATATTTTCTCGTAACAAATAGATCGCATAAACTTAATCTACGGACACTGGTCAATGCCAAACGCCGGTGACTGACACAGCGTCATTATCCGAACTAAAATAACTCGGGATATATTTGTCACAATCGATTAATTGAATTGACGCTGTAATAAGGATGTAGTGATTGATTGGGTTGTTTGGGCGTCATTTGTGGGTAAAAAAACTATTTTTTGTACACATCGAATGAGTCAAGCTTCCCGCACTAAAAAAACGTGGAATTTGAATTCTATTAATCGAATGTTGACAGACTTTGATATTGATTAAATGTTCACTATAAATCAAGCCGATTTATAAACAGCAGACTGGCTTGCCTCGGTTGGGCAGTTGTATTACGTACGCGGTACGACTGTGCTACAGGTGTCGGGTTCGATACCCGGACCGGGTAAAGTGATATTGGGTTTTAATAACACGAAATGCTCAGTATTATCCCAGAGTCAGAAATTGTGCCCGTATCGTACGGTTACGACAAATTATTTATTTATTTATTTAAAAATGCATACATCTATCAGTTACCTACAGGTTTATACCCAATACGATACGATAGCGTAGTTAATGATATAACATTTTTAAATATATACATATATAGTAAAAAAAAAATGTTTTGAAGTACGAAACTCTTAAAACCATAGATTATAATTATATTCATTTGTGTCAGAATTTGTTACAAACGGCTGTTATTGTGGGAAAAAATCTAAATGGCAACATTTGTCGATTCATTATTCATCAAACCACTGCATAAATAAATCTATTTTTTTTCTAGACCATCATCAAACTGCCTCGTGTAAATGTCGTGGGAATAAAAAATATATTGCTTAATTAGCAGTATTTAAAACATTAACATAACCACACTTTTGTCCCGAAGGGCTAGGCAGCGGTGTGACTAGTGTTGCACCCACGTCTCGCCGAGCATATTTCCGTGCCATGATATGATAGGGCGCGCCTATCCGTCATAACAGACACAATCCAACACAGGGCAACTAATGTTTGATTTTTCAAATCAAATTAGATTGTAATTTCCAACCTGGAATTTCAACCCTGAACCTGACTGTTTCTCAGGCTAAGTAGGCTACCACTAAACCAAAGAGGCTATGTAGAACGAAATACTTAACTCAAAACAGGCTTTAAGTACCTTCGCAGGGTTAATTATTATTATTTTACTCCCGCTTATGATATGAGGGATCAAAATCATGACGTCAGAAGTAATGTAACATTCTGTATTTGGTGTTTATTTCAACATTTTAGGCAGATAAAATGCAAGTTTTTAATTGGAGTGTAAAAAGCGAATAATGTTTAGGGTTGGGTGCATACAACGCGATCACATCGCTTTACAATCGTCGAGCTGACTCGAGCAGACTTCCTCCGCCAGACTAAGGGAGAGGATATTGTAGGAGCGATGGCGATTCTCAGCCGCTTGTGGCGGGAACTTAGCCCTTTTGAATCGAAACCTAAAACCAAAAAGCTCTGATATAATTTGTAAAAGTCTAAAATATTAATGTTAAGAAAGTATTTTGATTGAAATAGTATTATGAAATATTGTTTGTATTGTATACATAATAGTTATATATGGAAAACATTTAAATATTACTAAATCTAAAAGTGGCTTAATTCATAGTTTTGTATTTGTCACTTAATGAGTGCTTGCAGCAAACCGACGATATTTAACATTTGCTTCTATTAGTAACACCAGAGAAAGTATAGTTATTAGTTATAAGAATTATATTATTGTGTTCTGACCATCTTTATTCTTCGTACGAATGCATAGTATATTGTCCTGTTTGCACCATAAATCACTGTCGAAGACATACTTCCATACATGTTACAAATGCTCTGTGTAATCTAATTTCCATGTCCCATAATCGAATAACCTCTCAAAGCTTCACTAACTAAATCGCTGTCACTTCCGCTCCCTCTTCTCACAATACTAACACCGTTAATTCTGCAACACACTAGTAATTTCCCGGCAGCGAAATAAGCGAATTAAAATCGCCTCAAAGCAGCGCGCAAAGAAACGCCCCGCGTATGCCGGAGTTTATTTTTACGTGGGGTGGGGGGTGAATGACGGGCGGGCAGCCTTTGAAGCTTTGTCGTGCGGTGAACGGTCAAAATATGACTATTTAGCCCGTTGAGTTTACGGTGAAGCTGGTAAGGACTTAGTTTATTTGTGTAGATTATGTGTTAGGCTATCTTCTAAATATATATGTATATATAGTATGTCTTGACTCCCGCACTGACTCATCATCGCCCAGCCATATATTTTTTATAACAGAGATTCGGAAAGTGTGTTGATTTTATAATATAATATTAGACTCTTTCAATCTGCCCTTCGTTCACTCGGAGTAGGATAAGAGAAACATGCTATTTAAAACATGTTACAGAAAGATTTGGCATATCGTCTTTATTACAAAATATTTTTTGTCAGCCTCCGTGGCGTAGTCGGTTGTGAAGTGAGAGGCCGCGGGTTCGATTCCCGCACTGAGTCTGAGTGTATTTTCTCCCCAAATGGGTTGATGTCAGGCTGGTGGTCGGTCGCAAAAACCATAACCTAAATCTTTCTGTAACATGTGTTAAACAAACATGTTGCTTCTACCTCACTGCGAGTGGGATAAGGGCAGGTGGACTAAGATTAAAGAAAGAATTTTTCGTAATTCTAAGAGGAGAAAATTGTTACAAACTTTGTATGGGTTAATAATATGTTACGGTCAAATTTACTTCATGTGGTTGCAGATTTGAATCAAACTTACAGCATTTTTAGGTTACAATTTAGGTACTTATATTTAAAGTATTTTTTCTTAAAATAAGAATCTTGGTAGAGCCACGAAGAAGACAATTTTGTCTACAGCATGAATGGACCGGTTCGACCGCTTTTAGCACTATCTCACAAAAGAAATGTGGACTAGCAGCTTGCCGTTGCATTTCGTACGCTGACGCTGTCCGGAGGCCCAAATGCTCTTAACCTTGCCAACCCCCTAAACACCTCTTCCTCTATTGCAAGCAATTACACTGATTATTATTAAAAAGAAATCGATCGATTCGATTCGAGATCGAAGATTTCTATTGGCGCTTAAATACTACATAACCTTCTGAATTACGTTCGCTCTTTGCTTATCATGAAGTTCAGATTCATACAAATTATTTTGATAAGATTGATTTATCTTTTCCAATTAGCATAATAGTTAGTCTTATCAGAAATAAATGTCACATCAGGTTTTTCTTAAAATTCTAATTAGCTTTTAAAGTTTTAAATACAATTTTAAAGACTAGCTTGCACTTAAAATGAGACTTGATTGATTCTCCGACCTTCTATTTCCCACCCAGCAGTTTTGCAACCTTATTGGCGGTATAAATAACCAAAGCCGAGGGATCTATTAGTTTGTAAGTCAAATTTTTACTATCATCTACTGGAGACAGAAATCTTAAGCACGCCACTGCCCCTCAGTTCGACTACTATTCGAAAATGACACTGTGTACTTCCATACTTAACTCTAGCCAAATAAGATTATTCGCCGTAACTGTACATTTTTGAAAATCGAACTCCTCTCATTGGTTAAAGCGAGTAAGTACAATCAGTGACAAAATTCATTTACAAGGTTGATTGGGCGCTTCATAAACGTAGGCAAAAAGACTTAGATCTCATTAATATTTGTCTTTCTATTTCTTTCGTTAGTCACTGTCGCTAATTGCACTCGCATCGCAGTAACTCAGTTAAATTTGTAATGCGATGGCATAGTCAAGCTTAAGTAAGGTATACAGTGTTGCCGTATTGGAGATATTGGAAACGTTAAATGCCCGGTTACTTTAAAATAATTGATTTTTGGTTTCTAAATTCTAAAATGGTGTTTTATTCATAAACTAATAATTTTCTCAGAAATGATATAGGCTTACTAGTTTTTACCTTTAGGCCAATACTTTGCTTGACGCTATTATTCTTGGCGAATATATTTGGCATTAGAGGCGGGATAATGATATTATTGAAACTTAGTTTGAGTTTTATGTATAATTTAATACGGGCGTGATCGCTTCATTTGTTTTGAAAGTATACTAGAGTAGATAAAAATTCCCCAAACACTATAAAATAGCATAATTATTATAAATAACTATTACAACCAGTGTACTCGAAACGATAAACTGATTTCAACAATATCTACCAAACCTCATACACAAGTAATTCCAGCTTAAACCAATAACTAAGGACCCATCGACAATAAACTAACACGTAAATTCACATCCAATTAACAAAAGTAAAAACATACAAAAAAAACATTCACGAATTCTAATAATCCGCTTCATTCGTCCGTCGCATAAAAAACGCGGGTAGAAATAATATCGCATCTGGCAACCCCGGCCGTTAGACAATTCCGATCACGCGCGAATCGACGACGTTCGTGATAATTAAAAATCGAACCATTTTTGTTGGCAAGTGTACATTTTGTCACTGGCTAGTCAATAACGAGAATACTATTTCAAATCGCCGTATAAGTGTGGCAGCTTAAGGGGCGTATTGAAGACCTAACTTCAATACCATCAGCCAATCATAATGTAGGTCTACCAATGAACCTTAATAGTAGAATACGCCACCATCCGAAAGAAACGCGGGCTGGTCCGGATCTCTCAGTGTGAAACTCGTACTTGGCCGGTCTTTGGAATCAAACTGTCTTCATCAAAGTAACCTCTGAACTCAATCTTCACGCAAGATCTACTTCTGATTATAAAAACTTTGCGGAGAACATAAAACCTACATTACAATTAGCAAAACTTCGCTCAAAACAGGTCCGAGCTAAATATCTTCGAGTCAACAACCTACAGTTGTACGCATTACTTTACTATTACATCCCAACACCCCTCCCCACCATGGACCCTGTCCCACCCCGCGCCACCTCCGTTACCGTCCTCGACTCATGCTTACAAACTGTCGCATTACCGGCCATCCCGAACGCGGGGTAACAATGCTTTGTTGTTACATGCTACGCAAATATGACCTTTATTCATTTCACTTAAGATTCAAGCGGCGGCAAGTATTAACTTTGTCAGGATGCGGCACATTTCTTAAGTTAGAGTGAAGTAAATTCTGAGTCAATGGGATAAGGTTGAGTTTGCGCTGGCTGTGTACCGAAGCCGTAATGATAATTCTAAGCTAATGCCATAAGGAAATGAGCTGAGTGTTTTCCTTTTTGGAATTGTTTACTATTGGATGGGAGATGTATACACTGACCTAGAAATGGTGGACGGTCACCTGAAATATATGCACATCCTGATATTTTTTCCCTCATACTTATTTATCACTTATTTCCGCATTACTCGGCCCACTTATTTGTTTGTTTTATTATTTTCCTTCGGGCTCGCTTTTGTGCGAAATCTGCGTGAAATTGAAACTCCGCCCTAGTCTGACCAGAAACCAGGACCCTGTGTATTAGAACTAGTATTTTATGCATACCTAGTAAAATGAAATGATTTTTTTATACACCCAACAGTCCCCCACAGTAAGATAAGTGTCTTTTGTCGTGGGTATCAAGAACTACGAGAGACTTTCGGTCTCACAACACCCAGACCCCGATACAAATATGGTGTTTATTATACCGTCTAATTATTTAAACCAATTCCTAAGTATTCCTAATAGCCGCCTTTTCTTATCAAATTATCTATATTATCATATATATCACGTTCCCCTTTCTCTGTTTTTATATTGTTTGTCTTCTCAGCCATGCCATACATTAAAGTTAAGTGACAGGCACACAGTGACTAACTCTGTACAATAAAGTAAGAGAGAAACGCTTTTATTCGGCATTCGTAATTCAAAGTTGTGTGGTGTTGCTTCTGTTTATGGGCAGGCGTGGCGCTTACCATCAGGTGAGCGCCTTATTCGTCTCGTCATTCAATGAAATAAAAAATTACGTATTGTATTGAATATTCATATTGTTAACTAAGGATTAACTTAGATCGTTGTTTAAATCGCCACCGCTATCTAAGTTAATACGACAATCAAATATAAAGGTAAGTGTAACAGTAGTGTGGTAGTGTAGAACCATAACAATAAAACTGGCACGGTACACGGGACTGCACTAACCACCAGTCGCGAATCGCCACCAATCGCCTCAGTAACGCCATGGAAGTTACGGTGGAACAGATGCGACATGCGGAGGAAGGTAGATATTACGCGGATTTATTTTGGCATAACTGTCATTATTGTGTGCATACAAAGCAATAATAAATTTAAAAGTAAAACAATTAAAATTATACATCGATTTTTATGAAAATTTCACAAAAAAATTGGAAAAAAGTAAAAAAACAAAAACTGACTCACAAAAGTAAAAAGACAAATAAAATTTATCAATTTTGAGTTGGTGTGTTATTGCAGATTAATAATCAATTATTATTAATATTACACCAACCCAGAATTGATTTATCATTAATATCAAAGTTTTAGCCTTTCATTCCCAATTTCCTACATAGGAAAGGAATTTTTACTTAAATTTAAACGGGACTTCCATCGGAGGATCGATCGAATACAAGAATAATCATTCAAATCGGTCTACATATGGCTGAGTTATATAAAACTTACATAATATAATATCCAGTCAAAATCAGAACCTTCACCATTTTTTCGTCATTTATAGATCCTAAAAACTATTTTTCGGAAAGGATTTCATGTAATTGAAGTAAAAAAACCACATTCAAATTTCCATTGCTACCTTGCCACAGATTGTCGGGATTTTAAAATGCATTCTTTCATGGAGACATAAGATAAAACTTCGTAAAATTTTGAAACTGATTCATTAATTCATTATAAGTTTTATATGTATTTAAAACAAAAGGCATCCTATAAACAATAACCATAATCAAAATAATCAAGATGCAAACTCATGAATAGAAACAGCCGAGTCGCCGTCAACCCATTTTCTACTAAGAAATTGGGGCAAAGATCAAAACTTAAAACGGCCCATCTTTGGAAAAGGAAACAGTACAACGAACGTATTAACAGTAACTTGTCGACACAATTTCCTACATTACGAACGCGACCAATCGCTCTGAGTGGCGGAGATCGTAAAGGAAGCATTTCAACACCGGAATTAAGAGGGGAGGAATTGAGTACTCAGGTAGAGTAGGAAGTATAGTAATATAAATACAATTTAAACAGTTTTTATTACTGAGAAAATAAAGAAAAAACTTATTAGGTATTTCGCTGTATAAAATATACACTTATAAGAATCACATCATGTCGGTAGCTGTATCTTATAAGAATCTTAGGGCTGCGTTATACCATGTTCGAAGACATGAATGTTTAATATTTTTTGGGTGTGATGTACGCGACGCACCACCTGTTAGGCATGATCGCGACGAGTTTTTAACTCTTTTATGTAAAATTATAAGACCAATAACAGACTGATAGCTGAAGCTACGTCGTGTCTGGCGGGAGCTTTATTCATACTTTGTTGATGTCACAAACATACTGACATACTTACCAGTTAGTAATGATATAAAAAACATTTTAAGTAACCAAATTATCGTCGATCAACTTAATAAAAAAAACAGTTCCATAGGTATAATAGTCGCGTCGCGTCGTGTCTATGATATGTACTCTATGTTCTTATTAGGAATGTATACTCTATTGTTCTGAATGTTTAGGCACAGTTTGCGAGGTCGTTGACCGTATGATTGCAACAACCGATAGAATCCTTACCATTCTTATGCGATGGACACGAGTCCGATTCTTGAATAATATTAAAACGAATAATTAGAAGTTGTCTATACTTGAATTGAAGATTTTTGAATTTATTTATGAAAATTGATTTTATTGACTCCAAGTTGGTAGGTCCCTCGTATGCGAGAGGCCGTCTTGGGTTGGTACCATCGGTATTGGTATTGTCTATTTCTGCTGCCAAGCAACAGTGTGTAAGCATTGTTGTGTTTCGGTTTGAAGGACATTGAAGCCAGTGAAATTACTAGGTCTTATGAGACTTAACATCTTACGTCTCGGGTTGACGAGCGCAGTCCAGTGCCAAGCATTGCGTTGTAATGTAAGTTCTGTGTGGTGTTGCTTCTGTTTATGGGCAGGCGCTGCGCTTATCATCAGGCGAGCGACTTGTTTGTCTCGTCATTCAATCAAATAAAAAAATATACAATTTTCCAAAACATAACATTACTAATTCTTGCTACAGAATTTATCCAATTACCGTTTTATTTAATCCACATCACCAGCAATAAAGGTGCGGTCAGCCCAACAGCGGATAGATTCGCACAAGTCCAGCGCCCCACTTGCAACCGGCAGCTCTCAAATGAGTGGTCAACGTAACGCAACGCTCTTATCTTAAGGGTCGTGTAATGGTTCGAATCAGTGTATTGCTGTGGTGTAAATAATAGGCGGAAGCGAGTTTCATAACCGTCTTTCTTGAAATAATTATATAATAATCTTGAAATAGTTTCTTAAATATTAATGAGTGGTAGAGCCAAACGGTAGACAGTTTTGTCTACAGCATGAATGGCCGGCTCGACCGGGTCGTTACCACTGTCTAACAAAAGACCGACGTAAAGTAGCGGCTTGCTGTTTCGTTTCGTACGGTGAGTGAGATATCCGGAGGCTCAAACCCACCTCTCCTTCCCAATCCCTTAATTATACCTTTCCTTTAAGATCTGCAACGCACCCATGATTCTTCTGGTATTTTGGGCGGTGGAGATCACTTACCATCAAGTGACCCACTTGCTCGTTGGCGGGCCTTTGCTATAAAAATAAATTACTACGCTAGTTTACCACACCCAAACATTATAAAGTCACAAGCGCAAGCGGATTGCTTACCGCTCATCTCTCATGCCTCACTAACCGCAAGAACGTGGTACCATGATCTTATGGGAATGTGACGGGGCCATTTGAATGCTAATTTTATAGTGCGCAGACATTTACAGGAGAACAAAATGCACCCCACCGCGCTTGATTGATATCTTAATAGCTATTAGCGCTGTCCGTCTGTACGTAAGTGCATCGATCGGACATTTTATTTAAGATATCATGTTACCTTAGTTTAAGAGTTGTCGTAATTGGTAAGAGGACGCAATTTTGTCTACATTCTACTGTATTACTATTCTACTGTATTCAATATACCGGCTTAACTAGGGCGGTACTTCACTCCAGAACAGGCATTAAATGATAGTTTTACCTTTTAGTAAGTCAATAAATAAAGGCCGGCAGTTTATTACAGGTGTCGATTAGTGGCTGTGATCATTTACTATCACGTGACCCACTTGCCCGGTTAAGGCAACATAAAAACCACTCCAAAAACCCCATTTCTTTCCATTTTGTCATACTCAAAACTGTATTTGGTTTATAATCGCTAACGCTTGTCTTTTAGGGTGTTAGTTGTATATCTGGCAACTTCAGGTTATAGTTTTGGTGACTGACTGGCTGGAGGACACAGCGTTCCCGACTTGTATTTGGACTGCATTATACTTACCATCAGGTGCAATGTGGTCACTAAAATTATTTGTAAGGACATAATTTTTTATTGAGTGAAAACTTCTTTAGCCACATTTAGCACTTATTGGTATGGGAAAATCTTATGGGTTCGCGTCACCGACATGCTAATGTTAATTCAGACTATACATGTATAACATCGTCTATACCTGACCGTGTATTGTGCGCGTTAGAAGCCTTTTGGATGGCTGAAATTATGCGATTTCGCGTCACCGACATGCGTAATAGCAGTATATCTGTAGCTATACAGGTGACTTATTGTGCAATGTTAGTGCTATGTATATCGTTATAAGTAAAATTTAAGGGATTTAGTAAAAAGTTTAATATGTTTATACTGTACATTGTTCAAATAGTGTTTGAATTTGATTATTATATAAATTGTTCAATCGTAGAATCGCTGTAATCATGAGTACTAAATAAATATACTAATATTTTAAAGTTGAAAAATAAATAAAAAAAATCTGAGTTATAAGTTTTCACTTCTATCGGCAGTCCCTATGACTGCCACTTTTTTTTCTTAATACTTGTAACGTCGTTGGTGACGCATCCCTCGTATGGCGGAATTCTGAATTGTCGTGATTCAATACGAATCAGGTACAACACACTCGAATAAATAATACAAAATATTAACAATTTTAAAATACACAAATTACATTTCCAAGTTGTCACATTAAAAACATAGAAGTATAAATAATACACGCCACAGACTGGTCACGATAATCCGAGACACATCCAAATGTTTTATGATAATTTCTAATTTAAAATCGTCTGGTACATGAATCATCCGTTTAATGGCGTGATGGGCGGTGATAGAATTTGTGTTAATAAGATTTTGTTGGGAGCTTGATTTATGGTGTAGTGGTCGAGTGGTAACATGAACGTGTGTAATGCGAGGTCCTCAGTTTCATTCCTAAGTCGGAGATAATACATGTTTTTTTATCGGAATGGCGAAACATGTCGGTGTCCTAACGATAGGCACCTGCAGACATTACATAATAAATAAATAAATTAACTTTAGCAGTCAAACACGTATAGCCCTGACCCCACATCTGGTTATTAGGTTATATTGTCGTTATTCCCTCCTTCCTATAATATGGGGTCCTTTAAACGGAGTGTGAAGAAGCAGTTAGGCAGGCCGGCATGATCTTGCCGACCTACGATGGACACACTGTTTATCGTTGGTCGACACTATTCTTGGATTGCGCTACACTTACCATCAGGTGTAGCGTAGTAACTTTGCCGAGCCAGGATATAAAAATAAAAATTGGTGTGTGTCGTGGGACACCAGGTAGGAACGAAGTTCCTTCGGCTAATGTAGAATCGACACAAATTGCAAAAAATTCAAATTATGAACTAAAATAACAAAATATGTCTCTTCATTTTTGTTTGACAACATAAAATTACATAGAAATAGAATAGAAAAATAGAAATAAAAAAAAGACGTGTGGCACTCGGAGACTGCCGCGGTAAAGCTATTGTATAGCATTTTTTATCAACTTATGTAATTATAAATAATAACGAGCTAGCGTAATCTTTTAAAATCGAAGGAGATATAAAAATACTTCAATAACTGGCTGAATGAATTTCATTTTAAAAAAGGAACTAACGCTGGCTGGTTATGCGACTGTCGCGCCTGCGCACTTCTCATTTAACGCTTTTATTCCACGCATTTTTTCCACGCATTTTTCTTACGGTTTTACTATCACATTTTTTTCAGTTCGGTCACGCAGCGAAATCCCTATCCCCTCCAAGCCTGCCGTAAGGAACTTCGTTCCAAAAAGAAAAACGGTTCATTAATTACTACGAGGAACTTACAATCCCATAACACCTAATAGCCACAATACTTCTGGATCATATAAAAGTATTCTCAATGCGGGAATCGAACCCGCGGCCTATCGCTACCCAGCCGGCTACTCGCCCACGCCGCCACGGAAGCTGTCACTCAGGACAGCTACAAAGCATTGCATGGCACTGAACTGCGTTCGTCACCCCGAGACATAAGATGTTGAGTCTCATAATACCCAGTAATTTCACTTCAATGCCATTCAAACCGAAACACAACAGTACTTACACTTCATTGCTTGGCGGCAGAAATAGACAGAGTGCTTAGTGAGTGGCAACTGGCTATGAGCGCCTCATACAATTCTATATTTATAATCGTTCGTGAATCTCCACATCACTACCTATTCAGATAGCAATCACCTTTCCCCAACAATTTCATATTTACGTCAGAAGCCTTGACTGAACCGGATTCGAATCTGGCCTATCTTAAATCTCACGGCATCGGGCACATCGCGATCGAACAATAGTGCATTCGATAGGCACCGAACCGACTGCCGTCGGGCATGTGGGACGGCCGCCGCAAATTTATTAGCCAAGCTGTTTTATTTTCAATATGTTATTTTTGTTTACGGGAAGGCTTGGCGCTTACCATCATTCGAGCACCTTGCTCGTCTCGTCATACGATCAAATAAAAAAAAATAGAGGTGTTAGGACTTATTCCACCACGCGTAATGCGTGTTGATTTTACTATAACTACATAAGTACATCTCGGTTCGCCGAGCTTATCTCCGTCCCATGACGTGACAGGCCTTATCGGTCGCAAATTTCAATCCTGGACAACCCATGTGTTTTGCTCTTCCACCTATCCTTATGTCACTCGCAGTGGGATCGCAAAATGCTTTTTAACACATATGTTACATAAAGATTTGTCAGTTTTTACGACCGGCCTGCCTAAGGTCACCCCCTCCATACCACTCATACGTGTATTTTTTTCAATCGAAAATTCAAACAATTTTGCTTACCTACCTGGGATTTAAACTAAGGATCTCATCTGTTTCTCAGCCTAAGTGAGCTATCACCAAACCAATGTGACTATATTTAATATATTACACTACTATACATACTATATTTTAACCCACATCATCGAAAATATTTGTGACCATTTGTAATAAATTCGCACACTATTACACGATAACAATCGTTGTTACACTAAATATATAAATATCAGACATCACAAACCATCGCAAATCCAACGTCCAATCATTTCAACTTCAATGTTCGAAATTTAAAAATATTCAAACAACACTAGAACACTCAATCACGTACCAACATAAACACGATATAAACATAATATAAAAAGCAAAACAAAAGCGAACAAAAGAATTTCCACCGACGTCTCTCAATCGGTACATAAATTTAAAAGGCTTTAATCACAAATCACCAAGCTTTTCCGTTTGGAACACGCACAGATGTCAGTGATCGCCAACATTTGAGCGGCATCCTATTTTAAATAATGGAAAATGTTTGTATGCAGTTTTCTAAATTATAA
This sequence comes from Amorpha juglandis, assembly GCA_949126905.1. Lineage (NCBI taxonomy): Eukaryota > Metazoa > Arthropoda > Insecta > Lepidoptera > Sphingidae > Amorpha > Amorpha juglandis. The sequence continues at coordinate 1,014,013 of OX421370.1, read as the reverse complement.
ACGAATTTGTGTGTAACGTCAAAAGATTCCGTTAAATATGTGTGTATAATTAACAAATATTTTGTCACTGTTTTATTTAGTATTAAATAATTGATATTATGTGTAAAAAATATTACGCAAATAGGTACCTATAACTATAACCTTTTAAACCCATTTCAACGCTACTTGTTTATTACTTTCTAAATTTTGTATGTAGTCGACATTTAAAGCAGTTACCGAAATAATTTTTCTTTTGTTTTCATTTCTCTATTTTTTGGGGAAAAAAAGTAAAACATATTTTAAAAAGTAGCCCCACAACAAAATGTTGGTCACCCCGGCGTTAGATCAAGATGTGTGCGTTACCGTGCGCCTGCGCAGCCCAGTTGACAGATTTATGTGGGACGGCCGCGATCACGCGTCGCCCGCTTCCCCGCCCCCCGTGCATGCCCCGCGCACGCCACTCGCCTTCATTATGCCGGCCGATTGCGTTCGCGATTAGATAATTAACGTTGCTTTTTTTTATACTCTAAGAGTCACATGTCTGATTAAGACGTTCCTTTGTCTTTAATGGCGTCTAAATGCATTCACTGTAGGTGTTTTTAGGAAGATAGATAGGTCGTTATTGTTTGATACATCTTTTGCTTTTAGGATAGTACAATTAAGGAAAAAACATCATCAGGAGGAAATGGCATCTTGCAATTAGGACTTTTTATTATTATATTTAGAGTTTGTAGATACGATGAAAATTAATCAAAATGGCTCTACCATCTTGGTGCAATGGTCTAATTCTAATAATACTAAACTAGCCTAAATAGACAGACACCAATAAATCTGTACAATAGAAATTGCATAAACGTTAAGAAATCTCACGATTGAAATAGAGAGAAAATCAGCACATCTGGCAACCCGGCTCATTAAAATAGCGATCCAGAGATTAGCAACAATTGACACACGACATTTCACACGACATTTCCAACAGGTCGTGCGAGTCAATCCGACAGACGTGTCAAAAATCAGCGCAATCCGCGTCGAGCTCGCATTACGCAACAATAAAATACGATAGCAATGATTCATCCAGTGAGTAGCGACGCACGATTCCGGGACATGCAATCGTAAATTCGACTCAGTACTGACACAGCGCGTACAGATCACTCAAAATCCGCTCACAGTCGATCGTAAATACGTCCGCATATCGCATTAATCATTTAGAAATAAGGAATAAGAAGTGCCGCGGGCGCACGCCATTGGCCGCCGTCGAACGAACAATTATTCAAACGGTGCGCCGTGATTGGCCGGCGCTGCGTCCGTTTTTTAAAGTTGACAGAGTGATGGATTCGTCCCTTCGAATCGTGCGCAAGTCTTTGTTGTGCGTATATAACTATTAAATCGTTTGTGGGGAGCTATCAATCTGTGTCTGGTTTTTGCGATAACTGTGGATTGCGGACTGTTATGTTATTAGTGTGAACATTGCATTATTTGAAATACGGTTTGGATGGAATGGAACACTCGTTTAAAATTGAGAATTTCGATACTGCCGGTAGATGGCATTACAATACACTTAAGATATAGAAATGGTTGGAGTTTCCTTGTTGATATCTAGAAGAATGAACATAGCTTTCTCTGGTTAAATTGGAGTACCACCAGTGTCTCACAAAAAGCGACGCGAGATGTCAACTGTCCTAGTCAGTGATACTTCTGAAGATCCAACCAATCCAAAACAACGACGTTAAAAGGCAGACTCAAGTATCGTACACTCAATATTTCTGTGGTAAGCGCAGGGCGCAGTCTAAAAAACGAGCGACCACCGACAAACAATGAGTTTATCGGTGGTCACCAGAATCATGCCGACTCGTGTGAATGCTTCTTCACACTCCGAAGCCCCCCGGGAGAACCGGATTTACGCGATTCACTCAAGGTATGGGAGTCACTATGACAGGACTTAACATGATCGATGGTGATCACTATCCGAGTGATATTCTACCACCAGCAACTACCATCGAACAACTTTATTGCTCAATTGCCTACATATAAAAATACTCTTAAAAAACATTACTATATAATCTAAATAATATAAAAAAATAATGTTTGTCTGTATATCCTTTATAGAATCGTAAACTATGCAACGGATTTTGATGCGTTTTTTGTAATAGATAGAGTGATTCAAGAGTAAGGTTTATATGTATAATTGCACAATATATTAGGTACATGCGCGCGGGTAAAACCGCGAGGGACAGCTAGTATTATATAAAATTATCAACCCATCTATCTACACTATGTCAATAATTAAGGTAGTGTTCCACCGATCACATATAAACCTTTCAATCGTTTGCTAACAAGCTAAGATAAGGTATCGGGGCCATTTATCGGCATTCGGCACAGAAACTCACATACAACACGGAAGTCTGGTGCGAAACGCGGTAAACAGAGTCACTTCACTAATTACTTCCATAATCACTTATAGATTTTATCTGAATCATTTTAATTTTAAACATCCTTTCAAACTAGATCGATTACGTATATTAACATGGATAATACTACTATATGGAGATATAAAAAACAGACGAATTTGCAAGCTATTCCCTTTTGCAGTGGTTTAAAACCGAGTACAAATCCGTAGAGGATTTCTTCCAACTGTCTCTCGTACTCCATCGTCAGATTAAAAGAACAAATCGCGTAACATTAAAAAAAAGGCGAGTTAAGAACCGCCTATTTGAAGTCGGTTAAAAGTGTGCGCAGTTCAGTGCCATGCAGTGCTTTGTAATTCAAAGTTCTGTGTGGTGTTGCTTCTGTTTATGAGCAGGCGTGGCGCTTACCATCAGGCGAGCGCCTTGCTTGTCTCGTCATTCAATCAAATAATATTCAAAACTGCGCTTGCAGGTACTACCGAGCGAGATAGAATGGATTTCTCATTGCGTGCAATTACTCTCACAATCTGCAAAGACAATGTACTTGTCGATGTTTATTTTAAACCGATAAGATAACCTGAATATAGCGGCTTATTTAAACCTTTAACACTATAATACGACGCCATGTTCATTTGTTTTTCACAACGTTTCGTTTGGGGTTTAATTTAAGTCAAAGAATAAAGTTGCATCTTTCACAATCCAATCGAAATATATTGAATTTCAGGTTCCTCACGATGATTCGATTATGTTTAAAGCAAGCGATAATTAGTATGCACGTAACTTAGAATTCAGAGGTGCATGCTCTTGAGGCTGGTTTCGAACGTGTAACTTTCGTCTCGACAGTCCGTACTACACCCCGCTGAGCTACCGCTGCTGCAATATTAATTATTTGTCGTTAATTCGTAATTAAAACCGTATATCACTCTCCCACAAAATAACACACCGACTTTATATTATTGACAGTTGTACTGATAAATAGCGGGAAAATGGCGTAGGGCAGTACGCGCTGCGATTGGTCAACGACGCGGTGCGACCTGCGCCCGCGCACTCGACACTTGCGACCGCCGACCACCATCTGTCACACACACATTACCTTTTTACGACCATTTACGACCAACTTTATAACCCTAAAACGCCGCCCATCGCGAAGCGGTGAAAATATTTAGACCCATAAATTTTTATGGTTTAAAATAAACGATAGCTAAATGTGAAGCTACTTAAGGACGTGGCGGCGCTTGTGATCTTTAATGCTGTTTAATTGATGCATGTATGTTGTAAACTTTAATATACTGGTTTTGTGTGTAGTCTTGACTGTACTTGATTTACTGTTAACATGTTTATTTGCTTGACTGACAAATTAACAGAATTGTTTTTTATATCCAACCACTGCATAAACTAATTCCATAATAATACTAGCTTTGTATACACGTTGCACTAATGGGAACCAGTCTCTCTAAATAAGAGGGGTCTTAGACTTGACAGACCTTTAAAATTCTTGCGTAGAACTTCTCAAGGGTACACGCTTCCTCACTATGTTTACTTCATCATTAAGCAATTGATAATTAAAAATGAAACCGCAATGATTTTTTTCCAACAAAATCCAACCGTTGGCGAAGGAATCGATCTACACTAAAAGACGCACCGAATTAAGAACCTCATTTTTGAAGTTGGTTAAAGTAGGCTTATGGTAAGAGTGCTTATTACATAAACAATATTATTTTCTACAGCTAAGTTCATAGAATAACATACCATAGTGTCATTGTCCATAGAGTCAATATAATAATATTGAAGACTGCACATAGTACATTTTGTCACCAACAATTCTTACCTGTAATAAAACAAACAAGATTATTATTAAAAATATCACATATTATAAATTAGCACAAATAAATGTAAAATAAATTCTAGACATAATAAACATTTGCATAAAATTACAACAAAATTAATTTGTGTTTTATGCAAATTTTGCTTCTAATTAATTGATAGCAGTCATTAAATCCCACGCGATTCGAAATTCGAACACGAATAACAATAACTGCAGCCGGTGATCCCAAGGTCACTTGACGATAAAATTATTTATTTGATTTGGTTTTTTTTAACGACCGGTGTGTATTTACATTAAACTAGGTATGCTTATTTCAAAAGTAATGTGTGGGCGGCCATTTGCATAAGTTGTGTAAAAAAAAAATTCGTTTAGGCGCCAGCTATTACGTCGAATGCTTTTTATAACCTTTTAATGGTAAATCGCGATTAAAGTATAATGCACTTGAATAGTAACGAAATAAAGTTATACAATTATGTAATTAAGTTTACTTTTGCCAATATAAAGGGCCTAAGAATAAAACATATTTTTTTGAGCAGCGTATACAGACACACACACACGAGAATATAAAATTAAAAAAAATAAATCAAATGCAATTTTTTAAACAATTTTAACGTGATATCATAAAAAATCATGTTATAAAACGCACTGTTTTATATTTTTAATCACGCTTGTTTGCATCTTCATTTTTATTTTCTTATTTTTATCACATCAAAATATAAAAATAATTTCTAAATAAATCATTTTTACATTTCGAATTAGTCGCCAATAATTCCGTCCTCGTTAATTATATCGTGGATATTCGGCGCAACAGTACAACAAGCGTAGACAAGCGGCGGACAATCGCATCGAAAAGTCCAGTTATTTCAGTAATTGTGCTTCTGTCCAGACAACAGTTACGTTCTCGAGACAACTTGCCCGTACTAGGTGTTCACGAATGCTATTCGAAAATTGAAAATATATTCGTGAGTTCACTAAAGACAATATCGTCTTACTAATGAGCTGCGTTCTTTCATCTAAAATATTGTTTATCGGTCCTAAATTCCAATACGACATATTAACTGAGAGACTAGTACACTACTCATGTTTGCAATCTACTATAACAGCTGGTGGCGATTAATAAAAAACCAAAGAATATTGTTTACATCATTTATTTTAATTTACGAGGTTAAAATATCTCTTGAAAATACTGTTGCTACGTCAAAACGATAACGGTCTTGTACAATTCGCGTAAAATAGCTTGATTGGACAATGAAGCTGAAGTTAGCTACTTCACCCGCCCTCTACAACTCCCGCCAACAGAAAGACTGAAAACAATAGCAACAATGCCGCTCGTGGCCAATTTCAGGTTAACTAAGTTATTTGCTTGTATTGTAAGCTCACTCTGAACTCACGGCAAACTCGCTTGCTATTATTGCACCAATAGTAGCACCATTTAAGCTCACATAACAAAGGCTCGACTAAGATGAACACACATTAGCTCTCAGACTTTGACCGGTGGACATTATTTATTGACGCCGCGGACAAAAATACATCGTCACGTCCCCGACACAGCACTAGTGTCGGCGTGTCAATTGTACCGACGTTATTGGGATATTTTAATGAATTATTCGTTTTAAAATAGAATTTATTCGTAACGGATAAGGAAGCTTTTGGAGGGTTAGAAAGTATTGACATATGGGATAGCGATTTTTTCTAATTGGTATTTCGGAATCGGCTAGTTATTACTACTTCTGACAGGTTATATTTTTAGTAAGACAACTGTTTGAAAATGATTCGGAGCGCAATTTATACTCATGGTTATGTTGATTATACAGGGTTATTTTTAAAACACCAGCAACCTCGCAGGGGTAGATTTCTAAGGTTATAAGCTACTACTTTTGTTCTACGACTTTTGATAATTTGTTAGATTTTATTTTCATACAAAAATAAGTATTCATTTAATTTCCGTCTTGATTGTTACAACGCGCATCGCAGATTACGTAAACAAATACGCGAAGCGTGAGGAAACGAGCTAGCTCCTTTGAAGGTCAACGCGCCGCTCAGCTGAGCGGCGCGTTTGATGTCGCGCGCGCACGCCGCGCCGCGCCGCTACTACGAAGAAAAACACGACACAACAAAAACTTGTAAAATCATTTTTTTTTTAATATATTGAGTTATATCCAAACTCGTAGAACAAAAGTTGTTCCGTATGGGGACAGCTATCTACCCCTGCGAGGTTGCTGGTGTTTTAAAAATAACCCTGTATAGATAGCAATTTTAAATTATTTACAGATCTTTTTATATCAAATAAAAAAGTACATTTATCTAGTTATAAAAGTACAAAATAATAATTTACAAATATACACAAAAGCAAAAGTAAATTCGTCGGCAAAATAACGTGTCACGTGTGCGCGACAGTCCTTTCACGTCACAACTTAGGATCACAGGTACAGTGGTGGACAAAACGCGCTGTCACTTGCGAGTGACACTCAAGACGCGACACCGCTGTCAGCCGAGAGTACGACACTGTCCCTTATCGAATTTATTGTGAGTATTGATTGCTATTCGATAGATGGACGTTGAAATAAAGTGTAATTAAGAGTACATTAAAGTGTAGGTGGACGATAAAGTTGGTTTCATATAAGATAAAAGATATCGAAAGCCGTTTATAAATAACTATATACGCTACATTGATGAAAGCGAATGAAAGGTGTCTAGGCACGACCGCTTGTCACTCGATTATCAGATGACAGGTAAACTCCGTAAATTTCGTAGAAAGGTGTTGTTAAACTATCAGCATTCGATGTTGTTAAACAGTATTTACGTCAAGCTGTTATGCCTTTCGATGAATTAAGGTTGCGTTGATTCAACAAACTGTTATTTTATTAAAGTTAGCAAGAAGCCATGATCCATGAAATCTTTTTGCCATATTGTTGGTCCTGTTCACGCCTCACGCCTGTTCCCATAGGTCAATGTCAGGTCAGAAGTACCATGAACCGACGTGCATTTATAAATAATGTAATAAGAGTGAATAAGATGGATGAGGTGCGCAAGGATCATAGCATGTGGCAGTCCGCTGTATTATATCTTACCTTTATAAAAAACAGCCCTTAAATAAGGTGTAGGTACTATTGCTTATTTTGAATGCTATTACAATTACAGATGGTTGAAAAAATCCATGTTAAGAACCGTTACCGACAAAGATTTTTGCGCTACTTTATCTGCTTAAATTGTGTTACATGATAAATAGTGTTATAAGGAAGCATTGTATTTTATTAGACTCAGTTTTATGTGGGGGGTTAGATCCGTCGCCAAATCCAAAACATTGTTTAATCAAAATAGACTCGAGTAATCGATGAAAAAGTCACGTTCTCGAGTTTTGTGGCATGCTGAGAGATTTACAGATGATGCTCGACTGTCGCTACAGAAATATCTTCAACTGTGACGTCTGCGCACGTCATAGACCAGGCTTGATAGATTTATTAACTTTTATTCCCAGTATCTGATGAATGATGATTATATATAAATTCGTAGAAAATTCGTCTTAGGACTACAAAATTAGAATGATTTAAAAATATGGGCATCAATCATCAAAAACATGGGCAAAGATCGAGCTGAGCATTTTATCGATGGATGTATGCATGTTTAAGCGGGATTATCACTATTATTCTCTGTTGTCAAAATTGCTTGTAAAGTAGAAATATATAAGATTTGCCTGTGCATAGATTTAAGCGAATTATAAATTAGGAGCATACACAAACTTAAACACCTTCAACACAAAACAATCGACCTCATAAACAACCAACAGAACAGTCCACATGTGTGGACGCGAGCCGATTGTCACCTCCGCGACAATCTAGCCCCAGTATAATATGACACGTGTAATGAAATATTTAAAGGCGTAGACAATGATAACGAACAGACAGCGCGGAACGTTTGCGTCGTATGGACACAGCCGGTGTTGGTTGGTCGCTGGACCACGCATAGAGAAAGGTGTAGGGCTGGCGTTGAATGAACACATTTTGGTTGGGACGTATTCAGTCTTAAAGCCTAACACAATATAAAATGTATTGTATTTTTAATGCAAGTGCAGCAGTGTTAAAATAACTATGCCAGCTTAAAATTAATTTTTAAGTGGCTTGTTACTTATATTCCTTTATCCTAATTATATCAACGTTGAGTATTATGATAAGATTTTATGTTTCAGATTGTGAGTAGAGAAATCTTTTATGACAGGTATTTATTAACAAATATATTTTTTGTTGCAATTCAAATGTTACCCCGCATCTGTCAACCATTTGGCGATATTGCAACTTGAGTTACCTAATTTAATAATGTTCTTGTTTCACGATTTGATTTATCGATCTTAGTATTGAACTAGTTTTAGCCGTGAAGGGCAGATATATTAAAAAGTACGAATGTTTTTTGAAATAAAACATTGCCTGCGTCTCTATAGTTTTCGTAGTTTGGTATCAGTTTAATTCGCGCCAGCGTCATCGCAGATCGAACTTGAAACGTGGTTTTTGTATTGTAACATTATTTTTCCGTTTATGTAGCATCGTTTAAACTCCTTTTCACGTCTAAGTAAACAACACCACTGTAGTTGAAAATAATTTATAACTCCCATGCATTCAACGTCCAAAATAATTCATATTTGTTACCTCGAAAGAACCAGCTGTGTAAGCACCAAAACCAGACATGTTTTAGTAGACAAGATGTTACACTACTGTCTAATTTATGTCATTACAAAAAACTTAAAACAACTTAAACAGTCTAAATATCTAGGTAATGGCCAATTTAGGTTGTAATCCAACATCAATACTCAATAATTGCTATATCGGCATTTTAGGTAACTTTTGTACTCAATTTTAGTCAATGGTGAAGACTCCATTAAACAGCATTCCTACCCCTTAATCCCCTTATAAAATTGCCAAAAAACACTTATACTATGAATGATGTATCCTATAATATTATCAGTATTATTGAACCGCCAAATGATTACCCTAATTGATAGCTCGTAACAAAAGTTATTGATATACGCAATCGCCTATAATAAACTAATGTCGGCTTTCATTTAAAATAAATACTCTTCGATACTGAACACATTACCACTTTCCAGTTATTGCCATTTGTATTCTCTTACTACCCACCATCCGCAAACAAATGATTGTAAGAAAGTACAGGCCAACTGAAACGTCAGTATCGAACGTTCTAAATATCATACATACAGTAAAGCCGATTATAATACAAATTGTCGGTGCTCACAACCGGCCCGGCCGTACCGATAAGTACAGTCACGGAGAAAAGTTAAAGGTCGCGTGAGGATCGATCGGCGCAGATGTCGATATTAATCGGCGAGTTTAATCCGTCCGCCCGTGTATAAATCAACGCTAATTGCGCCTATTTATATATATCAACCCGCGCTGGCCGGTTAACGGCTTTTCGGCACGACTGTACGTTTCGCCGCGTTCCATTTTTGAATATGATGTTACAAGTGACGTGCCGATGATGGGCTATTAGTTGCGGAATTAAATTTTCCGTTTATTAAATGACTGAAAATTAAAATCCCATTTTCTAATTTTCGTCGGAAATTTGTAGCGCATTTAATATGGAGACAGGTGCATAAAGATGACATTGTTAAAATAACTTTTAATATTCGGGTTGCGGGCGTTCCGACCCATCAGAGAAGTTGCGTCTACTCGATAGTAATAGAACTATCTGAATCTATGGAAGACTATTCAACGGAGCGTCACCATCACACGACGTCACTGCCGTCAGTGTCTAACGCTTGTCAGAAGTCCTATAACTTAGGAAAAATTCTGTAGAGTACCTACTTAAAACGTTTTCTCAATACTGCGTTAGTATTTCACGTGGAATATATCAAAGAATTTCGGTACAGTTATAAATGGTCTATAAAAATGAAGTACCTAACTAAAGTTGAAAAGTTCGTGTGATATTGTAACGACCGCTAAATAATACGTTATTTTATCAACGTAAAATATCACAAATGACTTGTGAATTCGAAAGTACTTTTCATAAAGACTGGAACGTGACTGCAAAATCACAAAACGGTACAAAAATGACGAAATTTTACTCAATGAAATCGATAAATGGCGTTCACAAAAACATAATATTATTTCGAAGTAATAATTTCAGGTTATTTTTTTATTAATTTCACATAATCCTTTATGAGCGTCATTACGGTGTGATTTTAAAATGTTTAAAGCGCTCCATATACTTTTATATTAATACGTGGTTTTAAGTGTCCGAAATTTCGATAAAAAATACGTTTTTACATTTAAAATCGTTATAATAAGGTGGGAAATAACGGTACACGGTAAAAATTATAATTTTATAAGAGAAATAATTGTTTTATAAGATTGGAATACAAATGTTGATTTTTACATTTCCGATAATCACTGTGCAGTTAAAATAAGTGTTGCAACCAGTGCAACTAACGATTACAATGCATTTAAGTTTAACAATCAAAACCGATTGTAATCTTAAGTTTTATTGTTGTATATTTGGACGCCCAGTCTATTATTACCTTCAAATCACCGAATAATCAAGAAACACCTGCTTATTTTACTCTACTACTCTAATATAGCCAATAGGTATTACTATATTTTGAATCAATCCCGGTCACAGGCTGGCTGCTGGTGGTAGGATATTCATATCCGCTGATAGCGACCACCGTACACATGGTGTTAAAACCTGCCAGTGACCTATGTACCTTGTGTGGATCGTGTTCTAGGATCAGCTAGTGTATATGGGACTTGCGACATGACTTGATGGTTGGTTATGGCGGGTTTATTATATCCCTGTGCCTGCATAGGTCATCTATCTGTCCCGTCGCAGGCCCCTCGATTTGTTCGCTCATCAGGGTGTGAAGATGTATTTATACAGCCCATTGTTTGTCGGTGGTTGCTGTTTTTTGTGGACTGCACTGCGCTTACCATCAGGTGTAGTGCAGTCACTTTATCGTGCTCGGATACTAAAAAAAAACCATAACACTCATCTATCTACCTTTGTGACAAAAACATACACAGTTGAATATATACCTGCTATATTATTTAAAACATCAATCCGATTTAATACTGAATTATTATCTGACCCAAACCCATTTAAATACCACGTATATACTCGTAAATATAGCCCGGTATTCGTCACGGACACAACCCGGGCATAATCACCGAACTTACACTATTTCATCAATCGGCACACAATATTTCTCCTCTCTCATTGTGTTAGACTAATAAAGTATCCCGGGATGCTTTCCGGGACGTTTTATGGCTATTTTTGACATATTTGTGATGGTCTCAAGATCGGATGGTTCGGATTTATAGATTCCGAGCCATTTCTCCCCTCACTCGTCGCCTTCGCCGCGCGGTCATTCTTTGTGTTTTTTCTGTTTTCTTTTGTCATATTCTTGATTTACTGTAATAGGTTTTTGTATCTACGTTGTTTTGTATTAACGTTGGAAGTTATAGAGTTTATTACGAGAGCTTCTATTCCGTTTATTTATGTGTTGGATTATTGCCGGTTTAAATAATTTTGTTATATATTTTTTTCAGTCTTATAACACTGTCGCGTTGCTGCATCAGCCTCACAATTGGACGAGTTAGGGTTTGTTCCACCACGCCAAATGCAGGTGGGTAGATTGCCATGCTTTCAAAATTCTTATGGGGAACTCTTATACAGGTATATTTACGATGTTTTCCTTCACCATTAAACCGAATTATAATTAACAAGGAATACAGACGTAACTTCGAAAAGTTCCGATACAAAATGGTAGGTAGGTCAGACCGTCTAGATTGGTACCATCGCTTTATCTATTTCTGCTGCCAAGAGTGTACAACACTGTTGTGTCGGTTTGAAGGACACTGAAACCAGTGAAATTACTTGGCATTATGATGGCATAACTTATGTCTCGAGGTGACGAACGCTCTAGTGCAATGTAGTGTTTTGTAATTCAAAGTTCGTGTGGTGTGGCGTTTACCATCAGTCAAATTTAGAAGTAGAGCCCAGGGAGTCGTGTGGGGTCGGACAGTGCCCAATTTCACAAAGGCGAAGCCACGAGCAAATGCTAGTTTGTAATATATGGTTTAAGGTAATCTTACTAGTATTAAAAAATGTGTGATATATTTGTCAATTAAATCCGTCTAAGAGCTGAACGGATTAAGATAAAATTTAACACAAAAATAAACCATGACTAGGACTAGGACGGGAGATACTTTTAATCCCCGGAAAAGGAAATAAGTGCATAACATACTGACATCAACTTCACGCGTTCATGTTATTCAGAAGTAGCCCAAAATGGACAAAGCAGTTAGCTTTTATCGCTGTCTTTGGATGGCCCAAAGGCGGCATTGTAACATAAAAAAAAATACCACACATATTACACATTAAATAAATAGTTTTGTTACTCATAAAAACATCCAAAGAATATTTAATTTAATCATCTTTCAGAACGCGAATTTCAACCCAATTCAAACCTACATTAGATAATCTCTGTAAAATCATTAAGACAGCTCGTTTCATTTAAACGTTACAATTGATAGCGTGTGAGTTGCCAGCAGCAAGCGTGGCCGAACGATATCGGTTGACGCCCACTGGCCCACACATCACTCCGCAATGATAAAGTAGACGTGGTGATGTGACATTGTTATTCGTCAACGATTGCCTTGGACTAGCTTGTCTCTCAGAGGTAAATAGACGCTATATTATCAACCTAGTAGTGAAGTTCCAAAATTAAATGTCAATAAAGGTTTGAATAGTGTTGCAATACATGTGTCAAATTTTTTAAGTGTTAAATGCATGTCAAAGAAACGACAGAAAGACATGATTTCAACGCGTAAATTACTTAAATTGACATTTACATTCCCTTAATTTTTTTCTCAGAAATACATCAAATTAAAATCTAAATTACAACTTCAGGTAAAAATCTGTTCTAAAGTTCTAATTAGCTCTTATGTATCCATCAAAACGGTATGTCACATCCATACAATTATAAATTCATACAAACAGCATATACAAGTAAGAAAATAATATAAAAAATCCTAATTTATGGCCATTTATATTTCATATCAAAGGATCGAAATGGATTAACCGCTTACAACTTCACAGCAAAGATACGTTCTTGTCAACCTATTTGCGTGTAGGCGTTATAGTAATGAACTACAGATCATTAATGTACCGTAATATATAGAAAGCTAGCTCTTCGCTTTTATTTATCATAATCTTTGATAAATGTAACAGTGGCGAAGGGTGAGGAGTACTCGACGGTTTTTTGAAATAACAATATTTAAACGTTTTACTAATACTGTTGAATTTAAACAAAGCTTATAACATATTCAAAGAAACATTTACAGATATTTTATTTCACTGGGATATAAGAAGCTAGTTTAGTGTTACTTTCGCCCTCGACTCTGCATGTAAGTGGCAGAGCTATGTTGTAGCCCTTCTTGACTACCACATGAATGGTACGGCACGGTTCGAGTTTTTCCTAGAACAAAGTTGTAAAATGCCAGAAATCTTAGTCAGTTCAGGTTTCTACAATGGTACTGCCCTTATCGAGCCAGTCCATTTTAAGTATTTTGTCGGAAGACCAACAAATCCCTGCCTTGCACCCTGTTTCATTTCAATGGCAATGCACCCACGGTTCTTCTCGTATTATTGGTGTTCATGGGCGCTGGTCATCACTTACATTCAGTTGGCCCATTTCCTCATTTCCATATCTTTCCACTAAAAATGTTTCTTTAAAACCAAAGCGACACCACGTTACACGACAGCGACCCATAAAAATCTTTCCCAAATCCATATAGACATATTTAGCATCCGAACATTTCCTCTACACACGAGCGTGTAATTCGTATCGCTAATTAATATCATTCAACGGGCCCGCCCGTCTGTCACGCGAAAGGTTACTCTGAGACGCGCGCGCGATGACAAACGGCGCGTTTGATACGCGACGACGCGACGCGACGCGACAGCTGCGACGCTATATATAGACGGGCGGCCGGACGCGCGATTCCGCGTTTTTCACTGTCCATGCTCGCATCAATTTCTGTCCGCATTTGTTAAGCAATGACAGATGTTTTAAGGGTTGTGCATACTTGGTGGTCGTGTCGTTGTTTCTAGTTAGTGTGATTGAGATAGACAACGGCGGACGGGATTTAATTTGTCGGCGTTTTATCCTGTAAAGATGTATTGTAAAGATATAAATGGTAAGATGTGTTCTTGATTTAAACAAATGCGTGCAAAAGGTGATAATAAAAAACAATTATCAAAATTAATTAATTCGTTTTTGAGAAATCACAGGTCATACATATATAAAACCTTCTTCTTAAGTCAGTAAAAACGTTATTTTAACGTATCATTTGAATATAAACAAAGTGGTAGGTCCCTCGTATGCGAGAGGCCGTCTGTGTTGGTACCGCCGCTGTGTCTTTCTGCCACGAAGCAGCAGCACTGTTGTGTTTCGGTTTGAAGGACATTGAAACCAGTGAAATTACTGGGCATTATGAGAGTTAAGACCTTATGTCTCGGGGCACGAGCGCAGTTCAATGCCATGCAGTGCTTTGTAATTGAAAGTTCTGTGTGGTGTTGCTTCTGTTTATGAGCAGGCGTGGCGCTTACCATCAGGCGAGCGCCTTGCTCGTCTCGTCATTCAATAAAAAAATATATTTCTATGCTTTTAACAAAATGTTACTCCTCCAAATCATCCATTTTCAGACCTCATATATTCAGTTCAGACCTTAATACCGCTCGTTTCAATTCCGATGTAAGCGTACCTTAACAAATCTGCAGTCGATTTAATCATGTAATAAAAAGAGGTTTTAGACCGTGTGTGCATCTCGGGATCATCAACTAAGGACATATTTATAATAAACATCGCCGCGTGTAACTCTAAATAGATGAAAATTTAGACATTTGCTAATTATTAGTGAACGATGAATCGTTTCTAGCGTTGTATATACGTTTTTGAAGCGATTGGTGTATAATTATCTTAATTTAATTATATGCACGCCATATAAAGTAATAAAAAAAATTAAACTCATACAGTAAGGGTGAAACAACGAGCAATAGCTTTGCGGGGAATAGATTTCGGATTGCTGAGGCGGAAGTCGTAGGTTCTAAACCAACCCCAAGACATACATGAGAGCATACATAATAATAATACACCCAACAGTCACACACATAGTCCTGACCCCACAGTAAGATACGAGTCTTGTGTCGTGGGTATCAGGAACTACTGGAGACTTTCGGTCTCACAACACCCTGACCCCGAAACAAATATTTGTGGATCACACAAATATTTGATTCCATGCGGGGATCGAACCCGCCGCCTCTCGCTTCACACCTGAC
The DNA here is from genome assembly GCA_949126905.1 of Amorpha juglandis. Classification (NCBI taxonomy): domain Eukaryota; kingdom Metazoa; phylum Arthropoda; class Insecta; order Lepidoptera; family Sphingidae; genus Amorpha; species Amorpha juglandis. The sequence continues at coordinate 998,458 of OX421370.1, read as the reverse complement.
TACTCGCCCGCTGCGCCACCGAGGCTGTCTCATAATGCCCAGTAATTTCACTGGCTTCAATGCCCATATACCGAAACACAAAAATGCTTACACGCTTATGATTGGCGTCAGGAAGAGACAAAGCGGTAGTACCAACCCAGACGACCTCTCGCATACGACCGACCTACCTGTACAGACATGTTGTCCATTGGTAGTACATCAGGTTTTACAAGTAGAGACAGCACTGTCAGTAAGTATCAGTAAAACTGTATACCAGTTTTCTAGTACAGCCAGCGGCACTGAGTACCGACAGAAGCGTCATTCAAATCGAATCGCGATATTTATAACATGTGTGTAATTTCTAACCCTACCCTACTTCTCGTGCCACTAGTCTAATCCTGTAGTAATATGACATTAACCCGTCACCACACATGAGTCACACAGTTTTCGCACCCGGCAATGTCCCCCGGTTGTATCTTACGCAGATATTACAATAGTATCATCACGTATTTAACTAAATGCATCAATGTGCATTCAAGATGGCGGATGATTGCTAGGGTTGTCAGGTGCTCAATTATATTATGTTAATTATACAGCGGTTAACTTGGACATTTTGTCTGTTACTCGAATGAGCTGGTTTGACCGGGGTAACGCCATTGTCTCGCAGAATACCGACGTGAAGTGGCTTGTTTTTGTGTTTCGCACGGTGAGTGAAATTTTCAGAGGCCCATAAAACTGCTTATCCTGATTCCTGTTTCTTTCCAATAAGGTTTGCAACGCGCCCATGATTCTTCTGGTATTGGGGGCGTACATAGGCGGTGAAGATCACTTACCATCAGGTGACCCACTTGCCCGTTAGCCAGCCTATGCTATAAAAAAAAGAAAAAACGAATAGGACATTTTCTTTTCTCAAATTATATGACACAGTCTCGTAGATGGGAGTTTTCAGTTATATTCTTTCCTATGTCATGCCCATAACATATCCTCATAAATGGTGCTTCTTTCTAAACACAAGTTGCCATGACTGTCAACCCTGTACGTCAGTGTGGACGCAAGCCGCTCGCACCTCTGACACGGCATGTCCAGTGTACGCACACGCACTCATTGCGGCATGGAGCCAATTGATTTATTCACATTTTTGCGTTATTTATCATGCGCAATGTGTGATGCGAATATTTTAATGGCTTGGCACAATTAATTAAATTAAATTCCAAAGTTAATTAGAGATCGCTGGTGGGAGGATACTTGTATCCGACCAGATAGCGACCACCGTACACTGGTGCTAAAACCTGCCATAGTGGGCCACCTTGTGTGGTCAGCCAGTGTATATCCGGTTCTCCCCAGGGGGCTTGCCCCCTGATCTTAACCCTTTTCCCATCCCTTTTTCCTTCCCCTCCCCCTTGGCCCTATGGCCGGCATGATCTTGCCGACCTACGATGGACACACTGTTTATCGTTGGTCGACACTATTCTTGGATTGCGCTACACTTACCATCAGGTGTAGCGTAGTCACTTTGCCGAGCCAGGATAAAAAAAAAGAGATTTATACGAAAGTTGTATTGTGTTAGCGTTGAAGCCATGGATTTGTTGCTATTGGTTTTGCTCGCGGCTGCGTTCTGGTGAGTTTCATACAACTATTTAATTCCTACTCCACTTTTGACAGCCTCCGTTAGCATGAAGGTGGTTGCGAAATGCGAGGTCGAAAGTTTGATTCCTGCAGTGGAAATCGCTTCCGCTGTCTGTTCGCTTAGTTCTTTTAAACTATTCAACGGATTTTAATGCAGTTTTCAGCAATAGGTAGAGTGCTTTACGAGAAAGGTTTACATGTATATCACGCTATGACTCATGGGAGTAGGACAGTAACGTGCTAGTTGATTATAAATTGACCTCTATAGTCACATGACAGGTCTCAAATCAAAACCAATCACACAGGTGTAATTGGAAATTACGTCCCAATATAAAAACAAGTACCATAGACACTAAATCGCGTGACCTTTGCATAAATATGACAATACGTGTTGAAACACAGAGCGTTCAGAAACGACTTGACGTCGCCGAGTCGGTCGCTAGTCTGTACAAATAAAAAAAATTGGATTGTCTGTTTGTAATTTTAAAATAACCGCTTTTTATCAATAAAAATTAGTACAAAGCGATTATTTATTTATTTTATTATTATTATTATTTTAATAGGCCTCCCCCAAAGATTTCCAGACCTGTTTTCCGACCTGTTGGAAGCGGCCTGCATCCAGCGACTTCCTGCGACCTTTATCTTTGGGGGAGGCCTATGTTCAGCAGTGGACGTCCTGTGGCTGATGATGATGATTATTTTAATGAATTTATTTAATGCACTTGAGTGCATTTGGATGTATACACGGTACAAATACTAAAACATGTTTTTTTTACAAATTTTGTATGTTTCGGCTAATCTCTGAAATGGTTGGATCGATTTTGAGGCGACTTTCACTGGCAGATAGCTGATGTAACAAGGAGTAACTTAGGCTACTTTTATTTTAGAAATATAAAACAGTTTTAGAAAAAAAAAATAGGATCTCATCAAAAAAATTAAAACCAAATAAATAATATTTCAAAATGTAATAATATTCGATTCAAATATTTCGTTATATACCTCACGGACGACGTCGCGGGTAATCACTAGTCGCGAATAAATGACTCCTTGACGCCAATTACAATTGCTGTGTATTTATTATCGTCTGCTGGTATATCTGCCAATAATTTAGCTGTTCAGTGTTGCCAACTGTCCCGGATTATGCCGGAATGATTAGATGATTTGAATTGTCGATGTAATTGTGAAGAAATGTTGATGTTACTAATAAATAGCACAGTCAAGAATAGGAATAGATTAAAAAAAAGATCTTTATGTAAAGACCGGAACATTCATAGCTCAAATTTATGAACCTTAAGGTCTATGTTTAGGCGAATGTTCCACACTGAACTAAAAGAATGATGAATCAGTCAGTCAGTCAGGATATGTTATTTTATAAGTATAGATAAGATTTTAATAAGATTTTTATTTTCAAACCGCGATAAAATCCGTTTAAATTAGTTTTATTTGAAGCTTAAGGTTCGATTTACACTTTGATTAATCCATTGCATCAGCTTTTTGATTCGATAATCAGTCGTTTGCCAGATATTAAATCATGGAATAGAAATGTAATAAGGCCTTTAATATTCCATGATGTCATGAACATAAATAGAGCCAAATGAAATAAGTTTTAACAAAACTTAAAAACTACCCTCAAAAAAGACAATAAGTCAAAAATAACAATATCTTTAGATCTCTTTAGAGTCGATGCAGTTTCAGTTGTCAACACACAGGGATAAGCCCAATATGGAATGTGAGACAGTAATAACGACCCGGTCTAGCAGACCCTCATGCTGTCGCCAAAACTGTCCACAGCGTGGCTTAGACACTCCGCCGCGTACCTATCGGTTAATATTTAAACATAAGTTATGATATAACCCTTACTCAGTTTAATACCTCAACCATCTTCCCCATACACCAATACAATCACTAATACATAAGTTTTTATGACATACTAATTTAACAGGGCCGGCGCAAGGCGGTGCCACACATCAATGAATGTATTATACATTAATCATACCCTTTTTTGTGGTATGTAGCAGGTACCATGCCCCACCCGTGTACAAAAAACCATCAATATGTGTGGAGTTATGGACCAACTGGGTCCTTCTGATTTAACGTCCTTCAGGTACCTGACGTAGATACCGGATCGGACAATTTATTACTTACTATATCATGATGTACAGGGCTGGATTTGGGAGACTGGTCTTAATTAGCGCGGAACATTTAGGTTTACGGATGTTGTGTGATCGAATAAATAAAAAAAATTACCGACGAATAATCAAATCATTAGTAAACAGCTTAAGATATATTTGTGCCTCATCCATAATACACTATAATGTTTACTTGTGAAATAAATAGCGATTTCACATATAAATTAAACGTCTTCAAACGACAATCATTTCATGAAACGCTTAAGAGATTATAATATCTAATGACGTCTGCAAAGTCGTGTTTATACGTCTGTTAGTTTATCATTATGAAATATGTAATGTTCATTATAAATATGTCTCAAGTAAGAAAGCCATAATTTGTCATAAACAACGTCCTAAGCTTGTTAAATAATATTGGATGCTGAACCCGGTACAAACGAATTTATGACAAAATTTAAAGGTCTATGCCTAACAGTAATGAGGACAATGATGATTATTTATTTATCTGAGGTTTGTTTATGGAACTACAAGTTACATCTTAAAATTATTTTTTAATCTACTTATTTAATGAGGATATTTTTATACCTATTATCTTAAATTTAATTGCAAGTATTTAAAATATAACTATCTAAAAAATTATAGTTTTTTTCGTAGATGAATTATTTAGTATCATCAATTGGCCCCCATCAGAGGTAACAGATGCATCCCTGTCAGAAATAATAAGATTTCTTGATGCTAAGTAAAATTTATTGTTTATAACCAGACGGACGGGCCGGTGAAACTACACAGCATGATCCAAATAAATATATTTAATATGGATTTGAATAAATACATTAAACGATTTATAAATACGTATGGCAATAACTTAGAGGGAAACATAAAAAAAAATGTTTAAAACCCCTAACAAATTAAAAATATATCGTTTAATGTATGTTTCGCGACATCTCTGCCAAATGTGTTGAATAATTGTTTTTTGTGTTTGATAGAGTTTACTTCGAGAGTGCTCTTATTTAATTTTTTTTTAATCTGGTGTCGAAGTACAAGCAAAAATTGGAATAGACGGGAAGCAACAAATGCATTGTGATTCGGGTTTCAAATGCAGTTTCTGATATTTTAACTAATAATTTAAATTGACGTATTACCTCGGTGGCACAACTGTAATGCGTACGCCGTACGACTACTGTACTGGGGTCTCGGGTTCGATTTCCGCGCCGAGTAAAAGTGATATTGGTTTCTTCTATCATGAAATGTTTAGTATCAGCTCAGAGTCTGCGCCTGGTATAGCGATAGGTGCGCCCCCTATCATATGGGAGTGGTACCACCTCTGCCTACCCCTTCGTGGATTACAGGCGCATTGCGAATGTAATTTAAATTAAAGTTTATTTAAAGCCGAGAATCGATAATTGTATTAATTCATAGCATAATATGTGATATTTATTCTTATGATTATGGCATTGCTCAATAACATTTAAAATTCACTGTTGAAGCCACATGGTTCATTCTTTTATTTTATTGCATATAAAGCTACCTAATTTGATTTACTCAAAGAACGTCCTAATCCCAAATAAATGTCATGCGATACCATAAATCTGTATCACCCCTTACATATGAAAATTAAAATATATTCCAGATTAGTGTTAGTTATCACAAATCAGAACTTCCAAAGATATATATAAATAACGTCGACGCGACGTGCGTCCGTTTGTCCACGAATAAGTCTGTATAAGCCAATCATAATCATTCATATTTATATAAAAAGAATCGGTAAGGTGGCCGTCGTGTCGGTGGTTGAGGGTTCCGTATAGATTCATAATATTAATTCACCGTATATATTCTTTTTATTTGATTGAATGACGAGACGAGCAAGGCGCTTGCCTGATGGTAAGCGCCACGCCTGCCCATGAACAGAAGCAACACCACACAGAACACTATGTGTACCACTGTTTTGTGTATTTATTATTATTAATAATACTATAGGAATCATGGCAGGCAAGAAATTACAAAAGGGATGATAGTCGGGATTTCGGCCTCCGGAAATCACACCCACCGTACTCAACTAACTGCTACTTTATATCTATTTTCTGTAAGACAAGGATTCGATCCTAGTCCAGTTGACTCATTCATTCTGAAGAAAAATAATAGCATGGCTCTACCACTTAAAAATATTGTCAATTTTACACAGTAACGACTGTTGTGTTCCGATTTGAACATTGAAACCAATGAATTTACCGGGCGTTATGAGACATGTTTTTTTATGTACCAAAATTAAATTTAAAATCGACTGACACGGTGTAACCTGCATTCCACGTTTCACCACACAAACAGAACCCAAAAAATATGATAATAATAGACACCGCATTCAACCGTGTCCCGGCTAGATGGCTGGTATAAATTTTAAATATTACGATATGCCATTAAGATTTGAATAAACACGTCGGAGGGAAGGGCCGTAAGTCTGTCACCGCGTGACAGACCGCTGAAGGCATTACGGCACGCAGCGTGTTTAAGACATCATTTACATGAGCCGGCAATTCTGTCTGCAAGTTGAGTTTAATCACGCTGCCGTGGAGATGCAATTTGACGCGTGACTGTGGGATTAGAAATTGGCTTGGTGACGTGTATTTTTTTGCTGTAAAACTTCTTTACCAACGTTGTGATTTGGTAAAATTCGATGAAACGAAAAAGCGACATTAAAAAACATATTCATAAATGTGATTTAGCCTGCCAGAGAATGAGATGTATTTGTAGACACACTGTTGTTGGTGGCAAAAATAAACAAAGCGGTGGTACCAACCAAGAGACGGTCTCTCGCATACGAGGGACCTACCATCTTGTAATTTCATACAAAGCTATGATCGCTATGACATGATTCGGGTTATGAGACTAGGTCTCTGTCTCAAAACGTACTTTTAGAATAAACATAGGAAAAGCAAAGCAATTGTTTATGAAAACAATTTACCAACACAAGAAGGGAAGAAAGTCTTCTCTATATTTCAAACTATACCAGTAAATTATTTGCTACTCTAAAACATCAATAGTGGTAGAATTTTAAAATAACTACTAAATACATAAGACTATATTCTGTTTCTAAAATACTGAGAGAAGTGAGGTGCACATTCACATTCCTAAGGTGGTTTATACCTGCGCTGGACAGGAAATACATAAGTATAGCAGGCAGGACGCAGAAGCCACGAAATATTTTAATGCAGTCACTGAACCGCGTCGCATATATCTTCGCATCGTCTCGAAACAAAAGCGGCCCATCTCGTGCCTTACCACGTCCCAGATTTATCCCGACGATATCATTCAATGCGAAAGGCGGTGTGTCCCGACTCCCGAGAGTGGGGGAGGGGATACGGCGGGTACCGCACGCCACAAATCGCGACCAACCACCAACAGGTAGCCTGCAGCAGGTCGCACGCATTGTTTCCCGGAATCGAACGATTGATATACGATCGCGAACGTTTAGTAAAATGCACCAGCTTTACGTTTTAACCTTTGAATATCTAATAGGGCCCGATTTAGAATAATTTATGGGGGAGGACCGAGACAAAAACAGAACATTATGGAGCCGGGTCAGTTCGCAGCCGCGTGTCTGCCGATTTCGTAAGATACTTCGACGGTTATTTATCTTACTGCACCAGAGACGTATCGGTGAGATTTGTTGACTATTAAACAAAATCATAATAGGTAGCGAGGGTGTCGATAGAGAGATCATTAATTACAGTAACAAGCTGTGGTGCGCGGGAAAGGCGCGCGATTTATCCGCGACACTGTCTCATTATTTAGATGACGGTGCGCGACGATAGATGGCGGTTGGTGCTGGAGCATATCTGATGCACGACTGTGTCTCCTTCATATTGATAATAGAAGGCTCGTCGATATGTGAGGCTAGTGTACACATTGTGTGATAATGTCCTCGGCTAGGCTGGTGCGAACACGGCCAATCGCGGCATCGCTGCATCAGTTTGAATACGGAATTATCTTGAATATTTTCATGACGCGCCTGTAGTTATAGATGATTAGCTTATCGCGGGACTAATATGGAAAGTACGTGGAAGGTCGGTCTGATCGTACGGCTGGATATGAAACGCACAATATGATAGAGAACAAATGACAATAAATTTAAATATAGTGACAATATGAATCGTGATCGAGAAAAGATCTTAAAAAGTAATAAGTTTTTTTTTTAATTGATAGAATGACGAGACGAGCAAGGCGCTCGCCTGATGGTAAGCGCCACGCTTGTCCATAAACAGAAGCAACACTACACAGAACTGTGAATTACAAAGCACTGCGCTGAACTGCGCTCGTCACTCCGAGACATAAAATATTAATTCTCACAATGCCCAGTAATTTCACTGTTCAATTTCAGTTTTATACATAATCTCATTAGAAACAAACATTCCCACATCTCAGTCATCAAGAATTCCTAATAACTCCGTATAGGGTGCCACCACACATTTTAACGCGCAATCCTTTCTCACACGTAGCAAAAGAAACTCCGCGTGCGACAAGGTGCCAGTGTCAAAGTCGTTGTGTGGTACTGCCCCTTAATTAGACTGCACTTCCACACATGGTATTCATTAGGACCTCTAATTAAGGATTAAGGACATGATTTTCCAGTTAAGGGGGAAATGCGAGGGTGCATTTTGATTTAAATTTATTTGATTAATTAAGGGTCCATTGGTATAGGGATATATAAAATCAAAAACCGTTTACAATAAAAAGCAGCGATAACTCGAGTGGCACAGACTACCGAGACGAAAGCCGTAGGTTCGAAACCAGCCTCAAGAACCTGTGCTTTTTCTAAGTTACATGAGTATTCATTGTAAATTATAACTAGCTATATCGCTGAAGGGAACATGGTAAGGAAACTTGTATAAAATCTCCATGGGAATGACGAAGGTGTGTGAAGTCTACCAAACCGCATTAGTCCAGCATGGTGGACTAAGGTACCTACAATGCCTGCCTGATATTTATATAAAAAAACTTACATAAATGTTCACACGGAAACATAATATGAAAATATGAATGATTGTTTAAATAAAATACAGTAGTGTAATATGTCTTTCGGGAGTCGGTGACGGTCGGGTAAAATTGACTCTCTTTTTCGAAATTGGTGAAATATTTGTATTTTCTCTTTATTTATTTTTATAGGGGATTTTACACATTTGACAATTGTCAATAACGATAATTTAACATTGCATACATACGTGGAAAATACTACATACTAATTTTATTTTTATTTGATTAAATAAATTAAACGAGACGAGCAAGTCGCTCGCCTGATATACTTGTGTACATGTGCTTACACACTGTTGCTTGGCGGCAGAAATAGACAAAGCGGACCACCGCTTTGGCCGTCTGGGTTGGCACCAACCAACCCAGACAGCCTCTCGCATAATAAGTCAAATAAGTATATTTCAAACTCATAAACGATCAAAATACAAGTTTAAAATTAAGTTCAATATTCCCTTGCATACTTTCCGTTATACAACAAAATATAAAATAAGACCATAGTCGGGTATCGAACCCGTCGTACCGGTGCATGATGGATAGCGATTGTGATAGATAGCATGTTTCACCATCCGCGGCGATGGTGAATTGCACTTGCCACTTACCTGCAATGGGGAAACAACGCGTAATTACATACATGCGAGATTTAGAATGGATATGATGGGTACGAGTTTAATGGTTGAACTTAGATGATGGTGAGATGGGTGGAAAACAAAGATCAGATGGGGAACTTATTCTTATCAAATGTAATTATGTTGGCCAGGCATAATAACACTGCCGGACCCATTTTTTAAGCATACACCGGCAAACGAGCAACTGTGTCACCTGATGGCAAGTGATCTTCACCGCTCATGCACGCCCAGAACAATAGAAGAATCATCGAATTGCCGTGCTAAAAGGGAAGGGATACTTAGGGATAGGGAAGGGGAGATCCCCTCAGGGGATTATCTCTCACTCACCGTACGAAACGCAATAACAAGCCGTTACTTTACATTGGTTTTCTGTGAGACAGTGGTATGTTTACCACTGTCTCACAGAAAACTTGTTAGCCGGCCCATTCATGCCGTAGACAGTTTTCTCTACGGTCAGGTATATCTGGTCAGACCAACGTATTGGGTTGCGTCCACGAGGCTTTTTCCCATCTACTTTGTCGGTCACGATGAGCTTCTCGAGGTTGTCACCGTCTTTTATTGCATTTTTCTTTAAACTAACTCAAATTTATTTACGATTTCTAACGTCGAATAAATTCAAGCAATCGATTCCTTACTGCGATAATTATATACTCGCTCACTTTCCCTTATGAATAAATGAGCGGCGACGGCGTGACACGTTGTCACCACGCGCGCGTCCAGGCGTCGCGACGTCAAGTGACGGGACGTGGCGGCGTCACGTCACGTCACGATTGCAGACGACGCCCGATCATACTCCATTGGAAATGTATTGAAATTAAACATATACGACAAAGTTTTACACAGTGGTAGGTCCCTCGTATGCGAGAAGCCGTCTGGGTTGGTACCACCGCTTTGCCTATTTCTACCGCCAAGCAACAGAATGTTAGCATTGTTGTGTTTCGGTGTGAAGGACATTGAAGCCAGTGAAATTACTGAGCATTATGAGACTTAACATCCTATGTCTCGGGGTGACGAGTGCAGTTCAGTGACATGCAGTGCTTTGTAATTCAAAGTTCTGTATGGTGTTGCTTCTGTTTATTGGCAGGCGTGGCGCTTATCATCAGGCGAGCGCCTTGCTCCTCTTGCCATTTATTAAAATTAAAAAAAGTTGTATGGGATTGGCGACCATGGAGTATGATAAGTGTTTTCTTTACAGTGTCATGATGGTATCCCATAATTGAGATGCATTTATATCACGGTGTCCGGTAGGATATTGCAAGTTAAGTAAATAAATAAACCTAACCCCGCCACACTAGAACAAACAATATCATGAGTATCAGGAACTAATGAAAAACTTATGGTTCCACAAATTCCAGTACACAAACATGTCTCGGTGCAGGAATCGAACCCATGACTCCCGTTTCACAGTTGGCAACGTTGGATGTAATAGAATAGCTAGTAAAGACAGACTAGTAACAAAGAAGAGACGAAGATTACAGAAAACTCTGTATACTTGTAATTTATCTCATTCTCTCGCAGTCTAAATCCTATTCATGAATATGTTTGTCACTTTTTACTGTCGCTTTTTCGTTTCATCGAATTTTCAAATCACAACGGTGCTAAAGAAATTTCACTTCAAAATTGATTCATGATTTATTATAATAAATGATAAATCATATATTATTATAGAAATTCAGCTAGCTGGTGGTAGGATAATCATGTGCGGTTCTCCCGAGTGGCTTGCGACATGACTTGATGGTTGGTCAGGGCGGGTATGGGGGTTCATCCTTGTATCTCTGTTACTGTATTGGTCATCCACCCGTCCTGTCGCAGGCCCCTCGATTAGCTTCTTCTCTCTTCAGAGTGTGAAGGAACATTTATACAGCCCGGCATGATTCTGGTAACCATCGATAAATTATATAGATAAACTCAATGTTTGTGGGTGGTTTTTTGGAACTGCGCGCTTAACATCAGGTGTAGTGTAGCCATTTTGCCGTGCTCGTATAAAAGTCAGTTTAAGCACTCGACTGTTTTATTTAACCCTAAAAACCACAGAGGGAAATACAAAAAATAGTATTTCAGAAACATTAAGGCTACGACCACAGTAGCTGTGGACCATAAAGACGACCGCAAGGCTAACGAATGAACCTTGAAGACGACTCGTGAAAACTAACCCCGAAACTGCGCCAGCACAAAAACTAACGCGCCAACGTATAAACATACTGTACAGGGACGGAGTCAGGCGTAGGTATGTGGGAGGTGGCAATGAAATGTTACTGGACGGGGAAGGGGGTGTTAATTAACTTAAATACATTCCTCCACATAAAATCAAATGATTTGATATTCTGAAGTTATTATAAAATTTACTTACAGCCACGCTGTAGATAGTTTTGTCTAGAGCATGAATGGGCCGGCTCGGTCGGCAACGCGCCTTTGATTCTCGTACTATTGGCAGTGGAGATCATTTACCATCAGGTGACCCATTTGCTCGTTTGCCAGTTTATGCTATAAAAAAAACTTGAAAATGAAACTTCATCAACACGACGTCTACTACGACACGAGCCTCTGTAATTTAGCAAAAAGTAACAGTTTGAGTTTTGGCTACTTTTATATCATTATTATGTGTTATATAGGTGGGTCTCCTAACGAATAAAAAAGTAAAAGTAGTAAAGGCGTTGTATAGAAATCTCGGTGCGTGATTTCAACTCGCATGTAAGCCGGCTCCTTTTACCTTCACGTAATTGGTCAAATGAGGTCTATCATTCATATTTACGCGATCAAACCACGACGCCAATTTACTATAAAAATGGCTAACCACCTCTAATTTACTCTTTTATCGGACATTGACAGATGTATAACATAGGGCAGTTAAGGTAATATGATCTGAGTGAGCATATCGGCCATAAAACATCACATCATTACTTTGACTGGATAACTACTGGAAACTAGACGTAAATTGACGTTATTTGCGTCATAATTCCTTGAATTATGAGTTTAAGATGTTATACATACAAAGATATTGACAAATAACGCTTAACTAAGGTGTTGCTTATCAAAAAAGATGTATGAATTATACTTATAAAAAGCATAATTCAGAAAATTATAATTAAATCGAAAATCCGACAACTAACTTTATATTTTACTAAATATAGAATACAGAACGCAGTTTGTGCACAATTAATTCAAATGAATACCTATAAATTCTACTCTAAATATATAACAGCAAACGTACTTTCGACTAAATTCCATCTCTAAACTACATTTGACCCCCCAAGTGCACCCCGAATCCGCGCCCCACAACACCCGCTACCGCCAACCCCCCAGGTTTATCTTTATTATTAGTCTGCCCCGCGAAATTATGACGACTGCAAAACGTCTTTTCTCGTTCCTCTCTCTTGCTCCCTCTGCAGTATGTATATAGCCGTCCCGCTCACACTTAATGCAAGCCATGCAGTGATTCGGAGTGACGACCGCCGCGGGACGGACTCGTGTTTATAACGCCTCGGAGAAGTAACTTTTACATTTAGTTAAATCTTATCTTTCAGTTTATTCGTCCGGAAGGGTTAGCCGACGGTTTAAATTAAAAAATATTGTGTTGTGAGGTACTTTGCGCTAATTACTCGAGTTTGTTGTGTGTATGACGTCACTCGTAAGCTTTATTTGACAAAATGGCTGCGCGCATTGGTTTGGAAGACTACAAAGAATTCAACATTGACTGCTGCCGAAATTCCAACCATAGGAGACATATTCACAAGGTTTTAGCGAATTTCACTTATAACATAGAACCTTCTCTAAATTTGCACCATATGTATGTATGTACGTGGTAATCATTAAACTGCCGTAGCTTTAATTTATTAACAAACATATACACATGCAGTAAGATCAACTGTATTACACCAAACATGATGACGAAAATTTACCGAATCGGGAAGCGAAGATCTTACAATTTTCACCCATACACATACTCGTTATTATCACAGTAAATTAGTCGCAAGCTATCGCCTTAGAATAATTTCTTAGTTCTCGCAGCCAGCATCACAGGATACCCATTTGAAACATAAGATTGTCAATTATTCATACCTGCGGCAAAGTGGTACATTTATCGTGCAGACGGGCGACTGATGAAGCGATCGATCGCGCGGTATAATCGCTCGTGTGCACCGACACTAGCTAGCCCTCTAACTAACCATTTGACGGAGATAAAGTTCCATGGTTTATTACATACGGTATGAATTTGATTCCGAAGTTTATATTATATATTTTTTATTTGATTGAATGACGAGACAAGCAAGGCGCTCGCCTGATGGTAAGAGCCACGCCTGGCAATAAACAGAAGCAACACAGAACTTTGAATTACAAAGCGCTGCATGGCACTGAACTGCGCTCGTCACCCCGAGACATAATATGTTAAGTCTTATAATGCCCAGTAATTTCACTGGCTCCAATGTCCTTCAAACCGAAACATAACAGTGCTTACGCTTACGCTGTTGCTTGGCGGCAGAAATGACAAAGCGATGGTACCAACCCAGACGGCCTCTCGCATACGAGGGACCTACCACCTTGAAAATTTATAATATTCAACATAGGAAACTACCCTATTACTAGTCCTGTATCCACATTGAGTTTAGTTCCTATTATAACAAGATGTGGTATATAATGGAGCGTGCACACAGAAGCTAAGCTGGGTGGCGTTTGACCGGCGGGCGACATTTGTGATTTGTGGTTACTTGCAAAAGCGACCTCTGCCGGTGACGTGCCAATTGTCTCCGACTTGGACGGCGACGCAATTCATAGTTGGTAGCGGGTGGCAAATTTATCGAACACTGCTATTCGATGGGTGCAAGCCCATATCGTTAATCGAAATACTATAAATAAATACGCCCAAATAAATACACCCAACAGTCACATACATAGTCCTGACCCCACAGTAAGATACGAGTCTTGTGTCGTGGGTATCAGGAACTACGAGAGACTTTCGGTCTCACAACACCCAGACACCGAAACAAATATTTTTGGATCACACAAATATTTGTCTCGGTGCGGGGATCGAACCCGTGGCCTTTCGCTTCACAGCCGGCTACTCGCCCGCTGCACCACGGAGGCTCTCAAAATTAATATATTATTATACAATCTTATATATTGGTTAAAATTATTGTTAAATGATTAACTAGAAATTAATCATGACTCAGGTATAAATGTAATTTATAAATCGTTAAAGAATGGTACCAATTAGCCTACGAATAGTCTAAAATACACAAATGGAATTAAATGGCAGGTGTACCAGTAATAACCTCGATTACCATAAATTAGTACGATGCATTCTATTGAACAATTAGTAATTAACAATGTGGTACATCACTATATAGATAATCTTTAGGAACGCCTACAGTACATTACGAAGCCTATTACAAATTTCTATGGCTGGTATTATAAACAAAAATAAATTAATCCACCTAATACAGGCGTAATAACGTCGGCAATGTGGCAATTTGATAGCAAAGGCAATAGCTTACATTCATAGAATATTTTTAGTTTATATTCGAGAACTTTTTATTTTAATGCATATAATATTTGTGTACATAAATTAACCGCTCATCCCATGAAGTTATGAAAGTCGCACAAAACTAAAGGTGGACAGGTGACTATTAGACTTAGACCTACTTATTGGATTAGACTATTTAGGCGAAATCTTCAGCACAAGTCTCCTAAATTAAAAATGTATGGATTAACTTAACGGGTATTCCGCGCAATCATTAAATTTACCCGCTCACCGGTCATGCATTGCACCGCATCTTCTTCTGTCAAGCGCAGTGGTCTGTGTAAACGTTCCTTAATACCATAAGGCTTTGCACGTCATAAATATATATCATATAACCATAATATATTATTAGTATTAACAGTCTTGAAGCAATTTAGAGGTCAGTACGGTCTATTATGAAGAGGTGAAGATTTTAGTTGTAAAATAAGCTAAAGCTTAAACATTAATATTTTAAAAACTGCACGGAGAGAGTAACTCATTTTTTAACTCGGTTAAAAATGCATTTCATTTGCCTTCTGAGATAAGAATTCTTTCTATTTCTGGACATATACTCATGTAAATTATTCACTATTTACGAGGCTTCTATTTGTATCTTCTTTACATAGTATAAAATGAATCGCTTCCGCTGTCTGTTCGTTTAGATCTTTTAAACCATTCAACGGATTTTAATGCAGTTTTCAGCAATAGATAGAGTGATTCATGAGCAATGTTTTTATGTATATCACGCCCATGGGAGCAGGGCAGTAACATGCAGGTGAAAGCATAGCTAGTGGTTTAATAAAATATTTTTTTTTAACATTCATGTGTAATGCATTTTTTCAGTCTTCCACATCTAACTAATAGAAAACGGTATGTTAGAAATACGTCAATAATGTCATAAAAAATCTATACTATGAATTTCCCCCCGTCTACATCGCTCGAATGTCATCCAACCGAGCGACACCACTGCAAACATAGCGATGTAATGAGATTTCCCGTGGCCTAATTATACGATATCCATTGCGGCCCACTGCGGCCTGTGACACACGTATTAACTTGTCAACCGGTAATCGATGCCGATGCATTACTATAATACGGTTCTGTGCGTGATTTGTCTTGATTGCGAGCACGGTAATGAGGTTCGGTCTTGACTGGGATGATTTGTAATTTAAGGATTGCTTCAATTAGTTGGGTGGTTTTCAAGACCCGGAGGTGACCCGGATCCGGCGGTGTATATCATTGGGGATTGACAAGTTTGGGCTAATTGTTTTGATGAAACCACAGGAGTGATCGGTCGCAAATGGCTATGCCAAAACGTACTAGGTGCCTTGCCTACACGTCTGCTCATAAACAGAAGCAACACCACACAGAACTTTGAATTACAAAGCACTGCATGGCACCGAACTGCGCTCGTCACCCCGATACATAAGATATTAAATCTCACAATGCACAGTAATTTCACTGGCTTCAATGTTCTTCAAACAGTAACACAACGGTGCTTACACACTGTTGCTTGGTGGCGGAAATAGACAAAGCGGTGATACCAACCCAGACGCCCTCTCGCATACGAAGGACCTACCACCTTGTTCATTTCTTATTCATTTTTAAATATCGCTTACTGACGTTGAAGGAAAACATCCTGAGTAAAAATTGCATTATGAGACATAACATGTTAAGTCTCATAATGCCCAGTAATTTCACTGGATTCAATACCCTTCGAACCGAAACACAACAGTGCTTACACACTATTACTTGGACGACCAATCCGGACGGCCTTTCGCATACGAGGGACCTATCTCGTATTTTTTTTTATTTTAATTTATAAGACAATCTCCCATAACCAGTCATAAAACTGACATAACACATGCACAGGCCATCGTCAGATCCTCGATGACTTCATCTGTTCGCATCAGGCTTATCTGTCTGGGACAATGACACGCGCCATATGTCGCGGCCGGTGACGTCATACCGACAACTCGCCGTTATATCTTATAGCTTTTGCTCGCGGCTCCGCCCGCGTGAACAGCATTTTCCGGGATAAAAGTAGCCTGTAACCGTCTCCAGTGTCCCATCTATCCCTGTAGATAAATTCATCAAAATCAGTTCAGTGATTTAGGTGTGAAAGCGTAACAAACAAACTCACTTTCGCATTAACTTTCATCCCCCTTTTCATCTCTTATTAATTAAAATTTCCAAAATTCCTGAAACGCGTATTTATTTGTTTTACGTCAATAACCGAAATACAAAATTTTGTTTAGGTAACTTTCAAAATTACGGACTTTCATACATATTATCATCTCCTATTTTAACCCCTTTGGGGTGGAATTTTCTAAAATCCTTTCTTAGTGGGTGCCTACATAACAAAATGAATATACAGTCCGATTTTCATGCTTGTAGCCTTGATAGTTTGCGCTCGGCGATGATGAATCAGTCAGTCAGTCAGGACATGTTATTTTATAAGTATAGATAACTTATGCTCTCGGTTTCGCCCGCGTGCAGATTTGTCCACTAATATTGTGCCTGTAGTGCAAGATCTTGCGGTTGCGACGCAAAATCCCCTGTTAGTTTTCAGCGAATTTCCAGCAAACATAAACTTTTTTCTGTCCTGCTTAATGCGAGGGTGGGCCTTTATGATTTGACGATGGATTTGGTACTATATGGGGCTGCCCACCATCAAACCCCCACAACCTGTCAGGAACCAAGTTGCACCATTGCCTCGTCTGTTAGTTCCAGCATACACAATGCGGGCTTTAAAAAGCGATTAATACATAGTAAGAGTTTAAGGGGGGTAAAACCATCGAGTAAATTGGTGTAAAAATACATAATAATCAATTTAAGTTTAATTTATGGATAAATTAAACGATCAAACAATTCTTAGCACGTAAACATAAATAAATCGTTATTAAATTAATTTTACAGTCTAAAAGATTTAGACGGCGCAAACGCATAAACCGAAGCCAAAACAAACGTCGTAAACTCAACGGAAACCCGTAAAACGCCACCGTATTGATGACCGATCGATTATCAACATATAAAAAAATAATAATTAACTACGCTTTTAACAACCTGTAAGGTAACTTTGGACAGACCAATCAAATACATTGCACCTAATATAAATATAAAAAAAAAATTAATAACTATAAAAATTATTAACCGTCACATATACAAGGTGATTTGTTGTTGAAAGTCGGAGTTTACACGGCATGTCGTAGGCGGGCGGCGACATAGGCTATTTTGTCGAACGCCCGGACGGTTATTATAATCTACAGACGATTTGTCAAAGATTATCGCCGGCAATTAGACCGTGAACAAGTTGAACTGCTCTGTCTCCGTGTATTTAATTATGTTGTGACGTGTTAGTTTAATTAAAGATAAGTAACAAAGCTGTTGTTAACTAACCATTTTGTAAGTAATCGATAAAACGCGATATTGTTTTTTTTACAATAAAGGACATTTTTTCTTCAGAATTATTTTCTATTTTTTAGTTGGATTTTCTTTAAAAGCGTGTTTTTTAGTTTTTTTACACAATTATTTATTTATTAGCCCTGTACGTACTGTTCCACTGCTAGGAATAGGACTATTTTACCAGTGAGAGGGGTTAACTGCGCGGGCCAATCCGGGTTGGCGGATTTCGAAATACTTGCAGATAATTCTCAAGTATCAATTTTTACTCAGAATGTTTTCCTTCAACGTAAGTAAGCGATATTTAAAAATGAATAAGTAATGAACAAGGTAGTAGGTCCCTCGTATGCGAGAGGCCGTCTGGGTTGGTACCACCGCTTTGTCTATTTCTGCCGCCAAGCAACAGTGTGTAAGCACTGTTGTGTTTCGGTTTGAAGGACATTGAAACCAGTAAAATTACTGGGCATTATTAGACTTAACATCTTATGTCTCGGGGTGACGAGCGCAGTTCAGTGCCATCATCATCATCATCATCATCAGCCACAAGACGTCCACTGCTGAACATAGGCCTCCCCCAAAGATTTCCAGACCGACCTGTTGGAAGCGGCCTGCATCCAGCGACATCCTGCGACCTTTATCAGGTCGTCTGTCCACCTTGTAGGTGGACGTCCAACGCTGCGCTTGCTAGTACGTGGCCTCCATTCCAGAACCTTTCTGCCCCATCGGTTATCGGTTCTGCGAGCTATGTGGCAGATGTATGCTGTGCCATGCAGTGCTTTAATTCAAAGTGCTGTGTGGTGTTGCTTCTGTTTATGGGCAGGAGTGGCGCTTACCATCCGGCTAGTGCTTGGCTCGTCACGTTATTCAATTAAATAAAATAAAATAATACACACGTAGTTAAATTAAATAAAATTACCCTACAGACAGGTTCTGAACCCGTGACAATCGTCTCGACTGTATATACTCTCCGCTGAGCTATCGCTGCAATTTATCCTAATTTATTTGGCGTCTACGTTTATATCAACAATATCATATCTCCACTATATTATTAAAGTTCACAAAACCATATTAACCTGCTCATATTACTTTCAAAAAGCCACCATACAACGTGGCCACTCAATAAAAAAAACCGATTACAAACCCATCCAACGACGTCTGTGTCAACAGTGATCGAGTAAAAAAATCATTATATTACAAGTTTATGGGTCGGTTCACATAATTCAAATCGGTTTCATTACAACACTGTCATAACATGCCGTCTGTCCGGAATTATATTAGATATTAAATTAGTGTAGAGTCGTTCACTCGGGTATTGCTGGGGAATTGACATGGTGAACGTTATTGGGTATATGCGTGCGCGCATGTGTGGTCACGGTGTAAGCGATAGAAATACGAGTAATAAATAATAAATAAATAAATACAGACAAAAGTCACATACATAGTCCTGACCCCACAGAAAGATACAAATCTTGTGTCATGGGTATCAGGAACTACGAGACTTTTGGTCTCACAACACCCAGATCCCGAAACAAATATTTGTGGATCACACAAACATTTGTGTCGGTGCGGGGATCGAACCCGCGGTTCACAGCCGACTACTCGCCCGCTGCGCCACGGAGGTAAAAGGAATAGAAAAAATTCAATTAGTAAATGCTCTTTAGGGGAAGAGAGAACATCGATTTCAAATTTTCATAATCCAGACTTTATGTAGATTTATTTGATTTTCTAGACAATTTTATCGTTGACCAACAAGTACACATTATTCACTTTACATTTTGTATTTATTGGAACGAAGTTCCTTACGGCAGGCTTGGAGGGGATAGGGATTTCGCTGCGTGACCGAACTGAAAAAAATGTGATAGGAAAACCGTAAGAAAAATGCGTGGAAAAAATGCGTGGAAAAATGCGTGGAATAAAAGCGTTAAATGAGACGTGTTCCTTTTTTAAAATGAAATTCATTCAGCCACTTATTGAAGTATTTTTATATCTCCTTCGATTTTTAAAAGATTACGCTAGCTCGTTATTATTTATAATTACATAAGTTGATAAAAAATGCTATACAATAGCTTTACCGCGGCAGTCTCCGAGTGCCACACGTCTTTTTTTTATTTCTATTTTTTTAGTTGATAATTTGAATTACGATGTTTTTTTTATTTTAAGTAATTTATTATTTCCTAAAATACTGAATTTCCTAAATACTTTCTTGTACTTAAATAAAAACTAATCAGCAAAATTTAAGAGAAAAATCAAGAAAACCTACATAAAATTGAGCACGACTTTTTTTGCAATTTGTGTCGATTCTACATTAGCCGAAGGAACTTCGTTCCTACCTGGTGTCCCACGACACACACCAATTTTTTATTTATAGTTCTTTTATTAAGTTAGATTTTGATGGCAGTTGCAACTGCAAGGACCCTTGGTATTTTTGTTGATGATGAAGAGATTCAATTGGTAACAAATTTAAAAAAAAACTATGAAACAATTTGGATAAAAAAATCGATATTTGACAATAAAAATCCCACTTTTAACTAACGCCAAAATAAACAAAAGTAAAAATGTCAACTTTACTGAAAACTTTGTAGTTAGTTCATGTTTATTCCTCCACGTCACAAGCGAAGCGTGACCGCTCCTCCTATGAACCCGCTGACACCACCACCATACGAATAAACACGAGCCCATCCAAAGCTTCTGTGCGTGGGCGCAACTCACAAATGAAGAAATTTTACTAAAATATCCCGTTGTTCGTTGTTTTTATTGTGTTTTAACAATAGTTTATCGAACGCGTGCCTTTTGTCACGATCATAGCAAGTTTGATGTCATCATTATATTATTTTATAGCGGTTTTATGACATTATTTAGTTTCCAAAAACTTACGATAAGTGGAGAGTGTTGCCTTACCTGAAACAATAAAAGAGGTATTTATTAATAGATGAAGAAGCAAGAATAACATCGTGGGGAAACCTGCATTCTTAAGATATCTTTGCAAGAATTTCAAAAGTATCTAAAGCCTAACTCATGACATAGGCGTCAAGGATTAATGCCTAACCGTTCTCATTAGTAAAGGTCCAGCCTCAGCAGTACATCTTCTCGTAAGAATAAATTAATCAAACGTAGCATGCATAAATCGGAATTCAGAAAGTACATACAATATTTGCGTATTTTATAAAATTACTGCCTCGGTGTTTGTGTATGTTTGTGTGATCGACAAATATTTTCGGGGTCCAGGTGTTGTGAGACCGAAAGTCTTTCGTAATTTCTGATACCCACGACACAAGACTCGTATCTTACTGTGGAGTCAACACTATGTATGTAACTGTAGGGTGTATCTGTATACACCAATGCTATGCCAAAACAGGGGACCATGCTATCAACATTATCAGTAAAATCTATTGATAAAGATGAGAAGTAAAAAACATGCTTTCATTCTTTCAAGACATCTTACAATTTTCAATTTAGTAGTACAGAGCTCGCGATCTAAAAACTTTAAAACCGGACTACAAAGGGCTTACTCAAATCAACGCCACAAACATCACAGGGCCACTTCAACCCTTCGCTCTCACCTAACCCTTACTGTCTGTGCCAAAAAAATCAATTGAAAATACCTTCAAAGGTAGAGACATGTTAAACCTTACATTGGCCTTTAATTAAAGCCTCCGAAGGGAGGGCGAGGGAGGGAATGGGGCTGTGGGGGCAGGAAAGCGACAAGGCGGCCATTTCAGTGGGCCGACCACTTCCGGACTAACGTATGGACTGAGGTACTTCATTTCGAAGTGACTGAGGGGAAAAAGAAAATCCGCGCACCCGTCTCGGAACAAAGCGGAGTCGGGAGACGCTACCAATACGATTTCAGATTTCTAAACGAATGTTTGTTTACGTTTTGTGTGAACATGGATAATGTTTTATTAATTTTATGTTCGTTGTGTGTTTAAATATTGTACGCACGGTTTAGTATGTATGTTTATCATAAAACAACGAGTAAGAAGAAGCAAAAACTTTCTACAGTAGTAATTGCTGTGCCGATATTTATTTATTTGTTTGATTGACGAGAAGAGCAGCTCCCTCGCCTGATGGTAAGTGCCACGTCTGCCCATAAACAGAAGCAACACCACACGGAATTTTGAATAACAAAGTGCAGTCCAATGTCATACACACACATAAGTCTCAAAATACCCAGCAGTTTCACTCGCTTCAATATTCTTCAAAACGAAACACGACAGTGCTTACACATTGCAGTTTGGCACAACATACAAAGCGGTGGTACCAACCCAGACGGCCTCTCGCTTACGACGGACCTACCATCATTTCATCCACCACGCTCCACTATGACGTGTCTGCAGATAACGCATGCAAGTGTGAGCCGTCATAACGCGGCCCGATAAAACTACCGAAATTTAAACAAATCACTACGAATAAACGTTGTACAAGAATAACGCTTTGTCCCTGGCTCGGCTCGCGATAACACAGGTCGTTTAACTGCACTACACTTCACATATCCAAATTTGCATGAACCTCATTCAGGTACGCAGATCTCCCCAGGATGTTTTCCTTATGGTAATTAAAAATCAAGTCACAGTAAAATTGCCAAAATACACACGGGAAGTGTTAATCATACATTTAATCACTTCACATAATAACGTATAGGTTCATTTGAATTAGGCGGGAAACGTTGACGCCGGCACTCGTTGATTTATAATCGAGTAGAGTTGCGATCGAAAGCGATTTAATTATACTCTTTGGACTTTACTTGGTATTAATAGTATAGGAGTCTTGAAGTTGTGCGACTTTTTGTCGCATGTATTTTTTATTGTGCATTGTTGAAATAAGGATTATACTAATTAGTGTTAAGTTAACATTATTATTCCAACAGGTCGGTCTGGAAATCTTTGGGGGAGGCCTATGTTCAGCAGTGGACGTCTTGTGGCTGATGATGATGATAACATTATTATATAGGTAGTTGCTTTTGTATACATTTTCTTGTAGTTTTAAGAATGTCAATTTCAGTTCACATGTTTAATAAAAAATAATAAATACACCCAACAGACCTCATACCAGGTTAACCTGTACCGTTGGTGTCAGGAACTACAAGGGACTCGCGGTCCCACAACACCCAGACCCGAAACCAATATTCGTGAATCACACAAACATCTATCTCGGTGCGCCAATCAAATCCACGTCACTCGTTTCGTGGAGGCTGGTACATCTAATTTACAGTATCTACAAAACAGTTTATCCATATACCTGTATAATTTATAGATTGATTGCATGTTCATAGATATTTTGATTTCATTAGCTTTATCAAAATCAGCGTCAACTTGCCTTAATTATAGATTTTGCTGAATTTAAACGAGCACGGTTAGAATGCGATGCTAAAATTCAAAATCTCTATCACCGTTTTGTCAAAAATAACTTCAGTAAACTTTACGATCACGTATTCTGATATATTGTTGAACAGTAGCACGTTTCAATCGGCAATCATACAAACAAGCGTGATGCCGCGCAGCTGTCGACGCAGTGGCCGACGGCCGACGAAATGTTGCACACATTGTTAACAACACTGGCATGTTTATGCTGATTGCAAAACATACGGCCGCAAGAGAATTGATCAAATTACTTGATGAGACGTAAATGATAAAGACTTAAAAGGAGGAAGTAAGAATAATATAATGATCACATATTAATATAATGATTAACATATATAATAATTACAAAAATATATAATAACTATCAGATATTAGTAAAGTTAAAACTAGAGTGTACAAGATTATGTCACGATCAACTATAAGTTACAAATCTCATAACATTTAATAGGAAAACCTTATACGACTAGCGCATTGCAGCGGGTTGTGACGTCAGCACTTAAACTATTTGTTTGAACTTAAATTACGCAAACAAGTCGGTATTTATGTGGCA
Organism: Amorpha juglandis; assembly: GCA_949126905.1. NCBI lineage: Eukaryota > Metazoa > Arthropoda > Insecta > Lepidoptera > Sphingidae > Amorpha > Amorpha juglandis. Next base: position 974,264 of record OX421370.1, on the reverse strand, counting down.
GTTCACCATTCAAACAAAGTAATGGAGAATATGGTATAGCGGTACCTGGACATAACTCAGGCTATTTGAACTCAATGAAGAAGTAGAGCCATGTTACAGCTAGTTTACTCGACTGGGGTTATGCCATTATAGAAGACTGAGAGAACTGGCGGGTTAATATTGCGTTTTGGACGGCCATTAAAATCGCTGACAGCATTATATTCATCAGGCTTCGGTTGCTGACTGTTTCTCTACGTCAAGAAAACCTAAATGTTCCTGATAATAAAAACAAACCGAAATTTCTAGTCAAATGAAAATTTTTCCAAGCGAAATATTCCCGATTTGGAGCGGCGACAATTAATCGCAGAACAGCCGCTATGTTACCTCTATCTGCAAGATATGTAGGTGGTCTTTGGTCTTTTCCCTCCTTGAATTATTAATGTGTCCAGCTAGGGAGGAGTGCACTTTTTATTTCAACGGTAATTAATGGATTTCAACGCGCAATGAAGAGTGACTACCAAAGGATCCACTTTGCATCGAGGAAATAGGTAATTTATTGGGACATTTATGTGTCTGATTGGTTTTTTGTAACGTTTATTAATGCGTGATATGTCCGTGTCATTGGAAGGTTGTTTGAGGTCTTCTGATTTTAATGAACATAAACGGTATAAGTCGTACGTGACATTGAGGAATGGTTTACGAAAAGTGATTTTATTTTTTATTTTGATATAGATGATTTTGTAATGACATTTTTTCAACATGATGGAAATAAGACGACAAAACGCATAATGTAAATATCAACTGTACATATTTGCTGGTGGTAGGATATTCGTATCCGCCCGGATAGCGACTACGATACACGGTGTTAAGACCCGCCATAGTGACCCACCTTGTGTGGGTCGCCTTCCGGAGTCAGCCGGTGTATATCCGGTTCTCTCGAGGGCCATGCCACATGACTTAATGGTTGGAAACCGGCGACCACCGATAAAGTCATAGCTCATCGGTGGTTGCAGGTTTTATTGGACTGTGTTTAATATCAGGTGTAGTGCAGTCACTTTACCGTGAATAAAAAAACGCATAATTCTAATCGTAGTACTTTACCATATTAATACCTGTTTTATGATTCGTACCTCGTAAGCGGGTCAACGCACAGATGTGTATTGTTAATGTAGTGTTTACAATACTGTACCATTGTTCTAGCACTAACCGCTACCCGCTAATGACGGCAGGTATAAAGAAATCCAACCGATAACAACGGTTTATCGTTTTTTAGATTACGACCAGCGTACTAATATAATTAACAATGAGCATTTCTATGGTAAAAATATTGTAAATCTAGCTTTTCCTCGCGGCACAGGATTTTCCGGGATAAAAATTAGCCTATGTTACTCAGTGATAATGTAGCTATCTAACGTCATAACAATTTTTGAAATAGGTCCAGTAGTTTTTAAGTTTATTCGGTACATGATACAAAAATACAAATCTTTCCTCTTTATAATATTAGTGTAGATTAATAGATAAGTGAATAGATTTAGTGTAATTGTGTAGTGTATTTTGAATTTCAATGTATATGACCACATCGCAGCCAAACGCTATCGAATCAAATTTATTCCGACAAAATCGGTCCATGAATGGCGGAGAAATCGATGTAAACACATAAAAAATCTCGCAGCCACCTTTTTTAAAGTCGGGTAATAACTTGATAATGTTGTGGCACCTATTCACAGTTTAAAACAACACTATTCTACATAATGATGCTAATACACATCGATATTAGCCGATAACAACCTACACGAGTGCCACAGGTATATGGAGATGGGCGCCACTTGGCATCTGACAAACATTTCCGGACTACCCACGCTAATGATTGGCCAATAAACTACAAATCATCGAGAATATGCTGTCAGGTGACTTATTATACCATGGTGAAGCAAATGTAGCGAATTAAAGATTCTATATTATTTCACCTAAATGTCATGACTGCAGGTCGCTCGCCTAAAGGGTATCAAAATCTTTATTCATCATGTAGACTAAGAAAGCGCTTATGACAGGTCAAGTAAAGAACATTTGTCATTAATAAGACTAACTTAAGATTATGGGAACTTTGGAATAACCGCCGCGGTATAGGCTGGCAGGAAAAGCCAAAGCATGGTAAGCACTACGTCTAATTTTATACAACACACTAAGAACTTTGAATTATAAATAACTTCTAATAGTTGCAGTGCGCTTCTCAACCCAATACATGAGATGTTAAGTCTCATAATGCCCAAAGTTCCACTGACTTCAATTTACTGTAAAAGACCTACAACCTAGTACGATACGGCAATCCTTAAAAAATTATATTACTCTTTGCGAGACAACTAATACGACGTTTAGGACATCAAAAACAAGCCCACAAGAATGACCAGAGACAATCGACGTCTAGAATTCGCATTAATTCAGCGCTACTACTAATATAAATGTGAAACTTGGACTTTTTTTTTTTTTTTTTATTGCCATAATAGGCAGACGAGCAAGCGGTCCCACCTGATGGTAAGCGGTTACCGCCGCTCATGGACATCGGCAATGCCAGGGGCACAGCCAAGCCGCTGCCTACCGTTGAAGGAATACTCTTTTTAAGCCTCGTTAAAAGAAGGACATGTCATAGCGCTCGGGAAACACCGAGGCAGGGAGTTCATTCCAGAGCTTACACGTGCGTGGTATAAATGAGCGCTGGAAACGTACGGTACTAGACCGTATCGTTTCCAGGTGGTATGGATGAACTCTACTGCGGTGCCGGGTAGTGCGATGGTAAAAAGGTGATGTTGGAACCATCTTAAACAGTTCCTCAGAGCACTCCCCGTGGAACAAACGATAGAATACGCAGAGAGAGCCAAAGTCTCTCCGCGCTCCCAAAGGTTCCAGGTTATCCGTGAGACTGGGGTCCCCGACGATTCGAATAGCCCGCCTTTGTAAGGAGTCAAGTGGGTCAAGCAGGTATTTGGGGGCTCCTGCCCAGAGATGAGAGCAGTACTCCACGTGGGGCCGTACCTGAGCTTTGTAGAGCGCAAGTCTATGGCCCGGCGTGAAGTATCGCCTCGCTCTGTTCAGGATACCCAGCTTTTTGCCAGCCAATTTGGCTTTGTCCTCCAAATGACTCCTGTACTGGACTTTACTCGATATTTCGACGCCGAGGATCCCAATACTCTCGGAAACCCGGAGAGGTACTCCTTGGAACTGTGGCGCCATGACAAAAGGGTCCTTCTTTGCAGTGAACGCGCAAACTTGTGTCTTCATGGGGTTGAATTGAACTAAGTTCTTTTCCCCCCATTCCGAGGCCCGCCCCAGAGAGCTCTCGATTTCAGACACAAGTTGAGACCGTCTTTCCTCCATAGTACTCCGAGGAACATTCTGATGGCCGATGTATCGCGCGTCACTCGTACTGTCATCTGCATAGCAATGTATGCCGTCAATAGACAGCATATCATTGATATGCAAGATGAAGAGAGTCGGCGACAACACCGAGCCTTGTGGAACGCCAGCATTAACCGACAGAGTCTCGGAGCAACAGCCGTCTACGACGACTTTGATGCTCCGACCATCCAGGAAGCTAGCGATCCACTTGCATCCATGTTATTGAATTTGTGGATTATTTGGTTGATTGCTGAGCTGTTTTGGATGAAATTTAGCACACAACGTGACCATCACTTGGATTAGCACAAGGCCACGTTTTATCCTTGAAAAGGCCGTACACATTGCGGTAGCCGGCAGCCGCGAGCAAAAGCTATTTAATACTATAAAGTACACGACGTACTTCCCGAGAGATAGGACGCGGTGCGACTGCCGGCAACGTACAACAGGTGTCGTCGCACTCATCAGCATCACCTAATACTTGTCCAAAACTTGACCTATATCTTCTCTCCCTATACATTTCGTTGAGCTCTGTCTTTAGGTCTTTGTATCTATGGCAGCAAATCGTCATTAATATAACAACATATCAATCAATAGAAAGCAGTACGTCACCCACGTGTGGGGAGCTTTCACAAATAATTCACTCCAGCGTATTTTATTATTTCCATAAAGGACGAACGAACATCTCCGTGAGATATGTCACGGGTAGGACGCGGTGGGATTGACGGCGACTTGTGCCATTTTAGGAAAGCGTGGGCAATTTAAGTACAATCATATTAAAGAATACAAGACACCACCTCGACCCACGTGTGGAGAATCAGAACATCAAATGACTAGGCACACAAACACGTCGTTCAGACTTCGCATTCATTCCAGCGCATTTTATTAATGCCATAAGAGTTAAGATGCACATCTCGTAAGATATGTCACCGGTAGGATGTGGTGTGAATGACGGCGATTTAATGTATCCTTGAGGAAAAGAGCGGAAAATAAAGTCTACAGAAAATAACGGCATTCATACAATAGTCGATTTAATAATACTTATATCGATGGCAGACACAACAACACAACATGCTCGTATTAAAGCACAGCACAAACAATCGAAATTATTGCTATAATTTGTCTAGTAATATTTTATGGAATCCAAACCCAGTCCTGCCCTTTAACTTAAAATGATTAGGCCATAGATTGGACAGAGGAAATCCGTTGCCTTTGATTTATGTTTATCTCTACTTTTAATAACTTAATAACCGTTCATAAGTCTTATGTAATGAGCCATTAATATGCATAAGAAAAAAAAATACCGTATCGCTCTCACGAGAACCCCATCCCTACCCATCTTACAGGAACGTGGGTGTACAACATTTGCGTTCTTACGCTCTTTCAAAAGGATTTGATTTTACAATAATGCGATATAACTTTAATTTTGTGTTTAGACAGCCATTCACGGCACTGACACACTTTATTGCTGAAACATCGGATGAGATACTGACTTAAGGCCTGCTCATAATGCGAGCGATTAGCGTATACATTACTTAGTACAATTAGTGGAATTTTATGAATATTTTTATTCCATGATACGATAACTTTTTTGCGGGAAAAAGACAGATATTGGTCGTAATATAAAACGTAAACTAACTTTAAACTGGGTTTATATCAACTAGTTATTATGGGCCTACTTACATAAACTTCCTTTAATTGTTAGTCTGTGAGGACGACTAAATTTGTTTTGGAAATTTTCAAAGCTATGTTTAGAATAGTTTTCCACATAGTTATAAATTTTGTTACATTAGCTTTCGCTTTCTTACTTTGTCTCCTCAATACTCGCGAGTTTCTAGTATCTTCGAACCTAAAGCCTTCTGTCTTATCTTCTTTTACAATTTTTACACACAATTTTTAACGCTTGTTTTAGTCTTATCATCAGTAATATATACATACATAGACTCTCGCCTGTTTCCCATAGGGGTAGGTAGAGAAAACAGACTTCCACCTGCTACGATCCTTACACACCTCTTTGGCCTCTGTCACTCTCATTATATTCTTCATGCATGCACGTCGGTTTAGGGTACTTCTGACCTGGCCTTTCTCGAGAATATCTCCGAATTGATCTAAGAAATAATAATTATCAGGAATACTCCAATTACTCGATTTTATCATAGCTATCAACGATCTAATCGCCTGGTCCTTCAAACATGATCAATCACAAAATTCCTAGATTTTACGCTATTTCAAAAACTTCACAACCATTCCCCAGAGTGTCGTAAGTTATCAAGCGATATTTACGAACGGGTTGCGACTCGGCCGACGGTTTCACCGTTTGAATAATCTAATCTGCCACCATTCAGAAATGAGATATGTGGCGCGCGCTCACAATCAACGGTTGAAGCGATGCATCGTGGAGTGCCGGCATGGGAAGAGTGACTGGCGTTGATTGTATGACGGTTTTGTACACTCCATATGGTAGTGTTTTTTTGGGATGGAACAATATATATTATGACCTATATTAAAATGTATTTTTTTAAATGACAGGGACAGAAATCATTAATATGAAGAAATATTCAAACTTGTGTTAAATTATTCTGATATAATACATTAATAGATGATAATAATTAACTTTTGAAGGCAAAGTAAGTAATAGTTTAACAGAAATCAAATTTATAAATAAACGCATTCCTGACCTGACACACTAAATTACAAGTCTTGTATCGTGGGCAATAGGAACTACGATATACTTACTGTCGCAACATTCAGGCCCGATATAAATAATTGTGGATCACACAAACATATGTCCCAGTTCGGGGATCGAAGATCAGGGTTTGTATCCAACATTATTTGAATTTCCAACACATAAAACGACATTTAAACTACATGATCGGTCAGTCTGACCCCCCCGCCCTCCCTCCGCCACAAGATCAGTCAGTATATCTACTTTCTAAAAGCCCATTCAACCTGCCCTCGTTTCTAGTTAGGGCTACTGCTATCGCTGCTGGCAATCATTTAGGAAATATATGTAGTTTCCTGCATTGGTTATAAGTAGAGTCAACATGTTTGTCAACATAATGAATGGGCCGGCTGGACCGAGGTAGTACCTCGCGAAAATCGACGTAAAGTAGCGGCTTGCTGCTGCGTTTCGTACGGTGAGTGAGATATCCGGAAGCCCAAATCCCCTCCCCTTCCCTATCCCTAATTATCCCTTTCCTTTATGGTCGGCAACGCGCCCATGATTCTTCTGGTGATGGACGTACATGGGCAGTGGAGATCACTTACCATCAGGTGACCCACTTGCTCGTTTGCCGGCCTATGCCATAAAAAAAAAAAAACCACCGTCTCAAATTGAACTCATGTGAAATGACAGCTGCTATTGCCTTTGGAACGGTAAGTAAGTCATCCTCCTCATTCCCCATATCTTTTATTTTCTTTTAAAGCCACCAACCGTGGAATATATAAGCGGTGGAAATTATTTCGCATCAGGTGACCCACTTGCTCGTTCGCCGGTCTTTTCAATTAATAATTTGCTTTTATATACATGCAATGTGTTTTTGGTGTGCAACCAGTACTCTTGAAATGGACATGTCCTTAAATTCCAAAAAAAAATTAGACTTCTCTCTCGCACACGATTGAAACATATCTCCATCCCACTCTAGTGCTGATTTCCTCATCGTAAAGCACCCCTCATCACGCACATTGTACGGCTGAAAAGAGACAGTGATATGTTTACGACGCGCCTACGCATGCGCCTGCGTACCGCTTTTTTGTATATAAACATGTTTTTTTATGTATACAATATACATATATGATAAGTAATTCTGACATATAATTTGTGATGGAAATTAAAATAAGCCACGGACGCATTTTGGGGCTGTTCTATAAAATGTTACCTTAATGAAAATTAAAAAAAAAACCGAAACGACAATAATTATTGCCTCGTTAATACCCCAATGGTTCCAAAACAGAAGTTGCGAGTGGAATAGGAGTGTTTAAGTAGGCAGGAGACTGGCTGAACGGATTTTGATGGAGTATTTACTATGTTAAAGCTAATCTTTAGTAAAAATATAAAAAAAAATATCCTACAAAAAGACTTACACGTGGGCGGAACCGCAAGAAAATGTAAGGACAAAAAGCGTTGATCTATTGTATTCGTATGCAGCTATAGCTGAAAGTAGTACGAACGACAGTCGCAGGTTCGAAACCAACCGCAAAGTATGTATCTCTGACTTTTTTAAGTTATGTGTATATAAGTGTTTACTATTACTTTAAAGGTGAAGCAAACATCGTGAGGAAACCAGCATACCTAAAATGTTCTTCATAAGTTTTTGAAGGTATGTGAAGTCGGCTAACCAGCATAAGGCCAGCGTGGTAAACCAAGGTCTAATCCGCCTCTTTTGTAGAAGCGTACGCCCAGCATATAATACAGTACTAGTATTATTATTAATTGTAAATATACATATACACACCTCTAATAAAAAAAAACTACATATTGTTTTATACTAACAAAGTCCAGACTTGTTCATACACAACGCAGGACAAAGACGGATAATAAATAGTGATGTACAAAGAATATCGATGACGCGATGAACGGCTCGGTGACGTGCCATCGTATCGATATCGGCAAAGAATCTCGATTGACACAAACGATAACGCGCGACAACCGGTCGAGTTAGCGCGGGAGCTACGCGCACTCTCTAAACTTGGTTATGATATACGCTGCCTGTTATGCAGTTTTTATAAACCAACTTTATTAACCGACAAAAAAGAAGGTGGTTCTCAATTCGGCAAGTTTTTTTATGTATGTACATCGACTTCTCAGTCAATTTTGTTGGAAAAATTTTGATCCGATAGAGTTAGCTGCGATGTGGTCCCATATATACATTTGGTTAAGATCTGATTGTGATGTTTGCAGATTTATTATACTTATCTACATTATATTAGTAATCAAAGCACGAGTTGGTTTATAATATTTTAATGTGTATCTAACGGACTACGACATGACAGACATATCTTAAAACTTAACATAGACAAGTGACACAATAGACAATCAGGTTATGTTTCTGAACCGATGACTGTATTCGTTCATAAATACAAAATACTTAAAGATAAGTTTACATTATCACACTGATGATGGAGGATGATGGAGTATAGAAAAAAAATCTCTTTAAGGGACAATAGCTCAGTCGTCGCAATAAAATAATAATTTCGATAGGTAAGATATGTACATATAAAAAATATGTTATTTTTGACTTTTCGGTGTTTTGTTTTTGAAGTCGGTTTTTAAGTTTTATGAATTATAAACTATATAAGTATATTTTTACAGAATATTTTTTTATTTTTATAGACTTTTTATTTATGTTTAAAACGTATATTTTCTGAAGTGTTTTGTTTATATTACACGTTATTTTTTAGAGTAATTGAATAAGTTTTCAAAAAATGACAATCTTTAGGATGTGAAAATAAGATTATCCGTTTGCTCCGCTTTCGCTGTTAAGTTATTGAACCGATTTATTATGCAGAAAGGATTTCCCTAATGATAATCTACAAACTATATCAGGCCGTTAAAAGTGCGGGAAAAAAATCATAAACGCTAATAAAGATTACAAATCTACGATCTTTGAATAATTTGAATGTTGTTTATGTAAAAAATATCCTTGTTACTTAGGAATTTAGTAAAACAATAACTGTCATAGATAACTATACGAGCAGACTGACGAATAAACAAACGAGGCTTTAAAATTCAAATGCCAGATTAAAACGATATTTTTGGAAAGTGAATTAACATATCAAATTGCCAATAAACATTAGCGAGCATAAAATAAATAAGCCATTTGTGATATAAATTTTGGACGCGAAGATATCGCACGACCGATAAAAGCAGTTTCTGCTTTGATTTATCTGATTTTATTGGTGCTTTAGATGCATAAAGTTCGGCCGGATGCGTGTCACTGAATGTCTGGAGTTTTGATAAAAACAATATTTTAATGTGGAGCGGTGATTAAATTCATTTTATTGTTAGTAGGGGTCAGGCGGGTGCCTTGACCTATGTAAATCGGAATGTTTTCTCTTGTGATGACGTATCAATAATCCATATATTGACATTTCGCATCTCGAAAAAATCAAATGACGATGGTTGAAATACTTGACATTTACGTTATGTTAATGGTTATTTTTGAGTGACATGTTACAGTTGCTTTCAGACCCAGTGGTTTACTGCATGTACAATACCCGTAAAGCTAATTGGCCAGGTTGAAGTTATTCATTCACTCCTGCGCCAAGCCTCCCTCCAAGTCTCTGAAAATATAATTTTGAATATGCATATCGTGTTTACATCCAGAATGTTGCGAATATTCGTTCTCTTCACAAGATCAATGTATTATTTTTTTAATTTTTTAGTTATTTGTGACAAGTTTTGGGAACCTAATAAATTTAAAAAAAAAACAATAGCCGCGATGTCACTCGTTATTATATTCAGGTCGGCCAAGTTATTTTGCGTGCATTGTACCGGTTTTTAGTAACAAAAAATTGAATATTTAATGTTAAATGCTATTAATTTCGGGAAAGACCTGACTACTTCTGGTCTATTATATTATGCATAATTAGATATAAATTTCATGTTAAAACAAGTTTTTTCGAACTATCGATACTTATATGGGCAAGTCGGAAGTTGCCTAAGCCCCAGAAAGATTCCTAGACTAGATAAAAATACCGCATTATTGACATTAATGTATTCACAATTCAAAATATCATTGTTACAAAAAGTTTAATGTATTCAAAACGTTTAGATTGCTCATACTTGATTGATTTTCATGACCATATCAACATGTTTTAGTCATAACGATAAATTAAACAAAGGTCAATTGGATGTTTAATCTAATTAGAATCAATATTCAACAAAAAAACTTCGTTATGTCAGTTTTATTCAAGTATCATAATAAAAATATAAAATTAATTAAGTTTGTTAAAATCTATATATAGCGAATGAAGAAACATCGATCAATCATTTTTTTTTGTTCTCCCAATGTTTATTTGGAAAAAAAAACAATTAAAACTGAAACTTGTTTATTTGCATCAAACCATTGTATTTGTTAATAGAAGCATAATATTAATGTAATTTGTTATATTGCAAGTATCTATGACATCGCCTTTGTAATGGCATCGCAAAGAATGGCACCACAAGACAGCATTGCTGACAAGACGCGCAAAATGTCGCGAGCAAATGAAAAACGACTAGCAATTGAGATATACGGCGCGAGTGGAATGAGGCACATCAAAGCGGGTGGCGACTGACTAATTACTTAACTCAATGATTAATCTGCGATATTAACATGGTACCACCCAGAATTAATGACGATGTACTAAATGATTTACAGAAGAGGTAATACAGGAATAGCTACGTTAAACTTCTAAAACGATAAATAAACAAAATATACGAAAAAGGCAAGGCAACCGTCCTAACCGTCCCGTCCACCCCGTGACCACGAAGGCTGAAAAGCTTACAATACGTCGGAATCAAAATTAAATAATAAACCACGATAAAATCAGTTTCAATTAGTTTTATATCAATGTGTAACATTCGCGTAAACATAAGAAATCATTAAGGCATGGCAAGTTAAAAAAGCTAAAAATTCCGGCCTACGGCTCTCGATCTACAATGATCTGAAGAATTGTTCTCAAGACAATGGGGTCTTTATCCGAAGATTTGGGCCTTATGAATGGGGAATGAAAGCGCACAGACGGACGAACGATCGCTTTTTGATTACTTTTCGACCACTCACGATTAGTTCCACGTTCAAGTAATTGAGGTTTCAAAGGTAACGTTTAAATTTTAATTGAAGAAAAATGATTTCGTAAAAAAATTACTAAGCTATTATTATTCTATCATATACCATTATAAATGTGAATGTAAGTTTGTTTGTTATGCTTTCACGCGAAAACTACTTAACCGAACATCATGAAACTTTGTACACATATTCTTGGAGGCATTGGAAGTAACATAAATGTAAAGTATGATGTACAGTAGCGGCTTGCTGCTGCGTTTCGCACAGTGAGTGAGATATCCGGAGACCCAACCCTTCCTTTCCCAATCCCTTAATTATCTCTTCCCTCGAAGGTCGGCAACGCGCCTATGATTCTTCTAGTATTGTAGGCGTACATGGACGGTGGAGATCACTTACCCTCAGGTGACCCACTTGCTCGTTTTCCGGTCTATGATATAAAAAAAGAGCTTGATATACTTAAAAAACAAAGACTGATAATAATTTCAATTATACAGAACGCACCTTAATCAAAACCGGTAAATCACGGTAGTAATCGGTAACCGGTAACCCGGCCGGTAATTAACAATAAGGTGCACCTTTACCGTGTCCATGGGTAATGGACAAGCGTGTATCGGTAATAAGGGTGTTTTGTAAGTCTGGGGTGCACCCGGTGCAGTGATTTAGTGTTTAATTCTAATTTTGCTTCTCCAATGGATGTATCACAATTAAGCCAGTCCGTAGCTCTTTTTTTTGCGGTGTGATGATCGCAAATCCCATTCAAAGCTTTGTAGTTCAGAGACCTGTGTGGTGTTGTGTCTGTTTATGGGCGTGATTCCCATCACGCGAGCGACCTTCTTTCGTCATTCAGGTAATTAAAAAAAATCATCAGAAAATCTAACTTTTTACCGATGACAGATCAATAAAGACAAATAGCTTTAATTTTTAAACGAATGACACAAATGTCGAATCATCCGTGACGAATCCATTTGATTTATTGTCACTAATGACCAAAACCTTTTGAGTGGTGACCACATAGTATAATATATCAAGTCCAAAATGCAATAAAATCAATTTATTGTTGAATCTTGGTCACGTATGGATGACATCATGGGTAATTTAAGTAGGTGTGATTGCGAACTGCAGATTTGGCGTACCAATTGCATTGGTCATTGATGATGCAACTATAGAATATATAGGCACTCAAAAGCCTCAAGATATGATTCCAGCATTATCGCCAAGGTCGAATAGATTGCAGGCGACATGCTGTAAAAGGTTATACTGATTATGTTGACTTGAGTTGTTTCGATCTTGGAGGGTTTCTGTATTACGGTTGGTGTAACTGACCTGAGTTTTGCCTGACATTTATCGTCGTTCGATCAACCGTTCCGAAGTAATCACATTGAGATACATAGAAACCAATAATGTCAATACGGTTTGCGGAAACCCCCGTTTTTGATATTAAATATTTAAAAACACTCATTAGTTGCAGCCGAATTACGAACGACACATATAGAATACTAAATACATTCAAATGAGTTAATTAAAGATAAAAAAGATACAAATAAAAAGGTTAAACAATGTTTTTCTACGATCTTATTTCGAACATGTCACTTTCTTTATTTGCTTCTTTAAATCGGCTATTAAGACGGGCTCTAAAAACAATAAGAACAAAAATATTTTTTAATGAACTCTCAGTGCATCTCTTACTTAACTAAGATAATAGCGACTTTTATCGGCGCGTACGCATCCTCCGCTAGATTGTTCGCCATTCATTATATTGCGAAATTGTCTATAATCATTTACCAATCTTTTCATTATACTGCCTTGTACTTTATACATTGTGCGTGGTGTGCTGCAAGCTATTTTCTGAACAAAAAGACACCCGGGCAAGTGGGTCACCTATCATCAAACCGCATCAGCACATCTTCATCGGAATCGTAGGTTTAATTTTTTTAACCTAGATACAATAAAATGGCGTAATAATTTAAAGCCTTTATCTGTGGCTAGCTAGAAAACCAATTAAGTTTTTTTTTATTTAAATGCTTTATTGAGGTGGTCATTAGACACACTTAATTTTGAAACCTATTGAGTCATTTAGTAACTGCATATCCTTGCCTAATTATTGATGTCATGGGATTGTATATTGTTAGATTGTCAACATAATAGGAAAATTTTGGATAGGTATTATAAATCTTTTTCAAGGTTAAACGTCCTCTAATAAATTTGTTTGTTGTACTATTAGCTGAGGTTGCAGTCTGCATCCACTGACTGATATAAACTCCAACGTATCCGCTTAAATCAAATAAAATCAATAATAGTTTTATTTCACAGGCCCTTCAGGGCACTTAAAATCGTCACACAATATCTACAATCTTATCTTATATCTTTAAATGAGCAATTCTTGTATATATATAATTGGAATCTCGGATTCGGCTCCAACGATTTTCATAAAATTTAGTATGTAGGGGGTTTCGGGGGCGATAAATCGATCTAGCTAGGAATCATTTTATTCGTGTTTTATCAACTTAAACATAAACTTGGAAGAAAAAAATATGACTCTTCCTGACATCTATTGGCGAATAATAATACTACTTTTTTGTGAGCACAACAAATACCGAGCAAAGATCGGTCATCCAGGTACTATTGTTCTAAAGAGGAAAAATTTGTATTTTTGTATGTAACGAATTAACTTAAAAACTACTGGACCGATTTCAAAAATTCTTTCATCATTAGAATCCTATATTATCCCTATGAACATGGGCTACTTTTTTCCCGGAAAAAGCAGATCACGCCGGCGGAGGCGCGAGGAATATCTGGTCATAAATAAAAATGACTACAAGATAATAGATATCACGAATAATTTGCTTTCACATATAACATGACGAGGACAGGTCCTGAATAGAGCAGGCAACTAGGTCCACGGTGTTTTATCACTTAAGTACTCATCGACTGAATAATAACCCCTTAGGAGTTAGTCTTTTATTGAAATTAATTATAGGATAGACATGAAATATCCACAGGTATTTTATTATAAAAACGGACATCGAGTCTATTCAAATAAACACCTTTTTTTATTGCCTTGATAGGCAGACGAGGCAAGCGTCTCGTCTGCCCGCCTGATGGTAAGTTACCGCCGCTCATGGACATCGGCAATGCTAGGGGCACGGCGAAGCCACTACCTACTGCTGCAGGAATACTCCTTTTAAGCCTCGTTTAAAAAAGGACATGTCATACCTGAATTCATCAATCGATTCTAAAGTTTCAGCGATCACATTTCCTCCTTATTTAACTAAGCATTCGAATTCAACGTAGACTAGACTTTACGCACACTTCCAGTAGTTTAAACGGTAAACCGACGTTGAATACGACGTAATGGCCGTATAAATTACCTTCGCGCGTCAACCACGTGTTTACGCTATTTATTTCATGTCTGTGAGTCCACCAAATATGTTGTATCGGATTCGATTGTGTTTTAATGAGAGTGTAAGTGGGCCATCAACATCCAGGCCTAATGTTGGTGTTAAAATATTCATATCCGCCTGGATAGCGGCCACCGTACACATGGTGTTAAAACCTGCCATAATGACCTTGTGTGGATCGCGTTCCAGGATCAGCCAGTGTATAGCCATCTTGAAGAGATGATGCCTGCATCGGTCATCCGCCTGGCCTGCCGCAGGACCCTCGATTTGCTTCTTTCCTCTTCGAAGTGTGAAAAAGCATTTATACAGACCGGCATGATTCTGGTAACCACTGATAAACTCATCGTTTGTCGGTGGTCGCTGGTTATTTGCACTGCACTGCGCTTACCATCAGGTGTAGTACAGTCACTTTGCCGTGCTCGGATAAAAAAAAGCCAACCTCACCTGCACGTGATATACTCGGCTGAAGCAACGGCGAAGCAAGCAAGCAAGCAAGGGTTTGGGGTCAGACGGCGGATCGCTCCATATGATACCAAATAACGTCATATCTATTATGGTTATGGAAAATAATGGAAATTACGATGATGTTTTTAATGATGTATCTGGATTGTAACCACAAAAAAAAACCGGTCAAATGTGTGACAACTCCTGCCAAGAATGTTCCAATTATACATATGTTAAAAAACGTTTGAATATTTTAAGGTGTTTTGTTGATCAATTTTAAATTTGAACCTATACATGCATACGTATCATGTAATCCCCGAAGGGATAGGTAGAGGTGTAACCAGTACATCTACATTTCGCCGAGCTTATTTCCGTACCATGATGTAATAGGGCTTATCATCATACCGGGCACAATACCAGACGCCGGGCTGATACTGAGCCTTTCGTGTAAGAAAAACCTAAATTCGCTTTCCCGGGGATCGAACCCAAGACCTCAGCACAGCAGTCGTACCTACCGGTATGGCGGCAGGCTTGCCCCCTATCACATTATGGGACAAAAATACGCTCGGCGAAATGTGGCTGTCAAAAATCACAAATATAAATAAGTCGGGACAACCAATACAAATCCATAAAAAACATTTTTTTTTTACTAGCCCTGTATTCTATACGTCCCACTGCTGGGCACGGGCCTCCTCTACTGAATGAGAGGGATTAGGCCTTAGTCCACCACGCTGGCCTAATGCGGGTTGGCACACTTCACATACCTTCGAAAAATCTTGTCGAGTTCTCAGGTATGCAGGTTTCCTTACAATGTTTCCTTCACCGTTAATTAACAATTAATATACACGTAACTTAGAAAAGTCAGTGGTGTGCCTTTGGGGCTGGTTTCGAACCTGCGACTTTCGTCTCGACAGCCCATACCACTCCCCGCTGAGTTATCTCTGCTTAAAAAACATATTCATTAATTTTTTTCATCCATAAAATTTTGCAAGCTCTCATCTCTGCCACAACGTGTATTCCAAAACTGGACCACGAACCCGCGGCGCAACAAGTCGCTCAACAGGTGTCTTGAGACGTCCCCCCCTTCTACACCCCACAGCACCCCCTCCCGCCCCTTATTAGCTTCGCCTGAAGGTAATCACACAAGACAAGACACTTACAGGGCTGACGCGATCGGTCTGTGATAAATTATTGAGGTCGGTTTCGAGTTTTTTGCTGATGGAAATGGAGCCTGTGCTGTCAATAATAACAGAGTTTTTCCGAATTATCTCTATAAAGAGAACAGTATTTTAATAACGTTAAAGTATATGAAAATTCATTATTTTGTTACAACACATACAAGGTCTACCACCTTCCCTCATATGCGCCTCATAGGCCGTCTGGGTAGGTATCACCGCTTTATTTATTTCTACCGCCAAGCAATAGTGCGTAGGCACTGTTGTATTTCGGTTTGAAGGGTATTGCAGCCAGTGAAATTACTGGGCATTATGAGACTATTTATATTATTATCTTATGTTTCGGGGTGACGAGCGCAGTTCAGTGCCATGCAGTGCTTTGTAATTCAAAGTTCTGTGTGGTGTTGCTTCTGTTTATGGGAAGGCGTGGCGCTTACCATCAGGCGAGCGACGGCGCTCGCCTAATGGTAATCACGTGATGAGCACGGGCTCATCACGTCATTTAATTAAATAAACATATATCTTTGATATAAGCAATAAAATAGCAGATCATTTTGATCACGATTCAGTTATCGATGACGCATATATTTTTAAATATAAAGGTCTGAATCATTTGGTCAATTAGAATTGTTTAAAATAAGTTTCCTTATTACCGCATTTTCAATTTGAACCCAATAAAATATCGAATATAGGTTATAATAAATGCATACCGAAACAAGTCGCATCGCAAATCGCAGTACACGAAGTCAAACCCAAAAATATACTCCTCAATCGATGCACCAGTTGCAGGGCTTCGTACTACATGGAATATAAAAGAAATGGCCTTCCTGACCAATAGAATATTTTTCTTTGATCTTATTCATTACATTGTAATAAACAAATTAGTAGTCACAGGACTAACAGAGCTTTGTTCATTCTTTTCAGAAGATCGATTTGTAAAATTATTAAAGGAACATCGTTTCGCCAAATATTTTGGCATAATTAAAAAAAAAGGTGAAATTAAACTATGCACAGTGCATAGTTTGCTACCAACGAATCCTAAGTTAATTTGGCCTTATCACCCGAAGACGACCAGATAATTTTGACCAACTGGTTGTAGTAGAGGAAGTAGATGGTACAAGACCATGCGGGCGATCACCTAGCCGCTGGTCCGATCAGAGCAATGACATAACAGGACCCACTTTTACCACTGCCCTGAGACAGGCCTAAGACAGTGGTATGGAAACAGGTCGTCAACAACTCCACTCGAGTTTTACAAGATGTGCACGACCTTCGATAATGAAGACTACAACAAAAAACAAAGCGAAGAAAATAATTTCTGCTATTTTCTAGCCTTTATTTACATTTTAGTAACGCCTTGGGTTTCAAACACCTTAATGTGCGATGACCTTAATTACAAATATTAAATCAATACCAGTAATTTAAAGGCCACTTTACACTTATCTATTTATTAATATTTCCGTGCAATTAATGTCAGTCATTAATTCATTAAAAGTTTCTTAAAAGCACTCATGGCATTTTTATTACTTCGTTGAATGGCATAAAAAATATTGATAACACGTACGTTCTTCGAAGCTATTTTTTATAGCACTAGGATATGCCTCAGGCTATACTTGAACTTGATATACTTAAGTGTGTTTTACATTTATTTTACTAAGTATTAGTTAGCTGCCCAGCGCTTTTACCCGCAACATATAATTAAAAAGGAATATGTGTAATATGCGACAAAATCTTAAAACCCGACTGCAGCGCTACCTACCGGGTCCAATTGTGAATCTAAACCAATCAGGGAACCACTTAAACACACAAAATATTCAGATTCCCTTCTAATGTATTGAAATAAAATGAACATCTAAATCCATTTAACAGAGATATAGAGCAATATGTACAAAATATATAGAGGAATTAAATCCATTTTTATTGAAATCGGATAAAGAACAACATCCTAACTAATATTATACATGCGAAAGTGAGCTTGTTTGTTATGCTTTCACCGGTTAATCGCTGAACCGATTTTAATGAATTCTGGTACAGAGATAAATGAGACAGTTGTAGGCTACTTTTTACCTCGAAAAAAGGATGTTCACGCGAGCGGAGCCGCAAACAAAAGCTAGTAAAGTTAAATTATACGTTACGAGTACTCACGTAAATCTTTACTAAAAAGGCGTCGAAATTCGATCTACGAACACTTAAATAACCTTCATAAGCTTTGTAATGAGCCCGCAATTTCGCGTGATATACCAATCAGGCGGGAATCGAATCCGTTTACTGCCAGTAATAAGTGTTCAGCTAACACGTTCTAAACTATAGGTCCATGATAAAGGTCGTAAAAATCTTGTTAAGGGCTCCATAGGTAATTTTATGATTAAAGTAATGGTGTAGCTATACTGAGATGGGCAGTATTAGTTGAAAAATATAGATATTATTTTATAAACTTAAATGATGATTAAAGTTTAATACCACTTACGCCTTTACCCTTGATGGTATAGGCAGAGGTCTTCTTACATTTTCCAAAGAGTATTTAAGTCTAACGGTGTGAAAAGATGACAGAATGTCACTATATGTATGTATAAATAATGTGTGACCCCCAAGACTTCAGAATTTCTCAGCTTAAATACGCTGTCGCTGCCACTGGACCAATGAGGCGATTTATCGAAAACACCATATTTCTATGAATTAAACTCTGGTTCTTAAAGCTTCAAAATACACGAAGGAATTACATAATAATAATGATATAATAATAAAAATATAGTATAAGTATTTTGGGAAAGCTTACAGACTAATAACATACATTGTATAATTCAAATAAGAATGACAATGTTGCTAACAATCAGTCTCTGCATATGTATGACAAAGCACCTCATAAATTATTTTAATATATAAGATTATAATAAATAACTATATAAGAAATAATAAACGAACTCAGCGCTCTCCAAAGTCGACTAAGTAATAACATCAATTGCAATCAATACACCTCATGAACAGCATCAAATCTTACAACAAAATCCTAAAAATCACACAAAAGCAGAATTTAATAAATCTAGCGCAATAAAAGTGAATAGATATCGAACCAACGACGGCACAGTCACGACCCTGTTAACATCGCGACTACGTACCACATCGAGTATATCCAGTTGACGTGTCCTGACTATTTATGTTGAAAGGAAACTGGCCAGTTACTTATAAGGTTTTGAAATAAAGTACGCAGGTGTGAGGCCGCATGAATCATGGCACTAGCTTTACAGTTGACTTATTAAATGTGTTGCGATTACCAAAACAGCTTACAGACAGAGATAGCGACCACCGACCACACGGTGTCTAAACCTGCCACAGTGACCCGTACACTTTGTGTGGATCGCGTAGCAGTCGTTGAGGGCCTTTGAGTCAAGAATAGGCTATTTCCTTGAAGGCCTCTAAGTAGTAACGATATGGAAATATCACATGAATTACGTATTGCATGGCATTGCAACTGCGCTCAACCTCATACGATGTTATGTCTCTCAAAGCCTATAAATGGCTTAAGTAATGGTTCAACACTCGTACAACTTAACAACACAAATAACAAGTCAATCCTCATCTATAACTGGTAACAGAATGTCGACACCAGACTCTATGTTTGTACAAGCACTCCCTAAACAGAACGGGTCAGGCAATCCCGTCACGGCGGGTGAACTATCACGCTCCCGATATGAGTTATTGGCGTGCGCGTGCGCATAGCATTTTGCCTAGTGATGTTCCATCGGATATTGTTCGGATATATCCCCTGACAAATCTTAATAAATTAGTACCGGGTAAGGCTGTATGAAAGTATGTTATAATACCAATTTTCAAATTTGTTACTTATATATTTTTTCGTATATAGTTACACAAGCTTGAACAATACACAGTATACAATTAAAGAATAGGTACTACGATTATGATTAAATAATGATGTCAAAAGTCACAGCAGCTAGCACAAAGCTAAACTGAAAATAATTTACGAGACAAAGAATTAAAAAAATTCTACAGTAACTTGCCAAGGCAAACAGAAATCTTCCAGTACTATAAATGGTATACGGAAACATGAGTATACATAAACCTAGTCCGGATTCAGTATTATAACTATGACTGCCCGATAAATGATGGATGCGGGCTGCCAAGACCAGTGGTGCATACTTCAGGAGACCTATGTTTAGAAGCGGACGGTTACAGGGCAGGTTATTGTTAAATATACATACATACTCATGTCTGCGTTCCATTAAGGAAAGCAGAAACATCGGATTTCCACTTGCTACGATTCTTACACACCTCCTTGGTCCCTTTCAATCTTATTAAATTCTTCTTGCAGGCAAATCGGTGTAAAGTACTTCTGACTTAACCTGTCCTCGAGAATATCCCTCGATCCCTCGTCCTCGAGAGAATTTTGATCTGAGAAAGTTCGCCGAGTCCTTCCTCTCCCAACTGTACTATTCACACTCGCCATGCATATTTGCTTCGTTAATCTTCTTTCATCCATCCTCTCTACACGCCCAAACCATCTCAGCATTCTTTTCTGTATCTTTTATATGTTATTTTATATATTTTGGATATTGTATCATAATATCGGCTATCCCATATATCCGCACCGTTGAGTACATCACTAGTGGCAGTACATTACGCGGTGATCGTACCTGAGACACGCCCAGTCACCTGTCGCTGAGAATATTACTTCTAGATAGACTAGCTAGCCTTTGTATTGTGACCTAGGTCGTAGAAGAGAATGATGTTTGATTTTTAGCTATCTTCTTTCAACTAAAGTTGTTTTTGAGATTCGAAGTTTAAAAAAAACACTTTATTTCACTACTTTCATAATAGATCAGTTGTTCATTTTTGAAATGTTTGCGTGAACTTTGATTTGTGTGTCATTTTTTGGCATAGGCCGACAAACGAGCAACTTGGTCACCCGATGGTAAGTGATCTCAACCGGACGTGAAAGTCCATATATCAGAAGAATCATGGGCGCGTTGCCGACTTTAAAGTAAAAGGATAATTGTGAAATGTTCAGTATCGGACCGAAGTCTGCAATTGCGCCCGATATGGCGATAGGCTCGCCCCTATCAAAGTAGGTGTACTGGTTACACCTCTGCCTACCCCTTCGGGGTTTACAGTCGTCAGTTAGTATGTATATTGTGAAAAAAGCCCTAAGCTAATAATTAAAAAAAATATCTACCATCTATATTATTTAATGGGTTGTATACAGGGTGTTGTGACTGCGGTGTTACGGCGCATCGTAGGTAAACACTATTGAAGGCACCCGACGTCTCGCGCACCACTTTATTGATACAATTTATCAGCGATCGAGCTTAAAACACGCCGTAAGTTACAAGCGACAGCGGTACCGGCTCGCACTAACTACGAAATGCTGTTAAAATCTGTTTATTTGATGATTTAACAACCTCCGTAGCGCATCGGGCGAGTAGCCGGCTGTGAACAAATAACTTTATGTGATGTAATAGTCAACATAAAACATATATTTGTACGCTGACGCAATCGCAAAGCATAGCGAACAATATTATACTATGTATTTCAATAACACCTGTAAAATACCTATGCTTACAAATAAAGAATTTGATTTGATTTGTGAAGGAAGAGGCCACGGGTTCGATCCCCGCACTAAGAAAAAAGTGTATTCATTTATTTCTTACGTTTACGCGAATGTTACACATTGACATAGAAACGGATTTTATCGCGATATTTTATTTTAATTTTGGTCCTGACGTTTGGAAAACTTTTCAGCCTTCGTGGAGGTTGAGCCCACCCTGTGACCACGAAGGCTGAAAAGCTTTCGAAACATCGGGACCAAAATTAAAATAAAAGACCGCCATAAAACCCGTTTAAATTAGTGTTATTTCAATAAGTTTAAATTTAATTACGTAATATTAAATAAAATAAACCAGAAATATGACATAAAATAAAAACAAATAAAAGTATTTCAATGTCACTCACTGCAGCTACTTGACCATTGGGAATAGATAAATTTATATATTACCAAAGAAAAAACACGTAATAAATCTTACACAATAAATTAACATACGAATTTTTTGTTTGTAACAAAATTAGTTAGAACAATATCTACTTCTGATGAAAATTTCTTAATTATACGGTCATTAACCTAATCAATAAGGTACAAACGTATTTATAATTAAATATCTTTATACTTAAATAACATATTATAATTTTACGGGGTGGTAGGTCTCTCGTATGCGAGAGGTCGTCTGGGTTGGTACCACCGCTTTGTCTATTTCTGCCGCCAAGCAACAGTTTGTAAGCACTGTTGTGTTTCAGTTTGAAGGACATTGAAGCCAGTGAAATTACTGAAAATTATGAGACTTAACATCTTATGTCTCGGGGTGACGAGCGCAGTACAGTACCATGCAGTGCTTTGTAAGTCAACGTTCTGTGTGTAGTGTTGCTTCTGTTTATAGGCAGGCGAGCGCTGGGCTCAACTCGTTATTCAATGCATTAAAAAAAAATAAGAACCAATTCAAAAACCAAGAACACACACAGAACACAGCTTATCTTATTTACAACAGCATTTTAACACACGATCACCCACATGGCAGAATTAATACCCCATTAAATTTTACATAAATAATTACAAAATGAACATATGTTAACAAAATTGACAGCTATGCTCCAATTCCATAAATAACGAAAAATAATTAATTAGACATTTGCATTTATATCTGATGGAATGTGACCTCTGGAGATACGTAAAAATCCTCATAAATTATCGTAGAATTGTCCAAAGGTCAATAAGGTCGAAGAGACAAGTTCCCGTAATGTCAAATAGTGACAAAAGAACAATTACATTATTAAATGATCAATATAAAGTCCTTAAGATAAATCGTTTCTTTTGGGACAAAACCATTAAAGAGTTTAAAGATATAATAAAACGTATAAATAAGTAGACCAATTAGCTATGCATTTTTCTCAGAATTATCATCATCATATCAGCCACAGGACGTCCACTACTGAACATAGGCCTTCGCCAAAAAATTTCAGACCGACCTGTTGGAAGCGGCCTGCATCCAGCAACTTCCGGCGACCTTTATCAGGCCGCCTGTCCACCTCGTAGGTGGACGTCCAAATCTGTGATTGCCAGTACGTGGCTTCCATTCCAGAACCGTTCTGCCCTGCTAGCTATGCTAGCTATGTGGCCTGCCCACTGCCACTTGAGCTTGCTAATCCGCTGGGCTATGTCGGTGACTTTCGTTCTTCTACGGATCTCCTCATTTCTGATTTGATCACGTAGAGAAACACCGGGCATAATTCTCTCCATAGCTCGCTGAGTGACTGTGAGCCGTCTTACACGGCCCATATTCAGAGGCCACGACTCAGTGCCGCATTATCTTAAAAAACGTTACTTTTATGATTTAATTATACCCTTAAGACAGAATATACCAAGTCTTTACAGGAGATTGTAAAGTTGCGTTCCCGCTGTCTCCCATCCCGTGAACCGATCCCAAAATATGAAAAGCCCCACGGTGCGCCGTCACCGCGCGTTACACCCGCTGTAAACGAGCACACCTGTCCTGACTTGTGGCTCGGGACTTTTGCCACCCCGTACCTAAACACTGACATCAAGTACTGGTTAACTTCAGGCAGTATTCTGGTTAAAATATAACAATACGAGTGTAAGGTAATACCCTTATATACAAACACACTGTAAACAGTACCAGTACCAGAACCCGAAACCTAAGGTCAGCAAACGTACCGCGTACGAAACTGCGCCACCCAGGCACGGTTTTTATAATAGCCTGTAAATGTCGCTTACATACACACACATACTAACTATACAATTAATAAAATAAAAATACGAAAAGGTGAATAATTGGTGAAATACATTTTAAATTCTGATGAAGGGATGGTCGATAATGAGATGACCAGTAGAAAAATAAAAAAAAATATAACATTTTTAAACTAATAAACTGCTTTATTTTACATCAGTAATTGTTACAAATTAAATTCTTATCTCAATTCATTTTAAATATCGAATCTAATTATTATTCATACCTTTTGTTATTGACTCAACTTACTATAAAGATTTAAACCTTAATAAATCATGATGTGTTTTATATTTTTGTTACGAATGCAGACGAATAATTATACATATTGCATCAGAATATAAATAACCGTCTCAAATTTCGTTCAATCACGATCCGGATAAAGCTCAAAACCGAAATAAATGACCGAATCCGCCAGTTGATTCCAGCAGGGATCGCTCCCGCGGTCCGTCAATCCAACACTTTAAATAGTTTCGGCTGTGGGCCACATTAACATGCCAGATCGACGGGACGGAGCTCGGAGGTGACGAATCGAACTCGACCCACTCTAGTTTGATGGTTTGCGACGAAATGAAATGATATTTTCGAAAAACGTAATGAAAACTGATATATTCACTATTAATAACGTTTTGTTAAATTATTTTTGACTATGTTTAATGAAAACCATTAAAAGTTCGTTCTAGTCTACATTTATGTATGTATTTTTAAACTAGACCATGATTACAAAATCGTGTTTCACACTCCAGCCTTAAAGTTGTTAACTATATAATATACTGCTTTAAGTAATATACCCCCGGGTGCGATTGGCAGAAAATTTACGTTCGTCATTTAGTTCAGAAAAATTCTTACATGATCACCTAAAAAGATTTACCTTTAAAATAGTACTTTAAAAAGCCAACCCTCCGCACGTATTCCCTATAGTCTACAGGTAATAACTATAACTAAATAAAAGGAGTACCAACTACCACCCACTCAAAGTCTCAACAGCTTTCAATCTACGTACCGATAACGATACCGCAACGTTATTTATGCGCTACTTTTTTAGATACACGCACTATCTACGGTAACTCACGTCGCCAATAACAATTATTTATAACGATACGATACGATTATTGGATCTAGCTATCGTGTGCCGATTCTTGAAATCGCTGATGGTAGTGTTGTGGGTGTAAATGTATCGATGGATCGGATTGAACGAGTTATCCATTTCAGATTGACGTGATTGCGAGTTTTATAAGAGGGAAACAATATCATTATAGGAGGGATCATTTTGATAGCTAATCGCAGTTTTTATTAATATTCATGAAAGAAGTGTTCTAGTTGGAGTTTTAAAGCAACAGACATAATAAATATGACGTGTTTATTGTTACTGATTTAATTTAATATTAACAATAAAAATATATAGTTACTTTGTTTCAAAGATTTCATCTAAAAGATTTAATCTGTCTTTCTAACCAAGACAAGATGCACCTATATTGATGGCTTTTATTGCCTTTAAAAGTCGTAAATTTTCTCCGAAATAAGCGATTAGATCTATTTAAAAATATCCGGACATATTTTTACGACTCATAAAACGGTTGAATATTAAGTAAAACCGATACATCCGTCGCGTCAAACTAAATATAAACATTCTACCGAATGAATCATATTGTTAAATATCGATTTAAAAGCAATCAAAAAATAACAAATCTAGTTTTGTAAATAAAATCGATATAATCGATCGATTGAATTAATTTTAACTGTTTGACGGCAGAATTATGGCGCGTCACTATTAATAGGTGTTTTTGGGTATAATTTAAAATAATTTATTATAATACCAATGTTAATAAACATATCCAGTGAAACGGTTTCCAAGTGGAAACTATAGATGTTAGTTTGAAACGATTATCGTCTTTATGTCATGAATTAATCACATTTTTTACTAACGAATGCCGAATAGTTTTTAATATTTTTTACATAATAATTATACCGGTTTCGGTAGCACGGGTTTTTAAGTGTGTCTTAAAACGTTGGCGCTAAGATGGTTTTGTTATTTCTGTATATTGAACTGGGGTCACGGTTTTTGTTATGACACATTGCTTGCTTTTATCATAAAATCTTAGTATATCAGTTTATTTGTTAATATTATATTCAAGACTTAACGTCTGTTTTATTTTTACAAGAAAACAGTTAACTGTTGGGTAAGTTTGATTTGTTATTTATTGCATTAAGACCTATTAGATATAATAAAGGTTTTGTTTCAAGCCTTAATTAGAGGACAATATTTAACACAGAATAGAGGTAAGAACATAATAGAAAACTATCGTATACGATGCTGCGTCATGCAACTGACAGAAGGAATCTTATGACGCGGCCATGTAAACCAGAGTTTTCTGTCACATTTTCGCTTATGTCGTAGGAGAAACTTTCTACATGTAAATGAAGCTTAACTTACATGCTCATTTACTTAGATGTATGTATACAAACATACAATATTTCTTTTACTCCGGTCTTACAACACCTAGATTCGAAGCAAATATTTATTTCGGTACGTGAATCGAACCTGCGGCTTCGCATTTTATAGCCGACTACTCGCCCGCAGCGCCGCGGAGGCAGTCATTTAACTTATTCTATACCAGCGACCTGCGCTGGCTTCGCACGGGTAAAAATATGTTTGTTACGACATCACATTACATTTTTTTTAATTTTTCGGCTTTTCTATATTATAATATTATGTATATATTATACATATAAACCATCCTCATGAATCACTCTATCTATTTCTGAAAACTGTATTAAAAGCCGTTGAATAGTTTAAGACCTAAAGGAACAGATAGCGGAAGCGACGTCATTTTATACTATTTAAAGATTACCATGTAATCAAAGTTTTCGTAATATTAATTACAATCTATTAACATTCATAATGACCGTATCAAATGAAATCAATGAATCTGTCCGAAACATATAACCATATAAGAAATGATGATACAAAAAAAATGTCACCAAATCACTTTGATTTATACAATAGATATACGGACGATTTAGGAATATATCTATGCAAATATTTGAATGGAACCATCAAGCTACCGTTATGGGAGGTGGGTAGACATATTTATGGACTTGATATGCTTTCGTTAATTGATTGACCAGGCTGAGGTCGGGTCATTTTGTTAGTTTCTTGATAGATAGAACGAAAAAAATATATTTAAAAATATGTAAATATAATGACGAAAGTACGCTTACTTAAGAAAAGAAGTTAAAAACAAAATTGGACCTAGTTCAGTTTAATTCTGAAACATAAGCTACAAAGCTTCTAAGAGCTGATTTTCAGCTAGACCCACCGGCGATTCCATGCTAAAACCTAGATTTTTTTTTTTTTTTTTTTTTATAACATAGGCCGGCAAACGAGCAAGTGGGTCACCTGATGGTAAGTGATCTCCACCGCCCATGTACGCCCACCACCAAAAGAGTCATGGGCGCGTTGCCGACCTTAAAGGAAAGGGATAATTAGGGATTGGGAAGGGGAGGGGATTTGGGCTTCCGGTTATCTCACTCACCGTACGAAACGCAGCAGCAAGCCGCTACTTTACGTCGGTTTTCTGTGAGACAGTGGTAGCGATCCGGTCGAGCCAGCCCATTCATGCTGTAGACAAAACTGTCTACAGCGTGGCTCTACCACTATAAAAAAAAAAATATGAAAGATATACGCCTTTATGCCTGTAATGCCCGAAGGGGTAGGCATAATTGTAACCAGTACACATCCACATTTCACCAAGCGTATTTCCGCCCCATGATGTGATAGTGGGCGAGCTTATCACCATACCGGGCCCAATTTCAGACTCCGGGCTGGTACTGAGCATTTCGTGATGGAAAAACCCAATATCACTTTACACGACCTTGGGATCGAACCCGAGTCCTCATCACAGCAGTCGCACCGCGTACGCAATACAACTGCGCCACCGAGGCAGTGAATGGAGGATAATATTTTTTTTATTTATAGCATAAGCTGGCAAACGAGCTAGTGGGTCACCAGTGGGTGGTGGGTGTTTTGGAAATCAAAGATCTGGAGGTGAGTAGATTCTTTGCATATATGCAACTATGTTGGCCGGGCATAGTAATACTGTCGGGCAAGGACCTTTTTTTTAAAGCATATACCGGCAAATGAGCAAATGTGTCTTGTCAAAATTCTTTCTGCTATAGGTTTTGGGTAACGTAACTAACTGATTAAAATAATTAAAAAAATCAAATCAACTACCCCATTAAATGCGAATTTCTGCAAGGTTCTGCGCCCAGGTTCTAGCACATTCATACTGTAGACGAAACTGTCTACAGCGTGGCTCTGGTTCTTAACCGCCTACATTTGGCTACTACTATAAATGTCAATAGTCAATCACGCCTCAACGGCTGAACGGTTTTAGATGAAATTTGGCATACAGGTAGAGCCCGTAAAAAGGCGCTCACGCGGACGGAGCTGCGGGCAAAATCTAGTCAATAATAACACACACCTAACAGTTACACGCATAATCCTGACCTCACTTAATCTTTATCGTGGGATCAAAAACTAAGAGGGACTTAATGATTTCTTACGTTTACGCGAATGTTACACATTGAAATAAACAACCTACACCACAGTCCACCCGGGACCACTAAGGCTGAAAAGTTTTCGAAACGTCGGGATCAAAATTAAAATAAAAAACCGCGATAGATCCGTTTAAATTAGTTTTATTTCAATACGAGTACTTACGGTCCCACAATACCTAGACCCGTAACAAATATTTGTGTCTCACACAATAATCTTGTAGTCGACACGAAAACACGTCGTCAGTCGGGTCGGTAACATTAATTAAGCAATCCGCTCGTTATTTTTACATGCCCCATAAATCTCTAATTTAATGCCTAATAAACTAGTATATATGTAAACACATTCGCGCGCGGACTGCTAACGTGACCGACAAGTGGAATGATCTTGAAAACTATTTGTTTTATATTCATATTGCATGTTACTTAATATTATGAAATTGAGCTGGTGGGAGGGTACCTAATATTTTCGTACCCGTGGTGAAAAACCTGCCATAGTGGCTCGTTTAGATCAGCCAGTGTATATCCACTAACACTGGCTGATTCTGGAACGCGATCCACACAAGGCATGTAGATCACTATGGCAGGTTTTAACATGTGTACGGTGGTCGCTATCCGGGCGGGTATCCATATCCTACCACAAACCTGTCATTTTCACACACATCAGGCCAGTGTTTCTAGACCATCCGCGGGATCGTATACGTGACACGATCTAGCAGTCAGTAGACATCGAATGTACGAATGAAATATTACCTATCAAAATCAAAAAATAACAGCGAAAATCATAATATATTAAAGGGCCCGAGTCCCTCAAAGCTAACTTACGAATTAGTTACACATAAAGAGAATAATGACACTGTAACGAAAGCAGACATACTAACACCTGAGCAGTTGTCCAATTTAGTTTATAATGCATTTGCAAGTGGCGGTGTCACGTTTCGAGGTCGGCTGTCCGCCCACGCGGGTCCCTCACGCGGATTACTGACAGTTGCACTCGCTTTGTGATGGAATTTGTTTTAATATCCGGTTCTCCCCAGGGGCTTGCCCCCTGATCCTCATCCTTTTCCCATCCCTTTTTCCTTCCCCCCTCCTTGGCCCTTTGACAGGCCGGCATGATCTTGCCGACCAATGATGGACACATTGTTTATCGTTGGTCGACAATATTCTTGGATTGCGCTACACTTACCATCAGGTGTAGCGTAGTCACTTTGCCGAGCCAGGATAAAAAAAAAAAAAAAAAAAAAAATAAGGACGTGGGATTTCGTTAGCATTGCAATTGCTTTAATAGATGGCACGTTGAAGTGACGCTGTAGACGGTTTTGTCTACAGTTTGGGCTTTCTAGCGTTGTAGTATCATTGTATAACAGAAAACCGAAGTCACAACTTGCTGTTGCTTTTTATACGGTGGGATCAAATCAATGTTAACCTAACAAAACTTTGATTTTGACAGCGCTGTCAAATAGACTCGAGTTTGAAACGTTAATTAGTGAGAAAATATTAATCTCTAAGTTAATTTGCAAACCACTTGTTAGTAATTCTTTAGTCAGTAAACCTTCAGGAAATCCAAAATAGCGTTTGACATACGAATTTTCATTTTTAGTTTGGAAGCCTTGTTGATTTACCTGTATGTTAAATCGTTGACCACGCTTCTAGCAACTCAATTTTGATTTGACATGAGATTTAACAGATTTTAATATTGATCGGCTTTTCAGAAACGAGGCATTAGTGAACTTTCTTGACTATATCGAATCAGTGGAAAGAATCACAATCCTTGTAAGTAGTTAAAACGACTGATGTGTAATCTTCCACCAATTCATTTTCAGCAGTATGTAGCGTATGATAGAATGAATAGACAATTAGCTAAATGCTATATATCAATATAGCGCAACGTTTTGTTGACTCTAAACGGGAACACGGTGGGTGTATTAACTGACACCGGACGTGTCGTGCCTCTGATGGATTAATCCCTTAATTATCGCTCTATCGCGTAGGCTTCATCAAATATCAATTCATTGGTGCAGTTCAATTGCTACTGGTATCGCCTTAAATTCGAACATTTGAAAGATATGGAAACAATGCTACGTATTCGTTGGCATAACTTTTTTGTACATATTGTTCCATGGAAAAGAGGCAAAGGAGCCTTAGCTCATACAGCCATGAATTTGAATGATTTGATCCTTCATTGGATTTGTAATATCATGTTGCATGAAAAAATGACGTGTGTATGGTTATTTTAACTGCCTTTATACCAACACACCAGATTTTCTGTACACATCTGACATAGTGTTTTTCTAATTAATAAGGATTCATTCTCATTTTTTACTTAATCCAAAAAAGGTACTATCATCTATCAATTTCAATTATTTTAGATTGTTAGTTGTTTATAAATATTTTAACTTCCACCAGTGACCCCACAAGGCCCTAATGATTTACCAAGAGTTGTCATCCATTCGAATTTTCCTAGAGTTAACCTTCGGTAGCGTTCGGAGCGTTTAGTGCGGTTTTATTGCAAAAGATTGGCAATCACCTGGCAAGGATTTGGAGATATTGGGCCTCCGGATCTCACGCACAGAACAAAGCGCAAAAGGATGCTGTCATATCACGTCCTCCTGAACCCTTTGCCCTTCATGGCTTAAACAGAGCCGGTGGCTTTAAAAAGAGCCCTATTTCCTTCAATGGACAAAAGATAGTAATGATGAATCAGTGGCAGTCCGTACTTTTTCTGATATATCTGGCCTTAAATCGTACGTTTACGACCGCTTTTACAACCGACGCTTTAACCACTCGCTCGAATCTATTTAGCTCATGATTTATATGTAAACACGCGGTTTTTATTACTTTACAAGGCGTATTGGTGTTAATTGATTGTGTTACTAATTCGGACATATCTGCGAAAGTGTGTTGTCATTTCGAACCAGTTCTGATACGATATATTGTCATTAATATTAGCCCAATATGCTATCCTCCTGATGGACTCGAGCCTCCCCTTTTAATAGAGTCTCTCTTATGAATGGTACAGCCAAAACACTTGTTTATAGCATGAATGGGCCGGCTCGACCGAGTCGTTACCACTGTCTCACAGAAAACCGACGTAAAGTAGCGGCTTGCTGCTGCGTTTCGTACGGTGAGTGAGATATCCGGAAACCCAAATCCCCTCCCCTTCCCAATCCCTAATTATCCCTTTCCTTTAAGGTCGGCAACGCACCCATGATTCTTCTGGTGGTGGGCGTACATAGGCGGTGGAGATCACTTACCATCAAGTGACTCACTTGTTTGGTTGCCGGTATCTGCTAGAAAAAATGCAACTAACTAATAATATGTCGCGTTAACTTGAGGAATAACCAAATTATTTAAAACATTGTTTTAAAAAAGTTATAATTTTTGTTTATGTCAATGTATTAGATATTACTATCAAATCCAACCAATCAATCACTTTAAACACCTAAAAAAATCGTTTATAATTGTCACAATCCCAATGAATATCGAGTAAACCGTCCAGTAAAACTATACCGTCTATAAAATCAGTTATAAAACAGTATGAACGTAGTAAATCCACCGGCACAGGCGGTAAAAAGACGCCGGCCATTCGGAACTCTATAAATCAAGCTTCGGCAACACTCGGCTATATTCGGGTGCCGATCGTAAAGATTAACCGCGCTGTCTGTTTGTAAACACTCTTTTATATGCGGAATCAACAGATTTTTTCCCCTATGGTTGTTTTATGAAGGCTTTTATGGATTGTCCGATGTGCCAGTTAGGATAATACTTTTGGAGTTTGTACCTTATGTTCATTAAACACTTATGTTTCGGTGTATGATTGTTAATTGAGGCTGATTTAGATGAGAAGAGTTTCTCATAAGACATTAGCGAGAAAATAACTGCAAAATAATTCTCGCATTCATATTGCATGCGGCATTCTGTTTTGCTCTTTGTCTCGGTGTGAGGATCGAACTCTTCGACGGCTTCTCGTTTCACAACCGGCTTCTCACCGACTGCGCCACTGAGGCTGTCTACGGAATTACTATCAATCCGTGTTACTTAAATTTTTGGCGGGTTACTATAGGCATGTAATGTTCGCGCCAAAAAGAAAATAATTGATCGATTAAAATAATTTAAAATCCAAATGTTTGCAGCGTTATAGTGAGTACATAATATGCTAATGAAATTCGTGGTAGATAATGAAATAATATTTTTACCGCGTTAGGCCACAGTCCTGAAAAGTAAATCTTTAATGACATATAAAATGTACAAAAATAAGAACAGCAATGTTGTGGCAGATAATATATAAATGGAGACTTTTAAACAAAATCATTTCCAAGATTAGGTTTCCTCAAACGCATTTAGTAAGAGGATGCGTGTAATCAACAATCGCTTCCTATTTCAATAGCCCTTAGAAAACCACAAGTTACACAACCAAACCTTTCCGCTCCCAAACCGTCCAAACACAAAGAAGAATTAACATTTCAACTGACTGGTCAATGAGCGATCGCCAATAAAGTGTTTTAAAGACTGGAAGTCAACGGTGTGCTCGTAAAACAACAAAAGTGCGGTTAGGAGCTCCGTTTTATTGTCCATCGACGTTTTGTGGGCTAACAATTGTTTCTTGCTTACATAAAAACCGCTCATAAAACCAGTGTGTTCTGAACTTATTGCTTTTGTGCGTAAAAACGCGTAAATCTGAGAGTTGTATGTTTGAATTACGTTCTCACGTGTAGGTTTGGATTGAATGCTGTTTTCAAATTCTGTTGGGGTGAAAGCATTCCATTAATATGGAAAAGTTAGAACGACCGCATTAAGAAAAGCAATCAAGACTTTTTGAATTAGTGAGTAATAATAATCTTTGGAGAGTAAGTGGGCTACCATCATCTTAGATCCAAAGCCAACCTTATCTCACGGTATACACTGCTGCTGACAAACGGTGGAGGCAATGGTGAATCTTGGTTCCCGTTGCGGGTTTGTAGGGGGTCAGACGGTGGCCGGTCGCCGCATATACCAAGTACCGTTAAATCATGATGAAAAAGCGGACCCTGGCATTAGGCAGTGATAACGCCAGGCAGAAAGAAAAAAGTTTTCAGTTTTGTTGATTGTAACTTTAAATCTTCTATAATAAAATAAAATGTGCATTCATGTCCGTCTTACACAAAAACAGACACCAAGGTGATTCCATTTGTTTCCCGTTCTCAACCAACTTCAAAAAAGGAAGGGGGTCTTCAATTTATTTGTATTTTTAATGTGATAATAAATAAATAAATATATGTGATATCTGCGCCAAACGAGGATAGAATTTGTGGATTCTGTTTTTTTATCTGACAGAATTTACTTTGAGGGTGGTTCTATATAAATTTGGTTATGACTTATGATGTAATGACGGAGTATGAGTTAAATGGGCAACTCCTCAACAGATAGCAGCAAATGCACTACGATTCGAGATTTAAAGTGTTAACAAAATTTTTAAATTTTAAATTTTTTAACAAACAGTTTACGCGAATGTTACTCATTGAAACAAAATTAAAATAAATAACCGTGATAAAATCCGTTTAAATTAGTTTTATTTCACTGGATAAACAGGTTAGAAATTATACACGAATCCATCCCAAATTGCGTAATGAATTACTAACAATACATTGCGAAGAAATTGTTCCGCGGCATAACAAAAGGAGAAATGCATGGGCCTGTAAATCAGGTCCCAAATGGCTCGTAAATTTAGCCCGAGTCAGTCAAGTCTTTTATTATTTCAATGTGCGCCTCACTGTGGAGCGTCACGGTGATTTTGTCGCAGCTGCAGATGTTGTGTGTGGTCAGTTGAAGATGGGCCTAATTTATGGATTACCTCAGTATTACTGCAGTAAAGATGATGAAGATGTAATGATCTATACCCTATTTACACAAATGGAACTTGCTTATGCTTCGGTATCTTATATTTTATTAAATGACGTTTATAAAAACAGTGATTGCTCAGCTGGGAGAGGTACGGATTGTCGAGACGAAAGTTGCAGTTTCGAAACCCGAAAGAGCATCAGTTTTGACTTTTCTAAGTTACGTGTGTATTAAATGTTAATTATCGCTTGCTTTAGCGGTACAGGAAAGAACACAATAGAACGGTAACAGATTTGTATAAGTTACCAAATTACCAAAGACCCAGCCAATTAAAGGCAATGTTCATGTTTAAAACTCGATGTACCATAGCAAATTCAAACAATTTGGATGATGAAGTAAAATCGGTAAACATTAGATGGACTAGCGTGGGAATCTCGTATCATATACGTCACGGCGGATTGGCCACGATCACTCGTCGGTGGGATATGACTGGTAAATGATTCGTAGTGGGAATAATTATATTTGATAGGAACTTGGAGCTAGAGAATTTGACAATTAATAATAAATGGTAGAACCACGCTGTAGACAGTTTTGTCGACAGCATGAATGGGTCGAGTTGTTGCCACTGTCTCACAGAAAACTGACGTGGAGTGGCAGATGTTGCGTTTCGTACGGTTAGTGAGATATCTGGAGGCGTGAATCACCGCTCCCCTTTCCAATTGTTTAATTATCCCTTCCTATAACATTTAAAATACGTCCATGAACTCTTCTTTTCTTTCGACCTGATGTAATCCTAGCTAGTGCCAGGGTCTGGATTCCTAATCAGAAGCCTCCACTTAACCCGATCTTGAACATTCTCTGTAGTAACATAATTTCTGATATCTTCCTCGAATACGTCGCGTCGTTAGCTTTTTCTGGGTCATGAACTAATGTATATATCATTATTTCTTCATCTTTCAATGTTATGATAAAACTGACAGGTCACATCTCCATACTGCATCTATCTCATCACACAGTGCAGTGCAGTTCTACCCTCCTGTCCGCTCCACCCCGCCTATCGCTTTACACCCATTACGACTGACAAAAACGCGTATAATAGCATAAATAAATATTATTTATCGTTTCACGGTGGCTTAGTTACATACAAAACCGCCTATGAGTTATAACGTAGTATTACAATTTGCGTCCTGTACCGACGGTTTTTTTTTCTATGGCCATAACTTTATATTTATTGGTAGATTTAGTTGAATATTCAACGCTGTCACTTCACGGTGGTGCTCTCTTTTATTAAGCAAAATATGCGCTTTACAATGTCACTTTGAACCTTATATGTATAGTAATACACGCGCGAAATCGGCATTGTTAAGGGAAATTTATAGTTTTTTTTATGTTTAAAATTGCTATTAATAGAATTGAATGCGGTGAAGGGGTTGGTTGTTGTCACACCGAATTGATACGTTAATGTATGGATGAGACAAATTTGCCAACCGAAATAATTAATTTTCAATTATTTTTGTGACATTAATACAATAGACTCAAAATATCAAAAAAATGGTACTGACTGTACCTTACCTGTCAACGTGATAAATGTTATAATAGATATAACCACGAAACGTTAAAAAATCATTAATTGGTAAAATAAAATAGATTACAAAAAATGTCAAAACAAATTAAACCAATCATATTTTATTTTTTATCAAAATCCTTCTGGAACGTACAATTTAAAACTCTACCTGTATATTTTTATTTCATAAAATGCTTTTTGTTTTTATTCTATTTTTGAAAATTGAAAAAAAATAATTCAATTTTAAAATACCGTTTTCATTAGTGTTGAGCCAACGGTAGGAAGGTCGCGGCTGCTGTTTGGAGCGCATCTCTAGTCGCTCCACCTTGCTGACAAATCACTGGCTTTCATCTGAAACAAGCGAAGTAAACGATTTAGTTAAATAAATACCATAGAATATAATGATTTCTTACGTTTATGCGAATATTACTCATTGAAATAAAACTAATTTAAACGGATTTTATCGCGGTTTTTTATTAATTTTTTAATAAAAAACCGCGATAAAATCCGTTTAAATTAGTTTTATTTCAATAAATACCATAGATGTTTTAATGAAGCTGGCGAACGAGTAAGTGAGCCACTTGATGGTAAGTAATATTCACCGCCCATAAACACAGTTTAGCAATGTGAAAATAACAATAGACATAGAAAACTTTGGGTTTTTATAGTTATCAGAGTTCAAATAAAAATTTACATCACGAATCATCTTTACACTTTTTTTGTATTTTTTTCTTTAATTGAATGACGGAACGAGCAAGTCGCTCGTCTGACGACTGACGTCTGACGTCTGTAAGCGACACGCCTGACCATAATCAGAAGCAACACCACACAGAACTTTGAATAACAAAGCACTGAGACATAAGAACGACGGCTGTGAAGCGAGAGGCCGCGGGTTCGATCCCCGCACCGAGACAAATGTTTGTGTGATCCACAAATATTTGTTTCGGGGTCTGGGTGTTGTGAGACCGAAAGTCTCGCTTAGTTCCTGATACCCACGACACAAGACTCGTATCTTACTGTGGGGTCAGGACTATGTGTGTGACTGTTGGGTGTAACACATAAGATGTTAAGTCTCATAATACCCAGTAATTTCACTGGCTTCTATTTCACGTAACGGTGTAAGCTATGTGCAAGGGTCATCAGGCGCAAACTAAAATTTATGTCAGTCCATGAGCAAAATGGATCACAAGGAGTGTATGATTTTTAAAACCGCTTGCCCATCTTCTGGCGGCCAATTTGTGGATTTAGAATATCACTAATCGATCATTGATAGACAGCATTCGTGGTGCAGTGGGCGAGTAGCCAATTGAGAAGTGAGAGGCCTCGGTTTCAATTACCGCACAGAGACACATGTTTGTGTGGTCCACAAATGTTTCTTTCGGGTTTGGGTGTGTTTTATTTTTCTCCAGAGGGTTTGATATCAACCAGGTGGCCAGTCATAGAAACTACAATGCAATTCTGTAGCATGATTTTAAAGCATGTTGCGTCTACCCCACTGCGAGTGGGATAAGGGCAGGTAGAAGAACATCATCAGTAGAAAGTACGTTGGAGTATAATATGTAAGTATAATTTATAGATAAATAAAAAAAACATCCAAAATAAATCAACAAATTCATCAATACTTAAAGACACTGATTTAGAAAGCGACACCAAACATTTTGGTGATCACAAATACCCATCGACATTTGAAGATTTATCTCTGATCGACACCAATCAGTTCTCGTAACCAATGACTAAGCAAGGAATCCGACGGTGAAACACTGAAATGTACTTAAAAAAAGATATTCAATAAATTAAAAAAACCAACCGTCATTAATATGAGGCAAGACACGGCAAGATATCGGAAACAACTTTATATTTGCCATCAGAAAATTCAATTTCGACTTTATGATAACAGCGGTAAGCACCAGAGTGAATGTAGGTGCTCGTGGTTTATTATAAAGAAAAATCTCAGAACTTGGACGATATGTCACAGAATTTATGAGAGCCAACCGTCGCGCGTCGCCGGGTGACGTGTTTCGAGTGATTCGAATAACCCCCTCGTAATAAATTCGATATCAAACACACAATGTCGTAATGCGATACATTGACGTGCGATGCCTTGATAGCGCGCCCGATTTATGACGGACACTGCCACGATAAGTCGCGACATTTTTTGATTAATAATGTTTTGTTTCGGAATACCGAGGTCGCGGGTTCGATACCAGATTGGAGCACACACCTCGGACTTTTCATTACATGTCTATCATTGAAACCGTTCACTTTAACAAGGTGGTGAAGGAAATCACTGTGAGAAAAGCTGAATATTTTCCATAAGAATTTCGACTAAACCAATATGGTGAACGAAGTTCTCACCCTATCTCATTAGTTGCGAGTCCCGTGCCCAACAATGGGACAGTACAGGGCTATTAATATTGGTTTGTAAACAAGACTGCGCATCGACAATGATGGTCGAATGAGTCGTGAAGTAACCCGTGGGCGGACGCCACTGCTTTATGGTTCACTCGGTTCGAGGAACAAATTATTTATGATTTTTTTCATACAATTTTATTACCATGTAGATGTGAAAGGATATTCAATAAACGATAAAGAATTGTTTATAGATTTGTATAAACGGACGAGTGTCTGAACTAATTTGTTTGAGATTAGTATGATAAAAGCGATTTATTAAAAGTCAACTTATAAAAACTTAAAAGCCAATAATAAAACTGTTTGTTTCTTTTTATGTTGTGGTTTGGGCATGTTTTGTGGAAATCGGGAGTACGTCGGTCGCAGATGCCTGAGCCAGATCTTACCAGGAGTACGATCCAAAAAGCGTTGGCTTGACGTATTGGAGGGAGTCATGAGAGCCAATGGTCTCACTACAGAGGATGCTCAAGATCGGTGGAAGTGGAAGCGTTTAAGTAAGAAGGCGGACCCTGGCACTAAGCCGGGATAATGCCAGTCAGAAGGGAAGAACAATAAAACTGAACTGTTTTGAGTCGGTGGTACTCTAGTTTAATAGTTAATAAATTGTTTAAATTGATTGTTTATTGTTCAGACACTACCAAAATTCTTTAGATTTTTTAATTTGTGTACAACGTGTTATAACAGAAAGGTGTGGTTATATTTTATGGTCGTTACATAATCCTGACAGTGAGTGGTTATTATGTACTTACTTATCAAAATGTAGAGATCCTTAAATTTGTCGCATATTCTAATTACTTTTTTATAGCATAGGCCGGAAAATGAGCAAGCCGGTCGCGTGATGGTAAGTAAACTCCACCGCCCATAATACCAGAAGAATCATGGGCGCGTTGCCGACATTAAAAGAAAGAGATAATTAGGGATTGGTAAGGGGGATTTGGGCCTCCGAATATCTCACTCACCGTACGAAACGCAGTAGCAATTCACTACTTTATGTCGATTGTCTGTGTGACAGTGGTAACGACCCGGTCGAGCCGGCCCATTCATACTGTAAACAAAATTTGACATGCTGTAGAAAAAAGAGCTTTCTGTAATACATTGTATACAGACCAATTAAGAATCTTTCTTTGCATCGATCAAAAACATAACCTTACCGTTAAAATCCGATAACAATTAAATCATGTAAATTTTAACGGCTGAATAGATTTTCTCTAAATATGAAATGATTAAACCAACTTTAAAAAATAACTCCATCCAAATTGGTTTAATCGTTTAAGCAATACGATAGAACAGACACACACAAACACAACTGGGACTATTAAAGTTTAAAATACTCTTAAAATTAATAAAGATATCGAAACATAGCAGCCTCCTCCATTACACTATGTAATTACACAAACTGAATACGACACCGTACCTAATAATCCTCTTAATATGGAAACAAGAAAAAACCCACTTTTCCCACAAACACAACCATACGTCGATACCATAAACCAATTTAAACTCCATCAATACGTGAAGTATATATATTTTTTTCAATCTTTAACAAAAAAATTAACGCGTCTTGTCTTAACGATTATTGGGCCGGTGGCTCACCGGGCGACTTCAAACGGGACATACGGACGGACAACGCTAAAGGCTTGTAAATCAGTCACGCTAATAGTTGAAAACACACGGACGGGAGATGGCGGCGTGTCGGCGACGTGTCGGCAGCGTGTCGCCGGCGTGTTCGGCGCGTCGACCCCATCCGTACCTAATAAAACGATCGTGGATACATTAATTTTTTACGAGTTATATTTAGTTGTACACATTCTGATGCGGTATCTTGAAATGATAGCGTCTTAAAGTGTTTTGAATATATTAATATTTCTGTTGTTAAATTTTATGACAATGGCCGCGACAGTGTTTCGGAAACGGAATAAAATTACATTATTAATTTCGTGATCTCCATTTTGGTTGGGGCCATTATTATGATGACATATAATATGTGTCGTGACGCTTATCTTTATAGTATAATATGGTAATAATGTCATAAATTTTGGCAATGCTTTCTCAACATACTTGTTTGTTGAGAAGCTTGTCTTATAGTTTAAGTATTAATATCGTGCTTGGCTTAGACAATTAATTAAATCTTAAGACATTTAATCCATCTAATATGTATCATAAATCAATCAAACCTCTTAGAATACTAATTAGTCTCCTACATAATCTCGCACAAATACACAAATTCCATTTATAAGCCAATTAATTTTTCATAGATATCAAGGCAATTTATAACAATTTTTCACCAAGGCTCACCTGCAACCAATGAGTAACCTTGCATTGTGATGCATGCACGTTGTAATTGAGTTTTCACGTAGGCGCTGCATGATTTATGACAGTCATTTATACGTTTCCATGCGTTCCATACGCGTGAGATATGCGCTAAGATTCATCAGACGACAAAAAATATTATGTTTATTATCAACGTTTGTCAGGCGATTTATTCGCATATTGGTTATTAAAGCAGGACTAGAATTAAGCGAGCGATGCGACTTCAAGATTATATCGCAAATGCATTCTCACACCTATAACTTCTTCGGGGTGTAAGGGGGTCCAACCACCATCTTCCGGACTCCAAGCCAACCTCACCTGCCCGTGGTGCACCCTGCTGGTTAACGGACGAGGCTCTGGCGACCGGCTGATGGCGGTATACCCATCATATTAATAGCGTAGCTAAATGCAACAGGCTGATGATGGGCAGCAGCATCTTCAGCGCAAGAAGCTACGCCTCTGCGCTCGCCAACCCGCCTGCCAAGCGTGGCGAGTAATGGCAAAACCTCCCAATGATAACTTCTGCCAATTGGCAAATAATCTGAAAAA
Organism: Amorpha juglandis; assembly: GCA_949126905.1. Lineage (NCBI taxonomy): Eukaryota > Metazoa > Arthropoda > Insecta > Lepidoptera > Sphingidae > Amorpha > Amorpha juglandis. The sequence goes on along the minus strand of OX421370.1, from coordinate 933,098 downwards.
TTACCTAACTGCTTTGCAATAATAACATAATCTCAAGCATGTATTCACGTAGGGGTAGGCACAGGTGCAAATAATGCACCTACGTTTCGCCGAAGCTAATTCCTTTCTACGACGTGATACGTAGTAGCGTGGCCTATCGCCATACTCTACAAAAAATAACAATTCCTAACAACTTATGGATAATTCTTTCCGAATTTAATATCACAAACATATAAAGCAATGAATAAATTGGCCGACCTGGAATTTGAAGGAGCTGATTCGTAATAATACTTTTAATATTTAACAACATTGCTTGTCATTTTTGAATAATCATGATGTCATAAAACAGGAGTAGGTACTTATTATGTGAATGCACGACGAGATCTTTTAAATTAAAAATATTCACATAAAAAGGATTACATTTTGATACACGAGTATACAGCACTTACAAACAAGATATACATTAAACCACTGGTTACATAAACGTATGTCACGGCGACATAAACCGCTCGGGCATGTTTAATAAATAACCGTCCGCCGACTAAGGCGGCAATTATCGGAACCATATCGACTTCACATTAACCGTTCCGAATAACTATCAGCTCCTGTCATACACTAAACTTTTACGATTCAGTAAATTCGTACGCAAACATAACCGTGCGAGAAAAATGCGAGCCAATCGTGAATATATCGTAATCTGTACGGGCGCGTTTACGAGGAGAGGACGCGGGCGCGTCCACAAAACCGCCCCATGTGTTTCCACTTTTATTGTGTTAATAAAGAATCGTCGCTCCGATAACAAACTTCAAGGGCATCACCATAAACTGTATAGTATAGTGTTATTGGTTGCTCGATTTATCCTTTTTTTTCTTTCCATACAACTGCAGACAATTTATTAAGTGGTCCGACAGAGATCGTATGGTTTTGTTCTGTTTCTTTGACTTTGATTAAAATTATATGATTTGAAGTGGGTATTAATTGATTGTAAACGGACGCGCGTGGAATTTCCAGAATTGTTCCAGTATATTTTTAAGCCAGAACAAAAAGAGGGGTGTTATAAGTTTGACTCTTTTGTCTGTCTCAGTGACACTGTAGCGGCTTTTTTCAATTTATTTTTTATCCGAGCACGGCAAAGTGACGGCGCTACACCTGATGGAAAGCGTAGTGCAGTCCAAAAAACCAGCGACCACTGACAAACACTGAGTTTATCGGTGGTCACCAGAGTCATAGTCATGGAGGCCTGTATAAATGCTTCTTCCCTCTTCGAAGAGGGAAGAAACAAATCGAGTTGCCTGCGACAGGACAGATGGATGACCGATGCAGGCACAGGAATACAAGGATGTACCCCTCCTCCTCCCTCGCACCCCGCCCGATAACCAAATTTTTAAGGAAATGAAAACCTTCTTTTCTGACAGCGGATTAAAACGGAACAAAATATAATTTTCACGATATAGAACTATAGCGTCAGAAGCGGAGCGTCACCGCGCACTGGGCAGGTGCCTTACACGAAAGCCATATCGGCTGTCAAAAACTTGTAAAATATCGTTGTGCCACGTCGGAGAGCCTCGGGCGTCGCGTCACAAAGATATCTCCAAGATTTATACACCCGTCCACAATGGGGAATGTTTTAATTCTTTTCATATGATAGATTTATGTCGGGACAGATGCGACCAGTGAGTCCGATAACAACCACCCTTCTACGACGCAGGCGCAACGTTTGGTGGGGTGAACTGACTACTTTCATGTAACATAACACGGAGGTTTAAGGCTCATTCCACACATTAGCCGGGTCCTCTCGCTAAATGTCACAGCGGCACCCGTTTCTAGCATTTTTTTTATAGCATAAACCGGTGGGGTTTCCTGATGGTAAGTGACCTCCACCGCCCATGTCTACCTACAATACCAGAAGAATACTAGGCGCGTTGGGGACCTTAAAGGGAAAGGATAATTAAGGGATTGGGAAAGGGAGAGGTATTTGGGCTCCCGGTTAGAGATAGCAAGTCGCTACTTTACGTCAGTTATCTGTGAGACAATGGTAACGACCAGGTCGAGCCGGCCCATTCATGATGTAGACAAAACTGACTATAGCGTGGCTCTACCACGCTTAATAAATATGTATATACCTATGAGACCGCGCGAGGCGAGACACGAGAGCCCTCCACACTTTCGTATTTGGCAATTCTCAGCATGGCCCGCCCAATGTGTAGAGCATGCTTAAAGCTGAGCTCACAGTAGCTGTAACTATAACTGCTCGAGTAGTTACAGTTTGTCAGTGTGGACGTGGCTTAATATCTTTTGACAAATCGACTAATGAACACGATGTAAAATCAACATTTTATTTAAATGGTATATTGTATGCGGATATTAATATATCATAGAGCGAAAAATTTATAACAGAAAATAATGTTGTCAATAATAAGCTCATGCGCATAATTTGTTTAAAAAAACACCACAACAGTATTATTATTATTAATGAAAACTGATGTCTATTGCGAGAATATTTTTATCTAGACATAAGTAACCGCTGTAATGTGTGTGCACCCTTATATTTAATATGTAAATCTTTATAAATGGCGATATAAAACAGATGATGTGTTTGTTGAAACGTTATGAATAATTTTTACATTATACATTTAATTTGTTACAGTTCGGAATGTAACCAGATTGCATTTGAATATTAGATATTGTAGACAAATTGATGACTCATTAATATTTTGTGTAGTATTCAATAGTACTCTTTTTATTCGTCTTAATGAGACGGGCAGGTCGCTCGCCTGATGATAAGCGCTACACCTACCAGGGGCGTTACTATAATGTGGCTGGGCTGGCAAAATGCCACGGGCCCCCCAGCACAAGAGGCCGAGAGCTCAGAAGTAACCTAACATTTTTAACAAAATCGTCTTTTATATCTTTTATACACCCACAGTGTCTCGTCTCTGCATCACCTGTAGGTTGACTGTTAGAGAATGTCTCTGGCATTAAGACCGCCTGTGTACATGTTTTGTATATAAAGTTTAAATAAATAAAAAATTGGTGTGTGTCGTGGGACACCAGGTAGGAACGAAGTTCCTTCGGCTAATGTAGAATCGACACAAATTGTAAAAAATACAAATTATCAACTAAAATAACAAAATATGTCTCTTTATTTTTGTTTGACAACATAAAATTACATAGAAACAGAATAGAAAAATAGAAATAAAAAAAAGACGTGTAGCACTCGGAGACTGCCGCGGTAAAGCTATTGTATAGCATTTTTTATCAACTTATGTAATCTATATATATAAAAATGAATCGCTGTGCGTGTGTCTCGCAAAAACTCGAGACTGGCTGTACCGATTTGGCTAATTCTGATCTTGAAATATCTGTGGAAGTTCAGGGAAGGTTTACCCGGTGAGAAAAAATGAGTAACATAAATAATAAGTAACGGAAAACACTAAAAACGACAACTTAATTTTCCAGTACAAACTGTTCCTGGGTATGAAACACTTGAAGTCTTTTTGATGTGAAACATCTATAAGCGTAGGTATAAACCGGATTGTTGGCGTTGCGAAGCTTGCCGTGATGACGGGTCGCCACGCTATACAGGACAGGGACAGGACAGGGACAGGGACAGGACAGGACAGGACAGGACAGGACAGGACAGGACAGGACAGGACAGTGACAGGACAGGGACAGGACAGGGACAAGACAGGACAGGACAGGACAGGACTGGGACAGGGACAGGGCAGGGACAGAACAGGATAGGACAGGGACAGGACAGGGGGAGAGGACAGGACAGGACAGGGGCAGGACAGGACAGGACAGGGGCAGGGACAGCACAGGACAGGACAGGGACAAGGACAAGGACAGGACAAGACAGGGACAGGACAGGGACAGGTTAGGGACAGGTCAGGGACAGGACAGGACAGGGACAGGGACAGGGACAGGGACAGGGACAGGGACAGGGACAGGGACAGGGACAGGGACAGGGACAGGGACAGGGACAGGGACAGGGACAGGGACAGGGACAGGGACAGGGACAGGGACAGGGACAGGGACAGGGACAGGGACAGGGACAGGGACAGGGACAGGGACAGGGACAGGGACAGGGACAGGGACAGGGACAGGGACAGGGACAGGGACAGGGACAGGGACAGGGACAGGGACAGGGACAGGGACAGGGACAGGGACAGGGACAGGGACAGGGACAGGGACAGGGACAGGGACAGGGACAGGGACAGGACAGGACAGGGACAGGACAGGACAGGACAGGACAGGACAGGGACAGGACAGGACCGGAAAGGGACAGGACTGGGACAGGGACAGGGACAGGGCAGGGACAGAACAGGATAGGACAGGGACAGGGACAGGATAGGGGGAGAGGACAGGACAGGACAGGGGCAGGCCGGGACAGGACAGGGGCGGGACAGGACAGGACAGGGACAGGGACAGGGACAGGGACAGGGACAGGACAGGACAGGACAGGACAGGGACAGGGACAGGGACAGGACAGGACAGGGACAGGGCAGGACAGGGGTAGGACAGGGACAGGACAGGGACAAGACAGGACAGGGACAGGAACAGGGACAGGACAGGACAGGGACAGGACAGGACAGGGGCAGGACAGGGACAGGACAGGACAGGGGCAGGACAGGGACAGGACAGGACAGGACAGAGACAGGACAGAGACAGGACAGGGACAGGACAGGACAGGGACAGGACTGTCCCACCGGGGGTAGGTGGAAGACGACCTGACTTAGGTCGTCGAAGTCAATTAAATGTGCGACGGGCTACCTCACTTGCAATGGTGCAGTACCTTACGTAAACATTTGTATTAAGTTTTGGCCACATTTTACACAAATATATGTAGGTGATACGAAGTTCACCGGGTCATCTAGTTATAAATAAAAACTTATTAATTTAGACTTAGACTGGCTACTAAACGGTGGACGGCCGTGTTCTATAATCAAAAATTCAAATTCAAATTTCAAACCGCGTCTACATTTCCAAATGTCATAAGTTATCTATCTGTTTTATTAACGGAATTTCGACTTTAACTTTGTGTGCTAGATATCAAATTAAGTTTAAAAAAAGTCTCATTTAACGGTTTTATTCCACGCATTTTTTCCACGCATTTTTTCCACGCATTTTTTCCACGCATATTTCTTACGGTTTTACTATCACAATTTTTTCAGTTCGGTCACGCAGCGAAATCCCTATCCCCTCCAAGCCTGCCGTAAGGAACTTCGTTCCAAAAATTGTAACAAATATTTTTTTATAAGTAAAAATTAATCCGAAAGGCCGTGGGTTCGATTCCCGCACCAAGACATGTATGATCCACAAATATTTGTATTGGGTCTGGGTGTTGTGGGACCGCAAGCCCCTCGTAGTTCCTGATACCTACGATACAGGTCAACCTAGTGTCAGGACTATGTGTGTTACTGTTGGGTGTATTTTTTTTTTATAGCATAGGTCGGCAAACGAGCAAATGGGTCACCTGATGGTAAGTGATCTCCGCTGCCCATGTACGCCCACCGCGTTGACGATCTACTACAAGTATATCCGATGTAGTATATTTACAATTCCTTTGTTTTTTTTTCTCCAAATGTTGGACACAATGTGAGAGAAAGTGCAATAAATCTTTAAAAGCCCTTTGTCTATTTAACAATATTTCCGGAACATCTATTGTCTAATATTATGCAAGTTTGTGCAAATTGAATATTGCGTAAATATCTTTTGTCCATTATTATTTAGAACAGTCTTTTTTTGTTTCCGGGTCTGTCTGTTTGTTCTATAGGACAATGAAACAACTTTGGAGACAGAACTAAATTCACAATAACGTGTTTGCAATAAGGTATCAAAAGGAATTAACGAAACCTCACAATAAACCAAAGCATTTTTTTATTAGCGTTGTATGACGAGACGAGCAGCTTGTTCGTCTGATGGTGAGCGTCTCGCTTGCCCATAAACAAAAGCAACATGGATCAGGACTTCGAATTATGTAGTACCTAGTGTACGGCATTGGATTGCGATCGTCACCCCGAGATATAGAATGCTAAGTCTCATAAAGCCCAGCATCTTCAGCACTGCACTGCGCGTACCATCAGGTGTAGGTACAATCCCATCGATGTGCTCGGATAAAAAAAGTTTAATAATATTCAAAGAAACCATTCAAATATTCTTCCATAACATCTACAGACGAACAATACAATAATTTCCGTATCTCTCCAATCGGTCCCACGGCTGGGCTCCCGTATGTCATTACACTGACGTCATTACCCATCGGTATCGCCAAACAGGCCCCATTGTGACATGTTTATGACCCATAAATCCTACTCGTCATACATTTAATTATTATCTACTATTTTTGTGTGATTTATGACGAACGCCCCGATTGTTCCTGACCGCTGGTGGCGGGGGAGGAGACTGGGGAGGAAGCGCGGGGGTGAGCGGCGCTAATTAAACATTTAATACTTCTGGGTATTAAGGGTGTTTTTTTTTGGTAAATAAATTTATCGAATGTTAATGAAATACGAAGATACATATAAATAATGATTAAAATTATGATGTGAAATATTTTATGGATAATATTTCGCTGTGAATGGTTTTTCTTGGCTATCGAAGACAAGCGAACTGATGGCAATTGATGGTAAGTGGTTACCGTCACCGATGGATATCAGCTATGACATGCTACATAATCTTTTTCTTCTTCTTCCACCTGCCCTTATCGCACTCGCAGGGGGGTAGGCGCAACATGCTTTTTAACACATGTTACAGGAATATTTGGCTTGTAGTTTTTACAACCTGCGCGGCGGGTAGAAAACACCCAGACCCGAAACAAATATTATTGGAACCCACATGCACTTGCAGTTAAATGCTAATTAATGCAAATTACATATATTATCTAGGTTAACAGCTAAATCTATCTGTATCACAGACTTACTTTTTTCTAGAATTTATTGTTGTCTCTGAACGAAGCTTTAAAATAATTTAATATAATAAATATCACCAAAATTTAACTAATAATCGTACATCAAATAAATTATGTCAACGTTTTTAAACACCTAACAATTTAGCATAAACCCGAGCTTAATATTAATGCAAATAAATAAAAAAACTCAAAACCGAGGCTTTAAATCAACGACTCAAACGGCCCGAGTTGAACAAGAGACGCCCCTGGTGTCGACTTTCCATAATGCGTGAATTGTGAAAGAAATGTCATAAATCTGTCAAAAATGACGCGCAACGCTGAATTATGTGCGCGCCGCTGAGTGATTTGTGAACGGTGCATCGCAAGCCATGAGAACCTTGACAATTACCACTCAACTTGGGCTTAATTCGCACTGCGCGGCGTAATAATCGTAGATAAATTGCAATAACGTATGAACTGTCAAATTGCGATTCTAAATTTAAGAATCGCAATTTAATAATTTAAGGCCGATTTGCACGATGATCCTTAAATCGAATTTAAACGCTAAAAGTATTTATTAATGTCACCTCTTCATAATGGCTAAATCATTTAAGGATCGTTGTGCAAGTAGACCTAAGTCTGTTAAAAATAAGAAATAATAAAATCGAATTGCAATTCCAAATTTAAAACTCGTGTTGAGACTGTCCTTTCATTGTCAGTTAATGATCAATTTTAAATTCCGAATTGCAACTTAAATCGGGTTTGCACGCCTAAGTACATTGATGCACGTTGACGTCAGTATCTGATATCATTGCGTCATAAAAAGATTTAGTTTATTAATTACTAGATTAAGTTTTACCCGTAACTCTGCCCGCGTGAAGTTACATTCATTTGCTTTTTGCTACCATTCGCTTGAAATCAGGGTGGATGTCATAAATCTGTCAAAAATGACATGTTTCATTGAGTTATGTTTTAGTTGGGGGAACTATACTGGATAATTATCTTAAATGGGATTTGATACGTCGAGTTGCACATATCGCAGTAAATAGACCACACTATAAGCTCTCATACATGTATAATAATTAATAACTGCAACATTCACGAACATAAAAAACAACACAATCTCATAAAAACAATGAATCAGTCATCGATTCATACTATTTGGATAAAATAAGTGTATCCTTAGCGTCGGCAGACCAGCAGGCCGGCGCGGCGTGACGTCACCGGTCGCCATTTTGAATTCATACATAATTTGACGCGGCGACGGCTTTGACAGACGACATTTAATTACCGACCTCTCATTACCTGGATATTGGCGGATATTGATATACATTCGCTTACAATGTACGACACGATTTCGACACGATATTGTGCTGTGTGTCGATGGAATAAGGACATTGTCGTTTATTAAAGTTCGGAGGTGTATATATATGGTTCTCGAGAGATGGCTATTTAGGTATGATATAATAAGAACGGTGGCTGAACAGTTATTTTTAATATATTTCAAAAACCCGTCACGCGTTCCAAGCACTTTATTTCCACTAAATAATAAGGATAATTCTAATAAAGAAATCATATTACAAAACGATTAAAATAAACATTATTGTATTAAACAACGTCGATATGGTTTTATTTAAGCAGCAATACATTTTGCTCTTGCTTTAATAAGTAGGTATTGTAAAAATTGTTTTGAAGTATATCTCGCCAGTGCAGCGGTCCTAAAAGCGCTGGCTTGACCTTCTAACGGAAGACAGGAGTTATAAAAGACAATAGTTTTACTAGAGGATGCTCAGAACTCAGCGAATTGGATGTATCTGAGTAGATAGATTGATTTCTGCATTAACGGCTGGTAAAAAATATTCTAAGTTATTAGTCATAGGTAAAGCCACTGGGCAATCTCAAACGTAATGTGTTTTGCCTTCCTTAAAGTCGTTTTAATAAAACAAACATGTTCAAAGTTAATAAGTTACGCCTCTTAGAAACTACAAGGAAAATGCGTTGGTCATTTTACTACAGGTTAAGACTCAATATCATAAAATATGTCGCGACACAGGTGAATTTATTAAATCATAATTCTGTTAATTATATATTTTAAGTCTTTTTCTTAAACGCTCTGTAATTAAATAATAAATAAGAAAATAAACCCAACAATCTCACAAATAGTCCTAACCCCACAGTAAGATACCAGTCTTGTGTCGTGGGTATCAGGAACTACGAGAGACTTTCGGTCTTACAACACCCAGACCCCGAAACAAATATTTTTGGATCACACAAACATTTGTCCGGGTGCGGGGATCGAACCCGCGGCCTCTCGCTTCACAGGCTACTCAGCCATAATCATACGATTGGGTCAAGTGATATCTCGTGATGAATATCTCGTGGGCATATTTTAAGGAGTTTAATGTCATTTGTATGAATATTTGCACTATTAGTCAATGAAAAATCAATGAATGAATATAGTAGATTTTTTGCAAAATAACACAAATATTCGAGCAAACACGCAAAGTGAAGTACAAGTTAGTCAATTTTGCCATTCATAAACACTTAAAAACCATTTTTAAAACGCGTATCGCGTTGCTATTGCTTTTATCTCTTAAAGTTTTTCCCATTTTTCTTTTTATTGTCACCAGATCTCAACCACATTTATCCATATATAATATAATGCCCCATGACCAATCGGACTAAACCCTATACAATACATCAAGAATTATTAAAATCAGTCCACACTTGCCAGATTTATGTGTATACATAGTATGTTATGTATATACGTAGAAACATAATTAAATGTTTAAATTGCGTTTCAATATTCAGGCGAATATGTTGCATCATAACTAATACACACAATATACCACACGATACGATAAATATCGTATGATACAAAAGCCCCAACGTCATAACGTTTCGTTAAAAACGTGCAGTTTATTCGTCCAACGGAGTTTATTAATAAAAGCCTTAATTAAGATGTCGCGTGTCCCCGTTGATTAATTTGAGTGATCACTTCATTAATTGCTTCATTAAAAATATATCAAAACGAACGCTGACAACGATGACATATTAAATTAAAAGTACTGCACACTATCTTTGTTTACTTAAATTTGACAGCCTACAACAGAAGACCAGTTGAAAATGAATGAAACACGGGGTTCGATCCCGGCATCGAGTAGTCAGTGTGGTTCATAAAAACGCTGTTTTAATGGACTGAATGGTGAATGCCAGGTGGCTCGCTTGATGGTAAGTGCCACGCCTTGAACAAAAGCAAATGCCTAGTATACGATACGGATATTACGACATAACTTAATCATAATGGTAAACGAGTACTTGGGTCACCTGATGAAAAGTCAGTTTTACGCCCCATGAACGCCTACAATAGCAGAAATTACGAACGCATTGCAGGCCTTAAAGTAAAGGGAAGGGAAGGGGGGATTTGGGTCTCCGGATATCTCACTCACCGTACAAAACATATTGTTTAGAAAAAGTAACATTTTCCTTGCCTCTAAAGATACGAGTTTTATCAACGATACTGTATACTATGACAGATAACATAAAATCTTATTATGTAGGAAGACAAATACATGCTCTACTTTTGGTTCTATCGCCGGCCGTCCATAAAACATAATGGCTAATCGTAAATATGAGAGGCAATGGACTCGCACACCGAGGGACGCCCGCGCCAGCCCTACAAACTGCTACTGTAATGAACCTTGACATAATTCATATACAAACTAACTTACACTGTGACTGGGCCATATAATATGTAGAAATGTAAGAAAAATATTAAAACACGATTATTAATCCGTTTATCTTGACATATCATAGTGACTGCACTGCATCTGGTAGTATTTTTTTATTTTTTTATGGGATAGGCCGGCAAACGAGCAAGTGGGTCACCTGATGGTAAGTGATCTCCACCGCCCATGTACGCCCACCACCAGAAGAATCATGGGCGCGTTGCCGACCATAAAGAAAAGGGATAGGGAAGGGTAGGGGATTTGGGCTTCCGGATATCTCACTCACCATACGAAACGCAGCAGCAAGCCGCTACTTTACGTCGGTTTTCTATGAGACAGTGGTAGTGACCCGGGCGAGCCAGCCCATTCATGCTGTAGACAAAATGTCTACAGCGTGGCTCTACCACATTAAGTAGTAGATACAGTACAGCCCAAAAATAATTTCCGAAAGATTCGGCTTGTAATTTTTACGACCGGCCGCTTGTCTGTTGCCAACCCCACTGGGGAGGAAAGTTTTTAAGAACAATAATTATACCATTAAAAATAATAAAAATAAGAATTCTAAATTAAAATGCACCAACTGCCAAGTTTAACCAACTAGGAGAAAAATGGTCCTGCAATACCGTAATGATTAACAGATATTTCCCGATATCAAGTACGTGACGGTTTCGTACGGCAAGTGAGATATCCGGAGGACCAAATACCTCTTTCACTTTCCCATCCTTTAATTGTCCCTTCCCTTTAAAGTCAACAACTCCTACATGACTATTCTCGTGTAGACATTATCAGTGAGGATCCCTTACTATGAGGTGACCCACCTGCTCGTTGGTCGATCTATGCTCTAAGAAATCTCAATCAAAAGAATACTACTGAAATTGATTGACCACAGTAAATATGATTGATCCTTAACTATAGTTTTTAGTGGTAGAGCCACGCTGTAGATAGTTTTGTCTACAGCACGAATAGGCTGGCTGGACTGGGTCGTTACCACTTTCTCACAGAAAACCGACGTAAAGTAGCGGCTTGCTGCTGCGTTTTGTACGGTGAGTGTGATATCCAGAGACCTAAATCCCCTTCCGAATCCCTTAATTTTCCCTTCCCTTTAAAGTCGGCAACGCGCCTATGATTCTTCTAATGTTATGTTATGTTGCATGGGCGGTGGATATCACTTACCATCATGTGATCCACTTGCTCGTTTAACAATCTATGCTATAAAAAATAATCGCTGAATATCTACCTATATAATTCATGTTTTCCTAGCCTCGATTTCAGTCCAAAACTAGTCATTGTGACGTCACAGTTAACAAGCACTCGTCATGTACCGCGTGGTCAGGTAATAGCCAGTGTTTTGACACGTGTCGGCAGTCGGCGCGCACTCGACGTGACCAGCCCTCGACACCGCGTGACAAAAGTGCCCATCTAGTTTTATAAAGTGGTATTAATACGTTAATTAGGCAAGGTACTGTGTTAATAGTGCACAAAAATATTGTAGAGGACTTGATTTTGGTGTTACCTACCTTTAAGAAAAAGAATTTGGATTTTAAGGGATTTTACATCAGATAAAAGTAATAATGTTGGTAGATTGAGCAAAAAGTATTACTTGTTTAGAAATTATGATTTCCTCGTTATTGTATTATTGTTTTTGAATGTTTAACATAATATTGAAGCCAATGAGTTTAATGATAGTTCATTTGAAATTAAAAACCAAGTAAGTATCGATATGGCTAAAGAAAGACTTAAGAATATAACATACAAACCTCCATACGATAATTTTAGAGTTAGCCCTAACGAATACAAAAAACGTCATCCAAATCAATCTACTTTTGCCGGTGTTATGCGTGAACATACGGGCAAAATGATAACCTTCTCCTTTTGAGAATCGGTTAAAACACTGACGTATAAACTAAACCTTTATGCAATGCAAGTGAGGCGAAATTGGTACAGATTGGTGCAAAGATCCTGAACTCGGCGACGTCAGCAACTTTCACACCACTCCTGCCAGCGACCTGTTTCACGTACTGAATATACACGCAGACGCGACACTTGACAGGCGATGATTAGATACCCAAACCATGTGATCTGTCTGTATATATGGTACATGGTTCGAGGATATATATCAATGGATATATATCATGATATATATCCGATATATATCCGATATATATCAAGCTGGGTTTTGTGATATATATCAATATTTTTTTATATTATATTGCAATACAAAAATGGTTTAAAAAATTTATGTTATTAAGTAATTTTTAGAGTTTGTTACTGTATTTCGACTTCCCAAATATAGATGGCGTGGGAGTAGTGTTAAAACATACCCCCTAATGGTAAGTTCTAATCCATAAATGGCAACACTTCTGCCCTAAAAGAAGAGTTTATGGTTTTTAGTTGATTTTGCCTTATCCAAACACGATTTTTTTATTTTATAAGTTTAGTATGTGTATGTAACACATATGCAAACAGTATTCATAAATAATACAATAAATATAATAATATGGCTTTCATACAAAATGGATATATATCAAACTTGATATATATCGGATATATATCATAAATATCCGATATTTTGATATTTATAATAAATATCGGATATTTTCGAACCCTGATATGGTACATGCTATACAACAATTATACTTTTAACCCTCTATTAAAACTCTCACTGCCGGGCATTAGTTTCTTCTACGAATTTGATGGGTTAGGCCTCAGTCCACCACGCTGACCTAATAGGAATTGAAAGATTTCCCACACCATTATAATTCTTATGAAGAACATCTCAGGCATTTCGAGTGGTAGAGCCACGCTGTAGACAGTTTTGTCTACAGCACGAATGGGCTGGCTCGACCGGGTCTTTACCACTGTCTCACAGAAAACCGACGTAAAGTAGCGGCTTGCTGCTGCGTTTCGTACGGTGAGTGAGATATCCGGAAGCCCAAATCCCCTCCCCTTCCCAATCCCTTATTATCCCTTTCCTTTAAAGTCGGCAACGCGTCCATGATTCTTCTGGTGGTGGGCGTACATGCGTGGGCGGTGGAGATCACTTACCATCACCACTTGTGACCCACTTGTTCGTTTGCCGGCCAATGCCATAAAAAAGGCATATTATTCCTTCAATGTTACAGCAAGCGAAAATTAGCCATGAATACACACATAGCGTAGAAAAATATAGAGGTACATACAACTTTTGTCACGGCAGTCCCATTCCACACCGAGTTACTCCTATACAAATACATGATCTTTGTATTGTCACGTAGGCAATGATACTGTTCATGAGCAGGAGGGCTTACAATGAGGAGAAAGAACTGATGCCTCGTCAGAGTTATAATAGTAGATCGATTGCTATTCTAAATTAAACAACAACACAAAAGACTTGATGTAAGTCGTATGAATATATTAATTCTATAGTTGACACAGACAAAACAATACTACTTTAAAGATGCAAATCCACAATAACATGAATATTTCTATACAGGACAGATAGTATTTGAAATATTAAATCCGTAACAAATAGACCAACGCGTTCAAAACACAAATACAATAACTGTCAATGCTTTCACCCAATAAAATGCGACAAAAACAAACAAATAACGTTTCGACGCAATAGAAATGTAAATGCAGAGGAATATCCTATCTACAACCGGCCTACTCTAATGCCTACGCAAAACCACTTTACTTATTCAATCAGCTGAACTAAACACAACCTTATTGAATGGTATTAAGGGTTATGGAGTTGGTAAAATAATTTGCAAAGCTTGCTGCGTTACAATATGAATAATTACAATAACTTGGGCTAATACCAACCTTACAGCATTGTGTTAAGAATGATAATGATGGCAAAATCAGTCTGCTGAGTTACAAAATGGCGCGAAATTATGATGGATGCTGTCGGTGCGTTGGACTAATAAGAACTGATTTCACAATCACGATCTCGTCGTTCATGTACTTAAATATATTGTAAACACCGCCATTCAAAATATTAATAGCTCTTGTCCCCATCTGTGTAAACACCATTAAATATGTAAATAGCTCTCGTGTCCATCAAGAACTGGGAGGACCTATCACCAAAGTTGGAGTCGATGAAGTACGCGGTTGAATCTCCAGGTGTTTTTTTATGGTATAGAGGTCAATTTAGCAAGTAGGTCACCTGATGATAAGTAATAACCACCGCCCATAGACACCTACAACACCGGAGGAATCATCGTTGCGTTGCCTTTGAGGAAAGAGAAGGCTCTTTTCTTGAAGGTACCTAAGTCGTATCTGTCTGGAAATACGATATAAGCAGATTCCACAAAGGCGTTGTACGGGGAAGAAAACTCCGAGTAAAGCGCACTGTTGTGGAATGCCATCCATCCAGATGATAAGGATGAAATCCCAACTTTTGGCGCGTAGTGCAGAGATGAAACGTGGCGGCTGGTATAGCAGTCATGTGATTTCATTCCAAAATACATGTGAGCTATCTGGATTTTAAATTTGTGCTCGCCCTTTATCATATCATAAGCTCAGCCAACAATGGGTGCTCTAGTAGCACCCCTGCCTACCCTGCTGAAGAAAACAGTCATGTCCAGGGAAACCTATAGTTATCATGATATTTGGTGTAAAGGGGGGCGAAGTTACATATTAATGTAGACACATGATTGCTTGGAATTGCCGTGTCTTATCCGTGGTGGGATAAAAAGAGATGGGTGTTTAAAAAAGATTTACTAATATTTCAATACAATAATATTAATGCCTGACTCGATGGCGCAGTTCTATTGTGTACGCGACACGGCTGTTGAGGTCTCGGGTTCGATTCCCGGGTTGGGTTGTGATATTGGGTTTTTCTATCACGAAATGTTCAGTATAGCGCGAATTGTACTTGGTATGGCTATAGGCTCGCCCCCTATTACATCATGGGACGGAAATACGCTCGGCGAAATGTGGGTGGACTGGTTATACCTCTGCCTACCTCTAATCAGTCAACCAATACGTTAAAGGCAATATTATTAACAATTTGCATACCATCATCAACATTTCCATACAAATTGACGAAATAACAATTTCCAAATCAATCTGAAACCCAGTGTCATATTACCGTGCGGCCCAGCATTCGATTCCCCGCGGCGCATCATTTGAGCATCCATTAAGGCAAATTGAAAGCATCGGATCTACATAAAATGCGCACGGACATGGACAAACCACTCACACGGTCGCACAAGTTGTCATAAATTTTGCAGGTAATGAGAGGGAATGCGACGATTATAGTTTTGCGAAATATCTCAGGACGGTCGACATAACGATATTTAACGTGTGACGTACTACATTACACTAAATAAATAAATAATTAATATATTCATCAGTCACACGCTTACCATCAGATGTAGTGCAGTCACTTTGCCGTGCTCGCATAAAATAAATCCGGTATTTAAAACCTGGGAGAAGTAGACGACCGAAATCAGAGTTTTGCCAATTAGTCGATCAGCAAGTTCATTAGACGTTTCTGAAATTGAATTTTTGATTGAATTCGATTATTTAAAAACATGTCAACTGAACTAATATAGTCCCACACAGTCCTCATACAAATAATACTATTGCAAAACGCAACGTAAGTGTTTATTAACTTTATAACTGGCATTATCAAGAAAAAAATATACGTCCTACTTGACATAATACGACACGCACGCGTGCTTTTCAATGTTTACACTGCGCTTTGTGTTGTATTATTTACAGTATGCAGCCTTATTACATGTCCAAATACCTGGTATTAATCAGCCCTAAGCTAGTCGAAAACAAGTCATTTCTGTTCATTTAATTTGTCGATTGATTTGAGACATTTACATTCCCAATTAACGCGTTGCAAGCAAACATGTATCTCAAAACAAGAGCTTAGCTTTGTTAAATTTATGTCTGCATTTCCCAAAAAACAAGCAGACGGGCGATGCGCAACAGTATTATTACCTAATGATGAAAAAACGCTCGATGTTACATTATATTTAAGTATGCCTGATTCAGGAAGACCAGCATGTCATTAAAACAACATAACCGTAGCATCGTTTAAACTTTGTTGCAGAAATTGTGCTAGGTCTCAGCTACAACAATGCAAAGAACTCATCAGATATAGACGCTAATCCGTGGATCATGTGACATACGAGCCAGCCGCGCGACACCGTTTACCGACAATTATACTGCACAAATCACGCAGACGGACGGACAAATTGTCGGGCCTGGCATTTGGCAACTCGTGACCACTGTCGAGTTATATGTTATTTATGATAGGCTGAATCACGCGGGACAAGATTCACTCGACGTTGACCAATTGGTGACAACGTTTTTCTATCATAAAGGTTAACGCGATATTTCTCGAAATAAATTGAGTAATTCACTTGGATTTTTGGCTTCTAGACAGTGATAAGTGATTATTGTTTCTTGAGGAAGTATTAAAATAAGATGTTTATGCGTTGTTTCGTGATTTTCAACATATTTTATAGCATTTTTTTGTGTTGAGACATCGAGGTCGACATGCTTTGGATTGTTATTAATCTATCAATTCTGCTATTGACCTAACCTAACTTGATCGACGCGTTGAGGATTCTAAACTGACATGTTTATATTGTATACTTTGTAATATTTCATCTGTTCAAATATTATCTATCAACATCGAAATATAATGAAATACAAAAAAAGCCGGTCCATTTAATACCAACGTTCTTAAGTTCTCTAGGGGAAACGCACGTAATATATCTTTAAAGTCATGGCTATATATATTATAGTCTTTTGGCTCTGCCATTCATAACTCAATCTAGTCTATAAAATTAATTTGTTCACCAACTCAAATGTTGTCAGCGTCATGCATTAAACCAGGTATCACGATTAATTAATTTACAGTGGCAAAGCCACGCTGGAGACATTTTTGTCAACGGCAAGAGTGGGTCGACTCGATCAGGTTGCTACCACTGCATCATAAAATACCGCCGTAAAGTAGCGGCCTGCGTTTCGTATGGTGAGTGAGATTTCTGGAGGTCCATTTTTTTCTCCACGCGACGGAATTGCTTGTGTAAAAGTGGTCAAGGTACTAAAGGTTTTAATTAAAAGTCGTGTTGCCATATTTTGATAGGCTGTCCGACAGAAACTATATTAAAATTACATTTCAATTAAAATACAGATGGACGTAGTGATCATGCAGTGGCGAGGTCCCACTGCAATATATCAGAAGTGCCTGTATTGCTGTATGTATATTCGCATTTAACATTATTATACACAGCTTTATTTCGTGGCTCCGGCCGCCTAAATGTCTTATGAAAATAGCATATATGCCCATCTGGGCCACGGTCTACCTATGTGGCAAATATCAAATTCATTCAGCCCTTAAAACGATGACTTTCTCAGCTATAATATTAGTACGAAGTAGGATAGTAGAAAATAGCGTAATAGCATTACAAACTTTGCTTTTCGCTGTGCTGCATCGTCTGCATCACGCATCTAGCAAATCATCGTCCACATGAACACATCAGTCCATTGCATCAGTTACATCAGCATAAACCCGTCAGTGTTCGCGGACCGGCCGCGGCATCAATCTATCGGAGTCAAAAAGCCCATCAATACAAGTGTGATAAACAGGCGAAGCGTGCTTACGTTATTAACGGTCGCATGAATCAGTCCAGTCGGTGTACCATCACTTAAATTGCTGACGGACAAATATATCAAGATCGCTGGACATTTGGATGTAATGTTTTTGACTTCCTCTTCTTCTACCTGACCTTATCCCACTTGCAGTGGAGCAACTTGCTTTTTAACTCATGTTACAGAAAGATTTGGCTCTGGAAAGAAAATATGCCGAAACCCAAAACAAATATTTGTGGATCACATATACATTTATCTCCATGCGAGAACCGGACCTGCGGCCTCTCGCTTCTCAGCCGGCTCGAGTACTTGCCCAATAAGCCGTGAATGTGTAATGTTTTTGACCCCGGACTATACAGTTCGACTTTAATCTGTCTGAACCCTAGCGCCTAACCTAGTGGACTGAGTTGGATGAGGTTTCTCACGTATTATAAACATTTTATAATGAAAAATACTCCAACCAGTATTGGGATAGATGGTTGATTAATCTTTCAAAAGGAATCGATACTTTGTCCTGTAACAGTCATAAAAAAATAACCTAACTTCAATTATTCAAAACACATCAATTAGAAAAAAAATTGAGCAGATTTCCTTCATGAAACTCTTATAATGAACCTATACTAAGCCAAGCTCGTTCAAAGGTCCTGTTTCAAATGGAGAGGGGAAGTGCAGTGAAAAAAACACGATAATTTGGAAATCATGACGGGCCCATTTTTCGCCCAAAAGCCCGGATTTCCCTGCACATTTTGAAAGAGCATTCCCTGATTTTGCAAAAGGACAAATCCGGGGAAACCCAGACGGATGGATACTGAGGACCGAATGAACACCGAGCGATGACATGACACATGAATCTCAATTGTTCGCAACCATCGCTGACAGCGTAAGGGCACTCAACTTACACACTTTTACTTTTTGTGTTCGTTGTAAATCAATCAGACCAGATTAGACTCAAGTGCTGATGATAGTTCGCGAATATTGAGATTGATTCTAGTGTGGGACCGTGGGTTCAAATGTGGTGCATTACTGATGCTGGTTTATGTCATATTTCATTACATGTCTTCAACATAAACTCAAACTTGTATCGTCGAAGGGTTGTTTTTTATTTACGAGCAAGGCGCTCGCCTGATGGTGAGTGCCACGCCTGACTTTAAACAGAAGCAACACCACACAGAACTATGAATTACAATGCACTGCATGGCACTTAACTGCGCTCGTCACTCTGAGACGTAAGATGTTAAGTCTCATAATGCCCAGTAATTTCACTGGTTTAATGTCCTTCAATCCGAAACACAACAGTGCTTTCACGCCAAGCAACAGGCGCCAGAAATAGATAGTAAAGAGCAGATAAAGAGAGAAAAGATTTAAGGAAGTGAGCCATCGCATGCAACTCTATTTTTATTCTGGCATAAAGTGACTCCACAGCACCTGATATTAAGTAAGATGTAGTCCAAATATCGATTGCATTCCTCGACGATGGGCAGAATTATACCGTCTTGAAGTTACTGGATATACAGTAGCTGACCCGCGAACGTCATTCGCCTGAACGAGCCACTACGGTGGGTTCACCAATACCGTGGTCGCTATCCATATGCGTACAAAATTATCAGATACCCTCCCACCGGCACTTGTATCACACAAAACATGTGTGATTTTCTTTGAAAACTCACACAAAACATGTGTGATTTTCTTTGAGCCCCGAACCTTATGGTCTCTCAGCTTAAGTGTCACTAGACCAATAAGGCAATTATTTTTTTAAATTAAAAATGGGTTTGCTCTTCACCTCAATCTAGCCTCATGGACAAAGATGAGGTCGACGATGGAGCGAGCGCACCCAGAAGGTGCCAGAGAATTTATGAAAAACGAAGGTTGCCGAAGTATATTATTTTAATAGTCAGAACTGGATCTCTGGTAATGTCCATACATTTGACCGACATTAAAAGTTAATGTGTACAGGTGCGGCTCATTTTTATGTACCAATAATGCAATGAAATTAAAATGTTGACATAAAATTTTAATCCCTTGATTTGCTGATGGAAATGTATAACGTATAACTTGTCCTGGGCCTGCTATTAAAGGCGGTTTTGTGTCTTTTTTAAGAGTATTTTATGTCTGGAAATGCCAATTAATTGAGAGAGATCGATCGTGACATGATAATTTATAAAACTGTATTAATAAACGGTAATTAACTAATATAGCTTTTTTTGGAACATGGTAATCAACGAACGTGCAAGTCACCTGATAGTAAACATGATCCACAAATATTTGTTTCGGGTCTAGGTGTATTTTCTCTCCGGTGTCACTACTTTGACGTGTCTCGATAAAAAAAATGAAGTGACTTAAATGCCCTGTTTTATTCTGGCAAGGGACTACAAAGTACCTGATGTTAATGTAGTCCAAATATAATGTCGACCTTTCGACAATCAGAAGGCCTTAAGTTAAGTTCTATTTCGCGATGCTCTATGGTGGATTTTTCGTCATATATACGGTGATCGCTACCCACCAGCCAGACAGAACGACTGTTTCGCTTTATAACAACAGAGTAAAATTAATTCTATCGAAAATACTAAATTAAATCCTGAATAACAACATACAACATAAATTCCACCCACAACACATAAACGGATCGGTATAAATATTGCAATAGTGTGTATTCGAGATTTTTATCGTCACAAAATACGGTAATGCGAGTGGAGTCGCGGCTCAATCATAACTCATCGGGTAATGTTGCCGGTGACGAAGCCTGATGGGCCCGGTGCTACTAGGGTTATCAGCGAATTTATTTTTTTAAATGTTTAATATTATCACATTCCCTAAACGTGTCTTCAAAAGAAATAATAATTCATTTGGGTTTTACAATGAATACATTGGTGATTAAAAAATAAACAAACAAAATAATAATAAGAATAGGTTTTCATTTAGACTTTAGACTACTATTAAGGCTATTAAATTATTTATTAAAAGTATGACTCGTCCTAATAATAATATTTAACGGAAGAATATCCACCCCCGAAGAATGAGTTTATGGGTAGAATAACGGCCCCTGAAGAATAAGTATATTTTTGAAACGTATTTCCGAAGAAAAATATGTCAAAACTATTAATTTAATACTCAACGAATTCTCGCAAATTCATAGCTTATGATTATTAAAACCTGGCAACCCTGCCAGCAATGAAATTAAACGACAGTAAAAATTTAACAGCCGTTCGCTGGACACGAGGTGGCGTATTTAGATGGCGCTTGCCCTCACCCACCGGCCACCGGTCTGTTTTACTGCTCTGGTATAGTGTGGTTCAACTTGTTTGTGTTTGGCGAAATTACGCATAGATGAAGTCAGATATTAAAACGCAGTGGAGGAGCAAGCCTAGTATTAAATTGTCCTTGGGAGCTCCTGCTACTAATGACGGGCGCGATCGCCGGAAAACGATTTGGGCTATGCGTAGAAAGAAATCTTGTTTGCACAACATAAGAGTGGATGTGCATCGTGAGTGCTGGAGGGCTTTTCGGCCTCGTGAAATATAAAATGAAATATGTCAAGCTGACGACCAACGTCGAGTTAGTCGTCGTTCAGTTGATGTGAGGACAAAATACTTTTTTATAGCATAGCCCGGTAAACAAGCAAGTGGGTCACCATCATGGTAAGTGATATCCACCGCCCATGTACGCCCACAATACTAGAAGAATCATAGACGCATTGCCGACCTTAAAAGGAAGGCATAGTTAAGGGATTGGGAAAGACAGGGGAATTTGGGCCTCCGGATATATCACTCACCGTACGAAACGCAGAGCAAGCCGTTACTTTACATCGGTTTTCTGTGAGACAATGGTAACGATCCGGTCGAGCCGGCTTAATCATGTTGTAAACAAAACTGTCTACTCACCATCAGGTGACTCACTTGCTATTTGCCACAATTTGCTATAAAATAAAATATTTTGTACAATATGACAACAGTATTTTCAAACATTTTAAATACAAGATAGAAAATGTCTAATCTAAAATATCTCGGATGCATCCGTCAAGAGCAAGGGTTGAGGCGATTGGTATCGAATCTCCGATGACGAGTGCACAATCGATATCTATATCGATTGTCGTACGTCTATATCGATACGCGGCAGGTACACCGGCCACTCGATGCCGTCCAAGATTATTCGAAATTCAATTTCTTTCGTCGACAGTGTAGACATCAGCTACATGATACGTCACTAGCTTTAGGATAATGATTTAAATCGATATTAAACCCCAGACAAAAAAGAAGGGTGTTCAAAGTTCGACACTTAATTTTCAGTAGTATCGTATTGCTTAAATTAATGGACCGGATTTTTATGGTATACAACTAAAACACGATCGCATAAATTAAGTCTTAATAAATTCATAACTTTGTAAGTTAATTGTTCTATTATTGAGTCAAAAACATCGAGTGAGTTTAATTGAGAGCATTAAAGCCGTTAAATGGCATTTTGATGGTTATTTGATAGGATTAGTGGTCATTCAATTAAATGGTAACTTAAAAAGTTTCGCTCATAAAAAATAAACATTTCTAAATATGTGTCTAATTATACTCATACCCAGAGCCGGCTTTACCTATGGTCCAGGGATTTTATTTGATTGAATGACGAGACGAGCAAGTCACTCGCCTGATGGTAAGCGCCACACCTGCCCATAAACAAAAGTAGCAGCACACAGAGCTTTAAATTATAAAACACTTCAATGCACTGAACTGCGCTCGTCACCCTAAGATATAAGATATTAAGTATCATAATGCCCAGTAATTTCACTAGCTGCAATGTCCTTCAAACCGAAACACAACAGTGCTTACACACTGTTGCTTGAGAAATAGCGGTGGTACAAACCCAGACGACCTCTCGCATACGAGGGGCCTACCACCTTGTAAACAAGTATATAACTGTAAGTATTCCATTGAAATAAAACTAATTTAAACGGATTTTATCGCGGTTTTTCATTAATTTTGATCCCGACGTTTCGAAGACTTTTCAGCCTTCGTGGTCACGGGGGGACGCGATAAAATCCGTTTAAAATAGTTTTATTTCAATGAGTAATATTCGCGTAAACGTAAGAAATCATTATGTAAGTATTCCATTTTAACCGCATGCCTACTAGAGGGCGCCAGGGTCTTGATTGCAGACACGCGCTACATGGGGTAGAGCCGCCTCTGTTCATATCTACAACTTTCCAAGTTTATATGAATCTTTATGATAAACTCTTTAAGTACGCCTTTTACATAAATACGCACTCACGCCTGTAATCCCCGAGGGGGTAGGCAGAGTTTTAACCAGTACACCCACATTTCCCCCGACCTTAATGCCATTCCCCGATGTCATGAGGGGCGAGGCTATCGCCATACTGGGCATAATTCTAGACTTCGGGCTGACACTAATACTTCCGTGATAACTCAATTTGACGTTTACCCGATCCGGGATCGAACCCGAAACATCAGGACAACAGGCGTACCGGGTACGCATTACAACTTCGTTACCGAGGCAGCCTAAAACATCTTCGAACTTCCTTTTGACTTCATAAAATAATAGTTTCAGTTACCTCGCTAATTTGAAACTACTCAGTCATATCTTCATATTCTGTTCAAAATCACTACCAGTCAGAACAAAACCACAACAAACATCATGCAAAGAGAATTCAGAATGAAACCAACAAACATATGGGGCGCGAATCGATACACACGGGCGACACAAAAGGTGACAAAAACGACGCGACCAAAAAAACGCACAAGAACATAACTCATCGGCGTGAGGAGAGAAGCGGAGAGGATAGGAGTGAGCGGTCGTTTTTCCGCACCGTATCTTCATATCCGGACGGTGCGGATGATGTTTGCTTTGTATAGGAGCTCGCGTGAAATACACGATGCGGAATCGTTCATTTATTTATTGATATCTGTCTCACGCGGTTTTTACTGCATATTACTGCCCAGCACCTATGGGTCATGGCGTGATATATATTAAGATCTATCGGGATAAATTATTTTAATAATAGTGGAAACGGAATGTCAATCCGATGAATAGTTTAGGAGAAATAAGCGGACAAACACACACAGACGCTCATAGCGTTTTTGTTTTATACTATGTATTGAAGATTTGAGGTGCACGACAGATACATGAGACGACGACGCGGGACGACAGCGACTAAGCTGTTTTGTATTACAGATACGTTTTAAGGTATGGTGACTAACGGACAACCAAGAATACAGTTTGACAGTCGCGCGTACAAATTACTTAGTTTAATTGGTCGATTTTTGGGATCAATCTGAAGAATCAAACCAAGATCGATTATTGGGAACAGCCATAATACATGAGATCAGTCGATATTTAAGTGATAATCTGCCAACGACGGTACACATTGTGTGTATATTATATCAATTTGGAGGACATTGAAGCCAGTGAACTTACTGAACAATATATGACCTAACTTATGTGTCGGCGTGACGAATGCAGTCTAGTGCCATGCAAATAATACAAGTTCTTCCATTATTTATTATTATATCACATTAGCATTAACGATAAGTCTGTGCCTACTAAAATAATACGACTGACGCATTAATATCCGACTAACATACTGCAAGCGACATTCCCTCTAGCTCCTAAACCATAACCCGCAATCGCACCCGTAACGCGACGGCGCGCGTTTCGCTGTTGTCTTCGCATAAAGACGTCAAGACAGCGCGGGCGTCGCAATCCCGGGATCCCGGAATCCCGCACACTGCGAAAAAACCCCCGTCGAAGTTTAATGAAAACATCGGCGCCGGTGCCACTTTTTCGTCGTTTAATTATGCCGAAAGACGTGTAACGGAGCATGTGGGATTCACTCGTTCATTTTGGGTGATGGGGCAATTCGGTGCATTTTTGAGCCATTTGATTGTGACTTGGCTTATTCAGAAGATTAAGACTAAGGTCTAAGCCGTCTCATTAGTAGAGCAGCCCCGTAGTGGGTGGGGCAGTATATGTATAATGGAACGCTAATAGAAAATAAAACTATATACGTGAAATCAAGACAACGTGTTTAAATCTCTTTACATTACGATTTTTTCTGTCATATATCTTTGGTATTACAATAGCAGGCAAATTAACTTAAAATCACACCAAAGATATCCAACATAGGACACCCAGAACTTACTGACTCAACCAAACCAGCCAATCAAAATCAATCAATTCAGTAGCGGTTGGCGCAAATCAGAAGCGGCGAGCGATGCGTGGGAGAGCTCAATTTGCATAGCTTCATTAGGCGCGCGCGCATATCAACCCGATATCGACGCCACCGCTGCGATGTGTTTTTTTTTACCAATCGTTAATTAAGCCCGTGTGAGGTCCGACGCCTTAATTATAATCGGCTGAGATACTGAATTAGCGGCCACTTTAACGAACCGCTTGATTGTGGATATATAGTGCGGTTTTATCAACCGATACCACTGAAAGGTATTAGTCTATCTATTTACGTTAAAGGTTGTGCATGTAAGATCCGTGATATAAGATTGATTTGCATTCGTATTATGTCGGTAGCGTTACTTGTTTTATTTTGTTTTAATTGCGACTATGTCCTCTAGATATGTGATTTTATTTCGATTTATCAGTACTTGTTGAAGACTCGCTATTCCCGTCCGTCCGTCCATTGAATCGCATTAATTTAACATAGACTTTGATAGAATACCAGAGTCAACTCCTAACGCCCCTATTCTAACCATTTACATAGATACAAGCTCATGTCTATATTCTCAAAGGGGTAGACAGGGATTTAGCAAACCCTACAATTCGCTAAGTTTGTTGGGTATGTTGCGATAGACAGTGAGGCTACCACCATATCGCACATAAATTCATGGTGCATTAATGGTGACTTTTCGAATTAAAAACTCATACCACAAATCATGATCGCCCCGCCTGGGATTTGAACCCGGAACCTAACCGGTTTTTCAGCATAAGTGCGCACCACTAGACCAATAAAGCGATTTATTTATAGAAAAATGTGTCAAGCATGGTATGACAAGACATCATGTCATAATCTTGTCACGTCATACTATTTTCGATTTTATTCCTGCAGCCACATTTGTGGGTAAAAGCTAAGAACTCAGCCGCGCGGTAACTGCCATTGATACCTCGGTTTACTATTAGGGACACATAAAAGCGCAATTGTATCCTTTTGGTTACACGGAGATCGCGTGTGTTGTGATGCAAATGTGGCGAGACCACCGAGCCTCTCGCCCACTCGAAACCTGCCACCGGCTGACCCACAACTTGGCAGAATATTTATTGGTAGTTTTTTTTGTTTATCTTATATTAGAATTTGCAATACAACGAAATACCACTGGTGACGCAGACCGCAGGACAGTAAGGACAGGATATTCAATGATAAAACAATAATTTAGGACTTTTTTTTTTTTTTTTAATCCTGGCTCGGCAAAATGACTACGCCACACCTGATGGTAAGTGTAGCGCAATCCAGGAATAGTGTCGACCAAAGACAAACAGTGTGTCTATCGTTGGTCGGCACGATCATGCCGGCCTGCCTAACTGCTTCTTCACACTCCGTTTAAAGGACCCAATATTATAGGAAGGAGGGAACACGTGTGCCAGCAAACTATTCCACAGCTTAATGGTCCGACAGAAATAAGAATTCGCGAACTTTTTAGTTCGAGCCGAGATGCAAGAGACCACGAAGCTGTGGTAACGCAAGCCAGCACGCGTGGTTCTGTTAAGGAAAGGTGAGGATGGGATAAGGTCAAACAATTCTTCGGAGCATTCACCGTGATACAGACGGTACAAGACGCTCAGTGAGGCAATGTCCCTACGCAATTGTAGCGGTTCTATAATTAATAATAATTAATTAATTGTATAATTCTTTACGATTAAAATTAAAATTGACCAGGTGCCATGCTGAGTTTAGCTGGTTTTTAGTTCGAAAATATCTGGGTATATTTTAATTGCTTAACATCAGCTGTATTTTTGCAATATGTAAATCTCTTTTTACAAAATAAATGCTTGGCTTTATTTTTAGATTATTCGAAGAATCTTTCTTAAAAACGTTTTTGTCTAAGACCAGAAATAGCTAGAACTCATTAAAACCATATACAACATACTCTTATTAAATATATATATTACAGTTTAATATCATCAACCTCACATTTGCGTCAAATCAAAAAGCACAAAGTAATAATAATAAAAACGTTATATAGAGAAGAAAGATCACGTAATAATGAAGACGAAAAGAGAACAAAAATGTTAAAAAATCAGAATCACCTTCGAAATTTAAACACTGACATTAATAACAAAATTAATAGTGACACATTCAATGAATAAAATTTTTCACACAAGTAAAATCTTGAATAATCATACAAGCTCAATTCCTAGCTGTAATAATTCCAATTATTAAACTATGTACGTCATAAAAATATGAAACGAAGTACAACCAGAAATCACCTTTGACCCTACACCATATCACTGCGGGATTCAAACATATTAATAAATACATAAAAATATACTAAACAGTAGGCTTCGGAAAATATTGTTTGCCATAAAATATATCGTAAAGTCAATGAATAACATTATATGTCTGTAACTTTACGATCTATTTAATATGTTGATGAGTATGGGTTCGATTGCGACTTTGTTCGCTTTATTTACTTCTCGATTATCATAAAAATGTATAATTTTATTACCATTTGACATATGAATGATGGCATGGATTTTACGACTACATTTGATGTGATGAAAATTTGCGCTTTTAATATTTTGTACTACTGACCTACAAGGAATTCGCATTGAAATCATAACATTAAGTATCGTTATTACAATTTACTCGAGTCAAAAAATGAATCAAATAAGAAAGTCCTGAGTGACATTACGTCACTTGATCAAAATAAAAAGATCATGCAACGTTGCCACCCACATCAAGGGGTCATTTAAGATTCCATATTGAATGAAATTATGACGAGACATATAGAACATAGTGGAAACGGTCCATAATTCGCCCACTCGAATGGGACGGTCGTCGCACTTGGATAAAGACGTTTACACACATGTTGTGACTTAATATTAGTGGATGGGCCGGGCATGAATGCACTGCGTTGGTGGACAGTGACACTGGTGTGGTACAAAGAATGCTAACAAGCGGCACGTCGCATATTTTCAGATAATATTGAATGGCCTTTCTAAATTTTTTGTTCAGAATTTTACTTCGGTATTGTTGATGGCAAGATTGTTCTCTGGAAACGACAGAAGTGCCTCGGTCGCAAACATACCGGTACTTCTACCGGACCATTAAGCTATAGGGGGTTCTTTAAACGGAGTTTAAAGAAGCAGTTAGGCAGGCAGGCATGATCTTGCCAACCTACTATAGTCACGTCGTCTGTCGTTTGTAGACACTATTCTCACTTCTTTTCTGTTGTCTGTGTAGCGAGAGCCAATTATTTATCTATCTTACGGTCATGGTGATTCCAGCCCTTAGTACATTTCACATAGAAGTCGATATTCTTTTCAAACCATAGAAATTTCTTTTACATTTTTTCAAACGTTTTAATTACGTTTGATAAAAGAAAAAAATCATCCTAAAACTAATCCAAGGTAGCAATCCGATTCTCTTCTAATTAATTTAAAATTATAATTCAAAAGCTATTATAGACAATAGATGTCGCGAGGGTAGGCGTTGAATATTTAATTTTTATTACATGTTATAAAACTTTACTAATAATCTTCTTTCTTGTCGCCGCACCCTTGAACTTTAACTGGAACTGTCGTATTACTATTTGCAAAACTGACACAAATATATTCACTATTGAGTAATCGAATACAGGACGCGGTAAGGTTGCTGTGCTGAGGTCTCGGGTTCGAACCCCGGGTCGGGTAAAGTGATATGGGATTTTTCTATCACGAAAAGCTTAGTATCAGCCCGGAGTCTGGAATTGCGCCCGGTACGGCGATAGTCTTACTGCCTATCACATCATAGGACGGAAATACGCTCGGCAAAATGTGAGAGGTGTAACCAACACCTGTGCCTGAACCTTCGTGGATTACAGGCGCGTATTTGTGTATATTAAAAAATACAATTTAAAATACATAACCTCGTCATCGCCACCTCTTATAACTTGTCCCACACCGCCTGGTCACAAGTGGTCTGTACAAACGACAAATAAACTGTGTGACATAACACGACACGGCCCACTGTAATCCATTGTTTGTTCGATCCCGGACTCGCTCCCGGTACAATCCCGGGACCGTCGGACGTACCCCGGTTACATATGTATCGTCTCATTAGTCTAGTGGTTATGGCTGTGAAGCTCTTGCCTAAAATTGGATATCAATCGAGTAACCCTGTATCAGTGTTTAAAATGTAATTCAGTATGTTTTGTTGGTGGTAGGATATTCATATCCGCCCGGATAGCGACCACCGTACACATGGTGTCAAAACCTGCCATAGTGATCCACATGCCTTGTGTGGATCGCGTTCCAGGATCAGCCAGTGTATATCCGGTTCTCCCGAGGGGCTTGCGACTTGACTTGATGGTTGGTTGGGGCGGGTATAGGGGTATATCCTTGTATTACTGTGCCTGTATCGGTCATCCGCCTATCCTGTTGCAGGCCCCTCGATCTCCGAAAAGGGAAGAAGCATTTATACAGGCCGGCATGACTCTGGTGACCACCGTTAAACTCAATGTTTGTCGGTGGTTGCTGGTTTTTTGGACTGCACTATGCTTACCATCAGGTGTAGTCACTTTGCCGTGATAAAAAAAACTTCAAGGCACTCAAAAACACCATTGTAACATTTTCAAAACGATAACATCGGTTACAAATAACAAATTCCCCTCCCAACCCTGTATTCATTTGTTAAAAAAAACTCAAGGTACAAAACTGAATATTGGCAAAAAAAAATCAATCAGACAATTTTAATATACATCGGATACTTATCAAGGAATTGATTTGACCCCGCCATTGTTGGTTCAAGCTCTTTGGACGAGGACAAAGAGAGTAAGCGGCCGCGGATACGCAGATTCGAACCCATTGTCCCCTCTTTTGTCCGTTCTGGATGCGAAAACGCAAGGAAACTCATTACCGGCAAATTCATTTCTAGTTGTATCTCGCACTTGGTGTAGAATCGCTACGTTTTTTTACCCGCTTGTTCTATAGGTTTGTAATTTTAAATGACGATTTGTTACCTGTATGAATGACACATCAATGCAAGTTAACGTTCTATAAATATTTCTTCGATATATAATGGTGCGGCGCTTAGTCAATGACAGAAAAAAAATATTTAAGCATAATAGGACATCACACTAGAGTCTATAGTCTATACCACCGGTATTTGTGACCAAAAAATACTACTGAAATCGTAATTTTTAACAACACTGGGTCTTAAAATTTTTATGTGAAGCACTAAAGTTGTCTCCGTTTATCAAAGCGCATCTATATTATCAAAATGTTCCCAAATAAATTAACTTTTTAATTTAATAAGAATTTAATTCGAGGCGTTTAAAAAACCGCCGCGTTTTAACATGAAGTGCGTGCCGACAGCCGACAGCTCAAGTGTTGCCGAAGATGATCCGATAATGAACCGGCTATCGGATCTCACGTCCCGCCCATTGTGTTCCGTTTGACATAACCATTGAAATTTAACTATCATTGTTGTTTCCTCCAATCTCTTCATTACATTATAATAGGCGAGATTACTTTTTGACAAGTACATCAAAGTAAAAACTCCGATAGTTGTCTGTTTGAAAAAAATGTCGGCTTTG
Source organism: Amorpha juglandis (assembly GCA_949126905.1). Lineage (NCBI taxonomy): Eukaryota > Metazoa > Arthropoda > Insecta > Lepidoptera > Sphingidae > Amorpha > Amorpha juglandis. Next base: position 902,163 of record OX421370.1, on the reverse strand, counting down.
TTTCATCGGCTCTGGAGGGACAGTTGTTTTCTTTTATATATATACGCACTTTCGTGATAGAAAGACCCAATATCACTTAACCCTCGGGTTCGATCCCCGGGTCGAGTATGTCGAGAGTTTGACCCCTTTGTCTCTCTGTGTGTGTATTTGTCTATAGCGCACAGAAACGCAATTTAACGTGTCTGTAAACGAAACAACGCGAGACGGTTCGAATGCAATTTACAAGGTGGTAGGTCCCTCGTATGCGAGAGGCCATCTGAGTTGGTACCATCGCTTCGCCTATTTTTGCTGCCAAGCAATCGTGTGTAAGCACTGTTGTGTTTCGGTTTGAAGGACATTGAAGCCAGTGAAATTAGTGGGCATTATGAGACTTGACATCTCATGTCTCAGGGTGACATCGCAATTCAGTGCCATGCAGTGCTTTATAATTCAAAGTTTTGTGTGGTGTTGCTTCTGTTTATAGGCAGGCGTGGCGCTTATCGTCAGGCGAGCGCCTTGCTCTTCTCGTCATTCAATCAAATAATAAAAGGGTGATTTTTTGCATGTAATGAAGTTTAATTAAAACAGTTCTGGGCTATATTTGAAGAAAATTTGTTCAACTGCTTAGAAGTTACAGATGTTTTTCTTTTTGACACCGGGGGTTTCAAAGATTATGTTATAATATAAAATTTTAATAGTAAACCAGTAGTAAAAAAAATAATTAAAATCAAGAACAAAAACAGAAAACCATGATGTCATCGAAACATCAGTGGATCTACTGTTAAGAGATTAGGGCTGCCATTATTCACATTATAAAAAGTGAGTGTCAAGTGAGAATTCAGCGACACCGCGACATTGCATCGAAAGACACCGGCGCGTGTCGCGACACTACTTGAACTATAAACGTCTGCGAACAATTACACGCCTTTGTATTGTTAAATACGCTAATAACTGCGGCGTAGGGCTGCATGCAACACGCTATTGGTGATAATTTTAGAAATTAATATGAACTCAGACAGAGAAGTATACGGTGTACCTCAGAGCTGGACCGTTATTAGGAATATTAATTATTCTGTAATTTTCAAGCCTGTATCCGAAAAGCCTGATCTAATTGATGTTAACCACATCACATGTTTTTTTTTACCAATTTACCGTGGCTCAATGGGCAATTCCCATATTGCAGTCAAACGAGGACCTTTTGTATACGAGGAACCTACTACCTAAAAGATTCAATCGTCGTGCAGGGCACGAATACTTGTCGTTTTTCGAATCGAAGTCTTCGGACAAAGAACACATTTCATCTACTCGACAGATAGTCAATATGTAAGGTAACCGGAGAGAAATCACTATTATTAAACTAATATTATTAATAATAGAAGTCTTCGAGGTGTATCGCCAACCCTAACGAGCGATCTCTTTGATTCATGCAGCGTGTCAACTTTTACATTTAACCTATCTCGCATAACTCATGCAATGGAAAAACAACCTAATTACTAACAACATTAGACACAATTATGGTACGTTCATCATATTCGGATGGTAATAAGCAATAGAGTGCTATTCTCTAATATATTGTTTTAATTTATTTTCTTAAATTGAAATAGTTTGTATTTTTGTGACTTCAAAAAAGTAGGAGCTGGGGGCGTTTTCCGTATACATATATTGTCGTTCTTTTGCGTTTTTAATTGTCATGATTAACCATATCTCCGTCTAATTGGTTATATATATTGATTGATCTAATGACGTGGTACGAGAAAAAAATTGGAAGCTCCTTAACGGACAACAACAAACTCATCTCAATTCAGATTTTGTATAGGAGTATACGAGCAGTTTTTGAAAATTAAATTAGATATACAAACATGTATAAAGTGATTTGGAAAATTAACACTTAAAACCCAAAAATAACATGCACCACAGTAATTTTGAGGTCTTTTTGGAGACACCGACTTCTAACACAGTGGTTTTTAAACTTTTAAGGCACCGTTAAACTCAACAAAACTTTATGGAACACTACATTAAAAGCGCCAACAAATCAGAAGCATTTAACCTGCGTATGAGTTTTCAATACAGTTAGATGTTTTGGGAATCTGATCAATGACAAATGTAACTTGGCGGAATCTTCGTGACATTTCCACGGAACCAAATACGGAATCGCAGTTCTAACACACCTCCACTCGTACTATCATGTAAAAAAAATATTGTATTAATTATGTACTGACGACAGTTTTAATAATTTAAATTTTAGTGTTGACACTATATTGTTTATCAGCATCCATTATACGTATGTTCGCGCCAATTGTCTCTACGGCACATATTAAATTGATTTATAAGAGCGCAGAGCCGCGGCCGGTTCTCGGTACAGAATCGTAAACTTCTCGAATCGGGAACGTTCCTTCAGTTTATGTACCCTTTTGATGTGACGGTAAATCAACATTGATTTAAGGACACGATCTCGCAAATTTGTCCCTCGATGGGAGATTACTCCCATTCCGGAGCGCATTGCGAACGTTTCATTTGTGCGTGACGCGCGGCTAAGTTTAATTTCCAATTTGAACTCCTTTCTTTGATAGATTGATATGATATTGTGATATAATATTTAACGAGGTTTTATATATTGATATATCAGAGACCAATAGTATAATACTAATTATCCCTTTCCTTTAAGGTCGGCAACGCGCCCATGATTTTTCTGGTATTGTGGGCGTGGGCGGTGGAGATCACTTACCATCAGGTGACCCACTTGCTCGTCTGCCTGACTATGCTATAAAAAAAAACGAGTAAGTGGATCCTCTGATCTCTACCACCCATAAACATATTCAACTTCAGAAGAATATTCGATGGATTAAGGACCATAAATGAAAGGAATGGGGATCGGAAAAAAATTGGGGGATTTGAGCCTTCATATAACTCACTCACCGAAAAACAACAGCAAGCAGTCAGTTAAAGTCGGTCTCTTGATGGTAAGCGCCACGCCTGCCCATAAACAGAAGCAACATCACACAGAACTTTTAATTACAAAGCACTGCATGGCACTGAACTGCGCTCACCCCGAGACATAAGATGTTAAGTCTTATAATTCCCAGTAATTTACTGGCATCAATGTCCTAGTACTTGCACACTGCTGCTTGGCGCCGGAAATAAACAAAGCGGTGGTACCAACCCAGACGGCCTCTCGCACACAAGCGACCTACCACCTTGAAATAATTTCAAATCATGTCAACAATCCAATGTGATTGTAATGTCGGTGTTCGTGCATTTGAGATAACGGCAAGAGACAAATGTAGCCCGTCATCGGGCGGCGGTGGTGCGTCTGCGGGGCGGTTGCGGGGCGAGTGCGGGGCGACAGCGTGCGACACGCGTCGGCGATCTTCAATTATTCAGGCTACAAGCGCGTGGCGAGGGCGCGGCGGCGGCGGCGGGCCGTTTGCTCGTGTGTCGCGGTGGAAACAGGGTCGCCAACTGTTTGAAAACTTTCCCCCTAAAGCAATTTCAAAACCCACTAAATTCAAATTGAATGTTGTTTTTTTTTTTAGCTATTCGATATTATTTTTGTTAATCATTTTCTAATAAAGTCTTTTCCTTCCTACAATTCGATATATCGATAGAATAGAAGTATGGAGAGTAGAGCAATTAAAAAAAATTCAATAAAAAATTTATCCCTAAAAATACCCCCAAAAAATTATTCCCCCTAAAAAACTCCGTCGAGATTTTTTCCCCCTAAATTTAGGGGGAAAACCCCCAAGTTAGCATCGCTGGGTGGAACTAGAGCCTATGGGCTTTATGATTAATGGCCCGGGACAGCCGGACACCGGGACGCACTTGTACCGACATCCTCTACCACTATCGACTAATTTTGTGCGACTAGGAAACGATCCGGCGTATGGCTGTCTATTTGTGTAGTGATTTCTCAGAAACTAAGGTGGTCTAATGTCAACGAACGAGGTATGTAACCACGTCATGTTTTGGGGAATATAAATATTGATGTTAATGGAAGGTTTAATTATGAAAAAACTAGACTACACAATGACCACGACACTTGCTACAAAATATTAAGAGTTCTTGTAAGAAATTAAAATGAATTTTGAATAACTTTGCAGTGTTAATTTTTGAAGTTAATTTTTAAGTTTTGTTAAACTTTTTTTATCATGTATCACAACTTAGGACACATGTAGTAGCTATGGATAATAATTTACACGAATCTCAAAAGTCAGTTAACTGTTATTTTTGACTATTCAGTGTTAATTTTTGAAGTCGGTTATTACATTTTGTTAAAACTTATTTTATTATAATTTTTTTAGTTATAGGTTACGGCATGTAAATTCCAACACATTGACACAATCTTGACGATCAATACTGATACTGAACTGAAAAGTTACATTTTTTTACTCGATACTCCGTCATCACATCTTCACTAAATTTACACCTTTTTTGGCACACAATTGGCAGTAAATTCGCAAACATAAAAAAGAGCCGAAATAGCCTCCTTCTATTTACAAGTCGGTGAAAAATATAGTCCACATGTAATCAATCAATGAATAAGACATTAGATGTGCGACGTGTCGAACCGTTTTAACAAGCCACGGCTGAGTGGCGTTCATTGTACTCGTGTTTGTACACGACGGGTAAATGGGACGTGACGTGTGACGCCTGACGCCTATACTGACGCTAGTCAACGTCGGACATCGACTCCTGTTAACTAACCACTAGGCTAGCGGTACACCTGTCTTTAAATGTTTGATTTGAACCTGGGACGCTTTGGGAGTGTGCTATTTGTAGATTAGGTTGTAGTCAGTTTAGGCACAATTTAGTGTATGACTAAATAAATCGCTGTATTGTCACTGGAAAGGCAAAAATATAAAAATAGTAAAGTGCCAATACTTGAATTTTGCAGTAGAGCGTTTTAAAATTGTTTTTACGAAATTATGTATCATTAAACTAAGCACTTGATGAATTTTCCTAAATTGTATTTTCATTATATCATAAGACATGTATTTTAAGTGTTGTAAGTGTAAAGTCTGCTGGAAAACCTAAATAAATAGATAACATAGTAAATGAGCTATGTTTAGCGCTAAAAATGGACCAATCACTTTTTTTATTTGGTTGAATGACGAGACGAGCAAAGCGCTCGCCTGCACATAAACAGAAGCAACACCACACAGAACTTTGAATTACAAAGCACTGCATGGCACTGAACTGCGCTCATCACCCCGAGATATAAGATGTTAAGTCTCATAATACCCAGTAATTTCTACAGAAATCTATGCATAGCAAAGAGTTTTATAGACTTCTAGACAAAAATATTTAAAACGGGTCTCTGGTAAGTTACGGTTTTTTTAGATACAGTCCATTAATTATTGGCATTTATACTGAAAATAGCACTGTGGGTATTTTTATACAAAAAAACTCTACTTTCCTAATTAATTCAACAATACATGATCTCACTAGGTTATGCCTATTGACGTTAGAACGGTAAAGGATAATATTAGAAACCGGAATGGCATTTGAATAAATCTTATCTTAATATATATAAATCTCGTGTCACAATGTTTGTCCTCAATGGACTCCTAAACCACTTAACCGATTATAATAAAATTCGCACACCATGTGCAGTTCGATCCAACTTGAGAGATAGGATAGTTTAAATCTCAAATTATAGTCGCAATTTTAATTTATTGCAAATTATTTGTCTGTTATTATTTGACAGTCACAATTATCTGTTAACTCCAAATGATTCTAACAGATGTCGATACCTTTCGACTGGGTTGAGTAAGTAATCAATAGATGGCGCTGCTATGGTAAATCTACGAACGTGTCATATAAGCTACATTTTAACAGCATAATTACCACGTGTTGTTGACGCTATAAAATTAATTAAATTTATTTTGTAGTGAACGAAATACCGTATAATTCAATTATTTCCACTTTTTAAATTTTTGGTGTTAGCATAGCCGGCCACGTGTTACTTAGACTGAAGTGTAAATTGAATTCATATTATAATGAAGATAATACAGTGAAATTAATCCTGTTTTTTAATACCATCTGTGTGAAAAAGCATAGTGGACTCCGTGACTGATGTTCTCTTATTGTTCGCTTAGATTGTTTACTATAATGTAATAAAACAAAAACTTTAGCCACAGCAGCGCGTGGCTGGGTCAGCTAGTAATTGTATAAATTCCTGAGCATATTATTAATTCTTATAAAGAAAAAATATTGTATCAACTGTCATTTGTATTATGTTTGGAAATATCCTAAAATAGTCTTAATATATTATAACGAGTTCAAACATCTCTTTCTTAGTTGATCAACTGTTAAATCACATCATCATTTAAGAGTGATAGAGCCACACTGTAGATCTTTTTGTCTACAGCATGAATGGGCTGGTTTGACCGCCGGGTCCGGGTCGCTACCTGTCTCACAGAAAACCGACGTTAAGTAGCGGCTTGCTACTGCGTTTCGTACGGTGAGTGAGATATCCGGAGGCCCAAATCCCTCTCCCTTTCCCAATCCGTTAAAATTATCCTTTCCCTTTAAGTTCGGCAATGCGCCTATAATTCTAGTATTGTTGGCGTACATGGGCGGTGGAGATCACTTCCCAGCAGATAACCCACTTGCTCGTTTGCTGGTCTATGTTTTAAAAAAATCATGCGATTTGAACCATTTGAACATCTTGCAATTTTTATTGATTCAAGTCTCTTGTACAAATTCAACTCGTCTGAAACTGCCATTAGGTTCCCTCTGTATTTGACAAAGGCAGTAAATAACATTTAACAGAAATAACTGCAAGTGTCACTAAGGACAGCCCATCCTAATTTGATGGACAAACGCCAACATGACACGAATATAAATTAGAAAATTCTGAGAAACGCAACATAAGCGAGAAAAGGTCAATCCCTCTTAAATTTAGCGTCGAGTCTAGACAAGGCACATCAATACGAAGACAGGTGGCGGTTAGAGATAATTTGAAAGCATTTGTCAAAGTGCTGGATGCACTGCACATATGTTTTTATTTTTATTGATATCAATGACGAGACGAGAAAATCGCTCGCCTGATGGTAAGCGCTACGCTTGCCCACAAACATAAGCCACAACACAGAGCTCTTTAAATTATAAAGCACTGCATATCACTAAACTGCACTTGTCACCCCTAAACATAAGATGTTAAGTCTCATAATGCCCAGTAATTTCACTGGCTTCAATGACCTTCAAACCGAAACACAACAGTGCTTACACTGTTGCTTGTAGGCAGAAATAGACAGAGCGTAGCGTACGTAAATAGTACGCGCAACTGTCGTAAACTGTTCCGTGCATTATTTTTATGACTTACATAATTAATATAACCATCTTATCTTTTGTCTGTCTACCTGACTTAGTGCCGACCTGAGAGTGACCGGTCCATTGCAAGAATCATAATTTTGCGTACACACAATGCTAACTAAATATACCATATTTTTTTTATAGCATAGACAGGCAAACGAGTAAGTCGGTCACCTGACAGTAAGTGATCTCCATCGCCCATGTACGCCAACACTAGAAGAATCATAGCCGCGTTGCGACCTCAAATGGAATATTATTATATTACTATGGATAATTAAGGGATTGGGAACGGGAGGGGGTTTGAACTCCGGATATCTCACTTACGGTACGAAACGCAGCAGCAAGCCGCAACTTTACATCGGTTTTCTGTGAGACAGTGGTAACGACCCGGTCGAGCCCAATCATGCTGTAGATATAACTGTTGTCTTGTCTACATGAGCGCCTCAAACTGGCTTTGAGTAGCAAGTTAGTAAACTAGTTGCATTATATTCTGCATGCGTCGAGCGGTAAGGAGTGGTAATTGATCGCGCGACGGTCGCCGCAGTGACCTTTAACCACGTGCACTCCCACGCTCAAACAATTGCGCCTCTCGTACTTCCTCACACAATCCACTCAACCGTGTGACGAATGCACTTCAAATTATCAACAAGTACGAGGATTATAGATACATTATTTTCAAGTATTAATGACTATTGTCGGATGACCTCTAGATTATTTTTAAAATAGGTTGGTATAAAACTTAGTAACCGATGAAAAAATCTCAACATGTGCATGCAATACAGCTACAGTAGGATATAGCCTCCGTGGCGCAGCGGATAAGTAACCTGCTGTGAAGCGAAAGGTCGCGGGTTCGATCCCCGCACCGAGACAAATATTTGTGTGATCCACAAATATATGTTTCGGCGTCTGGGAGTTGTGAAAAATAAAAAGAAAAAAAATTGTTTTAAACTTACGTTGTACCACTCTTACGGCATGCCACTCGTATCTGTAATGATAAATAAATAACAACCATCAATACATTTAAATTCATATAAAGCACACAAAATGAAACAAAGGACAATAAAGCAACAATATATTTCACGAAATGTACAATGAACCTAAACGAAACTTAGAGTTCAGTCAAATGGGTTTTCTTTGTGGAAATATAAAACATTCATTTTGCCATAAAAAAAATAATTTGTTATCATGATAGGTACAAATAAATGTACCTCCTCTTGATTTAACCGAATCGATTTAAAAAAAGAATATTTATTGTTGGAAATCACTACGAGGTGGTTTATGAATTGTAAGAAGCTCCTCATTGGAACAACGTGGAACATCACTGATTACTACCAAACGTAAACTACGCAACCAGCAATGTTGAATTTGAAATAATATTCGCACCCAATCGTAGCCATTCTTTTAGTAGCTTTAATAAGTGTTTCTTTTTTATCTTGGCACGGCAAAGTGACTGCACTAAACCTGATGGTAAGCGTAGTGCAGTCCAAATGAACCAACGACCGTCGACAAGCAATGATTTTATCGGTGGTCACCAGAATCATGCCGGCTGTATAAATGCTTTTCCACACTCCAAAGAGGGAAGAAGCAAACTAAGTGGCTTGCGAAAGGACAGGCGGATGATCATTGTAGGCACAAGGATACAAGGATGTACCCCTATACCCAATTTTTGCACTTGAATTTTCGATTTTGTTTGCCGAATGTTTTAATATTTAAGTATCATTTTCTTTCTTCTTTTTCATTCTCTCTTTCCTCGATCATTATACCTTTTGATAGCGAAACCGGCCATCACTTTTAAACCTAGTCAATTCGAATCAGTACAACAGAACCATAGTTAATTATTTCACAAAGAACGCCGATGTTTACTTTAGTTAAATTTACGACGCTCGCGAGATATGGTAACGTTTCCAATATGCCATAAGTCATGCCGTCGACGGCTACAAGTGACTAATTAAACTAAAAGTTGATTGCACGATGATATTGCGGATTTAATTAATTTTTTAAACAAGGCCCCGGCGGCGCGGGGTGGGGGATCGTAAAACCGCCGTAAAACCCACCCTGATCGATTTACATCGGGCTCATCCTTAACGATTGTTTGCGATATATTATTAAATGGATAAATATGATTCATTGTAATATGTAGAAAAGTAAATTGAAAGGGGCCAGATCTTTTTTCGTCTCATCTCTGTAGTTGATATTCTACATATCAATTCGACAGTCGCGAATCATTGTGTGTCTCGCAACTTTATATATTTATATCGCTAAGCAGCAGTGGGTAAGCTCTTAGTTTTCTGATACGAAGGACATTAAGCTAGTGAAATTACTACACATTATGAGACATATGTCTCGCGGTGTTTGAGCGCAGATCCCAGGTCCCAAAGATGGTTTACGGTCCAACATCGACAATGCTTGACCAACATGTACAAAGCCCCAACGCGATTTCTATCAATCCCAAAACGCATGAATATGAAGCACGTTTTACAAAATCTTAGAACTTGTTCCAAGATAACTAGTTTCCACTACATTTTCCTTAATCAAACACACAAAAAGGAGGTTAATCGTCGGAACGTATCAGCTATCGTTGGAGCAACGACACCGGCTATCGAGCATCGGCAATTAACAATATCACGACAAAACAATCGCGACTCGACACAACGGCACTGTCGCAGGGTTGCCAGATGAAAATCGGAAATTCCGCGGGCTTGCTTGACAAATTAACCGGATATTTTTTTATAGCATAGACCAGGATAGAAGCAAGTGGGTCACCTGATGGTAAGTGATCTCCATCGCTCACGTACACCCACAATACTAAAAGAATCATAGGCGCGTTGCCGTTAAAGGGAAAGGATAATTAAGGGATTGGGATGGGGAAGGGGATTTGGGCCTTCGGATATTACACTAGCTGTACGAAACGCAGCAGCAAGTCGTTAATTTACTTCGGTTTTCTGTGAGTCAGTGGTAACGACTCGGTCAAACCCGGCCCATTCATGCTGTAGACAAAACTGTCTACAGCGTGGCTCCACTCATAAAATGATATATCTTATGATATGTGGATGGATTAAAAAAACTAACGAGGGACCGCCTACATTTTAAAATTATATGCTTTTATTTGAAATTTGAATTTGTTACATTCATTTTCATAACAATGTAAGAGTATTTTTCAAACTAGAGGTACCCGGTGGTAAGACCAGGTGTATAGTTACTTTGCTATACCAGGATAAAAAAAATGTAGACAAACATTTACTCAATTTATTTCAATTTCCCCATGACCTTTCGTGGTACCTTATCTTTTTAACACCTTTAAGTTTTTAATTCTCTTCATTCTGAACTGCACACCATAAAATGAATACGAAGCTCACAAATATGATATTATTTTATTGATATTAATATGTATGTTTTGACCGAATTAAACTTAACTTTGGTGGTAGAGCCTCGGTGCAGATAATTGTCTACAGCACGATTGAGCTGACTTAACCGAGTCGTTACCACTGTCTAACAAAATCCGACGTTAATTAGCGGCTTGCTGCTAAGTTTCGTACGCTGAGTGAGATATCCCCAAAGCCCCCTACCAAAACCTTAATCATCCCTTTCCGGTAAGTTCGGCAACGCGCACACGTTTCTTCTGTTATTGTGGGCGTATATCGCACACACAGAGTACTGTAAATTAATTTGGAATAAAAATCCACTAAATTTAAAATTACTTATCTTAGTTTTAGAATAGATCGATAACGATCTGATACGTTTTTGTGCAAAGCTATATTTTAAAAAAAATCCTGACTAATTCTGACCAGGCTACCAACCAAAAAGCCTAACACAGCTGGCAACCTCAACAGAAAAACGCAACTTTCCGTTCGGTCTATTTAATTAAGAATCACAAATGAAAATCGTGGGCCGACTCCGGCGTTCACAAAAGATAACATTTGTTGTGTGATTAGCCGCCGATAGAGATTTCTTTGGATCGCACAATGGTTTTGGTATCAAATCACACAATTACAAGTGATCGGTTGTATGGCCGGCCAGTCGCTTTGTCGGCGTTCTTGTCATTTCGGCGGTACGCTCCACTTGGGGCCACGCGGTTTGTGTATACAGGTGTATCATTGACATGACTTTGGCGTAGTTATTTTCGTATATACGTGACACTTTTCCTTATTAATGTATTGTTCAGTGAAAATTTCATTTAATTTCAAATTTATTCTGCCTTCATAGAACTGAACTAAACAATTGTCGAATATGTCATATTATCATATCGCATGGCATGAATCATATTTTGAAATAAAACTAATTTAAACGGATTTGATCGTGGTTTATATTTGGTCGCGACTCGCCGTTTTGAAAGATTTTCAGTCTTCGTGGTCACGGGGTGGACAGGATCAAAATTAAAAGAAATATCTAGATAATATCCGTTAAATTGGTTTTATTTCAATCATTAATATTCGCATAAACATAACAAGACTTGGTATGTTTACACTTAGTGTAAGTAATAGAAATTTGCACGTTTGGTTTCCATACATAATGAAACATTTACATGATTTTTTAAATTATGAAGTACTGCATACAGAAAATGGAAAAAAGAAAAGGTTTTGAAACGCTTTGAGAGGTAGAGTTACTCTGTAGATAGTTTTATCTACAGAATGAGTGGGCCGGCTCAACCGGGTCGTCATTACTATCTCACAGAAAACCGACGTAAAGTAGCTTGCTGCTGCGTTTTGTACGGTTAGTGAAATCCGGAGCCCTAAATCCCCTCCTCTTTCCAACCCCTTAATTATCCCCTGCCTAAAAGGTCGGCAACGCGCCAGTGATTATTTTGCTATTGAGGCGAATATAGGCAGTGGAGAACACTTGCCAGCAGGAAAAAAAATTACTCGTTAATCGCCCTATGCTATAAAAACCCGGTCAAATTCCTATTATTTACCATATTAAAACATACTCTGTGTCAATTTCAGCTGGCTAGGTAGCCGATTTAAAGGTATAAGGTTATAAAGGTATAATGGTTCAAAAGAGAGAGCCGTTCAGCGGTAAGACATACAGACAGACGGTGTAGCGCGGCCTAATATATGATTCAAGTACCCTTAGAGAAAGGAACTCTAAAAATAACTATAAACCGACAATCAAACGCAAAAATACATTCAGTACAATATACCAGCGTCAAGTGGACTTTATCATTGGTGTTTGCCGTCACAAACCTCGGACAAGCGCTGTCGTCTCAAAGGAAGAGAATGATAGACGCAATGACGGTGCGATTTGCAACCGCGACCAACGATCAGCGACCGCGACACGCGACCTCGACCATCCTTTTGTTTCATCACTACATGTTGTAATTGTACTGATTTATGTTTTTGATTTATTCACGTTATTTTATAGATATAGAATTTAAAATAGCTTGTCAATCACCTATGACGCATGTATCCCCAAAGGTGTAGGCAGAGGTGCAACACGTGGCAGCCACGTTTCGCTGAGCTTATTTCGGTCCCCTGATGTACATAATTGGTGATATCCCGGCCAACTCATGTATGAATCGTCGTTTGGAACACTCAAACACAGGTTGTGATCGTCGTGGCATTTAAACCGTTTTCTTAATAGTTGCCACTAAACCATTGGGGTGATAGATGAATAATAATATGAATGATGAGGATCTCAAAAACCTACTTAAGCCAGATTTTTCAAATCAAAAGCTTTCTTCGTGCGTTCCAAATCTATGAACAAAAATTGTATGAATTTTTTTGCAGACCACAATAACTATTTGATTTTTGACATCCAATTCACAAACTTAGAAACATCCAAACTTTTAGATTGCACCGCTTTAATGTGTGATGGCTTTAGGGATCAACTAAAGTTAAGCATAGGTTGTTAATAAAGGGCATCTAAAACATCCGGCACTAAAGGAAGAAAAACAATAATAAATATATAAATATTTTGTGGTATAGTTTGCCGGTACACGTGTGTGAAGAAGCAGTTAGGCAGACCGGCATGATCTTGCCGACCTACGATAGACACACTGTTAGTCGTTGGTCGACACTATTCTTGGATTGCGCTACACTTACCATCAGGTGGCGTAGTCACGTTGCCGAGCTAGGAAAAAAAAGGCGGAAACGTGGTTTCTCAGAATAATGTTTATCAATCAGAAACCGATTAGATTTGGACATCACGACCAGATCGCAATTCTGGTCTAATAAGGACGGCATTGTCATTGTTTACTAAATGACCGGCGTCTTGGGTTCGAATCCCGACTTATCGGTCGTCAATCAGAATCCTTTTGACACCCCGTTGATGGTTAATTGCTTAGTTTTTTTTACCTTCAATTGAGACTTTTGTTAGGGCCCTTGTGGTTTTGCGGAATCATCGATCCGTCATCAAGTTTGACAAAAGATTGAAGTGTAATGATGCAGACGACTGAGTTTATTGTACATGCTGATTTTTTTTTGTTTCATTGAATGACGAGACGAGCACGACGGTGGCCAGGTAAGCGCCACGTCTGCCCATAAAAAGAAGCAACACCACACAGAACTTTAAATTACAAAGCACTGCATGGCATTGAACTGCGCTCGTCACCCCGAGACATAAGATGTTAAGTCTCATAATGCCCAGTAATTTCACTGGCTTCAAAATCCATCAAACCGGAACACAAAAGTGCTTACACACTGTTGCTTGGCGGCAGAAATAGATAAAGCGGTAGTACCAACCCTCTCTCCTTCCCAATCCTTAATTATCCCTTTCCTTTAAGGTCGGCAACGCGCCCATAATTCTTCGGGTATTGAGGGCGTACATGAGCGGTGGAGATCACTTACCATCAGGAGACCCGCTTGTTCGTTTGCCGGCCTATGCTATAAAACACGCATCCGTGAATCTTCTGAGATTGAAGAATGTCCATGCGCGGTGAAGATCACTTACCATCACCACTCACTTGTAAGTTTGCCTGCATACGTATATTAATAACCATACCATCCTTACCCAATAATCAAACCCATAACAATCAATACAAACTTTATCCATCCAAAACACCGTGACGTTACACAAAAGTTTCTAATTAAACTGGCCAAAAAATATAAAAAAGAAAATGGCGCGTCAAGGCACCGGGTGCTGTGCCAGGTGCCAGGTGCGTCAAAAGGAATGCGTCACAAGTCGTCAGAGTCGGTGGGGTGGGAGAGTGGAGCCGTGACTTGCGGACTGACACGACCCTGTTGAGCGCTAGGGGTGCCACGCTGGACGTTATCTTGGGATAATATTTATTAATTTTATATAATTTTTTGTCATCTGCGAATTTGTTGTCGCTTAATAGCGCGTGACGTCACTTATAGGTCTCAAATCAATGCTGAGGTTCATGACCACGGTTTTCTGGATGTTGTTCGATACAAACAAATAATTATTTTGTAGTTTGTGTTGTGTAACTCAGAAAACATGTGTTTTTCTTTCTTTAATTAGATACTTGTCCAATTTGTTTAATAAAGTTTGAATTGTCTTATGTCTTAATAGGATCTACAGCGTTGGATGTCATAATTTTCTTAATGTAACCATAAATTTAAAACAAAAAGAAAGATTTGTAAGAAATCGAAATTTAAAGGTTAACATCAACTTGAACACAAAGTTTGCATGCCTTCATAATGAAGGACTTCCTTAATAATCCTTGTTAGAAAAAAATATATAAAGACTTTTATTGCTATATTATTCTAGTGGTAGCCTATTTAGGCTGAGAAACCGTGACATCCTGTGTTCAAATCTAAAGTCTAGTTGCGATTGCTAACATTGTGTGTTTTGAGTTTCCGATTCGAAAATTCACATAAGTTTGGGTGCAGTACTAGTTACATCTCTGCCCACACCTTCGGGTATACAATCGAGAGCATACTTTATCCTTTTATACCTATCCCGCACCACAAATAAAATCTAAAACCCCAAGCAAAAATCCTCCCAAACCCGCAACCCACCGTCACCCCATCACAGTAAGTGACGATGATCGACAAAAAGGGATGAAGTGCGATTTTATTAACACGCGCTTTCATCAATTCTATTTGGTGAAAAAAACCGTTGAATACTGTAACAAATGATGTTGTTCGATAGAAAAGGCCCGGCGGGTGGAAAATGGGCCTTTCGCGAAGTGCCCGTGATCTATGGACGTTTCATGAACCGACCTATTGATGTGACGTGACATCGGCTTTTATGAACGCGCCGAAAATATGTTTTTGTACAGTTTGTATACATTGATGATATTAAAAATCTATATACAGTTCGGTGCTCGTAAATGTTTGATTTTTTGACGATGCGCTATCTTGGACGCAGTTGGTCACGAGTGACGTCACAGCTATTGTTTTTTTTTACATGATTGAATGACTATGAGACTATCCCGCCCACACACCCGCTACTGTAACTCCTGTGCACCAGGATCAACAGTGGCACGCATTTTGTTGACACCGAGCAGTGAAGCTCGGCGAGTCTCTGGGAATGCCTAAATGTCTTTGTCCCGCAACGAAATTAATCAGATAGAAGGTTAGGGAGGAGTTGGAAATATTAATTGTCCACTTCCCTCCATAGCAAAGCGGGAGACAAAATAATGAATTGAGGAGGTATTAACCTCAAGTGTAAAGACAGTTACAACTGGAGAAGCCAGATGTAAAGCACCACGGATGTCTTTAAGTGGGTCCTATCACGCGAGCTGTTACACTTGATTCCAATAATAGGTATGGCAAAATCGCCGGAAAGCACGGAAATTCTTTCTAGTCTCCACAAGATCCATATAGTATACAACTCCAGATGTTATTTGCATACTGTCTAACATAATGTTACGCTCATGTTGCCAGAGACTACACTCCCAAAGATTGAATGACTAGACGAGCAAGGCGCTCGCCTCATGGTAAGCGTCACGCCTGCCCATGAACAGAAGCAACACCACACAGAACTTTGAATTACAAAGCACTGCATGGCACTGAACTGCGCTCGTCACCCTGAGACACTTATGTCTGACAATCTTAATGTTAAGTCTCACAATGTCCAGTAATTTCACTGGCTGCAATGTCTTTCTAACCGAAACACAACAGTGCTTACACATTGTTGTTTGGCGACAGAAATAGACAAAGCGGTGGTACCAACCCAAACGGCCTCTCGCATACGAGGGACCTACCACCTTGACTATTTTAAAGAATAACCCCTATTTTGTACTGTATTGAATTTTTAACACCGAAAAAAGAGTTCTTTTTTTCTTTTTTTTTATCAGCGTTAATGACGTGACGGTCGCTCGTCTGGTGATTAGCGTCTCGCCTGACTATATACACTAATCAGGCGAGCGCCTTATTCGTCTCGTAATAAAACAAAAACAACAAAAAAATTAATCGTACAAATACACACATACAGAAGGTAAGATACAAACTGTGTTTAACATATAAAGTTATTTGCCAACGTTACAGTCAATCGGGGTAACTTTGATTAACAATGGTAACTTTGACAGTCAAATCGCCAAGTACTTTTTAATTTTTACGTTGACAACGTTAAATGCAATAACATTGAATTTATGCAATGTGTGTACACAACAAACTTCGTAAATAAACTCTTCGAAAAAAAACGAAGCTCTTAAACGAAGTTAATGTCAAAATCTTTCGAAAAGTTACTGCGCTCAACTGTTGTATTTTTTTAGTGGAAAACTTTCAGATAACTCGTGAATCGTGCTGCTATCTTTAAATAAAGATAGAACTACAATTTTATGGTTTTATTGGCTTAACTATGACTCCATTGCATCTGACATTTGTTATAAATATAAAACAATGCTACCCTGAAGCCATAAAATGTTTAAAATTTATGATTCCTGTGACAATTAACATCTGTATCAAAGTTACCCATATAGGGGTTGTAACTTTGACACACAACAAAATTGCAAGTTTTTAATATAATTTACTATTTTTATAGGCCATAAATAATTTGAGAGTATGAAAACCAACCTGAGAGCACTGATTATGCTAACTCTTTTGTCTCATATTTACCACGAGTAAAAGTTAGCTATAAAATATAGTTTTGATCTGTCAAAGTTACCCTGATTGACTGTACATTTAATTTTGCATATAAATTGATATAATTGTTATTCATCTGATTATTGTGATTTGTGATTTAATTTAAATAATATAACAAACCAAATTGTATACAGTTTAAAATCAGTTTTATTTTTGCAATAACAACATAATAAATATAACAATACATATTAATATTAATACATTCTAATATTCGCAAACAAAGCGTCGAAATAAGAGGACATTCAAATTAAAAATAAATTATTACTTGAAAAATATTATGCATTCTTTAAATTAATTTATTTTGAATATATTTTTATTGAATAAAATTATTTTATTTTAATTATCATATAATTTTATACTATTTAGTCATAAAATAATTTTATTTAATAAAGTATGTATGTATGTGTATTATTTGTTACTTATTTACGGTAATGTATAACATAACCTAACGTCTGTACCCCGATGGGATAGGCAGAGATGCAACTAAAAAGCCTATGGTTCCCATTTCCCTATTGTGATGTGATAGGGGCGAACATATTACCACAACTCTTACATTATGCAATCCCGGCCAACTAATGTGTGACTTTGAATGAAGAAACTCAATACAAATTTCTATTACCCAACTTGAGAATCGTACTCAGGACCTCGTAGATAGATTATTTAACCATAAAACCAATGAGGCGATTAAGTAATTATAGTATTATCATAAATCAGAACTTTACAAATATGATAATAATAGTCCAATGATCGCGCCACAAGACGCAAATACAGACGGGCGTGGAATGCGCTGAGTCACCGCGGGGGCACGACCCTCTTGCACAGAGTGCAGGGGTTGCCATCCCTTACGTTTGCCTGTTTTTGTGCAAATTATATTGTTTATTTTGATTTTGTGTGTTTACGAAATTGTTACAGTCGATTCATAATTTTTAATGGAATTCCTCAACTTTTATATTAAAATTTGTTAACATTTTATAATGTACATATATTATTAAATTACCTGTTTAATTCATCAAACGATAACGTATAAAAGCGATATTAATATTAAATCAAAACTAAAACGATTATTAGTCAACTAACAACATTAACATTAATAGTGTATAATAAAATGTTATGATATATTTTTAAAATGAAAATGGATGACACTATGTTACCACAGTCTGTAAAACAGTACAGTCTGTCAATGAACGCATCCAGCGAGGACACCACGCGGTGCGGCGCGGGGTGAGATACGAACGGTACGCAAACGACCCGCCTTGTACTAAATCCATTGTAACAAGTGTTTGGTGTCCTTGTACTAGACACCAAAAATTGATTTATATGTATAGTGCGCCATTTTAAGGGATCAATTTCATTATAAGCTGTAAAATACACTAAAGCTAACAGAAAAACTGGCAAAATGCGAGTTGAATTCGTACACCATAGATTTCGTAACACTGTTAAGTACATTAACCTATCTATCTATATATATTTATATATCTCTTAATTGTTAGTATATCTCCATATTTACACATAGTCTGTGAAAATTTCAGCCAAATACGTAAGATCGTTCAAAAATTAAGACCATTATAATAGGACAGACTGAGATAGAAGCTGGGCTGTAGGCCTAGTAATATCCATGGCCATTCATTGGGTACGATTCCATTCCAACGCTCATGAAAATATCGACTTCGTCAACACCAATATCATTGATAGATTGTACGGTTTTTAGACTGTGTTTCAATCCGGTTTGAGTCCGGATGCCTCCGTTATACGCGACCGACGATTCGACGCCTACTCACAAAGAAAAACATATACATTAATTGATTAGTCTAGTTTAAATACTGGAAATTTCATCGATATCATTTTAATGTGATTTAAGTTATTTCGTGAAATGTCAACATAATATATGCACCAAAATAACTAGAAATAGAAAAATAATATAACCGTAGTATTGGCACGTGCTGATTCGTTCCGGGGTCAGCAGATTTACATCCATTTATAACAGACTGCCATCATTCACGAAGGATGTAACATCTCTTCTCTATAACATATCAAACGAGCAAGTGGATCACTTGATGGTAAGTGAGCTCCAACGCCTATAATACCAGTAGAATCATAGGCACATTGCAGACCTTAAAAGAAATGGATAATTAAATGATTGGGAAGGAAGCGGAGGCCCATATCTCCCTGATTTGGGCCTCCTAATATCTCAATCATCATACGAAATGCAGCAGCGAGCCGCTACTTTACGTTCGTTTGGTGGAGATAGTGGTAACGACCAGGTCGCGATCCATGCATTCGTGGCTCTACCACTCATAAACAACCTCATCTCTCTTTAGTTGTCATTTTTAATATACCAATATAAATACACCCAACAGTCACACACATAGTCCTGATCCCGCAGTAAGATACGAGACTTGTGACGTGGGTATCAGGAACTACGAGAGACTTTCGGTCTCACAAAATCCAGCCCCCGAAACAAATATTTGTAGATCACACATACATTTATCGCGGTGCGGGGATCGAACCCGCGGTCTCTCGTTTCACAGCCGGCTAATCGCCAGTTACGCCATGGAGGCAAGGCATATATTTGGAGATCACCATCAGTTTTATAATAACTTGACTCTACAGTGTACCATAAATATAGAGGTATGCAATTTTTATGAAGTCCGTACCGAGATTTTATGTAAACATACACAAACAACTCAGGATAAAGGGAAACGAAAATAATATAAAAAACTTACTTTTTTTATCCTATCACATCAAATATTGAAGAACAAGAGACCTTGCACCCTCGACGGTCCGCAGAATTATGACCGCCTGAAATTACAGATTACTAACCCAGAATTGAACCCGAGACCTTAGTACAGCAGTACATACACAATACAACTACGCCACTGAGGCAGTCACAAAATTTATATTTGACTTTAATTCGATAAATTCTATTGTTGATTAAAAACTGAGTGTATTAGTGTAACAGAGTGATGGGTGGTCAGTGGTGGTCGGCGGTGGGTGGTAGGTGGTAGTGTATCGGCAGCCACTGATTGACGGCTGATATTATTTAGCTGTACATTGACGGGGACGCTCACACAACGCTACCATTGGTTCTCACTCGCTTATTATTATTTTTTTATTTATTTATTAAAGCGTAGTTGCGGTCGAGTATAGTCAGTTGCACTCACTAATCAGTAAACAATTAGCGAGTTAAGCAGTCCCTGCAGCGGTCATTCTATGAATGGGTAACCGCTTATTGGTATTATGAGAGTTTCCGTGCTACTAGGTTGCTTGTAACCATTCGATTTAGAATAAAATAAACCGACTATTATATAAATTCGTTGGTGATGGGTTTGAAGGAAATTAGTAGATGAATGCAACATGATATGCGAAGACATTATGACATTTTTGGACACTGTCGGACTATATATACCTTCGTTATTATGGACACTACTATACAATATCTTGAGGTATGTGATTGTGAATAATGTAAATGTGATATTAGGTATTCATAAACCATTAATATTAATGATAATATGTTGTCTCTTTAACAATTTAACTTAATATATATACATAATATACAATAACTTAATATAACAAGCCTATTTTTGTACATGACAAGCAGATTTATTGGCAATAAAATTATATTTTCATATTTACGCTAAAGTCCTTGAATTTCAATCTAAAATAAATCATTTTAAATTTTTATTCATGGTATTGAATGGCATGAGACTGTAATTGGACTTCACGATCGATATTCTCACTAATTGTCAGTGAGAATATTATGTTTCCTTCGTCTCTTGTCATCCCTGGTTATGAACCTTAAGGTCCCGCATTGACCATAAAATGCACATATTTGTATATCATGTCAGCTTCAGGTTAAGACTTTCACGATATGTATCATCATCATCAACCACAGGACGTCCACTGCTGAACATAGGCCTCCCCCAAAGATTTCCAGATCGACCTGTTGGAAGCGGCCTGCATCCAGCGATATGTATACATATTATAATATTTATTTAAACAGGTCTTAATGGCATAGTATTTGAAGGTTTAACTACATAGGTAGAAATAAATAATAAGTATTAATATCTTCAAATATTACACGATTAAGTTCCGTTTAAAGAAATATTATTAAAGCTTCAGGTTTATCTAGGTCACAAGGCTCAGCAAAAACTACAACTGATCGTTAAATCGACCTTTGTCCAATAGTAGGGGCTATTGATTCATTCTATCTGAAACGTTATTGAAATTTTGCTGTCCATCCAAAATAGTTAATTTTGCCGAGGGTGTTAAGGGGGGCAGGTGTAGGGGGATGGGGGGTACAAAACTACATATGAACAGCAGAAATAGTAACAATGGAATTGTAATGTGTCCAGTGAAACGAAAGTGGTAACTAGGTTATGTTAATACGGAGTATTTATAAATCAAATGGTCAATTGAAAATCAATCTTAATAGATGTGGTTTATACTAGGGAATTTGAGGCGGCTCGTTAGCCATCACATTATGGGACAGAAATTAGCTCGATGAACCGTGGGTCCATTAGTTGCAGGTTACTCTGCAACCCGCTGCCTGGCTTCAGGAATACAGATGTGATTACACTGCTCCTTATGTTGGATCAAATCATATTCAAAAGCCGAGGAGTAAGTCTTCGATTCCTAAAATGATGCCATGCTTCATTGCTTTTTCGCGATTCGATAGAAACGCTTACAATAATGTATACATTATTGTACCCGACCTCCGTACACATGGAGAGAAGCCCGCCTTAGTAGCTCTTTCAGACAAGTAGCGTTCTTCGGGTTAGCCAATGACTCGGTGTGTTTGAAAAAGCAGTACATGAATTCCATATGTTGCATTCATTAAAATTGTTTCCATGTATGGACTTGCGTAATTATTTATTCCATAGTTTACAATAATATTTCAAAATGTATAATCTTTAGTTTGGAAGCTATATATATTTATCATAATTTATATAATATAGGGATACAGTAAAACAAGGTTAAGGGCGATGTCCTACAAATAACAGTTAACTTTAACATCTGCATGTAGTTAAAATTAACGGACAATTAATTCACAAACTATTAATACTCAATTACCATGTCTAAATATATATAATATGTTAATTTAATTATATTTGCTTATTTGTTGTTGAAATGTTTAACTAATTGGCAGAGGCCAACCAGTAGGTGATAGTCGGAGGTCGTCGTGTCCGCTCCCGCAGGTGGTCACAAATGGTTTCATCTATGTTTATTTAATAAATAAACTATATATAATTGGTATTATTTAGTCTACAAGGTGGTAGGTTCCTCGTATGCAAGAAACCGTCTGGGTTGGTAACACCGCTTTGTCTATTTCTGCCGCCAAGCAACAGTGTGTAAGCACTGTTGTGTTTCAGTTCGACGGCATTATCACGTGTGAAAAAACCGTTAGTACATAACAACTTAAACAGCGTACACGTGTTGATAAGAATCGGATAGTAATTGGATGTTCTGAACAGAATGACGACGGTGTAAGTCAATTTAATTTTTGTTAACTGTAGTTTGTACTTGTAACTATACCAATTAATTATCACGTTGGTCTGCCATTAACACTAACACCCAGAACAGAATTACAAAGTACTCCATAACACTGCACTGCACTCGACACCCAAGAAATTCACAAACCCAGAAAACTCATGCGAGAATTTTCCAATTAAAAACTTTACCACAAATCGATGCTGACCGACCCGGGATCTGAACCCCAGAGCTTCTCAGCTAAGCAGTGAGTGACCAATGAGTCGATCTGTTAACTATAGATTTGTTTATAAACATTAACTCATTAGGAATTTCGTTTCAACAATGAAGACATTCCTTGCGTTCTCCAATACAATTAGCTACAGATTTTTTTTCTGACCAGCCTCGAACCCCGATCGATCGTTTGATTGACTGACGGGCCAGCGCTGATTGGACATAATTACAATGCACATTTAATATGCGCGTTTGTTTGTAGTTGTGTTTGATATGTCCGATGACTTGCATTGTTTGTGGATGAGTTTATAAAACGGTTATGGTATCGTTCGACGATTTGCTTCATTTATTGTTTTGATTGGTAGAGCCAAGCTGTAGACAGTTTTGTCTGTTTGAATGGGTCGGCTCGACCGGGTCGTTACCACAGTTTCACAGAAAACCGACGTAAATTAGATGCATGTTACCTTTCATACGGTGAGTGAGATATCCAGAGACCCAAATCCGTTCCCAATCCCTTTCCTATAAGATCAGCAATATGGGCTATGGAGATCACTTACCATCAGTTGACTCTCTTACTCATTTCCCGGTATATGCTATAGAAAACTGTGCATAACATAATATCATTTGAGTCGATTATATCATTAAGATTTTTTTTTTCTCACTCCCTCGAACTAAATTCGTGACTACGCACGACCTTGGCAATGCCAGCCTGTTATCAATACTTTCTTCGTGCCTGGGGTTATGCCGGCTCAATGCCGGGATTCGCCTTTCCATCATGATTTGACGGTGGATTCGGTATTATATAGGGCGACCCGTCGATTGACCCTCACGATGGGAACCAAATTTCGCCATTGGCTCGTCCTTTAATCAGCAGAATGTAGGACGTGCAGGTGAGATTGGCTTTGAGCCTAAGATGGTGGTGGCCTAGTTACACTCCGGGTTGTTAATAACATGATTATTAATATTAGAAATAGACGAAGACAGCGTACCCCCAATGTATTCACCTTTTTCGAGGGAAATACGAAAAAACATAATTAATTCAAGGTCTCCCATAGGCTAAATAAATAAAAAGTAGTTCAGAATGTGCTTGTGGAAAATTATTTTTTTATTTAAATTATTTGCATATTAAATTAGTTTATTTTTAGTAAAAGAATAAATTACATAAATATTTTTTTACATTCTTGTCACTATTCACAACGATCCCTAGTTCGTTTATAATTATAACAAAAAAATACCTTTCTTATACATTATATCGATAATTATTATTCAATTTTTTGACAAAACTATAAAATTCAAAATATAAACACCAATCACACGTAAAATTATGTATTCTAAATTTAAAAAAGAAAACTAAGGAGTTGCAATTATGAAAAACATTGTATTGAACAAAAAGCGTTATTAATTCGGCTCGGCGGCCGGCCGATTGATCCGTTGATTGATTGACACGTGACGCGCGCACTCGTCTGTGGGTTGCCACCACCATCATACCACTGCCACCACCCGTGATCATTGATTCATACTGTATTTTTTTTTAAATCCTTTTATTAATAAGACATTCACGGGGCGGAGCCGAGAGCAAAAAAATATCCATCAATATTTGTTTCTGGTTTGGGTGTTGCGACCGAAAGTCTTTCATATTTCTTAATATCCATGACACAAGACTTGTATATCAGTGTAAGGTCACGACCATTTGACTGTGTATTTAAAAGAACATGACTAGCAGAGCATGTCTGATTATATGTAAATATGTACTAATATTAATAATTATCACCACACTCCTATTGTTAAAGGTTTTTATATGGGAACAAGTTAACAATTAAGCGCAATTCATACTTCTATTATTCAAAACAGCAAAAAATAGAACATTTGACATCAATGGCGTTTATACTAACGCTTCTATCTGGCAGTAACAGTACGAGGGGTCGTAGGTTTGAATCTGGAGTAGGGAGGAATATTAATTATTAGTTTAAAAGTCTTCGTGTATTTATACATGTAACGAAATAAAAAATATCAGCTATGTATAATGTCCCACAGCTGGGCATGGGGGTCTTCTACGAATGAGAGAGGTGAGGCGTTAGTCCATCACGCTGACCTAATGCGGGTTGGCAGACTTCACACAACTTCGAGATTCTTACGTAGAAGTCTTAAGTATGCAGGTTTTCTCACGATGTTTCCTTAACCGTTAAAACAGCGGTAAGTAACAAAGAATACACACGTAACTAATGTCATAGATACATACTCTTAAGGCTGGTTTCGAACCTGCGACATTCGTCTCGGTAGTCCGTGCCAATCCCACAGAGCTATCGCTGCAACGGTATAGTATACATGTACAGTTTGTTGCGCATATTTTGTTAAATGGGCGAGCCATGTAGATTATTTGGAAGTAGTTACACCAAAGGGATCCCAACCCACAGCAAGTTCAAATGGAGATACTGATTTTGTTTTACTAAATTAAAAAAAAAAATATCTCCTAGTTTTTTGAAAAATCAGACATTAAACATATTCCGTGTACGATTTTGCAAAATAATACAGTTTTAAAATCAATTGAAATTAATGAATTTATCAAAACAAAATTAGTACCTCCATTTGAATTTGCTGTGGGTTGGATCCCTTTTGCATAACTACGACCATTTTGTCTATACATTAACGGGCCGACTTCCCAATCCTTGCTTTCCTTTAATGTTGACAACGTATGATTTTCCTGGTATGGCGTTGAAACGCACTTACCATCAGGTGACCTGCATGCTCGTTTGCCTGTCTCTCTCTTTCAGCCTTGCCATCATGAATGAAAATATGAGAACAAATAAAAGTGACGGGATCTTTAATTGTATCATTAAATACACTCTGACACAGAACCGGTTTTTAGGAAAAATGATGGATTCAGTAATGGACTACCTTAAGCAACCCTCAACAGGGCTAAACCAAAGGCTGCTGTAAAGGTGGGTTGAAGCCCAGCAGTGGAATACAAAAAGAATATTAGGTGTTATCTATTCTTATACAATTGTCCTAACTGATTAATTCAGCAACACAGAGCCTAAACCGCTGGTGTTACAAACTTGAAGTTTTTGGCAGTTTTTGTTTTAGTTTTTGGCACATTTTGGCAGCATCCACTAAGGAATGTTTTTTGGGAATTTCACCCTTAAGGGGGTAAAATAAAGCATGAACGGTTGGTTGTATGGAAGTACAATGACGTTGCAGAATTCACGCGGGCGGAGCCGCGAGCAAATGCAAGTCTATTATTTATTATCCTGTCAATACGGTATTAATAAGCAAAAAACTTTTTGACCGACCTTCAAAAGGTGTTCCAAATAAACTTTTTGCAGAAAGACAATGAACTCGTATTATTAAGTCACTCTCGAATGTTCCACATCAATCAATCAATCAGTCATCTAGTCCTGCATCCACTTAACTGAGTGACATGCTAAACAATCAAATTGGGAGCGAATTAAAAAACATACATCGTGTGCTATGTTATTGTCTGTTTAAATTTATGGTAGCCTCGAGCAACTGTGAAGTTTTCGTTTCAAATCCCTGGTCAGGCAATCAAAGTTTGAGTCTTCACATATACACATATATAAGCTCACGCCTGTATTCGCCGGTAGGGGTGCAACTTTTGCTCCCATTGTTTGTGGAGGTTATATCCGTCACATGATGTGATAAAAGGCGAGCCTTAATCTGGTAATTCCAATTCCGAACATCAGTAAATTTCGAATCAAAAACTGTACGGAGGTCGCTATCCGGGCGCATATGAATATCCTACCACCACCAGTGTTTAATGCGGGTTGGCATACTTCACACATCCTCCTAATTCTTATGAGAACTCTTAGGTATGCAGGTTTCCTCACGATATATCCTTATCATTAAGGCAAGCGAATACACACGTAACTAAGAAAAGTGAAGGTGCATGCTCTTGGAATTGATTTCACAGTTATCAAACCTTCGACTTTCCCGTACCTCTCCCTCCTGAGCTTGCTGCAACATAATTCGCTGACTCCGAAAGCTAGGGCAAAATAATTTTCAAATGCTCCACACAATATGTGAAACAATAAACAAATCGTATCACACACGACAGTAAGCTACAGCGCAGCATCTTTACAAGTCATTAGAGACGCCACCCTATCCGGGACATGGTGGGAGGGGAGAGAGGGGAGACGGCCCGCCCGTTTGTAATTAACTGAGGGCCATAAATTGACCGTAACTGTCATATCATATTGATTTAGTCCCGTGACTCCGCGCGTACGCCTTCGGAGTTTTCCCCCGCCGGCCTTGGGGTGGAAAAATTTAAATCACGTCTGATGTACCACGTCTGTGTGTTTATTGGTGAAAAATTTTAAATTATTTTAGAAATAAAACATATTATAAGAAGTCACGCCTATATGCCTTAAGCTGTTGAGCTTATTTCTGACTTGGTGACCCAAATCCATCGTCATTATCTAGCATAATTACGTTGCCACTAAACCAATCAGAGGAGCAAATGATTTTCCTAGATACGTTTTGATATATTTATTTTTAGTAATTGCTATTTATTACTCTACATCGGGGAAATCATCGAAAATAGATGGAGCCATAATTTACATAAGAATAAAAGAGTACAAATAAAGTGGAGCAAATGAGCTAGTTCACCACCCACAGTACTAGCATCATGAGTGCTTTGGCGATCTTGAAGTAGATGAAGAAAATTTTAGTTGAAGAAAGTTGCGGGAAAGACCTAGGTTAGGACGCGTTCGAAAATTGACTGAAAGTATTTTAGATCTATGGCTGGCTGGTTGACTATAGGTGCTACAGAATTATTGGCTTGTTTTTACAAGTAAGGTCGGCACTATCAGCAACTTGAAGACCAGACACATTTTCTAGTAAAACAAGCATCCGTGTTCATAGTACAGTAATTAGTATAGTAGTAAAATATTGTCAGAAAATTTTCCAAACGTAGTATAAACTTTCTAATAAAAGCACTGTCAAAACTTTTATTATTATTCCTTAACAAAGATATTATGGTTTATTTTATCTGAAAATACAACCAAAAAAATCTCTAGACACAACACATCTTAAACTGACTTCACTAGTAAACACGCAAAAACTTTCATTAACTAATAACTCATATATCCATATTCGAAGTTTTTTTTTATTATTTTGACTTTGTCGATACGATCAGTAACATAACTAATTACCAGTTAGAGATCAGTAACATAACATTTCTTTTATTTTGGTAATTAACATTTAACAATCTTAATTCATTCGTCTAAACAAAAAATCTTCAATCTGGAACAAGTAGAATATATTTCGCCTCAGACATAACATCGTGTCTAATGAAATAAGTACAAAGCTATGTTTGAACACACCGCCACCAATACCAGATCAAATCCAAATCTTCCGCAGTAATTGAGCGAGAAATATACGTTAATTTAAAGCGTGCACCGGAACGAAAACGTCAGAAACAGTCATAAACAAGTTTCAGTCAATTACCTAAGTCATTTGTCCATCTTAAATGTACATAGACAACACTCACTTTGTCAGTCGCCACACATGGACACTCTTAAATTCAAATTAATTTGTTATCCTGGCTAGTTTTTTTTTAACTAAAAAGAATTATGCAACTTGTAAATATTTTCGTTCAAAAAGTTTTA
Source organism: Amorpha juglandis (assembly GCA_949126905.1). Taxonomy (NCBI): domain Eukaryota; kingdom Metazoa; phylum Arthropoda; class Insecta; order Lepidoptera; family Sphingidae; genus Amorpha; species Amorpha juglandis. The sequence goes on along the minus strand of OX421370.1, from coordinate 873,560 downwards.
CTCAGTCAACGATAAACTTATTCAATCGTTGCCTCGCTCATTCATTTCTACAAATCTTTCGGTGGCAACATTTATTTGCGCGCGGAATTTTGACAGACAAAACAAACGCCGTGCAAAGTTATCATTCGGGAATAGATCGAATTAAAAAAAATGAATGAGTCACGCTCGCAGAATCGTATCATCATTTTTCCCATACAACATTAATTCCATATGCAAGTACTTCGAATGATCTAATTTGGCCCACGCATACACACGCGCATGAATGAAGTGTGGACAGAATTATTACGGGGCTGCAACGATTGAGATTGTCAAAACAACGCTAACTAGCGAAATCGAACAACATTTGGCTGGCGGATGATAGAAAACAAACATTTACTTGCCATTCTTAAACACATGATCCGATTCAACAAACATTATTGAACGAATTTACGAGCCATCGAGATCAAAGTCGTATCACAAAAATACGATATTAAGAAAAAAAAATACGTTCTTCTTTATGCAACGGAACCATAAAGTCTAGTTTCGTCGGCGCGTGGGGTAAGATGATCGCAGATGCGATTGGTCGCCATGTTTTTCTCGTGGGCAACAATCGCACGCGGCCGGTGTTGCCACACGAAGACGTTCCGTTTCTCCCTAGCGGTTCCCGGTCGCGCTAATTTTGATTGAACATATTTTTTACGTTTCGATTGCGCAATATTTTTAGAAACATCGTCGATATGAGGCGATGATTGGTGCTCCGCTGCTTGATCAAAGACGGCCTGGATGTGATTAGAATGTTCCGGCGTCGAACATACCGCGCTAGATAGATTAATTGGTTGTTATGAACACATTGGATCCTTTGTTTAATTTTTTATTACACCACTGGGAAAATAAGTAAAACCTATTTCATCGCGCTCAAACGAATTGTTCTTTGCATTTATTTTTGATTCTCATTTATTCTGAACATCGATCAGCGACTCCAAATATTATTTTAATCTTAAAACGTTAAGTTGAACGAAAAAAAATCAAACGTAAAATCATTGGGGCCGTAACGAAATGAGCGAATGAATCTCATATTCGGATTGAATCGTTCTCCGTTCCTTCACATTCAACATTTTCATACCAAATGAGATTCTTTGTAGCGAGTGGTATATGAGCCATCTAATAAATTAACATTATTTAATGACTAACGAAATAAGTGTATCCATGTATTAATAAATTATGGAATTGTGTTTTTTTTGTGTTTGTTCTATTATACTTTTTGCTCAGCAGAAACTACTGGACCCATTAATGGACATTTTTGCATAATATCTTTAATCAATTTGAATCGATAAACTATTATAGTTGGTTATTTTTTTATTACTGTGTGTAGGTGTAGAGCTGATGAGGGCAAAGATCAATGAGTTATGTATCCTAGAAGCATTAAAACAAAAGAAAAATTAAAATTTTATAGCTCGTCTTTGCATTTTGTAGATATAAATATTCCACACCATGCTATAAATATTTTAATGTGCTAATAAGAATAAAAAATAACTACCTACCTCTACAACATATAGCAAAATTTTCAGTAGACGATGACTTTAGAAATATTTATCTTAATGTAAATTAAACAACTACGTTATGAACGTTTTGCGTAGTGACAACCCAACCTCCCCAATAAAGGTTGTTATTTATTTAAAAGTGACTACGCTAACGTTGTACATAATTTTTATGAGTCTCTATATTTTAATATGTTGTTTGTTGTTATATATTATACACAACGTGTTACATAAGGGTATGGACATATTAGAGGTCGTTAAATACTCCTTAGTAAGTATTTATGTACCGGGTATTTCAAAATCGATACATTCTAAAAAAAATATTGGTGTGTGTCGTGGGACACCAGGTAGGAACGAAGTTCCTTCGGCTAATGTAGAATCGACACAAATTGCAAAAAATTCAAATTATCAACTAAAATAACAAAATATGTCTCTTTATTTTTGTTTGACAACATAAAATTACATAGAAATAGAATAGAAAAATAGAAATAAAAAAAAGACGTGTGGCACTCGGAGACTGCCGCGGTAAAGCTATTGTATAGCATTTTTTATCATCTTATGTAATTATAAATAATAACGAGCTAGCGTAATCTTTTAAAAATCGAAGGAGTATTTTTATATACTTCAATTATAACTGGCTGAATGAATTTCATTTTAAATATGTCTCTTTATTTTTGTTTGACAACATAAAATTACATAGAAATGACTGACATTAAAATTGACACATTGACTGTCGCGCCTGCGCACGTCTCATTTAACGCTTTTATTCCACGCATTTTTCCACGCAATTTTTCCACGCATTTTTTCCACGCATTTTTTCCACGCTGTTTTCTTACGCTTTTACTATCACATTTTTTTCAGTTCGGTCACGCAGCGAAATCCCTATCCCCTCCAAGCCTGCCGTAAGGAACTTCGTTCCAATACGTAATTTTTTATCACTCATTTATTACGATCGATAAGATGGATCACATCACTATTAATTATGTTGACATTTGACAACTGATTTTTATTTCTACAAGTTCAAAATTCGAAAGATTTGCCTTCATCGGTTTCCGTTCATGACGCTTCTAACCACCGTTGGGGCCTGTCTTCGAGCACAATTGAATGACTCAGTATAGGTTTAAAACAGTATTCTAAAACACTAAAGCCATTAGCCATCAGCAATTAATACGCAAAGTATACTAAATATTTATTGGCAGGTCATTAACCCAGTTTATGTCTAATTTATGTAAATGTGACAGACGTCTCAGGTTCGATGTTCGACACATGACGTGTCTTGCTAACGACGAACTACTAATCTATAAGTATTCTAAAATGTAATATTATGTATTTATTACAATTTTCTGGTTTAATTTGTGTTATAGGGGTACACACAGCGATTTTGAATCGAAGGAGACTTGCTGGCGATTCGAAAGCTGGTGTGTGGACGTGCACCAGTACAATAAGTACAGTCAGCAACAACAGTTCAACGGCAGTAGTACGGACTGCCGAGACGATAGCCGCAGGTTCGAAATCCGCTAAAAGAGCATAAAGCTCTGACTTGGGTATTCATTGTTAATAATCGCTTGCTTTAACAGCAACGAAAACATAATAATAAAACAATATGAATGGTGCGTTTACACTAGCTACACCACTGTCTACACCTTCGGGAATAAAGGTGTGAGCTTATGTATTGTATACTTATATTAAAAATAGAGACGGTACTCAATTCGGCGCGGTTTTTAGTTTCTTTGCTTATATTTAAGCAATTGTATTCATAAAACATATCTAATAATTTATTTAAATCGTAGATCTAAATTAACATTAATTGCAATATTGGAAAAAAGAAAGTAATTTACATAAATTGTGTAGATAATCTATCTTTATACATGAATTCCAACAATTACAATAATAGTTTTTTAAATCAATAATTTCAGATAATTTAAAATTGTGAAACAAATACAGAAAAACCATTTACAAGCAATCATCACATAAGCTGTCAAAATACATAAACAACGCCGCCATTTTGAATTTTCATCACCATAAAAAGAGTTTTGACTTAAAAATATTGATTATAAAATTATGTTGCATACAAAAAACCTGTATCACATACCGGCAATAACGCGAATGAAAATAAATATTACTTAACCATTGGAAATAAATATGGCGGATGATTAATGTCGATATTGACATTGGGTGCGCTCGCGCAGGACGCCATCTTGTTGCTAATTGCCACTCTGTCGTTAAATCAGTCATGTAAACGGCCGGATATTTGTTTTTTCGGTTACAAATTGACAAATTGTGTTATCTGTACATCCTTGACGTCAAACACGTCATGCTCTAACAACAAAATGTCAAATATATTGGCGACAGGTACTGACCACTGACCGATTAATGCTTGCAAATTGAGCCACTTGTCAGTTTCAAGTGTAAATTTAAACACTTCCTTTTTAAAGTTCTAAAGATTATAATAAAATAATAATAACCATGATTTCAGATGTCTTTTTTCTGCTTGGCGTTATCCGGCTTTGAGGTACCAGGATCCTCATTTCTACTTAAACTATACTCCTCCATTACTAGTACACACTACGGGTTTTCCCAGGGTTCCGCCCCGGGGGAGTCCAAGGAATTTGAAAGACCCTCGACCCGGGAAATTAGTATCAGGCAATCTGGAGAAATCTCAACGAATTCGTAAATAAATCAATGAAAATTTGGCTGCAACCCACGAGATATCATACGGAGCAAATCTCATAATGATAAATCCGACTACCAGTGTAAAAAATGTTTTATATCTAAATGAGGTAATTAACGTTGTATAATTGAGTAAATAGGCACTTTGCATCGTTAAATATCATTTAGATGAGAGATTCGTAATTTTTATTTCCTAAAATATATTTTGATCATATTTTTATATAAATTTTGTTAAAACGTCGTTATAATAGGTATGACTTGAACATTTTTAACCATGTTTAGTATTATCGTGAACATTGAATTGTTCCAGGGGAAAAGGCTGGGAAAATAAATGCCCTAGTACATACCACATTGTAGTCAAAATTAACTCAAAAATGTAGTTAGTAGTCTATGGGTACGAGGTGGATCCTGGCATTAAGCCGGGATAACGCCATGCAAAACAAATGTACTCAGTGGCCTACCACCTGCGCTATCAGGTCATTGCTTCATTTTACTACTGTATAATGGGCTCTAAGTATTTATGGTCTGTCGGAACATGTCGCAGTTGCATGTTGACATTTAGCCAAAGGAAATTGATCCATAAACTTCAATAAATATAAATATTCGCCTATATTACTACACCAATTAAAAGTTTTATACGCGTTTTATTTTACTCATAATTAATGCAGAATTATAAGTTTGTTCCTTTCCACATTTTAAAATACAAAGTAATCATGTAATTGTAGTCCATATAGTTAATTATTATTTTAGTTAAACATGAGCGTTCTTCACTAAATTACGGACTTCTAATAAACAAAAATTGGTTGACATATTTCTGCATAATAACGATGAGCTGAAATTATCATAAATAAATATTAATCTACATCATTTGGATTCCTGTTCGGAATGCAGTATGCCTAATGTCACAACATGGAGCATGAAAAAAAAAGTAACTAATTAACTCATTTTATTGGGCAAGGGTCATGTTTAGACTCACAGCGATAACTCAGAAATTTCTCAAAAGCATATAAAGAATGCATTTTACTAGCATCTGTATTCCAGACCATAAGGTTGGAGCCTAGCACGGAGCCTCTCCTCTGTATTAAAATTTATTCGGAGGTCTCCCTCTGAAGTTCCTTCAACCATCCTCCACGCCATGCTCCTGAAAATGAAAAATACTACGCTACTTGAGTCTCACTTCAGGGCGGCTATAATGTTTGACGAGATTAAACATATTGACAGCCACCGTAGCGCAGAGGGCGAGTAGCCGGCTGCGAAGCGACTAGCCGTGGGTTCAATTCCCGCATCGAGACAATAATTTGTGTGATACACACACATATGTGTTTCGGGTCTGGGTGTTATGGGACCGTAAGTCTCTCGTAGTACCTGGTACCCACGTTACAGGTTTAACCTAGTGTGGGGTCAGAACTATGTGTGTGACTGTTGGGTGTATTTATTTAGTTATTTATATCTACTACAAAGTAAAACCTCATCCTTCTTATATAAAGAAAATTCTGACCGACTCACTCAATACCTCATCAACGCCTAGCCCAAACCCTTGGATCTAGAAAGTCGAGATTTTGCACAGGGGTTTTCTTATTATGTAGACAACGAATAAGAAAGGATACTTCGAAATTCAACCCTGAAAGGGGTAAAATGGGGGTTCAAAGTTTATACGGGGAAACAAAATTAGACATTTCAACTCGAAACTTTGCAGTACTACTAAATCCAAATAAGCAAATACGTATATATCGTGATTTTATGATAATCAACCCCTTGGGGGTGAAATGCATTAGAGGCGGAGGTTGCTCTGGATAGTCTTTCGCGCGGACGGAGCCGCGAGTAAAAGCTAGTATATAATATATTTGGAGTCAGTCAGTCATATTTTATGTAGGAAACAATGTGCATCAGTCCAATTGATTAAATAAAATGAAATTTTCAGCTCTGCGGCGCAATGACAGAGGACCCGATGTGAAGCGAGAGGTCCACGAATTGGAACTTTCGACTTTCGACTCGATCCGAGACAAATCCGTAAACATTTCGGGTTTGACTGTAGTCAAATCAAATCAAATGGAAATCTAATGTCCGAATACTGAAACGCTACTTAGCTGTCTGACGGCTAACGGCTACTTATTTTCATACAATTTTGACAGCTAAGAGGGACTTAACTTGTTTAAAACGATCTTAAATACCTAAGTAGCGTTTCAGTATACGGGCGTAAGTCTCTTGAAGTTCCTGATACCCAGGACACAAAATCTGCTTCTTAGCGTTGGGCCAAGACTGTATGTATTATGTATGTCGTTAGATAATTACATATTACAAAAACTAAGCTGGGTACCTGATCAATTTTTGTACCGGATTGGATAGCGACCGCCGCGCCCATGGTAGAAAACCCATCACAGTAGCTCGTTCGTCAACCAATATATATAACCAGTAACTTCAGGCCGGCATAATTATGACACATTATATTTATACTGTACCACATCAAGTTAAAATTGTGATATTGATTTTTGCTAAATTTATTAAAATGAATTAGGTTAAATTCCATATTTTTTTTACAAATTAAATTAAATAAATTGAATATTTCCCACGTACAATTATACAAAATAGAACTTTAAATTATTGATTTAAGTTAATGAATTTAGCAAAATAAAATTGACATCTCAATTTTTATTTGATGTGGGTAGAAATATTATTGCGTATTTACATCCATTTATTTTCATATTGTGCAGTATAGACAATGCTGGATGAAAACAAAGATACAGTTGTATTTAGCTCATTATAATACATAACGAAGTTTTAAAAATATCCAAATATAAAGTCAATAATAGCTTAACTGTATAACCAAGTTACTTCTGTCAGGTCAACGGTTAAGTCATAAATTATGGTCGTTTTAGATGTAACAACAAATGTTATTTATGTAGCAATATTGCCATTTTTGGATAGAAATATTAAAATGATGTTTAGCAGCGCAGTTTCCCATTTACTAACATCTAAATTGATTTTATTGTGTTGTAAAGGTAATATTTTGTTTTTATATCTTAATATATGTTGAATTCGTGGCTAGTGTTCAGACGTTTCGTATGTATCATTTGACTTCGAAGCTAGAATTTCATCCCCATAGCCCTATATGGGCCATCTTGGGTGTGTATTTTCGTTTCAAAAGACCGTCTGGGTTGCAACCACCGTTTTGTCTAATTCTCGCGCTTAACAGCAATGCGTAAGCACTGTTGTATTTCGGTTTGAAAGATATTGAAGACAATGAAATTACGGGGCATTATGACTTAACAATTTATGTGTCGAACGCATGGCATTGCAATGCAGTGCTTTGTGATTCAAAGTTCCGTGTGGTGTTAATTCTGTTTATAGACAGGCGATGTTAAAATAATTAGGTAAATAACAGCCTCCGTAACGCAGCGGGCGAGCATCCTGTTCCGTAGTGAGAGCCCGTGGGTTCGATTTCCGCACAAGACAAATGTTTGTGTTATCCACGAATATTGGTTTCGGGTTTGGGAGTTGCCAATCCCTTGTAGTTCATGATACCCACGATACAGGTTAGAGGAGTCAGGACTATGTGTGTGACTGATGGGTGTACTATTATTTAAACTTAAAAAATGCTATTTTATAAATTATGATTAAGTACAAACTACATCGCATACATAATGTTAAGTGGCGGGAAGTCGTAACCACCCACCTGCTCTAAGAATTCGTACAATTTATCAACAATATTACTGAGCGGCCATATGTCGTGACATGTGCGTAAACGACAACTTTTTGACAACTTTATGGCACGTTATAGGTTATTTATAGAGTCACAATATGGAGGCCAAATGGACTTCAATACGGGACATGATCGGCATAGGAATGTTATTGCAGTAGGTAAATGGGTTGGACACTTGTCTTATAAGTTTTTAGTTGTACAAGACTTAATATTTTAAAAATGTAACGGATCGCTGTCTCTACATGGGGGATATATGAAAAAATATAATATTGGGAGCTTTATCAACGCAATAGCACCCTATACAATGATTGCTAGAATTTATGTCTGATTGTATGTGCGTTTGTGCACACTAATCTCAGAAACTACATCTAAATATCCGATTTAGATGTAGTTTTCACTAATATATTGTGGTAAGCTTCACTTAACATTTAGGGTTTGTTTCATGTCAATCGGTTCATCAATAAAAAAGTTATGCCAATTTAAAGATATCGATAATATAACGGTGCAGAACTTCACGCGGGCGGAGCCGCGAGCGAATGCTAGTGACAAATAAAAATCTGAGTAGCCAAACGATTATGAATTTTAAGAAAGCACACCACATCGTATTGTTAGTTGGCAATTAAAACTATTCTATAAACTTTTCCATAACTATAACGAACAAAACAAAAAAAATATTACATATATCAATCATTCGAATCGTTTAAAAAAGTTAATCGATATCATTTCGTCTTAGGTTCATACAAAAATTCAATAGAAAAAGCACTTTCAGTTTTTGACGGATTAAAAATTTTCAAGGGAACTTCTCCAATTTTTGTTTTCATTAAAAACTTATTCAGATTATTACAAACAACTAAAAACAAAATAGCCAAATCGGTTTAGACATTCGCAAGTGATAGCGTTATCACCGAACATTTAATTTTTATTTATATAATAGATATATTAGAAATTAATCTAAATGTAGTCCTATTAATATAATCGAATCAGTAGCAAGCTGGCATAGATAAAGTTAATTAAAAAACCTCAAATTAAGTAAGGCGATTTTGTTGATTTTATGAAACATATTTTGGATTTTAGTAGGTTTTATTGATATCTTATTAATTATTGTAATTATCACTACAATATTAAGGACTTATTACACAGTTTTCCAGTGAGATTAAAGCATCAATTAATTAATGCACAATGATAAAGAAACAAGAGCTTAATAATGTATATTAAACACCGGGCGGTTTATGGAAAATTTAGAAAAAAACAAAGCGAAATTTTCTTTACAGTATTGTGATTACATAAAAAATATGAAAACGAATAAATTTACCACTTTGGATCCTTAAACATAATAATATACATCACGATTAAATTATATCGGATAATCGTAAGTCGTAAATCGTAATTGAAAGTTAGTTCTTACTTCTTAGCTATGTTTGAAGAAAATCTGTGAAGCCATTTAAAAGTACAGACATTTTTCTAATTGATGTCGGGGCTAAACGGGTTAGGTTAGGTTATATTAAAAGTATATAAAAAAAAATTGATAACTGTATCTGTATGTATAATGATCTCAGACATAATGGGCTTTATCTATAAAAGTTATTTAAGCAATAAGTTAACACTCTTATCTTTCTCTGACAACGCGATTTATAAAGTGGATAGAAAGAGACGAAAACAGTGTCTAAACTAAGCAGTGCTTAAAGAGTTTATAAGTAGGCCCTATAGCGAACTTAGCCATGAATGTGCAATTGCCAATAAAATAATTCGGCTTGACATCTCAATCAAATACTTGTGCCATGTAAATTGTCTATTGGCTGCGCGGCATTTACAACCATTATGAAATATTCTAAATTAGTAGTAGATAGGTAAATTAAGGAGCCATTTTACATTTTAAAGTTACTGCAATTTATGATACATAACAAAATAGTATTCAATTTAGTGTGGTTTCATCTAAAAAGTAACATACTACAGTAATTTATGAATTTAAAATTCATTAACAATGGATTTATTAATGGTTAATATACAATAAAAAATGTTACACACAAGCCTTTGTTAAATAATCGTATAATATCAATATATTTTAAATAATATGTTGGGTATCTTATTCAGGACATAATATTATAAACCGAAAATAAACCATAACTGGATGCAAATACGCACATTTCAACCCACATCAAGTAAAATTAGTGATTTTTGACTTTATTTTGCTAAATTAATTAGATTTAAGTTGGTTAAATTCAACAACAAATTAAACATTTCCCATGTACGATTACGCAAAATAGATCGTTAAATTATTGATTTAAGTTAATTAATTTATCAAAATAAAATCAATATGTCAATATTTACTTGATGTTGGTAGAAATGTTATTGCATATTTGCATCCAACTATTACATTAGGAATCGTATGTCAGTCGTATAGTATATTATGTCGTATTTAATAATATTTGTTTATTTAATATCTTAATAAAAAATGTAAGTTTCAATTAATCTTTAATTTACTACATTTATCTGTTTATTTTTCAGGTTTTGTTTTAGTTTATTTTACTTACAATTTATATTTTACTATGCATCGCTCGCGGTTTCATCCGCTTGGATGGTACTGCCCTGCTCCCAGTGGGTCATAGCATGATATACCAACGTATCGACAAGACAAATATTACGTGTAAATATGACGACTTCAACCGTCCGTACAAATGGTCCCAATTGGTTACATAGTGACGAAATATTGATTCAGTTGTTCAATTACAGTTGAATTGTGATGGTCCCGATTATTTTACTTGGAAACTTTTCCAGGTACATAGCGTACAAAAGAAGAAAAAAGAATTACGCATAGGTATCCATCGTTCAAATCGTGAGTTGTGGTCAGTTCAGACACAAATCCTATAGAAAAGGCACTTTCAAATTTTTATAGCATCGTTTCCAATTTTTCATTCCAAAAAAAACCTTCAAATTATTATGAAAACATTATAAATAAAAATAGTCAAATCGGCCCGTCCAGGTTCTTAACTGATGTTACCAACGGATAGCAATTTATTTTTACATAAATAAATATTATCCGTGATTACATACTTCATAAATGTAATAAAAATGCATGTCATTTAAAAAAAATATATACAAATATTGCAAACTAATTTTTAAATGCGTAGGTATATAACTATTAGTTTGTAAAAATATAATAATAATTAAGTATGTATAATTTAATAGCAATCGATATCATAAAAATCATAATTATAATTTTTAACAGATTTTCACGTTCGATTTTCAAGAAGCATGTTGCAATGTTTATGGCTTGGAGGCGCCCCTCGTCGCTGTTCGTCGCCCCGCCCCGCCCCCCGGCCACCCTCGCCCCGCCGCGCACTCGTGTGCTCGAGCGACCGCGGTCCGCGCTCGCGACTTCCGACCGCTTGCCAACGCGCATCGGTGCAACACTCGCCAAAGATGGCCGCCCATACAAATTACAACGTTCATACATACTATGCTAAATCACATTGACGCATTTTTTTGGGTTGGCGATGTAGGCCTATTATGTTTTTTGTAAAAAATATGGCACCGAACCAACAAACTTGAGTCCACTGCCGATGCAACTATTTCAATTCGTATGCTGTTTTAATCAGTGTTTACTGTTTATCGCAAATTTTCTTCATAATGCTTGAAGATGTTTATTGTTGAAATCTTTATGCTATACTAAACTAACTTAACTACTAAACTATCTTTAAGTTATTGATACAATACTTATGTATTAATAAATATATAACCTATCTACTGAAGTTGCAAAATATTGTAACTAAACAAAGTTTACTGTCCATAAAGTGTATGAAAATGTCTTGTAGTAACTGGTAATTATGATGTCTAAAGCCTTATAAATCATTTAAAAAGTTTCAGTTTTCTCGGAAAAGTTAAGAAAAATGTACTTTATATAGGCAACATAATGTTTGCAAAACGGAATGAGCGACAAAACTCTGTACCTATTTTCCATTACTCTATACAATGGATGTTATAGTGAATTCTAATTTTTATCTGAAATAGTTTCATAACAGAATTGGAGCGTGTTTCGGGCGCGCTCGTAACAACACCGCCGCGGACCGCCGCCGCATCCTCACTGGCCGAAACCCGGCAGTTTCCAAACTTTTCGCAGACAAACACGCGACACAAACTTGCTGGCTCACGCACAAACTGTTCAAACTCTGTTCCTGTGACGTGAACACGCACCACCGACAGGTGACTATACAAACAAAGTGTGGACAGTTAAAAAGCCATAAAAATTCAATATACACACACGTTCGGAGCCTTTGTCACGTATCTTTGTAAAATATGCTCACCTTCCAGTCCCTATGAATATTATAATGTTGACAGTCTGCTGCCTGTCGGCTGGCGGCTGGCGGTGACAGCTGACGCTGCAGCGACGTCCCCAGCTCTCGCGACCACCTAAGCAAGCAACGGCCGTCTCAACGAATACCGTATCCTCTGTTTCCCCAACTTGTATTTGTTTTCTGCATACGTGAAAGGAATATTTGAGCACATCAAACAGCACGCGCGACGTCGAAACTCATTCCAATCCATCAATGGGCAACTTAAACAAATCCCGTGGTGTTTGAACAGACGCGTGCCGCGAGGGCGGTCGCCTGCGGTCCCGGTCACTTGTCACAAACTGGCACTAAGTTGTCGGCACTCGGCACGTAGTTTGGCACAACACGTGAACACGTCGCGTGAGGCGCGCGGAGGCGGGCGCGGGGAGCGTCGCCGTACGCGGTGCGGTCGCGTCGCGGGCCGCGGCCGGAGTGACGCGCCGACCGCCCGCCGGCCGCCCGCGCGACGCCAGCGCCCGCGCGGACGCCGCATGAACTAGCGACGTGTGGCTCGCCGGCCGCCGCGCCGCGTGTCACCGACATGCACGGTGCACCCAGCGCCGTGCACCGGCTGCACCGGCACTCGGCGCCAGTTGCACGCACCGTGGTGCACCGAACTGCATACTTTTCATATTAAGTGCTATACCGTATATTAGTTGTGTACACCTTCAGTGCAGCAAGCACCCATAAAAGTTTTTAAAGTTTATTGTTTGTGCTATGAGCCATAATTAACCACAGTAGAGTCAAAAAAAGTATAAAGTAGTTTGAAAACTATATGTTTTTAAAAGGAATAAAAATCAAAATAATTAGTGTATAATCATTTTATTCATACATGATCTGTCATTTTCTGCAAAAGTCATACAACGTAAGTAATTAAATATTTGTCCAAACATTTGATGATGTATCGAGTATTGTCAAAACACGGGTGAAGCTCGCGCGGCGCCGCGCCCGGTGACGTGACCTTGCAGTTGTCGCGGCGGGCGCGGCGCGGTGCGGCGCGGCGGAGTGGCGGCGGGGCGCGAGCGTGCACGCTGCACCGCGCGCGTCTCGCTCGCTCCGCCGCCGCCGCCCCGCTCCCCGCGCCTGCTCAGCGACGGGCGGCGTCACGCGGCCCCGCCCCCCGCCCACCGCGCTACACCCGCTTTTTACCTTTTTTCCCGCGTCGGTAATTCACTTTCATTCCGATTGTTGTTTGTACCTACGTCTTGATGATTCCAAATTTGAATTTAACGATAACTATTTTAGAAATATGTCATATTTAAAACTGAACAATTTGTTCCTAATTTTTTTTTATTAATTGTTTATTGGATTAAATTAATCATACATTGTTGAATGTCGCTTACATATTACATAATAATAATAAGTTTAAAAAATTATTGAATCTTGTTTTTTTTCGTTTATTTTAATGATGAAGCATGTAAATTATTCTAATTGTCATTTCATATAAACTTAGTGGTGTATTTTATTGTTTAAATGCTTGGTTTCGCACTTTTGATTTTTATTGTTCTTTTTTGTAAATATTTTGAAATGATAAATCAATGATCATGTGAATAATACACATGACAAAACTTGGATGGTAATATTTTTTGTAAGTTTCAGTGAAAGGCACATTTATCAGAGTATATAATATTAGGTATAACTTGTAAATGACCACTTGCCCATGTGCCCATGTGTAAGCAACATTGATTACATTTTTGCGGTTTGAAGGGTATAATGCCAGTGAAACTATTGGGTATTACGAGACTTAACATCTTATGATCAGGGTGACGAACGCAATCCAGTTCCATACCACCCAGTGCTATGTAATTCAAAGTTCTCGTCAGGCGAGCGACTTGCTCGTTTTGTCATACAGTCATATATAAAATACATTTGTGCCACATACTTAAACAATCTGCCAACCCCTTCGCAAAACTTGAATTTACAATAAAAAAGTGACTTTGCAGTCGTAAAAGGACCTTGTTTCCCACAATATCGTTATCGGGTTATTAACCAAGAATATGGTCAGTATAAACGGACTGCATTTGTGGTTCACCCAGTACCAAGTTTAGAAGGATCTGGGGATCTAGGACTTCAGAATTTGAGGGGGAGCACTTGCTACCACGGTCGAGAAGGGCTCCAATAAAGTACCGCGATGGGCATTATAATGAAGTACTTATTTAGTTACAACATTTTAACAAAAATGTAACGGACTCAAAATAATTAGAAATAAAATTAACAAAACTTGAAAACAGACTACAAAAAAATAACACAGAATACCAAAAATAACAGTTTCTATATTTTGGAGTGCAATTTCAGTTGTCTGGCAGCGACACAGGCACCGACTCTTAATTTTTTGAAGTCGAATAAACAATAGCTATTAATACCAACTTTGAGTCATTGATATTGCAGTTTTACAAGTCAACTAGCTTAACCCGTGGTTCGCCCACGTGACAGTGTTTCTGACACAAAGGTTCAACGGCCTCGGTGAAATATGTGTTTCGTTAATTATGTTGAATTAATTAATACAAAGGTTCGTGTGTTCACCAGAAATGAGGAATATATTATTTCCATAACATACTTTCTCACTCCACTTTATGGTCACCTGATGGTAAGTGATCTCCACCGCCCGTGAACACCCTAACGCTGAAGGGAAGGGATAATTGGATGCAAATATGCAATAACATTTCAACCCACATCACGTAAAAATTGAGATATTCATTTTATTTAGCTAAATTCATTAGATTTAAATAATACCCCGTATTGTTTTCAAAAATCATAAATGGAACATTCCTCACATATGAATTAGCAAAATATATTTTTTTATTATTAATTTAAGTTAAATATTTTTTTTTTACTAGCCCTGTATTATACGTCCCACTGCTGGGCAGGGGCCTCCTCTACTGAATGAGAGGGATTAGGCCTTAGTCCACCACGCTGGCCTAATGCGGGTTGGCAGACTTCACATATCTAAATATAAAAATACGCAAAGAAGTTTGTAAAACCACGTTGTCTCATTACGCCTTTTTACCTGAGCCGTTCTAAATCCGACCTAAAGCCACTAATATTTATAATATTACACGTAACACAGTTAACAAAGATCACCGACATCTTTATCTTATTAATTTCCCGAATCCGAACATCGAACCAATCGGAACAATCAGCATAAATCCGAATGTTATCAGTCAACCGAGCAATCAGTGGATGTCATAAAGAGCGCTGTTTATGTACCTACGATGTACAACGTTTATAAAGAAGGCTGGACGTATAGTCAAAGTCGAAGTTCAGTCGAGGCGGACGCGTGTGACGTAAATGAACGATGGAGGCAGTGGCGTAGCTAGCACGGGTGGCACCCGGAGCTGTATTTTTTTATTATGAGACGAGCAAGGCGCTCGCCTGATGGTAACCGCCACGCCTGTCGATAAACAGAAGCAACACCACACAGAACATTGAATTACAAAGCACTGCATGGCACTGAACTGCGCTCCATTGAGTTACCATGAGACATAAGATGTTAAGTCAATAATTTCAATGGATTCAATGTCTTTTAAATCGTAACACAACAATGCTTACACACAGTTGCTTAGCGGCAGAAATAGACAAAGTGGTGGTACCAACCCAGACGGCCTTTCGCATACGAGGGACCTACCACCTTGTGAAGATTAGTTTAATCAAAAAACTCAATTCGTTTTGCCCGACCTGTGATTTGATCACAGTACCTCACAGTTTCTCAATTTAAGAAGCTTGCCACACACGTTCCATATGGTTAGTAATTTCCAATGGTCAGTCAACCGAACGATGGGTGGATGTCATAAAGAGCGCAGTTTACGTACGACACGACGCGACGCTGACGCAGGACAACGCTAAATATAAAGTAGGCTGCCCGCACACTGTCAAACTATAATTTCAGTCGAAACACTTGATAAATGAGACATCATAAAGTCAATACTGTAAAAAATAAAGCATGAGTAGACAACACGCTGTAAACATTACAGAAACGTTAATGTGAACGCCAAGAAGTTTTTATAGCATAGGCCGGCAAACGAACAAGTGGGTCATCTGATGTAAGTGATCTCCACCGCTCATGTACGTCCACAATATCAGAAAAATCATGAGCGCGTTGCCGGCTTAAAGGAAAGGGATAATTAGAGATTGGGAAGGGGAGGGATAGTCCTCCGGATATCTCACTCACGGTACGAAACGCAGCAGCAAGCCGCTACTATACGTCGGTTTTTGGTGAGACAGTGATAACGACCCAGTCGAGCCAGCCCATTCATGCTATAGACAAAACTGTCTACAGCGTGGCTCTACCACTGAAAAAAATAAAAGTTTGAGACTGTACTTCAAAATATAATGACATAAGAGTTCATAAGACATGGGTACACACACAAGCTAACATTTGTTTATCGCACAGAAAGATGTTGAAAAGCAAAACTCAAAATCATCTTGCGATTGGGCGTCCTCGCCATGCTCATCCATTGTCTACTGATCTATCAATGCAATATGAATATAATATGAATATTTTGTAATGATTTCTTACGTTTACGCGAATGCTACTCATTAAAATGAAACTAATTTAAATGGATTTCATCATGTGGATCAGTCCACCCCGTGACTACGAAGGCTGAAAAGCTTTCGAATCGGGACCAAAATTAAAATAAAAAACCGCGATAAAATCCGTTTAAATTAGTTTTATTTCAGTGAATATTTTGATTCTGCCCAACAATTTAAATACACGCGAATCTAAAGCGTCTCACCCGCCCGGCCCGTTGACTTACTGTGAGCGTCGTGCCTTACTATAAACCCTTATAATAAGACGCGGCTTTTAAATTCCCACAGGTGCACATAAGATGGGTAGTTTATGGTCTCCGATGCAGATTCGTCCCATTCCGTGGTTTAATCGGACGCGGAGGCTGACGGGTCGTTGGCATTCGGCGAATGTGTCACTCGTGATAAACGTCTTTTATTTTTTTTTCTCCACACAAATATTCAACCGTATTATGCCAAGTTAGTGTAGAATTCGTGGCATCTTAACATTCTTTACTACTTAATAAAAGAGTACACAATATCTGAACTACTCTTTCTGTCTAGAGGTATCAGCTTAATGCCAGCGTTAGCCTCCTCATCATAATTTGGTGGATTTGGTATTGGTATGACTCACAAGTCGACCCGTCGTCTGACCCTCCCCCCAACCTGCAATGGGCAGCATTCCCCAGTGCCTCATGCTCCACTCCACTCTTTTAATCAGCAGAGTGTACCAGGTGCAGATTATTTTTGGGGCTGTGCTGTTAATGGTTTACTTACATTCCATATATTTGAACTGTTATGTAAACGTACACATAGTGTATGTAACATTATTCATCTATTCGTTGAGTATGTTTTTAAGTTTTGTTATTAGGCTACAAAGTTGTATTTATAGTCTACTTATTTACTGGAGTTTCGCTTACCATAATAGTGAAACATGCATCGTAATCCGTTCAGCCGTTTTCACGTGATGCGCGAACAAATTAACAAACAGATAACATTCAGGCTCTACTGTTTTATTAAATGTATAGATTACATAATTAAGCACAGTTATCACGACCGCATCCACGAAGGGGTAGGCGAAAGTGTACGTAATAGTGATCTATTTCCCGCAAAAAAATCGCGTCGGACAAATCCTAAAATTGAAACTTCACTGAATGTATTGTTCCTGTTGATAATCAAATCCACAACCTCAGGGATAACAACAGTAAATATTTTTTGCGTCGGTTCAAACAATTTTCGATTTGGCAACACGTACGCAAAAACATGCACACCATATATTATATATATGCATAATATCAATCTACGAACACAGACAAACAAAACAATCCATCAAAATTCACACATCCATCACAAAATGAGTCCGAATCAACTGAAAACTCATTTACCATCACTAGAAACCTATCCAAATCTTATTTCTAGAACCATAAGATCGATAATCTCGTAGATTGTTGTTCGTGGGGTGGCAGCAACAATAATCTATATGTAATTTGAGCTCGTAAAAATCAGTAATTTTCGCAAAGCAACGTCTGTCTGTCATCACGTGCAGGTGCAGGTTCGTTTTATGGCCAAAAATTACACGGCAGCGGTGTATTTTGCAACGGGCTCAGGATTGTACGGTTTTAGTAATAATGACATTTGAATGACGAATTGTTTGTCATTGGTCACGTGGACAAGAGTGATTTGCGGCTTTGGGACCTTGATACGAAGTGACGACGTTCGGAAACGTAGAACTAATATGACTTAGAATATGTATCCATCACAATAATAATATTTCTAATATAAAATTCTGTGACTAAAAGGGGAATATGTTTTTTTATTGCAACGTGTTATATTGGACTTTTTATGTACTTTTTAATTGTTTTGTCACTTGAGCATAAATATACTTGGAAACAACAATAAGTTGGAAAAATCAAACATTTTTCATATAAGTTTTTACTTAGAAGTTAATCTTTGTGGTAGTAATTTATATTAAATATATTTAGTGGCTATTCTATACCTACTATAATCTACGCATGTTCTGAATTTCGTTGCTTCGATTCAGATTTCTAGAATAGATGTCATGGGCCGATTTATTTAGAGTTTCGTCAAGTCATTGTGACAATAGTTACAATAGCTAGTTTCAATCATTTGGTTAAATACTTGGTCCAGTCATTTTAGTAGGTTCACCTCGGAATTCGAGATACCCGGCTGTAAGTCTGTAAATACTTGTATATTGACACCCTAAAAGTTGTCTCAAAACCTACATATGGTAGGGTGTGCGCAACTATTAAATTTCAAGGTCAAAGGTCACAAAAATCGCTTTTTTTGTAAATATCTCATTTCCTATGGGTTTTTTGCTATTTGTATCCATTATCAATATTGTAGAATACAAAATTCTCTACAAATTTTGTTTAAAACTTTTTTTCATACGGTGAACCGTTTTCGAGATAGAGGGCGGAGAGCGCGCGGTCACAGAATCACTTCAGGTCAAACGGTGCCTCCGGTTATGTTTTTACCGATGTTTACCTTTTTACACTTACCTTATTTAACCTGTAAATTATCATTAAGCAATCATTTAGACATTTTTATCTTACCATTGAAATAATGATTAAATTATGTATCTTTTTACCTTTATACAATTAATTAATTATTCCACGGAAGCGTCTGGCGCAAACGGCAAATCGGAAAGAAAAATGCATAAAACAGTTATTCTAAAACTTTTGCGCGTCAACCTGATACTGATGCACTAGCTCATACCTCGCCCCTCTGCCCCTCCACCCCTCCGCCCTCTGCACTTCCCACAACCGAGTAGCGACATGATAAACAATAAATAAAACTCAATTGTATGCACCAGTAGAGCTGTCAAGTTGCCTCAACTTCTCTATAAAAGGAAGCGGCGTCGGAAGGGTGACCGCGGCAAAGTTGCATGCAACCCGGTTTTAATTACCCCTGCTTACCCTACGCCCCCTCTTCCGATCGCCCCCCACGCCTGAGTACGAGATAATAAATATGGTCTTCGCACGCACTCATACAACGATGGCTTGTAATTGACTGTTTTTGACATATGCTTCTCAAAGTTTATGTGGATGTTCTCTTAAGTATCTTAGTTTACATAATGATGTCTTACTAAACTAAGAGATTGTAATAAAACTAATTTAAACGGATTTTATTTTAATTTTTGTCCCGACGTTTCGAAAGATTTTCAGCCTTCGTTGTCATGGGATGGACTGGGTTAAAATACAAAACCGCGACAAAATCCGTTTAAATTAGTTTTATTACAATCTCTTAGTTTATGTTATCGTAATAAACCAAAAGCTTAGATTGTAGCAACGAATATGTTTTACAAAATCACATAGGTTTAGTAAATTTGGTAGTTGGAATGTAATATACATTTGTAATGTAACATTGTCTAATAGTTTGGAGATTAATAATGCTAAACTGTAAGATACAATACAAGAATTAAAATTTGGGCCAAAAATGTTAAAACAATTCTATGCTATGAAGAAACTTAGTTGTATACCTCACACATTGTTGAAATATCGTCTGTCTTGGAAAGTTTAAAGTAAGATAACAATACATTAAATTAAAATCTTAAGACCCCTCGGGAACAAAACAGTAAGCTAATAGATAAAATCTTAATTGTCGCTATCTATAATGTACATCTGCATTTTACAAATTTCTAAAGCTATGAACATAAAATTTTAACATATATTTTTATGGGAGAACACATTTTTATGGTTTGTTTTATTATTATTTTATCATAAATTCCATCATTGACACATTAAAAGTAATCATAAATATATAAAGTGGCTACCAGGGCGTCACGACGTCACGACGGCGCCTCTGAAACCAACGCTCCTCTCAGCTGGACATTATTGTCTCCAGCGTTTTAATGCGTGCATACATTACAATACAAATATTTTCTTAATTAAGGGGCACTATTTAAATAAATTTCAATATTCAAACAGTAGAAAACACATTAATAGAGCTTTGTGACCATTCTTTTGTGAAAGCCCAGACATAAATATTGGTATTTGTGACGGAAAGAATGTTGGCTCGCGTTTCTTATATTTTCGTTTTATTAAATATATTTAATTATACAATTTTTAATAAATGTCAGACAAATTTAGCATAACAATATATGGAATCTGCTTCGATAGGCGATAATGACTTTATAGTCAACCTGGGAGTTATTTATGTTATTGCACGAATAGATTTCACTAATGGAATATAAAAAGACGATTGACTCCTGTCCTCTGAGATAATATCCATATTTAGCGTTAGCATTTTAGATAACTACATCATAATGGTGAAATACCTTTACGAGTTTTGAAATAACTTATCAATGTCATTTACAAAGGAACATAATGTCGTGAACCTACCATAAATACTGAGATGGTAAGTAAATAAGAGGACTTCTTTATAAACACATAGTTTTGTATAACTAATGAGGATTAATACAGTAACAAAAGAAGTCAGGTACAAAGAGCAGCGCTACGAATATAGCTTTCATATTGCAATAAATAAGAAAACAGTACTTAGAATGTTCATAATGTTTGGTAAGTATAAACTTCAACAAAATAAATTTACTCAGCAAATACACACTTTAATGTATCCAACGTGATTCTATGTACTTTTCATTATGCAGTTGGTACTTTACTGCCTAGAATATTAATTATTGATATATGACCTTTCATTGCTATATAATAATGAAGTTATCTTATATTGTCGTTTATATTATCTCCATGTCTTTTTTTTTTTTTTTTATCCTGGCTCGGCAAAGTGACTACGCTACACCTGATGGTAAATGTAGCGCAATCCAAGAATATTGTCGACCAACGATAAACAATGTGTCCATCGTTGGTCGGCAAGATCATGCCGGCCTGCCAAAGGGCCAAGGGGGAGGGGAAGGAAAAAGGGATGGGAAAAGGTTGAGGATCAGGGGGCAAGCCCCCTGGGGAGAACCGGATATACACTGGCTGAACCTGGAACGCGACCCACACAAGGTGGGCCACTATGGCAGGTTTTAGCATCAGTGTACGGTGGTCGCTATCCGGTCGGATACAAGTATCCTCCCACCAGCAAAGTCTTTAAAATATAGTGAAATTTGTAGTTTATGAACAATCGAAAAGAAACTTGATATCTGACAAGCCCTTTAATTTGAATATTTATGACAGTATTAATTATATAAATGTATATCCACAGTAATTAAGTTTTAATGCCAGTAAGTTATCACATTACCAAACCACGTTTATGATATAAGAGCGTTGCTGTACGGATTTTTTTTCCACGGGGGCAGATGAGTTGATAGCCTTCATGATGGTCGTTTTCATGCATAGTCATGGGTAGTATTGGAGACACACTGTAATTGATGATTATTATCAAGGTAAAGTATGAATCTACATTGGTTTTGAATTTAAAGTCTTTATAAGTATAAGAAGATATTAGCAATATTACTAACCACAGTTTCAATCATCTTGCTTATGCTTCTAAGACTTATAGAAAATACATTAAAACATCCACATTAGTGTTGAATGTAGTAACTGCAAATATAACTAACAACAAGTAACATTGCTGCGTCTTGATGTAGTAACAAAGACTTCTGAGCAGATCAAGTCGTGTTGATGTGTGAATACAGAAGAATGGGAGCTGAAAAGTGCCTTAAATTAAAGATTTATTTGTAAAAAAAATATCTCGTATTAACGTGTATATTCAAAATTATTGGTTAAATGTAATGTTACAAAAGAAGATTTTAGTAGGATGGTATATATAAAAGAAACACTATTAAACATCTGGTTAATAAATGCTTTCTAATTAAGAA
The DNA here is from genome assembly GCA_949126905.1 of Amorpha juglandis. Lineage (NCBI taxonomy): Eukaryota > Metazoa > Arthropoda > Insecta > Lepidoptera > Sphingidae > Amorpha > Amorpha juglandis. The sequence goes on along the minus strand of OX421370.1, from coordinate 851,042 downwards.
GGAACTAAACATCATTTTCCTATTAAAAATATTTAGCCACTGTCAATAAAAACCAATCAAAAGGTCCCAATATCTTGTTCCCATCAACCTACGCTTGGCACCTAGCCACTACAATGTAAGTGCCACAACTTAAAAATAGGCCAACATCGCCCCACGTTAGTGCTGGGTGTTAAGAGACAACTAATGTTAAATAAAGGTCAGTGAAAACAAAATAAATACACCCAACAGTCACATAAATAGTCCTGACCCCACAGTAAGATACGAGTACGAACTACGAGAGACTTTCGGTCTCACAACACCCAGACCCTGAAACAAATATTTGTCGATCACACAAACATTTGTCTCGGTGCGGGAATCGAACCCGCGGCCTCTCGTTTCACAGCCGGCTACTCGCCCGCTGCGCCACGGAGATTGTCAAAACGAACAATAGATAAAATTAAATAATAAACACAGTTTGGGAATCACTGTACACAACTCGGCATCGAGAGTGTATGATGGACGATCGCGCGGATCGGCCGCGTGATGCAAAATACACTAGTTAACGCACGCCGCCTTGTTTATTGCACGTAATTACCTAGCGTAATGAACGCGCATATTCATTACGTCCACACGAACGTCGGTGAAAAAATATAGTCAATAGATAAGTCGTTTGCAAACGATTATCAAATTAATATGATGACCTTTAACGCTTAGTCAAGTAGTCAGCCGCGATAGCTCTGCGTCAGCGCGGTCTAGTAATGGACTGTCGAATCAAAGTTGCAAGTTCGAAACCAGCTCAAAGAGCATGGTCATCTAACTTAGTTAGGTGTGTATTCAAAGTTAATATATCGCCCGCTTTAATGACGAAAGAAACATCGCGAGGTAACAGGTTGTTGGGAAATAATCGCCGGTTGCGACAAGACCGCCCATTGTATCACCTTAATGTATGATCCTAACTCTTAAGTTCCTCTATTTGGTGTAATTAAGAATATTCTATCTATCTATCTAGCCTGCATACCCGTATACCCGTATTAGCCTGAATTCCCCGTAAGAGTTTCGAAGGCATACGTAAAGTCTATCAATCTTAGGTCAGCATAGCGCGTAGTGCTGAGTGCTTGTTCGATATGAACATAATATTCAGACATAGCCTATTATTTAAATGATCTCTATTGCACATAAACGTACACGATATCAGAAAACATAGAATACTTTGTTGACTTTAAAGTATTAAGGCTTTGAAACGGTGATTAGGCCTCCGGAAATCTCCCTTACTACACTACTACTTCACTTTTTTTTCTGTGTGTTACCACCCTTAGTCAGCCATGACTAAATGGCAATTTATGCTGTAGACTGCCTATAGCGTAGAATCTAACACCGATAGAACGTAATTATTGAATTTGTTATAAACATCTATTAGAAGCCGTCCCTGAAAAAAAAACAAGATTACAAATTACTTTTTCGGCCAAAATTCCAAAAACCAGTCAAGTGTGAATCGGAATCGCGCACCGAGGGTTCTGTACAAATAATTTGTACTTTTGTATTGTTAACTGTTTGTCAGTCTATCCGTGATAATGACATATTCTGTGAAAATTTGATCCTGTCTTACTGATCGTCTTATCAAGGACAATACTGATTGTCTTACTGAAAAAAGACTATTTAGGGTTTAACGAGGTGGTAGGTCCCGCGTATGCGAGAGGCCGTCTGGGTTGGTGCCACCGCTTTGTCTATTTCTGTCGCCAAGCAACAGTGTGTAATCATTGTTGTGTTTTGGCTTGAAGGACATTGAAGCCAGTGAAATTACTGGACATTATGACACTTAACATCTTGTGTCTCGGGGTGACGAGCGCAGTTCAGTGCCATGCAGTGTGGTGTTGCTTCTGCTTATGGGCAGGCGTGGCGCTTACCATCGGACGAGCGACTTGCTCGCCTCGTCATTCAATCAAATAAAAAAGAAAACAAAATTACTTTTCATACGGAACCATACAACCTCTCTTTTTAAGTCGGTTCAAAAGTAGCCACGGTTCCCGGTCAGTGTGGAAGAGTCGCCAGTACTGTATGTACGTGTAAAGTACAGGCAAGTCCCCACTTGCCCCATTTATGAATGGTTACAGGACGGACAGGTTCATTCACACCGCTAAATGCCAAGGCCGCGTGATACATGGCCACAGATTCCTGCATATTAAATCGATCGCGAAATTGATGATTATTGTCTCGCCGGTTTATAAATCTCTCCAGATTGGCAGCCTCTCTGGTTGTATGAGACAGGATTGATTGATAGCTACTGGAATCTCTTCGTCAGAGTTCTTTCGGCGTAAATGTTTATTTTATTGCTTATTAATAATTTTAAACTGAAGGCAATGCTCTTCGAGTGGTAGAGTGCTGTAGACAGTTTTGTTTACAGCATGGGCCGGCTCGACCGGAATTGCTGGCTCACAGAAACCGACGTAAAGTAGCGGTTTGCTGCTGCGTTCCGTACGGTGAGTGAGATATCCGGAGGCCCAAACAACTATCCACTCCTACTAAGCTATCGATGCTTACTAAGCTTGAAACTTTACTCTACTTAAATTATACACCCGACACTAGAAAATATCTAACTAGTGCACATTTCTGATTACCCCCCTAGCGGCGCGGCGTCCTCAAACGTAACGTATTAAGATAAAGCACGCATAAACGATATAACCCCAAAATTAACCTTTCAATATGCGCCGTGGGCCTAATGGACGCAATAACTTGGGCCGAGTTGGCAAACCCGGCTTAGCACCTATAGTTAGGGTCAGCGCAGATTTCGCAGAAATCTACGCATTAACTTCCGTATAATAAACGTCTTTATGCAATCTTAATAAAGTTCAAAATAGTATGCAAAAAACTATAGTCACTTACGCCGACGTTCACACAAAATATTTTTCCTATTTGCAGCTAGCTCTAAGGTTTAAATTTCATAAGGTTGAAATTTTGTTATCAGGAGAAAAATCTAGCAGCATGCATGAGCATTTCTCCGCGAGGACTGCGCTTATCATTGGGGAGGATGTTTTTTTGGCAAAAATAGCATAATACACAATATGTAATGATTTCAGCGGATTTGAAGTTTGGTTTCGCGATTATTTTGAAATTGCACAAGGTCGAAATCTTATATCAATAGCAAAATACGTGAATATGCTGGGAACAGTTTTCTACCATGTCCGCGCGGACCCTTTGCTGCGCAGGCGCAGTAATGTAGATAAATTGATCGCCTCAATCCCTTATTGGATTAATTTATGTTAATACGTTCAGACCGAGATACCCGGCGAGGAGTTACGATTAAACAGTTTTTATGTAAATCCGCCATTTTTGTTCGCAGCAGTTGGTATATGTTTGCGATTGTTGTGCCATAAGGTTTGAGAGATAGCGGCTTGATAGTAAAAGAAGTTATGGCGATGACGATTTTTAAAATTTTACAAAACAGCTGTGTTCGTTTTAGCTGCCAAGCAGCCGTGTAAGCACTGTTCTGTTTCGATTTTAAGGACATTGAAGCCGGTGAAATTACTGGACGAACGCATGGCATTGCCACGCAGTGCTTTGTGATTGATATGATGAGATGTTCGTAAAAAATTAACCCGTCTTCTTAATAACTGCAGTCAATTCACTTTCAATCTTCACAAGCATTACCATGTGACTTCGCTTCATTCCCGTCAAGTATCCCGTGGTGATCGTAATCTGCAAGCACACACTACTCTTCTACGCCTTTCTATTTATCTGCTTACATTCAAAATCTACACTCAAAATGAAAAAACTACGTTCCTCAAATAATATAACTTCTACTTTGTCCCTCTCCGTTCTGACTTTACAATATTCGAGATGCAACATACCATCGGCTGATTAACATGTTAGCATGATGTTAACATCAAGTACCACAGTCGCTACCGCTCAATCCCCCGCCTCGCTACCTCCTACCACTCACACCACCCCACGTGTTAATCATACAGGTTGTGGTATTCGTGATTTTATGACACGCCGCGTGCCTGCATAATGTGATGGTTTTGTTCTACACATTAATATTGACCGATCGCGGAGTCTATGCGTCACGCGATACTTATTCGACAATTGATTGCAGCTTCCTAAATTAGAGTACAGTTATTTAAATACAAAGTTGTAAATTATCAAATGCTTAGGTAAAAATCTAAGAGAATAAAGCTTTATTTAGATGGAGAGAGTTCATGGGATAAATACGAGATTAAAGAGAAAATTATACGAGAACGCGTATAAACTAGAGTTGTCTGTCATATTCTCGCCTATGGCGTACGAAGAACTGTCTCGGTGTAAATGGGGTTTTAGGCAAAAGGTTTGCTAGTGGTAGAATATTCATATCGACCCGGATAGCGATAACCGTACACATGGTGTTAAAATCTGCCATAGTGACCCACACTCCTTGCGTTCTAGGATCAGCGAGTTAATATCCGGTTCTCCTGTGGGGGTTGCGACATGAGTCAATGGTTGGTTACGGCGACTATAGGGGTACATCCATGTCTGACTGGGCCTGCATCGGTCATTCACCTGTCCTACCGTAGGCCCATCGATTTACTTCCTATCTCTTCTGAGTATGATGAAGCATTTATACAGGCCGACATGATTCATGATGATGCCGGTAAGTAAACATAGATGATATTAGTCGCCAAAGGACAACCTTACCCAAAATGACAATATTCAGATCTTTACTATAATAATAATTTTTCACACTAAACTATTTACTAATCAAAACACAATAAGCGGCGAAGCCTCCACCGATAAACTGCGAATATTTACTACCGGAGCGTAATATTTCGCATGGCTATTCATACTTCCATGAGAGTTTAAGATCTACATATCGTTGTAAAGTATAAGATGAATTGGGATTAGGCGCGCTAAATTCCACGTAGATACTTGGGTGGATGCAAACCGATAAATATATTGGGGGTTGGTACAGTGAATAAACATGAACGTGGCTACACTTGCGGCCAAAGTGACTTAACCATCGGTGCACGAAAAAAAGGCAAATATATTGAAAACCTTGAAATCGAAACAGCAACGATAAGGAATAGCGATAACATGTAAATAAATGATAATTTTGATCTAAATACAGACTGTTTTAGAATTTTAACCTTTGCTTTAGCATGACCAAAATAAAATATGTTTGTGTGATCCGTAACCAAATGTTGTAACATTTTCTGCGACATATAAGAAGGAAATTTCAAAATGAATTATGTCTAAGAGCGACTTTTAATATCTAAGGATAATTAAATGCTGGAAGAGATTCGCTTCACAAAGTTCAATAGCTTTTCCCATACTACCAAACAGTTTATTAAAATTCCAACACATATATAAACGCGATTCAATCAAACAACGCCATTACATTTTACTAAGTGCCAACCGAAATAAAATCACCAATTATCGTTTTGAAGAAACATTTTAGCATAATTTGCAATGTGGACGTGCCTATATGTGACTCAGGGGCAGTTAGGATCGGATATGTTGGTTTTATTTTGCATTTCGTGGTTAAGTATATTGGAAACACTCAAATTGACAATCGATTTATTGCTTATGTAGCAATTACATTCAAATTTAAAAATATTTTGGGATTATTTCTTGAGATTTGGGACTATCTTTAAAACATGTCTTGACGTTATTGTGTAAAAGTTTTATTAAAAGACATCACATTTCCAGGAAATGTGACGTAATCATGCAGTTTGACAATCATAAAATCAATCCGCGATTTTAACTGTGAAGGAAACATATCTCCACTCCACGCAATTGGACAAGTATAGGAAAATATTAATTAAAAATGAAAGCCATTTGATACACTGGTGTGCTACTGCAGTTAAACGACATGTGCTAATGCGAACCGAGCCGACAGGCATAATAATTCTTAAGTGTAAAGTAACTATGATTACTAGAGGGAAAATCCTTAAAGACGTCGTTTAAAGTTGGCGTTAATGGGCTAATCTCAGTTGTCATATGGTGTTATTAATAAAGCAAATCAAAACTAAGTACCTTATATCACATTACCAACGCCTCTCTGGCAATTGTTAACCAAAAATCTTAAATTGAAACCTATAACAATTCAGAGCAATTTCCTCAAAAAAGCGTTCCGATATTCAAGCGCCGCCAGTGCAACCCGCACAAGACAGGCCTCACTCAATATCGGATATTGTTCTTGCAAATGAGTATTTACGTCATCGTTCGTATAAAATGTGTGCCGATGTGGTGGGGAGGTGGTGGGAGCTCCAAAACTGCTATCCACGCTTTGTTTATCGTATCAACTTTATAAATATTTCTTGTTATTTCGGCTTCTTGTTTGTTTCGTGAATTTTCTTTATATTTTTTTGGTGTATAGGTTTTTTGTTTGAAATGGGTTCCATTGGTTTGTCAGCGTACTTTTGCAGTGAAGAGGTCTTCAGTTCATTCCCTAGCATAATAAAAGTTGTGTTTATAAACTCAAAAACCAAAGTGCCTGACAAACATTAAGGATTGCTAAACTTATGATTGTTATGTAAACGTACATACATTAAGTACTTCATAATTACATTTCCTGTCTGTAAAAGCCATAGATCGCCGGTTCTTTATTTTTTCTACCAAATTTAATATTAAAAAAGGTCCATTCATTCTTTTTTTTTATAAGTTTGTCACAGTTTGCAGGACAAAAAGTAATAAAAAAAAACCATGTTTCCCATGTTATTTAAACGGAAAAACTTTAAGTACGATGGAGAATCCCTTAGAATTGGAATTTTGAGTTCCGCTTTTAACAGGAGCTTTGTTGGGACATCTGAGATATTTTAGTCTGAGCGCAAAAAAAAATCGTCGTTTTTTGACACACCTTAATATACGTATCATATACACACATATTGCTTATGCGTCTTTATTTTTTTACATATACTGATACGCACTGTCGCCCGTAAATGAAGAAGAGGTAGGTAGAGGTATAATCAGTACACCTACATTTCGTCGAGCGTTTTTTCATATTTTCGTTTGAACTGCGTCACGCGTCGCGATCTTCCCTGTCTCGCGAACCTCATAGACTATAAAGATAAGGATATTGAGTGACGGATAAAACTTCAGCCGAAAATTTTTAAATAATTCATTGCCGGGGTGAAATTGATCCGAGTTGTAATCGGTCCTGAGCTGACCCACTTCTGGATTGAGACGGTGCAAGTTCCGTGGAAACGCTATCGGAAAACAATACAAGCTGGCGGATCTTTACTTATGGCCCATCGGTTTGTTACCGCCGTGTGAGGAGGAACAGTGAGGTTATTACATGGATGAACGTTTTATATTTAGCACAGGCCGGCAAACGAGCAAGTGGATCACTTGATGGTAATCTCTACCACGCATGAACAGCCATAATACCAGAAGGATCATGGACGTCTTGGCGCGTTGGACGTTACAACAGTCACACACATAGTCCTTACCCCACACTACGTTAACTGTATCGTGGGTATCAGGTCCCACAAGACCCAGACCCAAAACAAATATTCGTGGATCGGCAGGCGTTTATCATCGGGCGAGCCACTTGCTCGTCTAGTCATTCAATTAAATAAAAAAAAAATGTTAACGTGAGTTTGTAAATGTGTAGTTTGATTCGCATGACACTGAGGCGTTAGCTTATTTGTAATAGGGGCACTCAGTCATATTTTCTATACAAATACATTACGTAGGACTTGCAACGATGTACCGAAATTTCTGTACTTAAATTAATTAATTTACTTATCTCTTGACACCAACAAAGTGGACACCAGTACAATCTACATAATACAATGTAAATTTACACTCAATAAATGCCACCTCAATTATAAATACTAACGACAAGTTTAATGACATTAACTAATGATAATAACTCATTGAAATTAAATACAGCTAGATACAAATGCGAAACAATTACTAGAATTTCGCTTTTGCTGGTGGTACTATATTCATATCCGCCCGGATAGCGACCACCGTACACATGGTGTTAAAACCTGCCATAGTGAGTCACATACCTTGTGTGGCTCGCGTTCCAGGTTTAGCCAGTATATATCCGGTTCTCCAGTGGGGCTTGCAACATGACTTGCTAGTTGGTTGGGGCGGGTATAATGGTACATTCCCTACCCTGTGCCTGCATGGGTCATCCGCCTGTCCTGTCGCAGGCCCCTCGATTTGCTCTTCCCTCTCCGAGGAGTGAAGAAGCATTTATACAGGCCGGCATGATTCTGGTGACCACCGATAAACTCATTATTTATCGGTGGTCGCTAGTTTTTTTACTGCACTACGCTTACCATCAGGTGTAGTGCACGTTGTCGTGCTCGAATAAAAAAAATATATATTTTTAATGTACGTCTTAAAATGGGATTAAACAAGAATAAATTTTCTAATAATTAAATTATGAAATAACATACAATAAGAATTATACTGAAAAAATTGTATTAATTCAAAAATCTAATTGGCCGCGTTGAACTCAACTCGCTATACCGTACATTTCCTCTCCCCATGATCCGTCTGAGAGAAAGTGCTTGAGATTTAGCGCGCAAGTTGGGACATTCGCGTAATGGTGGACGGGATGGAAGTTACCCGATTCTGCCAATTATAACCCGAATGCCTTGAACCTCTCGATATTGCCTACGGATAACTTATCTTCGTCCTGTTGACGTCCTTAATATCAGGCGAGGTCATTGACTGATTGTCAACTTTGTGATAAGTAATGCAAGGTTTAGGGTAATTTACAATTTCAAAGTTTTTATTCGAAATATTACACTTAAATTGGAGTTTAATTGAATTTATTTCTTAGTTTTCATCGAGTATTATCCATAATAATTTTTGGGGTATTTATTAAGGATGTAGAGAGTTTTTAGCAATCGATGATGCCTATAGAGTTCTATCATTGATGCCATAATAAAAAATGTTTTTTAAATCGACGAAATAACGGAATAGTTTCTCAAAAGGACGCGTTAATTTTATATGTAATAATCATATGTGTAAATAATCACGCATACGATTTTATGTTTTTTTCATTCAAATATAAATAGGTTTATTTTATTATTAAGCTTTAAAAACCCTATTTTTTTACAGCTTACAGGTGATTGACTGTCTGTGAAACAACAAGAGGCTGCGGATCCCATGATGATACAAATGTATGTGTGATCCACAAATATTTGCCACTCAGTGACATAAGGTGTAAGTCTCATAATGCCCCATAATTCTACTGGCTTTAATGCCATTCAAACTGAAACATCACCATCCTTAGCTTATACATTACTTAGATATTTATAGATAAAACAGTGCTACGCACCCAGAGGCACTATCGCACACTAGAGATCACCACTTACAAGAAAAAATACTCATATATAATTTTTAAATTAAAACTAATTTACACTTTTCGATGTGCAATAAACTATCTAGTTTAAACGTGACGTTTAAATAATGTGCAGAAAAAATACATTACCTTAACCCTTTTTTATTAAGTTTTACCATATTTTAATTCTAGACATAATTGGCGGACCTGAGCGCGATTAGCATACCTATTGGCATGTACATTCTAATCACCTTGTATTAACGTGTGTTGAAAAAGCACCGTAGTTCGAACCTAGTACTGCCTGATCGAAGGCGGCTCAACACGCAACGTTTTTACATTGAAAAACAAACACAGTTCAGAACGCAGGAATAAGGTAGTTCAGGCGCGGATTCAAGATACTCGACAAGAGTTTTTTAATTCAGTTTTTTTTTTCCATGCACGGCAAAGTGATTGCACTATACCTGATGGTAAGCGCAGTGCAGTCCAAAAAGCCAGCGACCACAAAAAAACAATGAGTTTATCGGTGGTCACCAGAATCATGCCACAGAACATTGAAGCCGGTGTAATTACTGGGCATTTTGAGACTTAACATCTCATGTCTTGGGGTTACGAACGCAATCCAGTGCTTTATGATTCAAAGTTATGTGTGGTGCTGTCTCTGTTTATTGGTAGACGTGATGCGTACTATCAGGCGAGCGACTTTCAAGCAAATTGAAAAAAATATGGACTGTACTATTCAATAGGGTACAAATATGCATCAGGTACCCCCCAACCAGCAAAAGTTCACTCGCCGCCCCCCTCTGGATTCGTGCCTGATGTATGGAGGTTATTCAATTGTAAAACTGCCTCCAGCCCTATAATTCATTTAATCCGACCGATGACTTCATTTGGTTTTATTAATTAAATACGTTTGTTTTATTGCGTTCGCTTTTACAATGGTGTAGCGGGGCATTTTTGGGTATTGTAGTCGTTGATGGATCGTGCGAAATACAACTATTATTGTATTTGAATAAGGTTTATATTACTACTATATATTGCTCGAATCTCTGTCTGTGTGGAAGTCTTTTCCATGATACTTCCGTGATAAAAACTAACATAACTCATCCCCGGCAGATAAATTATATGCAAAAATCATGTCGATACTTTACTACGTTGAAAGCAGACAAACCAACACACGCACTTCCGCATTCATAATTTTAAGTAAGGTATTTTAAGTATTTATGCCCAAATGACAAACTTAAAAATCGACGAATATTACTCATTGAAATAAAACTAATTTATCCACGAATATTACTCATAGCAGCGATAGCTCATTTGGGAGTGGTATGGACTGTCGAGACGAAAGTCGCAGGTTCGAAACCAGCCCCAAGAGCACACTGACTTTTTTAAGTTACGTGTATACTAATTGTTAACTTATCGCTTGCTTTAACGGTGAAGGAAACATCGTGAGGAAACCTGCATACCTGAGAATTTCGAAGGTATGTGAAGTCTGCCAAACCGCACTAGGCCAGCGTGGTGGACTAAGACCTAAACCCTCTCATTCAGTAGAGGAGGCCCGTGTCCAGCAGTGGGACGTTTCGAAAGCGTTTCAGCCTTCGTGGTCGTCCTTAAATTTTATATGCCATAGCTGTACTAAACACAGATTGAAATCTAAAATATACTATTATAACTTAAATACAGGCTTAAAAAAACTAAAAGTCATAAATAACAATATCAGATCTCTGGAGTCGGTGCAATTTCAGTTGACCGGCAGCGCCACAGGCACCAACTCCAAAGAGACAGCAATTTTTTTTTTATAGCAAATTGACACGCAGATAAACAACAGACAACAGAGACAGCAAATTGTTATCTTTGACTTTCAGTGTAATTTTTTTAAGTCGATTTTTAATTCAAATAAAACTAATTTAAACGGATTTTATTGCGGTTTTTTATTAATTTTGAACCCGACGTTTCAAAGACTTTTCAGCCTGCGGCCTGAAGTTACTGGATATACACTGGCTTATCCCGGAACGCGACTCGCATGAACGAGCCACTATGCCGAGTTTTTCACCATATAATAATATACGGTGGTCGCTATCCAGTCGGGTACTAAAATATCAGTACCCCCCCCCCCCCCCCCACCAGCAAAATTTGATAAGTATTTAATTAAACTTATTGCTAGCAAGAACTACCTCATGGAAAGTATTAATCTAGGTAAAGTTTTTTTAGATTTAATCGTCGACTGTGGCTGGAAATAATGCCTCCGGGGCAGCCCGACTTTTCTGCTTGCATCGTCATAATAAATTAAGCCAAACTGCCCAGTGAAGCGTGTCTGAGATCGACTAGTGCATATTTTAAAGTTTATGCTTATACACGATCGGTTAGGACTTGATGAATGATGATGAGTTTATAACAGAGGCCGACATGACATTTGGACTATCGAGACGAAAGTCGTAAGTTCAAAACCGATCCCAAGAGCATGCACCTCGAAGTTTCATGTGTATTTAACGTTAATATCGCTATCGAAACATCGTGAGGAAACCTACATACCTGAGAAGTTATCCATATGAATTTTGAAGGTATGTGAAGTCTACTATACCACGTTACGCCAGTGTCGTGGACTAAGGCCTAACCTTTCTTATGTCGTAGTGAAGGCTTGTACCCAGCTGTGGAACGTATATAATATAGGTCTGGTATTATTATTTTATTTTTTATTAGTATTAACTTGGAGTAAAACTCTCCAGACGAAACGTCAGACAGGGGTCCGGTCGTAAAATCTACAAGCCAAATCTTTCTGTAACATTGCTAAAAAGCATTTTGCACCGACCCCACTGTGAGTGGGTTAAGGGTATATGGAAAAATATTAATATGGAGTTTAATACACATTTTCTCAGGTGCAACAACCACTTTGATTTCATTTTAGAACTAGGAGCAACTATTAGCTTAGGAATTTAATTGTATTACGAAACACGGAGAGATCAAATTTTGAGGCTCACAATCCAACATACAAACATGTACCTACTTACTAATTACAAGGAGCTCCTAAACACACAGGCTTGTGTGGTCCTACGGTCCAGGTGGACTCGGCTTGTGCAAAAAACAAAGGTCAGTGGCACCGGTGACCGGCGCGTTTGATGTGCCCCGTGCATTCCACGCAACATGCAACATTTTTCGCAGGATGTACTTATTGTTATAAATTGGTAATCACGATGTGCAGGTGTAGACTGATGGGGTATAAGCCTATGATATAGATCTTCAGTTCCTTTTATATTTGCTCTAAAAATAGCTACTTACAGAATATACAAGGTGGTAGGTTCCTCGTTTGCGAGAGGCCGTCTGGGTTGGTACCACTGTTTTGTCTATTTCTGCCGCCAAGTAACAGTGTGTAAGCACTGTTGTGTTTCGGTTTGAAGGACATCGAAGCCAGTGAAATTACTGGGCATTATGGGACTTAACTACTTATGTCTCGGGGTGACGAGCACAGTTCAATGTCATGCAGTGCCTTGTAATTCAAAGTTTTGTGCGGTGTTGCTTCCATCAGGCAAGCGACTCACTCGTCTCGTCATTCTATCAAATAAATATTAAACATTTATAAATTGTTTTTATATAACAATCTTCGGTTTTGAACTGCGCAACCAACAAAATGCGATGGAATTGTTCTTATAGCAGATATATTTAAGTTCATATACTATAATCTCGACTGCTGGAAGCACGACCCAACACTCTTCACACAAGTCTGCAAGTCGCAAAGAGTTTGATGCAATCGTCAGACAGTGGTCACGCGCGACTGCAACCAACGTTGATGCGTTGCCCGCTCTACTGCACATTGCATACGCGACATTGAACTGGGGATAGCCATTGATGTAACATCTTGGTGAGTGAAAAGAGTGATAAAACCTGGGAACCATTTTAAAAGAAGAAAACAATAGCCTAAATTATTCAGTTTGATGAAGAAGAAGAAGATGAAACAATCATGCGATGTGGTCCAGGATCGTCAGGCGTTACTTACCCATTCGCTTCATGGCAATAATATTACTTGGGTGATATTTTTTATTGCTTAGATATTACGCAGACGAGCAAGCAGTCCGCGAGATGGGAAGCTGTCGCCGCTTTGCATTTTGCAATGACAGGAGCACAGGCAAGCCGTTGGCTACCGTTCAAATTACCACCCGCTTCAATCCCACTTCCCACTCCTACCGTTTAATATAATAAATGGGAAATAAGGATGACTGTTATTGAATCACACTTTAACATTTGCATCAAATGTCACATAGATAAACCTTGGTAAGGTACAGACTACTTTTTGTCCCGAAAAAGAAGATTCACGACGGCAGAGTTGGGACCAAAAGCTATTCAATTAGACACAACAACGGCTTTTAGACAATATCGAACGCGTTGACAGACTGTGGTATACATATACAAGCGGTAATAGTGTTGATTAGAAAGAAGGTAATAGTGTAAAGTGCAACTTACATTATATCCAGTTGACGTGACAGTTCCCAGACCGGATGACCCGCGCATGCGCTCATCCATAACACAGACTACCCAACAATCAACGACAAAAACTAGACACATATCGCCTGATTTATTTGAGACGTTTTCTATCAATTACACCATAGCTTTTCACACGTTTTTGGTTTTTGAGTGATTTGTATGACTTTGGTTCTGATTTTAGACAATCTTTATGTACAAACAAATAAAACAAATAACCCAAGACCGTCCAAATAAGTCTTAGCTTGGCTTTCATGGTCCATAGAACCCGAATCACAAATCATTTGTTGAGTTCCTTTGTGGATTTTAAGATTTCCCTTCGTATTCCATCGTCATATTATGTCAACACAATTTATATAAAACTACATCGGTAAACCCAATCGAACAAGAACTATCAAATTCGGTCCACATTTGGCTACGTTATATGTTGAGTTATGAAGATATATAAACTGTAGAATTGAGAACGGTTGGAGTCGGTTATAAACGAAATACACACACAATTTTTTTGTGGTAGAGCCACACTGTAGATACTTTTGTCTATAACAGGAATGGGCCGGCTCGACCGGGTTACCACCGTCTCACAGAAAACCGACGTAAAGTAGCGGCTTGCTGCTGCGTTTCGTACGGTGAGTGAGATATACGGAGGACCAAATCCACCTCCCCTTCCCAATCCCTGGATTATACCTTCCCTTTAAGGTCGACAACGCACAGGCTATGATTCTACTCGTACTATGGGCTTACGTGGGCGACGGAGATCACTTATCATCAGGTGACCTACTTTCTTGTTTGCCGATCTATGCTGTAAAAAAATCCTACTTCATCTATTTCAATCCAGCATTTCTTATACATTAGCCGAGCTTTTGTAGAATCAATCAAGCTATTTGTGCGGTAATTGTGCAGGTGCGCACGCGCAGAGCTATCTGTAGCTATTACCTCCCCCCTCCCGCCACATCCACTCCTAGCGTCCTAATTATACGGCTAGGTATAATTGGATAACCTTAGCTACGCTTCGAGGTTAAATATGGGAGTGTGGTCACCATTTTAGAATTTTTTACAGTAATGGAGAAGTAATAATGATATAACTACTAAAGTATACAGATTAGGTTAGTGACAAAACATCAAAAGTGATTAATTTGTTTTTGAGAAAATAGCGAAATATGGTATGATAATGAGTTTTGTCTACAGCATGAATGGGCCGGCTCGATCGGTTCGTTACCACTGTCTCATAGAAAACCGACGTAAGGTAGCGGCTTACTGCGTTGTTTCGTACAGTGAGTGAGATATCCGGAGGTCTAAAGCGCGTCCCCATCCCAATACCTTACTTATCCCTTTCCGTTAAGGTCAAGCAATTTGGTAGTTACGAGTAGTTTCAATAAGTAGGAAAAGTAATATAAAATACACTAGTCGTTTCACTACAGTGAAAGTCATTTTGTTATGCATTGTTATTCAAAGGTCATTGATAGACATACTGGATGGCGTCAAATTAGTAAATGGCAAGACGGAGACGTTAGATAAACATGTATGTTAATTAATAATTGATTGATATCGTGTACAGGTTAGGAAGTGAGTATAATTACTAGAGTAAGAACTATTAAATATTCTAACATGCATTTAATAGTTGGAACTTACGGCGTAAATTGAGAAGGCTTAAATAATAATCAACATCTAAATCAAACAAAAACACTACAACAAATGATATGAGATATTGAAAAAGCACTAGTCTCATTTTATTACACTTTTGAATGCAATTTCTACATAAGAAAGTAAAATACGATTCCAAAAAATTAATTTGTTTGTAATGTCACACCCTCGTTGTCGATATGAAATCCGAAATGACCGGCAAACAAAAAGCAATTCCGATCTTTTCCACTTACAAGCACAACGTGAAAGTACCTTTAAAATTACACGTACAGTTAGTACCGGTCGTCGACCCGCACCTAGCGCTAGGCTATGCAAGCGGCCTGAAATCCAGATCAGTAATAGATCACCGTCAGGCTACCATCGGCTGTGTACCTGCCACCGTCGGCCCGCCGGCCGCTACCACCGGCCTGCTGTCGATGCCTTAGAGAGAATGTATGTATCCATTACACCAAGATAATAGGGAAATTTTATGGTTGTCATGTTGAACAGATTTTCAAGTGTATTTTGGAGGTATTCTACTATATTATTAATGTAAAAATTATCATGTTTGTGAGTTTGGATGTTTGCTAATACATCACGCCTTAACGCCTAAATAGATTTTACCTGAATTAGAAAATTACATAAGGTGGTAGGTTCCTTCGTATGCAAGAGGACGTCTGGGTTGGTACCACCGCATTGACTATTTCTGCCTCCAAGCAACAGTGTGTAAGCACTGTTGTGTTTCGGTTTGAAGGACATTGAAGCGAGTGAAATTACTGGGCATTATGAGATTTAACATCTTATGTCTCGGGGTGACAAGCACAGTTCAGTGCCATGCATGCCAGGTAGGCGTGGTGCTTACCATCAGGTGAGCGCCTTGCTCGTTTCGTCATTTTATCAAATAAAAAACGTAGTATCACTAGAAAAGACATTCAGGGAGTGAAGCCGTGGGTAAAAACTATTGGGAAATAAATTGGGATCCTTTACGTCGTTTAGATCGAACCAGGAATATTAATTTTGTGATAAAACAGATGTCTTCTTGTCAAGATAGAAGTCGCAAGTTCGAAACCGTTTAAGTCGTAAAATGGACCAAGTGGAGTGTACACCAAGGGTACAAAAGATTTTCATTTGCCGTGCCGTATCCGCGAATGGAGAAACATCCCCAACGTCCGCGGTATCAGATGACGAGGTTACCATCGCCGGAGAATGTTTATGGGCCCGATCTAATTTATTAGACGTCTAGCAGATACGCCGCTACTTAACCGCCACTTATGTACCTTTGTTCAGCCGTTTATCTGGCGCATCGTGATAAGTTTTTTATATTGCACTATGCGAATTGTGGTTACAATTGTGTTTTTACACAACATAAGCTAACGCCTGATGTAGTTAGTGCACCCACGGGTCGCCGAGTTGAATTTCCTATCTACGGTTTGGTAGGTAACGAGGTCATAGCTATATGAAGCAGACTCCAATCCCGTGTAACTGTGTGGTTTATCGAAACGGAAAATTCAAACATTCATTGTGATTACACGGTCTGGGATTTGAACCCTGGACCTCACCGGCTTCTCAACCAAACCACGCTGCCACTAGATCAATAAAGCTCATAGCAACCCCGAGGCTGACAAACGAGCAAGTGCGTCACTTGAAGGTAAATTATCATTATAGCTAAAGGGTCACATATGCATTGTCGACCTTAAATAAATAAAATGGGAATTGGGAAGGGTGGGAGGATTTGGGCATCCGGCAATGTCACTTACCGTACGAATCGCAACCGCAAGATACCACGTTGGTAGTTCTGAGACAGTGATTTGTCCCGGTCGAGCTGGCTTAATCATGCTATAAATTGTCTAAGGCAGGGATTCCCAAACTATTTTGGCCAAGAGACCTCTTTTCCAAATTGAACTAATACCTCATACCATAGCCAAATTACTTTAAAAATCCTATCTCTAGTTTTTTCCCCTGGGGGATGATTTCGACCTCTTTGGGAATCCCTGGCCTAAATCATGACTTTACCGATTAAAATTGTATTATAAAGACCACTCATGTGGTTTTCTTAGAAACCTGAGAAAATATTCTGTCTCTCAGAACGACCTATAACATTGTAAGGAACTCATTGTTTAGACATTAAAATGGTTTATTTTTCATTCTATCTATAGTGTTACAATGTTGCGAAATCCATAATTCCTTTACATAAATAAAATATAGGCAGATCATAATCAGCTTGTTTATTTGGAGTACAGACAGGCACGGCTCAATGCACACCGGGCTGTCAGTCAAACGAGCAGTCGTAAATTATTTGCAGTTTTTACACTGCGCCTGCGCACGGTCAATATTGCATAGATTAGACATCCTTATCTATCGCGGTAAATATACCTAATATCTTTTTATTTCTAGATATAGAGAGATTTTCTATTGCTAAAATTTTAGAGTGAATTTATATTAGTAGATTTCCTTATTTTAATTTTCGATTATTTGAAATGTCTTTTTCAAACGCTCATATATCATCGCGATAATGTTAGACGGCTGCTTTCAACGTCAATCAATCAAAATTAATCACTTTTTAAATCCCCGTAAAAGCCCATCGAATATTTGGAACAACATGCGACATATCGAATTATAAAACTAATGTCAAAATGACATAGATCGGTCACTATGTTATAGACCGAGTATCTTGTGTTATAGACCGTATCAGACTTCGGTCACACAACAACTATAGTATTATATTATACCTAAAGTTAATACAAATACATGACACGCACGGATCAATCAAAGTGGAAATTTAAGTATTAATTAAGTATTACTATAAAATAGCACAGTCAAAATGAGCTCTTATCATGGGGTAAGTAAATCGATAGGCAGAATTAGTGCGCGTATATCGCATCTGTACCGTAGTCTATAGTGGAAGGCATTACGGCTCTCACGTACGCAAGGGTGGGCAAAGCTGGACTATTAGCATATTAATAATCGAATCCCGCAGTAGATAGTCATGCTGTACCGGCTCGCGTGACTGCGTCGTCAACAGGAGCGTAGTGCGTGTAAGGAGACGGAGGCCAGTCCCCAAAATAAGTGCTCGATAAAGACGTTTATGAAATCAGCATATGGTTTATGAATGTTGTTTATATAAAAGTAATGGACAGGGAGCCCTCGGGTAACTGATCCACTTGACTACTATCAAGCTCATTTTCCGTGAGTAGCTTCGTTTCGATGAGACGACCAACTATTCCCTATGCGAAAATTCTCTATTGTGGTAGCTAACAGAGGTAGCAAGGGTAGAATATTTCGATTTGATGATACTCAAATTTTTTTTATTTTATTTGTAGGACAATATGACAGTTAAATTATATAAATATTAACTAAGTAAATACAAAAAAATCAGCTGGTTAGTAATCATTCTTATAACCTCGTTATCGATACCTATTGGAAGCCCCTCTTTCCAATTGGTATGATTACTAACCAGCTGATTTTTTTGTTTTTACTTAGTTAATATTTATATAATTTAACTGTCATATTGTCCTACAAATAAAATAATAATTTTTTGAGTATCATCAAATCGAAATATTCTATCCTTGCTACCTCTGTTAGCTACCACAATAGAGAATTTTCGCATAGGGAATAGTTGGTCGTCTCATCGAAACGAAGCTACTCACGGAAAATGAGCTTGATAGTAGTCAAGTGGATCAGCTACCCGAGGGCTCCCTGTCTATAATTGTTTTGAGGACATATTTCTCGCAAAACACATTTTAAGATATATGGAATGCATCAATATCTAGATGTTAAGTGCTAGTGTGGAATCGAAAGTAAAACGTGACGACAATGAAATTTTGGTTTAGCGAAACATTGTATTATATGGTTACCAAACTTCTATTATAATAAAAAGTGTAAGAAAGAAACAATCCATTTCTAATCCTGAAAAAACTTCATCGATAGCACCAGTTTTTCAAATATCAATAATAAACATTACTGTCTACCGAAATAGTTATTACTTCGGAATAATAACAGTCCATACTGCTATTTAATTTTCAAATAGTTATGATATTTTTATTTCGTTTGGGTTAAGACGAAAATTATTACACCCACCTACAAGTCCATAGCGTAGTGAGTAGTAGAACGAATTACCGACACAGAAGGCACGGGTTCGATCCCAAATATCAGGGCACACATGGACTTTTCGAAGTGACGTGTGTAATCACTATCGCTCACTTTAACAATAAAGGAAAACATCGTAAGAGTTCTCCATCAGAATTTCGAAGGTATGTGAAGTCCACTAACCTGCATTATGCCAGCGTGGTGGACTATGGCCTAACTCTTCTTATTAGTGAAAGAGGCCGCACAGACAAGAGAGTGTTTAATACAGGGAATAAATTATACACGACCCCCCTAGGACAGTCGCTGAATGCACCCCCGTTCTCGACATTACAGTGGCGTTTTGTAACTGTTTGGGCTGGGTCTTGTTGAATATTGAATTTGTGCTGATTGAATTTTACAAACATAGTAATGACAACTACTTAATGAAACCGGAGTTCCTAATGTAATGTTTAGACAAATGTAATTAGCATTGGTTATGATTACTGGCTGAGATGACGTCATACGGAGCTGATATTAGATGTAGAGATATTATATTGAATTCAGATGTGACAATAAGTTTTCTAGAATCTAGGGTATAGCATAATTAGAATCCTACTATATACTTCCTTGTTAATGGTTCCCTAGCATACGCACTCACGCCTGTGATCCCGAAGGTCTAGGCAGAGTTGTAACCAGTACACTCCATTTCACCGAGCGTATTTACGTCCCAAGATGTGCACGGGCACAATTCTAAACTTGGGGATGATACGAAACATTTCGTGATAGAAAAACTCAATATCAATTTTATCCGACCCGGGGATTGAACCCTTGACCTCAAGAGTGCAGTCATACCGCTTGCGCATTACAACTGCGCCACTGAGTTGCCAAATGGAAAACTGTCAACAACGTGGCTCTACTACTCAATAACCCTGCTTACTACTGACTTTCTGACCATCCTACTATTGTCATAAATATGAAAATTTGAATATTTGTGTGTTTGAATGTTAAGAGCTTATTAGTGAATTTAGATGTTTTTATCACGGCTGAACGGTTCTGAATGACATCTAGCGTAAGGTTAGATCTTGGCATGGATTAGGACATAATAATAGTCTAGCTACTTTTTATTCTAGAATACGACATTCACGCTGATGGAGCTGTGAGCAAAACATAGTACAATTTATAAATAATCTATTCGTGAAAATATTTGTCTATATTGATAATCGGAACTACAATCCTGTGACAATAGTCTTTATCAATGTGTTATCAATCACATTCTCCGCCAGGTGTTTAAATTGGTACAAACAATATGTTAAACATTGAAATAAAACTAATTTTAACGGATTTTATCGCGGATTTTTATATTAATTTCCGGGATTTAGGGGAATTTAGGGATCCGATTATACACTTAGTTAAATCGGAACCCAAAAGACCAACTGCCAGATCTCAAGATACCGTGAGCTCCTTCTGCGTAGATCGGACCATCAACAAAATTTCGTGATTTTTAACTGAAGGTAGAAAATACTTCAGTTAAAATAACTTTTCGGGACAACCTACATCTCAGTCCACCCCGTGACCACGAAGGCTAAAAAGCTTTTGAAACGTCGGGACTAAATTTAAAATAAAAAACCGCGATAAAATCCGTTTAAATTAGTTTTATTTCAATGAGTAACATTTGCGTAAACATAAGAAATCATTACAATTTGTTAATATTTCCTTACACGTATAAAACATATGACTAGATAACATACACACATGCACACACAATTTTGTGATAGGTCGAGATATAAGATTTATTTACATTAATATTTGAAGTAGAAGAACCACGCTGTAGCATCCTCGACCGGGGTAGAACAGTGGTTCTACGGTCTCACTGGCAACCGACGTTTTTTTATATTTGATTAAATGACGAGACGAGACGCTCACCTGATGGTAAGCGCCATGTTTGCCTGTATAAACAGAAGCAACATCACGCAGAACTTTGAATCACAAAGCTCTGCATGGCACTGAACTGCGCTCGTTACCCCGAGACATAAGATGTTAAGTGTTATAATGCCCAGTAATTTAACTGACTTCAATGTCCTTCAAACCGAAACACAACAATGCTTATACACAGTTGCTTGGCGGCAGAAATAGACAAAGTGGTGGTACCGAAATAGGCGGCCTCTCGCATACGAGGGACCTACCACCTTGTGAAGTAGCAACGGTAACATTTTTGTATGGCGACATTTTTGGAAGACCAATTCCTTTTACTTCACTCATCCCAATTTATTTCCCTTAAGGTTGGCAATGCACTCATAATATTAATCTTCTGGTATTGATCTGATACCATCAGGTGAGCTATTTCCTTGTATGCTGGCCACCGAAAAATCGGTGTAAGGAAAACTCCACCACCCGTTGAAAGGAACTGGGGACCTACAGCCAATTTATGCTGATACTAGAACTAGGCGATTCCAAGAGAATTCAAGTAATAAAATTACAGCAATTCATGTAATTACTTATTGCCTTTTAGTACAGGAATTTAACAATTGCCTATTTGTTAAATTAAACTTGTTATTGTCCCCAATTTCATTGTAAGAGTGAAAAGGTATATGATGACATTTTAAGCCTCGATTTCCTACTGCTGGATAAAGACCTCTCCTTCATGATAGTGGCGGGCGGATTTTGAGCCCAAAACACTGGTCTAATACGGGCAATTAAGAAATCTCCTGAGTCGTTCGCCTCCTTTCTTAGTCTACAGGGTGCACCAGTGAAGACGGTTTGGTATCCGAAAAATATTTATTTAACGCTCGTTAAAACACCCCATTATTATGGGGAGTCTGCCTTTATACGTACATAATATAATCGTGACACCAGTATTGGAAATGCGTCAAAAACTCAGAAATAAGAAATTAAAACGTAGTTTCATATTTAATTTTTGTATATTTATTTTTTAATTCAAACGCAGCCATAAACTAGATTACAATAAAACAGCATTTTAAAATATAGCATACATAAACTTTAGATTAATAATCACACGCCCGGGATACTATAGGTAATGAGCGCGAATTAAAAAATTCCTACAAATCGTTACGTTGTTCGTTTGGCAACACTACACTGTCGTGCGGTTGGCACACCTGTCGTCATTACGTTGTTAGTATTGTTGATATAAAATATAGCTTCTTACGTTTCCATAATGCAACACCTTTTTAATATGCCTTATTTAGATATTTATAATGTGATGTACTGAAATGGCGCGGCGGTTTGCTGTCACAACCTATGTGTTACAAAGTAGCCAATGTACTGTAAAATGTCAAGCGGTAATAATACAATATGTTACATAGTAAATAAAAACGAATAAAATTAAATGTATAAAAGGCGTCGCTTTTCCCAACATGGTAAAAACCTAGGTGCCTTTTTTATCCTAGTAAAATAGAATGACTACACTTCTTCCAATAAGGTTTTTAGAACTCTTCCCTACCCAATCACCATTCCTTTTGCTTAATTTCGGCAACTAATCCATAGATCATCTAGTCATAGGAGTACATGACCAAGCGAGTGCATTCAAAACCGGATGACCCTCTCTCTTAGAAAAAAAAAACCCTTTAAAGTAGCACTATAAACAGTTAACTAAAAATTATTCAATAAAGGTCTCGAACAACGTAAAACAATAACAGAATATCCAAATTTAAATTCTAAACACTTGTCGGGCCGTTATCGGCAGCCGTCAGTTCGCGCGCGCGGCACTCGTCCAGTTTGACAGTTGCGCCGTCAAAATCAGCTGACGGGCGCCAGTCAAACGGCGGGCGCGTTCTAAATTTAAATGGAGAGATTGACAGTGACGCGATATGGGGATGTCGCGGCGGTTTCAGGCGCGCGTCACACGAGTGTCACCGAAGAGTGACGTAGACGGCGCGTTGTCGAGTTGTTTGCTTTTGAATCCGTGACTACTGGAGTGTTAACGATTATGATAGCGCGCTTCAGGGAATAGCGATGGATTCTATGTATACATTGAGGTACATTTTACCGAATAAGACTATAAACAACGCTCAGTCAGTTGGTTTCGATCAAGTCTTTATCCAATACAGAAGAGGATTCCAAAATGTCTACAAAAGAATATTGTGACTTAAAACGTACATTCAACCAGACGATGTGACGTCAGGTAGACAGTTATCGGGAGGTTGTGGTAGTCGAAAAATTAAATAATAAAAATGAACAAAGTGGTAGGTAGAATAACGCTGTGGACAGTTGTGTCTACAGCATAAATGAGCCGGCTCAGACGGGGTGGTACAGGATGGTTTTGGTGTTGAGTTGGATGTGGTAAATGAGGCTACTGAAGGCCCAAGAATCATTTGCATCCAATTAAGTCTAAGTCAGAGGTGCATGCTCTTGTGGGCTGGTTTCCAACATGCAACTTTCATCCCGACAGTCCATACCTCTCCTCGATGAGCTATCGCGTACATATTATCATTAGATAACATACATTTAACACACGTCCGATCATGATTTTATCCGCGACTCATCACTCCAATATCAAAAGGCATAAACAAAAATCGAGTCGAATCGATCTCGTTATCTAAAACAATTGTCTCTGGTAGGGCGAGCTGTGCAGCGCGGCATCAGGCGTCCGAAGATGGCGATGGTAGGGTCCGCAGAACAAAACGAGTGGCGACACCGCGCTGATGTAGATTTACGCGGCTGCGGACGGTCCGTGCTCTACTGGCCCGTCCTCGCCTAGTGAGAGGTGTGGAGCCAATTTATACTGAGAAATATTTATATATTTTTTTTATTTTTTATCCGTCATTAGTCTAGTGGCAGGTTAATATGGCGTTCTGGGGCCGATTCCTAGGTCGAGCAATCACAACAACATAACACACACGGTCAAAGCGGACAGGGCTTTCCAATATATGGGCTATAGCAATAGATGGTAAAAATTTTGAATTAGTAAAAGAAATTAAATACCTAGGAGTGGTGCTGGACAACAAACTTTTGTTTAACTCTCACATTAGCCAGCAACGCACAAAAGCAAAAATTACTACTATGCAGTGCAGTAGTGCAATATGTAAGACGTGGGGCTTGAAATTAGTTCAATCCATTTGATATACAAGACTATCATATCATACGCAACATAAGTAAAATTCAACATCAAACTGTGTCAGGCTACTGCTGCATGATTTTCGATAATAAATTAACTTCAAACCCTATACAGTATCTGGTCTATCTGAACATCTACGAACATTCTATATTTCACAGTCGAACGTCACAATTTCTGAACAATTACCATAAACCGTTTTGTTGTATAAACTTTATTTCTACACTTTAAAAAACTTTATCGTTCCTCTCCACGGTTCTCCCGTGCTATTATTTGAGACGGGATCGCGAGCTACAGATAGCGCGGCGGCAGACATTTTTTGTTTCGCCTTTTTGTTGCCAGCTTTTTGTTTTGTACCCATACGCTAATGTTGAGACAACGCATACGCCTGTACAACGCAGTTCTACTCCAACAATTTTTATATGCCTAATTAAAAAGGTTTAAGGATTATAGTAATAAAGTTAAGTGAGGTTGAACGTATTAAATATATTGGCAAAAAATATACCAATTTAATGGTGGGTCATGGTTGGATGATAATCAGCAGACTAATTATTGAAGTACAGTAACACGCAGTGAATAAGAATGAAGGGGTTAATCAGGACGAAACTTATACCGATATTAAAACGTAAAAGGATCTTTCAAATGTCATTTCAAGCTTAATTTTCGCCCAAAAATATATTCAATATTTCTTAATATAGTTTATCCCGTTAATAAGTAAATAAAGTAAAGTAATTATGTTCCTTTTCAGACATCATTTCTATTTAGAATATATTCCCGTTTAAGAGTATATATATTTGAACAAATACAAATAAAAAGATCTAAATATTTATTAAACCCATAAAATGTTATACAGTGTTTGGATTCCGTCAAAAACCCGCCAAATCGGAAGGCTGTTTCACTAGAGAAGAACGGGCAAGAAACTCTAACATTGCTCTTTTTAAAACTAATTTATAATTATTATTGAGACCGTATTTAAAGGCGTTACAATACAAATATTGTATATATGTTCAATATGTTCATCTGTTCTATTTTAAAAAATAGAACAGATGCCACCAAGCAGCAGTTTGTAAGTTCTGTTGTTTGAATGACATTAAATCCAGTGAAATTACTGGGAATTATGAGACCTATCATCTTATTAGATGATGATGATGAGCGCGGTCCAGCGCCTTGCTTTGGAACTCAATTTTCAGAGTGCTGTTGTTTCTGTTTATGAGCAGGCTTGGGGCACACCCTCCAGCGAGCGACCTGTCTGCTAGTTTCGTCGGTCATGCAATTAAACAACACACCCATAATCAGACAAAGAAGTCAAACTTATAACACCAGCTTTTTAAATTTAAAAAGAATTCTCAAAAAGTTCAAGTGTATTTAGTCCTTATCTATCCGTAATTCAACATACTCGCCATACACGAGGAAACATAAAAATAACGATAAACATTTAAGAACATGAGCTGCCCGTTGTGTTTGTCCAACAAAATTGGAGTAATTATTTCGATGTACATTATTCTGTTGGACACTAAGTAGACATGAACGACGATATCGCACTCACCTGCTCATTACGGAATTTCAGCGAATATTATGCGCGTGAGCACGCATGCGCGCTCCGTTCCAATTTTAAAAATTTAAAACGCACTGCACTCTGTCGCTATCTGTCATCGGGAGCGGACGTGTCTGCCGTATTGGTCACCGGCGAGAAACGATTAAATCTGCCAATGCGGTGGCCATTAAAAAATAACCCTTAATAATATTTCATATATGTATATAGCTTTGTGTTACAGGTGTATCACGTTATATTGTTATCTAGTAAAATATATTATAATTTGCATTCGATGCTAATTCATGCTGTTAGTAATTAATTGCCTACTTACATTGTCGAGCATTAGTATACGGTTTCAAAGGAACTTCACTTGATTATAAATGTAATTTTTTCCCTATGTTTTTTCCAACATAGTTTTTATTTATCGGGAACTAAGCGTTGTGGTATTAAGGGCAGGGAATCGATTATTAAATGAAATAGTAGACGCGTTTTATAAAGGCTGAATTTCAATTGTTCCGATGGCCACATCAATTATCAGACACTCTCGCCTGTCAACGCCCTACTAAGTTGCAGCATGACATCTAGTGGCACCGTGGTCTAGTCACATTACCTTGGAATGGTTTCTCATAACTGAATTAAGTAATCACTATTTACTACAAATTATTGCAAAGTTTAATTATTAACTCTTCTGGCTAGTTCGCTGTTAAAAGAGTACCTGAGACATAATTGACTGCTGGATAGCGATCACGGTTCAGGTGGTGTAAAACCCGCCATAATGGCTCGTTCCCTTGATTCCCTTTCCCAGGTCAGCTAGTAT
Organism: Amorpha juglandis; assembly: GCA_949126905.1. NCBI lineage: Eukaryota > Metazoa > Arthropoda > Insecta > Lepidoptera > Sphingidae > Amorpha > Amorpha juglandis. The sequence goes on along the minus strand of OX421370.1, from coordinate 824,215 downwards.
ATATCAGTAACTTCAGGCTGGCATAATAGTACTGACTCCCGAGTGACGCAATTCTCTCGACGGTTGACTAGATGCGAAGTAGTTATTTTATCGTGCCAGGATAAAAAATACTTAAGACTATCATAATAAACACACTCCATGTCACAAAGATATTCAGAGCTCAATTAATTGCACAATTTGTTGCTTACTTGCCTCTTGTGTCGACCGCGCCTTAACCCCGTTGACTGAACTGTGTCTTCGTGCATTTTAGAGCATATTCCATACATGGTATGGGTAAATAGGCATTAAAAGCGAACCAAGTGGGCCCTCATAGGGCGTAATAGGCCGGTAATAGGGCGAAACGGTCGAAAACGCGTGTAAAGCCGACTAAAGGGCTCTTACCACACCGGCTAATTAGAAATAACACACGCATACTGTATTAAGTTCCACTCCTAATGGGCCAACCACTATTGGGACAATTTTTCCTAACGCATCCGATGTAGGACAATCCTGTACAACCCTAATTAGCCTGTTACTTAAGAAACTTTTATGGGAATTGAGTTTGGAGAGGGTAAATTGATGTCAGCCAGACAGAAATAAACACCAGCCAAGTGCGAGCTGAACTTGCGCACAGAGCGCTCTGCATCACCCGCCTTGTTTTTTCTTTTTAATATTTATGTTATTGGTGTTATATAGTAGTACTCTTTATTTAAACATATTTTTCTGTTTTAAATATCACATATTATGAAAATTAAATTTATATAAGGTCTTAATAATTTTATTTATTAAAATTTCTTATCTTATCATTTATTATGAGGATAAGCGCCATAATAAATAATACATAATCTGTAAGAAAAGAAACAACAATAAAAAAAAGTAAGACAGATAATTTGCTATCGCGCGGAGAATAATAATTACGACTATTGTATAATAGCAATTGTCTCGATGGCGCAGTTATAATGCGTACGCAGTACGACTGTTATGCTGAGCTCTCGAGTTCGACCTCCGGGTCGGGCAAAAGTAATATTGGGTTCTCTATCTTCCATCCCATAATGTGATTATTGTATGGAAATAGGCCCAGTGAAATGTGGTATACTGGTTACATCTCTCTTTACCCCTTCGGGGATTAAGGCGTGAGTGTATATCTGTGTAGCCTATAATTACTACTAATTATGTAAATATGTAATCATTCTTTCAGGCGGTTTCAAGACATCAGTTTAGAAATCAACTGTTACAGACAATCCATCAGTCCTCACCCGTCAATCTCCCTTCATTCGTAATCTCGTCACCTGCGGCCTCATCGTTATCGGCGCATCCAACTCGATGATATTGTCAGTCATCGTATCAATCAATGTGATCTATCTTGATGGACGGAAACATCTACATCGAGATGTTTGTCTATTTTATTTATTTGCGAATGTATATCTAGAGTCTTGATATTAAAAAGATGCGGTTTTTAAATTTTTGTTCCTAAATGATATATATTTAATTCAAGGCACTGGCAATAGTCCATGGGAACTAGGGGAACTGTCAAACGAGCAAGTGGGTCACCTGATGCAAAGTGATCTCCATCGCTCATGAACATACACAATACTAGAGAAATTAAGGATGCGTTGACGACCTAAATGAAAGGGATAATTATGGGATTGGGAAGGGGAGGGAGATTTGGACCTCCGGATATCTGACTCCAGTACGAAACACAGCACCAAGCCGCTAATTTACGTCGGTATTTTTTTTACCCCCGCCTCGGCAAAGTGACTACGCCACACCTGATGGTAAGTGTAGCGCAATCCAAGAACAGTGTCAACCAACGATCGACGACGTAACTATTGTAGGTCGGCAAGACATGCCGGCCTGCCTAATTTCTTCTTCACACTCCGATTACACGACCCCATATTACAGGAAGGAGGGATCACATGTGCCGGCAAAATATTCTACAGCTTATTGCTCCTGCAGAAGTAATATTTTGCGAACTTTTTAGTTCGACCCGAGATGGAGGACACCAAGAGGCTGTGACTCCGCAAGCCAGCACGCGTGGTTCTGTTAAAAAAAGGTGAGGATGGAATAAGGTCAAACAATTATCCAGAGCATTCACCGTGATATAGGCGACAGGTTCTCTGTGAGACAGTGATAACCGTCCGGTTGAGCCGGCCTATTCATACTGTAGACACAACTGTCTACAGCGTGACTCTACCACTCACCACCAGTAGTATTAAATTTTAACCAAAAAATAACCTTAAAAACAAAATACCTGGTAGTTAAATCGAACCAAATACACGCCCACATATTTCCAGCACACAATGACTTATGGATAAGACCTACAATCTAGATCGTGAAACCTGAATTATAGGTAACTTATATGCTGACTGTACCAATAATACTAGATGTTTATTCCCCGTCAGTCACCGCGACCTTGGTGGGCTGGTACATCAGGAACGCCAGTTCTGAGGCTCAGCCAGACACCAATTAGTGTCAAAATGTGAACAAAATAAAAATTACGTTGTACAGTCGGCAGCATAAGGTCTTTTCAAATGGTTCTTATGTTTAAGAAGGGTGTATCGAGTTGAGCGTGCGGAGGTTAAGGAATGGGGTTGCCAGTGGTTATTTTTATCTCCTTTTTAAATAAATAATTATACCCAAGTCCTAGTTCAGTAAGCTGGGATTTGATTCAGTGCTTAGTTATTAAAATTAATATAACGTGTATTTTCAAATAATATTGTCATTTTTAAATTCAATTTACGTTACTTCAAGTGTCTATACCAAGTCACATATATTACTAACCTCGTGAACTAAAATGATAACCTCATTATAATTAAAGTCGGTAAATAAAACGTTCCTAGTTTTTTTCTTGAAATAACTACTACTTGTTGTACCAACGAAAAATCGTTACCATTAAACAGTATTTACTTATAAGGCGAAAATGGCGTAACAAAAACCGTCGTTCGAGCCAATTCATTAAAACTTTCGCAGTGATGACCTCACCAAACAACGCCCGATATTTATACTGGTTTAGAAGGCTGGCAACACCGACGACAACGGGCCAACTTAGATTGCAAGACGCCATAACAGCGCCCCCTCAATCTACCGACAAAATGAGACGCGAGAGATAGCTGCCTGTTTTTTGACGCTGGATTATATAATTTCAGCGAATGTTTTTATTAATAAATAACGTGGGATGAGATGCGTGATGTTTGTTAAGTCGTGCTTGTGAGATTTTTTGGGATCAACACCGTTTTATTTATAAAATTTGCTCGCGGCTCCGCCCGCGTGAACGTTTAGAATTGACAAAGTTTTATACAAACTTTCATCCCCTATTTTGTCCCTTTGGGGGTAGAATTTATCAAAATCCTTTCTTAGCGGATGTCTACGTCATAACATCTACCTGCATGCCAAATATACGTTTAAATTTCTTATTTTGGGTTTGGGCCATGAGTCAAAAATAGAACAGTCCATCGCACTGTTTTCTTCTAATTACCGCCATTCATTAAGTGAAGGTAGAATTGATTAATTCTGGCCAATTCTTGCCATGGCAACCATTTAATAATCTAATGAATAAGCTGCTGGTTTATATAGGCCGGCATGATTCTGGTGATCACCGATAAAATCATTGTTTGTCGATGGTCTCTGGTTTTTTGGACTGCACTGCGCTTACCATTAGGTTTAGTGCAGTCACTTTGCAGAACCCGGATAAAAAAAAATGCTTTTCAGGACAACAATGCAAATTTATAATATTGTTGTGTGGAAACCACGCTGTATTCAGGACTCTGTCGGGTTGATAACACTATCCACTGTAGCAAGGAAAACTGACGAGTATTGGCAACTATTGATTTCCTTCAGTCAATGAGTATCTTGTCTTGAGACGCACAGACAATCGTCATTCTAAAATATTCTTCATTATCTTATGATTGTTAACTTGATAGCCTCCGTAGGCCGTGGGTTCGATTCCCGCACCGAGATAAATGATTATGTGATCCTCAAATATTTTTCGCGTCGGGTGTTATGGGACCGCAAGTCCCTCGTAGTTCCTGATACCCGCGAGGTTAACTTAGTGTGGGGTCAGGACTATGTGCGTGACTGTTGGCTGTATTTATTTATTTATTTCTACAAACAAAGCTTAGTTAATTAGTACATAACTGACATGTTCAAGATTATGTAGACATTAATGGTTATAGATTGTGTTTGGTATCAAGATTGAAGTCAAATTAAAATATTATTATATATTTGCGAGTGGTGGAGCTACGCTGTAAACAATTTTGTCAACAGCATGAATCGGCCGGCTCGACCGGGTCGTTACCACTGTCTCACAGAAAATTGACGTAAAGTAAGCGGCTTGCTGCTGCGTTTCGTACGGTGAGTGAGGTATCCGGTGGCCGAAATCTCCCTCCCCTTCCCAGTCCCTAATTATCCCTTTCATTTATGGTCGGCAACGCGCTCTTGATTCTCCTGGTATTGTGGGCGTACATGGGCGGTGGATATCACTTATGATCAAGTGACCCAGTTGCTCGTTTGCTGACCTATGCTATAAAATAAATAAAATAAAATATATTGTGAAATATTATCAAAGTAGTTTTTGTATATAAACCACTAAGGACTCTTACATGCTAATAAAAATAAAAAGACTAACTCGTGGCCAATATCGACAGTTCAGCGACAGCACCAAGAAAGTCAGCAGTAGGTCAGACTACTTTGCATATTGTGACATAAATAGCTATAATAGATTGCAAATTGAATTATTTAGTTTGGTTATTAATTAGCGCCCGCTTTTACAGTCTAACAACCCGTATAAGGCCAGCGTGGCGGACTAACGCAGTGACTGAAAAAGGGACAGTGTTTAATACAGAATTCATATTAAGTTAGTTCTAGAATTTGACACTTTAAAATGGCTCAATGAAGTGTGCACATTGCATCTAAGTAAAGATTTCGATGGATGTCAGATGTCAGATGTTGACAAGATTGCTTCCATTTCAATAGGAGCTGGCAATTTTTTTTACATCTGCTTTTATTTAAACTTATGTAAAATGTAGGTTTAACTTCTGTACCCTTTAGGTACACTATATATACGTTTCCTTCTCGCGGTCTTCGCATCGTAATGACCAAGGCTGCTTATCATTCTGCCAGAAGCAGAGATATGCAATAGAAAACTCATACGTTACAAACTTTTTATTCTTAACATTCTTTTATCATTGAAATCAATTTTAAAATTTCAATAACGCAATAATTTATCAAATAAATTAACATAATTATTTGGTTGTCTGCGCATATTTCTGTCAACATCATTCGAGCATAAAAAGTCAAGTGGAAGACGTCTCATAATTTTCTGACAACATTATATTTTTGCAAGGTGTTTTATTACATACAAAAATAACTAAAATAAGGTTTAATGATGTCTGATTTATAATATAATTAACACAAACTTTTGGAACCCATCGACATCATCAGATCAATGACACTAAAATAATTTATGCAAACATCTGAACTGTTTTAATTAATTATTTAATATGTTTGCTTTTTATTATTATTTATAAATTATGTCGAGTTAATAATACCGATGATGACACCAAACAACAATATGGTGAAGTTGAAAAAGTTCTGCTTTGAAACTACTAGCGCCATCTGTCGTCGTAACCAACCTAAATAGAATATAATTTTTTTACCGAATACATATTTTAATATGTGATGATTTAATAAAAAAGAATATTTTATACAGCTAATTAGTTATTAATAATGAGGGTTATGTAGAAGTTATAAGTTGCATTTCTCAAAGGTTTGCTTATTTGTAGTTTGTACTGCTGCGATTTATTTTTATGTGAAAATAGTAACATATATTTCGGTTCAAATTCATTAGTTTTGTTATTCGCCACAACAAATTTCAAGAACAAATTAATCTGCCGCGATGACTATTACATGAAAATTAAATTAAAATATACATAAATTTATTATCTACGAATCTACTTAAAAACCTATAAAATTAAAACGTTTATGATGCTCGGAGCACGGATAATGCGCGTCCGAGATGAAAAACAAAATCATAAATCTGTCGCATACAAACAGTTGCGACTTGCGAGTGTGCGTTGTGCTTGTGACTTGTGCACGCGTTCTGCGCTCCCGCTACGCTCTTTTATTTATATAATGTTTAATTAAGCGAATGCAAAGGCTCGATGGCCATTGTCCGTCTTACCTGCGGGATCTGAAGCGGCTCGCTGCAACCGGTTACGATACAGCTACTTTTATTTTCAACAAATGCAGCCAAACACCACACTCGAGTCATTCATCACACATAAATAACATATTCATGCAAAATAACTATTGTTATCAACACTTATTTACACATTAAACAAGTGTTAAAATATTTCTATAAAATATAAATTAATAACGATCATACTTAGTTAACAACTTTTAACATGATATGAGGCAAAGGTATACCCACATTCAACTTAATCGAGTTTGTTCTAAATCATTCCGTTCGATTGCATAAAACGCGCGCTCGTGCATGCGTTCGAAATTCGCGCCACGCGTACTGAACATTCGGCGCGTATCGCGCGTCTGCTGTACGTTGTCATTGCTGTCCGTCAAACAACGGGGGCGGGCCAACGAGGGACGGGCCTCGAATGTATTCGGCTAACTTCGGAACGCACCTCTCGCTCTACTCTGTACTCGCAAAGTGAACTGAGTCACAATCAGTACATTGTGTTTTCCTTGTACTTTTATTCGTTTTCAAAGGGACTAAAGGACTGGTAAGTTATTTATTTGTAATTTTCATCCTTCTAAAGTGTATTAAAATGTATAGGAGCCTCTAGTTTTGCTCACGTTTAGGAATACATTCTAATACAAGGTGTTTTGTGTTGACAAGTCGTCTGTACTTGCAAACTATTTTTCACAAACTAATATTACATTTCCAAACTAAGGACGGTTATCATGCAACAAAATAAAAATTATTAAAATCTTTTTACGTAACATCTAGGTATTTCCTGTTGTATTTAAAAAGAAAAATTAAATAATTACAACATAACCTCAAATTGATACTGACGTTTGTGGTGTCCGTGTTACTGTCAAGAGATGGCGCTACCTGCGTGGGCGGAGCTTATTAGTTGTGACGCGCGAAGTAGAGTATCATCGTGTTCGCGTTAATTGAAGTTCTCTATTGTCGCAAAGTTTTTTGATAATTGTGCATTTTATATAATCCATAATGGAAACTTAATTTTCTGCATTTAGGTCCAATTAGCGTTTTATTTAGTATTATCTAGTTCACAAGCTCTATTTTTAACTTATTTTTGATTATTTTTAGTTTCAGTTAGTGAATTGCAAATAATTATTTTTTGACATCAATAACTAAAACTCGGTTAAAAAATTAATTATATTGTCTAACTCATGATTACGATATTAGCTATTGAGAATTACGATTTTATTTATTATATGTGTACATAATATACGTACGTAGAAGTTCTTTATCGTCAGCGGGCTGTCTCAAGTCGTGGTGTAAGAGGTTGATCCAGCGCGATTGTCTTGTAGGGTCATCAAAAACAACCTGCTTAATAATTAATGTTTTTTTTTCATTACCACATTTTTAAAGGCTTTGTCCACAAAGCGCTTGAATGTAACAATGGTATGTAAACTGTTTTCTTTTTTAATAGTGTTTGTAAATACTACTTCTTACTTCTACAAAGAAAACTTTAAAAAGTTATTGCAAAACAATAACTTTTAGTAAGATTTTAAATTATGCGAGCCTGATAAGTTGCACTTCCTACGGTCTAAATAAATGAATCCAATATATTATTGAAAACGTATTAAATCTGATAACTGTTATTAAAATTATAATTACACGTTTGCTCTTCCGACATTGTCAAAACAGTAACAAAAGGCACGTTGTGTCTTGCGAACGGTTCGAGGCGTCGCCGGGGGTCGACTCGTGACAGATTTATGGCGTGCGTGGCTGTTACTCGTACGCACCGCACCTCCCCCCACCCCCGCGTGATCCTACAGTTCCCACATGAAATTAAAACGTTTTCAAAATTCTTTCAAATGCCACGAGATTGGAGTGATCCTATTTATTTTAAAAGGCACCCCTTTTTTACTGCTTCCTTTGCCACACCCCGCACATTCTCTTGGCTGTTCGCAACGTAAATTAAAATGTTCTATTTTTAAAATTGTACATGTTTGATTTGTTTTTTATGCCAATTTAAATGCTTCTTTGTCGGACTAGTAAAAACGTCATCACCAACAGTTAAAAAACGTTATCATTTTCGAAATTAAAATTACAAAATATTTTACCTTTCGTACTTATATTATTGATGACAGTACATTTTACATCGATTAATTTTAATCATTTTATGAAAACTTTAGTAGCGTTAATATTCTAGTCCGTGTTGGTATCTATTCAGAAACCCAAACAATATGCCTTTAATAAGGTAAATCCCATTTCATTAGGATAACTTGAGGATCTGGTCATGTTAGTGATTTGTGACTAGTTAAGATAGCTCCAATTCTGTTCGGCATTGGAGATGTTGATTGCGTGATAAAGTCAATATATCCGTAATAATTCCACAAAAAAGTAATTGAATCTCCTTTAGTACTGCCTTCACAATTCCATAATTCAAAACACCAGATACACTGAATTTCTCCGAAGCCCTTGCACAATGAAATAATAAAAAAAAAACAAAATTTACGACTAATAAACAATGACAGCCATACATCACGCATCATAATGGAAAGATTACGTCTGCTCGGCCATTATGACAGATTTACGGGCATTGCATAATAGTGTCGCGATACGCTATTGTTTAATGTGCCTGACTGTACTTTGAAAAAGTCTTTCATCGGGGTATTTTGTCTATGGTTTTGTTTCCAAAGAGTTTTATTCAATTCATTGTCAATAGTACTTTTAGTCAGGATTCCGGTGTTAGGGTGTTAAAGATACTGGAAGGAACTTGGATGCAAAATCCTGGTCCTTACATAATAGTTTATTTTTTTATTCTACTAATTCGACGAGAGCAAAGATTATATCAGAAAGTCTTGTCTCAGTTAATAAAGTTTTTAAACCTGGCAAAAAGTCGTTATAAACACTTCTGAGATAATATTTATAGTCAGACTGGCATTTGCTCACGGCTCCACCCGAGTTAATATATTTTTCCGGATATAAATTAGCCTACATTCCAATCCACATTGCCTACTAGTGTCTCAAATGTCATCAAAATCTGTCTAGCTGTTAGCGTAATTGATTAACAAACATTCAAATTCAAAAACTCATTCATTCAAACTTTTTTCAAACTTTAATTTTACTTTACAACTTTATAACATAAGTCTCCGTCTCCGTCATCAGCCTCCGTGGCGCAGCGGGCGAGCAGGCAGTTGTGAAGCGAGAGGCCGCGGGTTCGATCCCCGCACCGAGATAAATGTTTGTGTGATCCACAAATATTTGTTCCGGGGTCTGGGTGTTGTGAGACCGAAAGTCTCTCGTAGTTCCTGATACCCACGACACAAGACTTGTATCTTACTGTGGGGTCCGGGGTATGTGTGTGACTGTTGGGTGTTATTTATTATTTGGTGTACATTAAATCAATTTCAATCTCATTTTCTAATAATTCTTTTTTCTTAGTATAACTTTTCAATTAATGAATTAAAAAAATGGGTGCGTGTACTTATGTACGCGCGTGAGAAGTTATACTTCTTTGTTATTTATTCAATTTAATAGCAAATATTAAAAATTAATATTATTATTTGATGTTCAATTTTAATTTTTATCACAAACTTTTTATTAAATGTTTTTTAAATTTATTTCTTTATTTTGTGAATATTAAATAACCAATAATAAGTATTTAACATTAATAATTTAATAATATTTAGTGTTAATTATATTAAATAAAAGTATTTTAATTTATATCAATAAATAATACATACGGATAGTTAACCTCAATTATATTGGAGCACTTGAAAAAGTATATAAGCACAATTTTTTTCACTAATATTCACAAATAGTAAGTAATATCAATCAAAATATAAATAAATAAATAATACATACGGATAGTTAACCTCAATTATATTGGAGCACTTGAAAAAGTATATAAGCACAATTTTTTTCACTAATATTCACAAATAGTAAGTAATATCAATCAAAATATTCAATTTAAATCACTACTGAATATAATTTATTAGCACATATATAAATTATAAAGGACATTGTCAAAAATGGCCTATGAATCAACACGCATGAAACATTTACTATAATAATAATTATTATTTATAATGTACATTATAATTATTATTATAGTAAATGTTTCATGCGTGTTGATTCATAGTTTCAATAGAACGGACACTTATTAATTTCGAAAACAATTTAAAAAGTATTCACTTCCGTCATAGTCCTCGGTATTATAATTTTTGGTTCAAATTCGGGTTTTTAATAGGCAAAGGTATTGTAGCTTATACAGCCAAGTCTTTGTAACAACACTCTTAAGCTTCGCATTGTTATGCATTTCGCCAAAGACAAGTGTAATTTATTCTCAAGTCTTCACAACAACGATGAAATATCGTAACATTAATAATTTAATAATATTTAGTGTTAATTATATTAAATAAAAGTATTTTAATTTATATCAACATATCCACTCGACATGATAGAAGTACATTCTACTCTCTTCGCGTTTATGCGAGCCTGGTACTTTTTACGGCAACATGTTCCGAATAAGAAAAAACCTAAAGAGTTTTTCTTTGTCTAAATCGTCATTTGTTTATTAATTACGGCTACTTTCACTCTCATCATTTTTTCTTAACGCGCCTAACTTCATACTGTTAATTTTTTGTGTCACAGGTGCGCGCGCATCTTAAAATTTCACTCTCATCATTTTTTCATAACGCGCCTAAAGAAGTATAACTTCAAAAACTATAAAGTAAAGGAAGTTTCGAAGAGTTTCCGAATGCGGGCAATGCAATCCAATTGGATAAGAGAAAATATAATATAACAGATATATTATTTTTAAAATATCTAACTATTAATCCAAAGGAAAACATATTATTTTATTATATTTGCATATCGAGTGCAAGTGTACTTAATAGACGCATAACCCTAAAATTCAGGCGCGAAACAGAAGGCACCTCGTTAGACACATATAGAATTAAATAAGGTAATTAATAATAAATCAACCGGCCCCCCGGATTATCCGTGACGCGGCGGGACAAATGTTTCCTCTCGCACACCGTACCGCTTTTATTTATTTTTATTATTTTTATATACGAAATAAAAATTTATGGCCCCCGAGACCGCCTTCCGAGAGATTTAGCGAGTGTGTCATAGACTCGGCGAGCTGTAAGCCCGATCTCTACTGATATATGTGTGTTTTAATGGTTCCGCGGCCGTGGAACGTTATGTATTGGCGGGTTGAGTTTAAATTCATGTCACTGATGCCACCATATTAATTTCCACCTGTTTTCAATAACCGAATTCCATTTGTTTTTTTCTATGTTCATTGTCTTTTTGTGGGTTTTGATGTATTATATAGGGTGACACTGGATTTGTATTTGTAATTTTCCCAATATTTTTTTATAACATCCTATATGTATATCTTGAGTGGTAGGGTGACGCTGTATACAGTTTGTCTACAGCCAGGGCCGGCTCGACCGGGTCTTTCCCGCTCTCTCACAGAAAACCGACGTAAAGTAGAGGCTTGCTGTTGCGTTTCGTACGGTGAGTGAGGTATCCGGAGGCCCAAACCCCCTCCCCTCCCCAATCCCTTAATTATTTATATCCTTTAGGTCGGTAACGCGTCGCTAATTCTTCTGGTATTGTGGGCGTACAAGGGCGGTGGAGATTACTTACTATCAGGTGACCCATTTGTTCGTTTACCGTCCTATGCTATAAAAAAACATAATTCTTTATGTAGTAAATTAGTGACCTCGTAACTAACAATCAGTTATAACTTAGTATTCACAAGAACGTGTTTCTTTATAATTGCTCTACTTAAATTAGTATAATATGTAATATTTGCTGCGATTTGTATTTTTTGTAAATGCGTTCATGTGGTCCATACATTAGATTTTACCATAAACCTTTATCACTTTTGTCTCGAAAGCCTTATTAAAACGATACAAAGATAGCACTCATTTAGCAGCAAAACACGCGATAATGTACCCTCTGTCCCATGATAGCATACATTCCCATTAACCAGAAAGTACCACTATCGAAGTCAATTTATCTACGGACAAACCGACAGACGTACACGCACACAATCACTTGTAATACAAGAACGAGTACAAATTTAGTTATCCACCCACTCCACATCGATATAAAAAACCTTTTTTATACCATTTTGTTTCCGATTCAACATAAATAAGATATGTTATTTAAAGCTCATATATCACTTGACAGGTGGTAGGCCGGCGTAGAGATTTGTACAGGGTAATTACACCCTAATGACTGGACACTTTAAGGCGTGTTTCCTGTGAACACTGATCCACTCACGGTCCTGACCGTACGATTCATAAGATTTACACATATATCAAAGTAAGTCTTTGTATGCAGTGAGAGATTTTAATCAACGTCCGTAGTGTAATGGCCCAGGTTCGGATCCCTGGCCGGACGTCGCGGACAATTAAAAATTTAACGATTAATTAAAAGAGATCACGATTGCATTGATTGTTGTCGATTCGAATATACGTTTGTGATAATTTTAAATTGGCGAAATTGTGGGTTCGATTCCGGTGATATGGGGAAGCGATCAGTTCTTATGAATTCATTTTATAACGACTTTCGTATGAGAACAATGTTACTTAGATATTAAGTCCAACAGAACTTTGTAGTCGTCTATTTTTCTATTAACTGATATGGTAGAGTTGGTGATGGAGATGCATGGCAGGTTTTGCGTCATCATAACATATTTTTCATCATACACTGGCAAACGAGCAAGTGGTGGTGATCACTTATCATCATGGTAAGTGATCTCCACCGTTTATGCACACCCACAACATTAGAAGAATCATAGGCGCGTTGACGAATTCAAAGGGAAGCAAGGGAGCAAGTCGCTCGCCTGATGGTAAGCGTAGCGCCTGCTCATAAACGGAAACAACAACACACAGAACTTTGAATTACAAAGCACTGCATGACACTGAACTGCGCTCGTCACCCCGAGACACAAGATGTTAGGTCTCATAGTGCCCAGTTATTTCAAGGGCTTCAATGTCCTACTAACCGAAACACCACAGTGATTATACAATGTTGTTTGGCAGCAGAAATAGATAAAGCGGTGGTACCAACCCAGACGGCCTCTCTCATACGAGGGACCTACCACCCTCAAATTCAGTTGTTTATCATTTAGTGTTGTCCATTGTTGCAAGCCGAATATTACTCATTCGATAAAAAAGAAAATGACCTAAATTTCAGCACACCATTCAGTAACAAGTTTTATATCTTGGTGTTACATTGTAGAGAGAACTGCAACCATAACAGCAAATTAGTAAATTCAAAATAAATTATGTTACCTCTTAATTACGTAACATGTTTGTAATTAATATCCTAGCATTTAAACTGGATTGCTACTATCAATACAATAATTTTCTTTTAAATATTTATTTTGTCATGCATCAAGCGTTTGTTGCAAAATTGCACATTTAACTGTAGTACAACTAGCGCCATCTAGTATTCGTATGGTGAAACAACGGTGTTGCTACTTGCTGTACCTAAGTAACCTAGGAATTTAACAACCAAAGGGACTAAATGAGCGTCTGGAGTTGATTGGATAGTAAGAATTAAGTATTTTAAGTGGTGTAAAGACGTGGTGTAGAGTTGTCGAGTGGAATGGTGTGGAGTATGGACGTACTGTCGTCGGTGGTGTTGCGACCGGCGTCGGCGGCTGGCGGGCGAGCGAGCGCTAATCGATGCGCGGCACTGCGCTGTCTTCCGACGGCGGCCATTACGCACCTTTATGGGCACCCGGCCCCCGGCCCGCGCGCTCCGCTCTAAGGCGGCACATGACGAATCAATATGCCGCCAACCGACTCAACACTTATTTATTTGACACGATTTATTAGCCGAATGCCTGTAAACTTTTATGCGCCCCCGCTCACCGGCGCCGCCGCCTGCGCTCCCCCGATTTATGATGGACACGGCGCTGATAAAATTCTATGTTTCCGACTATACTTTTATTAGACCAAGGAACAGATGTTTGCGGCCCGATAAAAAATCGTGCACGAACGTGAATGAGAAATAACCCGATGGTGAACATTAAAGGAATGATCATTTCTTTTTACAATTTCGCTTCATTAATTGCCGTTTTATTTTGCGCGCTGGGTGCAATTAACATTAGTTATTTTTTTCGCAGTCGCAAGCACTCACAAGCGCTCGGAGACAAAATGTCGGCAGGAAACTTGTAATTTTTTCACAAATATTGCGGAAGGAAGGCGGCGGCTTCCTCTGGCCTGTTTAGGTGGTTTTTATGCTAATCGCGGAGATTTGCTGGGTTTTCTTTTAGCACGACAATTATTCACGGCGGCTATTCGGAGTCACCCTTAAAGAAATTAGCAGTAGGCCACGCTGGGGATAAAGAAACATTCAAAGACTGGCCTCGTTTTTGGCGACCCATCTAATTTTCTATGATGGACCACAATGGACCTACTACTTGGGTTGGGTACGCAACTTTTGAAACCATTTTAGTTAAGTGGTTAATCAAAATTATTCCCCTACAGAGGATACTTGACACTCGCACTTTGTTTCCTCTCTTGAACTTAAACACAGAATAATATATCAAGATCTTTTGAACACCTTTATTCAAATAAATATTATTTAGAAATCATTCCCAATGACTACCTCCGTAGCGGAGTAGGCGAGTAGCTGGCTCTGAAGCGGGAGGCCGTGGTTTCAATTCCCGCAACGAGAAAAACATGTGAAATTCCAATCTCGGGCAATTCTTGTCCGAATTTCAATCGAACAGGTTGCGATTCTAGTGAAACCCAGGACCTCGCTGTTTCTCAGCCTGAGTAGGCTGCCATTACACCAATAACATACCGTTACATGTCACATGTCTATAACCAATCATTTAAAAATCCATTAGCAACAAGTAACCGGTAATAACTTCCAACTGTGACGGAAACTTACATAATTAAATAATGTTTGTAAGTATTAAGTCCGGAAGAACCTTACATTACCTAATAATGAACATCGGTTATTTCTGAATAATGAGGACTTAGAAGTTATCAACTCTGTCACGCGTCAGCATAATGTTACTGTACCATAAACAATAACCTGACAACACAAAAGATAATAAAATAATAATTGATACACATCCTCACACATAGTCCTCACCCCATACTATGTTAACCTGTATCGTGGGCATCAGAGACTACGAGGGACTTGCGATCCCACTACACCCAGACCCGAAACAACTATTTGTGGATCACATTCATCAAGATGTGCAAACCGTAAATAAAACAAAAATATCGGACGACTTCCGCACTCAGCGACGTCAATGAATTTTAAATATTCATTAGCCATTTCTAAGAAATCTATTACTTCTCAACGTTATTTCTAAACTCAAAAACTAAGAATAAAGGATTTTCTGTACCCACTAACAACTTATAGCATTAGTTGACTCTAATTATAGAATTTAGAAATAATCGAATTATAAGAAATGGCCACATAAGTATCATTATTTCTGTCTGATGCCAGGGTCTACCTTCTTACTAAGACGTCTCCACTTTACCTGATCTTGAACATCCTCTGTTGCAAGACCATTGGTGCTCATGTCTTCCTCTAATACGTCAAGCAAGGGGTTAAGGGTTTTATGGGCATTTTTACGTGGTAACAACATTTCGTAAAAAAAACGAAAATTGCCAAAGCACTTAACTTTAATCGTTGTATTTTGTGCCTAATTCATAGCATTTTAATGGTATTCAATTAACTAATTTTTATCCCGAAGCAAAATTAAACTCACCACCTTCGACAACATTCTCTTAAAGTGGCATCGCAAAAATGCTCGTAAAAATATTTACGATCAAATGACTTTTACTATTACATATTGCAGTCGTCAATTTGGTAAATTCAAGTAATTCCAATTTCTCTGACCTTCAACGGATACCATTTAAAATAACTAATTGGGAGCAATTATAAACTGAAACAAGGGATAGCATTACATCAGTTCAGGGCCGTAGTTGGTGAATCTTTTTTCTTCGTATGCCCATTTTTGGGGAGTACTATGTCTGAAACTGGCTAAAACCTATCTGTGGCTTTAATATTAAAGATATATCTTATTTATACAGCCTCCTTATTTTCATACTCTTATCACTACACTTGCCCATGTTCCACTTGCAATGGGGTCAGCGCAACAAACTTTTTAACAAAACTTTTTACAAAAAGATTTGGCTTGTAGTTTTTACAATTACTAGCCTCCTTGCTAATATCAACCCTTATGGGGATATAGATCTTACTCTTATTAAATAACTTAATAAAATAATGGAGTTATTAATTATTATGTATAGTTTATAGTTTATTTTTACTATTTAAAAGTTGCATCCTGGATGCAGCTGGTATCTGCACTCAGGTCGGTTAGTATAATTTTTGGCTCTATGAATCTCAGGATGAGATTTGCAAGACCAAGTCAAGTTGGATTTAAATGACAGTGAAAGGTAACCTCGGTCCAGTGCCGATCCATTCATGCTGATAGAATCGGCTATAGCGTAGCTTTACTTTATTTTTATAAGTTCTACCTTGTTTTAATCTAGTACTGTGGGTCCTTTCGCCTGAAAGAAAAACATTTTATTTTATTACATCTTTACAAACTGTCATCACTTCACACTTGTCATATTCAGTCTTAACTTCGTTTTGATTCCTTTCCTTATTTTGTAAATAAAACATAAAAAAGGCCCCAAGTGAAGCCTCCTAGCTACGGTCTCGCATCATGTGACGTCACCAACGAAAGCAATTACCTTCCGCGCCGTGTCGTGTCCAACAACTATATATCTTACCCAAATTCATTTAGATTGTTTCCGATTATTACTTATTACATCTATTATTACTCTAGGAAATTGTTTACGTTTTTGTGTGGATAGATGTCGGAATTTGTTTCATCGACAACAGATGTTGCGTTCTCTAGGAAATTATAATTGAGTCCGACACTATAGAATCCATATATTTTAAGCTCTGTATACACAATATTTCGCCTGTCTTGCATCACACTACGCAAGGGTTCTGGAGCACCAAGTGCTAAGGACCACTTTCCTCATCCATCTCTTTCGCATCCTCCACTGTCTGTCTTCTTGTTTGACTCTTTTTCAAAATGTCGCCATTTATTATTTAGTTATCATTAAAATATGCCATTGTCAAGCTTTGATTGCTTGGGTTTCCCACCACAACTACTCAAATTATATAAAAATATCATCCCAATCTCTGTTATGCGTGCAGGCTAATAATTTGCTCCGAAATCATGTATGTACACATAGAAGGGTCCGGAAAATTGTTTGAGGTATCGGAGGAAACACGCCTGTCATATATTGCAGAGGTGCTGCCTATAAACATGAAATAATGTGATGAGCTAAAGTATGTGAGGCTCGGGACGTCTCCCGTGCGTCGCGTCTTGCGTTCCATTTCACGTCCACGCCGCGCTGTAACTCGCGCAGTTACGTTCCGTACTCGAATGCATAACAGACAAACAGGGCTAATCCCGGCGTTATCGTAAATTGTCAGTTTATGACGTGCGGAATGGCCGCGGGGCGCTAGCGGGGCGGCACGACGACTGCGGGGGAGGCACGAAGAGTTTTCTAATTTCGCCCCCTGCGCCCCGTTTTGATGCGCTAATTCGTGTAAGCAGTTTCTGAACGTGGTTGTTTCGAGTTGGCTCGGCAATGTTATAAATGCGGCCTGTGCACTCTTATGTCCTTGGAGCAAGGTCGTGAATTGTAGCGAGGCTCGTGTACCCCTTGCAAGGGTATCGTCGGCTCTCACATAGAGTTGCGCAATTTACATACATTTGTTTGTTCGGTTTTTAAATTGGGGAATTAACTGCGTTAATCGTCGCGCTCGTTTTGCTCGCAGGCCGCGTTAAGCTAACACGATACGTATAAACGTAATGCTTATTTATTCTCGGGGGCCACGGCCAGGGGGTTCTGGATGGACCGTCCGGTCCGTGCCGGAGTGTCGGTGTGTCGGAGTGTCGGTGTGTCCGGTCAATGCCGCATCAAAGCGCCGCACGATGTGATCTCGGCGCGGCCGCACGGCTGCGCGAGCGCATCAGCAATTAATACTCTTCATTTAATCGATTCCTTCAATTATTCCACCTTGATATATGTTAATCCTTTTCGGTCCCGGCCTCCCCGGGATATTGTTGGCTATAATTACGTGGGAGGCGACCTCTATTGACAAGTATTGATGTTTTTAATCTGATGTTAGGATAAGACATTAGTATGCGCCCGTCCGTCCGTCGCGCGTTGATTTGTGGCCGGCCGGCTCATTGGCTCGTAATTATTGGATTTGGGCGCTATATTTATTGGCGTCGCTCCTCACGGTCGCCTTGATTTATCATTGGGCCGTCATGCGCGGGAGAATTATTGCGATGCGTGCCCGACGCTCGTCTACCATCTCTCCATCGCCGACGTTCCATAATCGAGGTGGGTTTTTTCGTTTATTAATGCCGAATCCCCGACGGTACATCCAATACGTCATATTTCAATACGTTACGCGTTAGGACACATGATCACCTCCATTAAGGCGCGTCGTCTCCCGACGGATTATCGCCGTCGTCGTCACGACGCCTCCGGTAATGAGATGGCGAAAATATTGGAAATAACACGCGACAATAATAAACGTATAATAAGGGGAAGACGCAGGCCGCAGCTGCGACTTGTATACTACCATCACACGTCTCTACCCTCTACTCTCCACATACTTGCACACCTATCGTTCCAATCATATGTGTTTTAACTTTTTAAAGTAATCACCGAAAATTAAATACCATTTATTTTCGTACTTTTTAATGACACATACTAGTTTAAGTACATTAAATAACAGCCCATTTGCTGTTTCCTGTTATTTTTTATTACTGATAATAACATTACTGATGTTTTTATTTCAAACTTAAGTTTAAACACCAGCTCATAAGTGCTAATAGCGCGTTCACTTCCAAGAAATTTCATTCTGTATCATAAAAATAAATGATACATATATTATAAACATACAACCTTTATTTATTTTTAGTTATTGTTTAATTTTTATTTTTGACTCGAGAGTCATACATACAAGTGACGCCATCTAGTTTTCATTATTGGAACGAATTAAGTCTTTATCGATTCTTAAAATATTTTCTAACATATGTCGGTAATGCAGGGTGTCGTAGTTCAAGAGATACTAAAAATGGTAAATTCTATTCTGATGTAATTCGCAAATAATTCTTAGTGTAGGATTCAAGAATTTAAGAACTCTATATCGTAGAAATGTATAACGTTACACAACAATTTTAACCGTAACAATAAAATAAGACTTTGTACATCACGTACGTACGTTACATGTGTTTACATCCATAATCAATACTTTATTCTGTTCTATAATTACAATTATCAAATAACATATAATCATTATAATTAATAATGCACAATAAACCTACAAAACACGCATAATATGGTTTCCCGCGCAATAGCGTCGCGCGGCGCCAAAATGATGGATTAACGTCACACGAGTGTTCCCTTTTTAAAAACGCAAACAAGAGCAGCCCGGTAAAATTGCATCGAGCTAATATTCCCTTGCCAATCATGTTGCTCAGTCAATTTTCAATTTTCCCAGTTAATAAGCACGTCAGCGCTCCGCCTCCAAACAATATCCAGCTCGGTTTTTATTGCGCTACGTTGAGACATCAACAATATTGGATTCCAGCGCTTTTTTGTTCACTGAGAAAATTAAAAATCCTTGACTTGCTGTGCTCTCGATGAATTGGTGATAAAACGTTTTGTTATGGATTTGATTACGTGTCATGTGTTGCGTAATGGCACACGTAGCTGTTAGCTAAACGATTTATTGACAACCAATTTTATCTGCATATATTTCTTTAAAGTGGTCCATGAACAAGTTCGCTAAATATTTCTTGGTCGGCAGATATGATATACAAAATAAACATGATCATAATTCGATATCATATTAAACTAAATATATATAACGTAATAATACATAATTTCGCCATGCTACCAACAAGCAGAGTGGCGCAGTGGAAGCGTGCTGGGCCCATAACCCAGAGGTCCGTGGATCGAAACCACGCTCTGCTAGCAACTTTTTTTTTGTTGTTTTTCCTCAAAATATTTATCTTGTCAAAATATAAATAAAATTTGCTCGCATTACAAAACATAATATTAATTAGATTTTATTTATTTTGAACAGCGCCACCTACATATATTTTCTAACATTATACCTTATTTAGTAGCAGTACCGGTTTAATTCTTGCTTACAATTTATGATTTACACAGTATATTGACAAATGAAATACCAAAGGAAACTGCGTTCAAACACAAGGAACATAGAAGTATCAAGTCCATTAGTGGGATGTCAGATGTTATTTATGTTTAATTGAAATCGTCGAGTTTATTGTGCCACAATGATTTATGTGGGGAGACGGGACGAATACGGACGATGGCTGGCTCAATCCACGCTCAAGGGTACCGAGTACTGGGTGTGCGGTTTGCTTTTTGTTTTGTAATGTACATAAATATAGGGCTGATATTAAATTTTGCGTTGATATTATAAAATCGAAATCATTTAATTATCATTAATGTTTCTTGGCCTTGTATGTAAGCTAAATATAAAGAGAAATATTTAACAGTTAGATACGCTTCTAAACTAAAATTCTCTATCTTCGGTCTTGGCAATCAAGTCAGCTTTGCGTTTTTCCAGTATAATGACACAAACTGACAGACATTTATATTAAAATTTGCTATGGTTTGTTAAGTATATGCAGTATATTGATCGTATTTATCATTCACACCACTACCAATTTTATACAATATAGTGCCACAGTCTAAAATCATACAGTCAGTTGTATTATTCATCGACATCTGTTGACAGACTGTTTAAGTTTTAAACTGTAACAGTAAGTACCTTCTGGTACCTAGTGTTACTATGTGCTAAATAACCCACGACTATAATTTATGTCCTAAATTGATTTTGCATATGAATAACCGATCTAGATTCAGTACATTCAACCAAGTCAGTGTTTTACTGTGGTTTAATTTTCTAATTATCTTAGTAATAGATATAAATATAAGCTACGTTTTACTTAGCTTGAACGCTTATCTAGATTTCAATATACTTTTGAGTCTTTAAGGTCTTACATCAAACGTCGTTGAGTATTTTAATAAATTCTCTGAACCAATCGTTGTACAAAGAAATATATGTGTACAATATCGATGTGTCGTAACATAATATACTTAAAAGTGATCAACTTTTCGAAAAAAAATATTTCGTGTCACTAAATAAACATTTCTATTGGTTAACATTTTAAATGTAGGGTTTTTAGCTCTACATTTTAGCTCTCTCTATCAATTTTCACAAAAATAATAATCTACAATCAACGAAACCGCGAGTATTAACAGAAACAATAAACAACTGCTATTTCGTACTTCAACCTAGTAATAATTGTTTGTCACATTTGAATAATCGATTTTATCTTTTGTTGTCTATCTGAATCGATTTCACTGCTTTAATAGTTTCTTGAGTTCGATTAGTTGGGTTGGCGACCGATATTTATATCAGAGGATTTCTACAATTCCGTACACAAATGATGCCTGAATTGCTTGATGGAAACACACAAGTAAACATAGCAGCTAATAGAAACTATCGAGGTTCCATTCACAACAGTTTAGGTTGTAAGAAAGCCAGATTTATATAATTAAAATATGTTAAAACCGTCCCTGTATTATATACCTCCCACTGCTTGCCATGGGCGTCCTCTATCAATGAGAGGTATTAGGCCTCATTCCTGGTCTAATGCAGGGTAATGGCGAAATTCTTATGAAGGATTCTCAGGTATGCAGGTTTCCTCACGGTGTTTCCTTCACCGTTATAGCAAGCGATAACTAACATTGAATACACACGTAACTTAGAAAAGTCAGAGGTGCATGCTCTTGGGGCTGGTTTCGAACCTGCGGCTTTCGTCACTGCAGTCGCATTTATACTTAAAAGGAAATTCATCGGCTTCTCTTCACCCTCTCTGAACGTACACTGTTACGCGCAGATTAAGTGGGCTGACTTAACCCCAAAATGGGGGACTTAGTTAACCCGAATTGTTGACCTAGGTCATGATATTATGTTTAAAGTACATCTAAATAAAGTTATAAGATTGACTTTTGTAATTTATCTGCATAGTTTATTTATTTATTAGGTATACTATCAATCACAGGTACAGTTATCCTCATAGTCTAAGTACAGAGATAATTTGGATGCAAATACGCAATAACATTTCAACCCACATCAAGTAATAATTGGGATATCGATTTTATTTTGCTAAATTCATTAACTTTAAGTAGGTCAAGTCCCGTATTTTATAAAATAATCATAAATGGAACATTGCCCGTGTAGAATTATGGAAAATTTAAGTTTAAATTATTGATTTAAGTTAATGAATTTAGCAAAATAAACATCGACATAAAACACCTTTAAGAAATAATATATAGCCATTGTTTCTTATTATTTACCTTGGTGACTCGATATGAGCGAGCAAATGTTACTATTTCTACAACTCTACATTTACCTCCATTCATCTTCACATTAGAACATAACCTAAATACTTGATTCCTTAAAATATATGATCACAAGCTTGTAATGCGCACTGTATGTGGCTCTTGTAGATGACACTTCACAAGGTCAGCCTCGTTTGATAATTTCATTTTATATTTTATACAACACACAGATGTGTCAAATAATTTATGTTTATATACAGACATCTCTTTATTATTCCTGTATGAATAATATTATTATGAATCTTGAGACGTGCGTTCCGAGAGAAAAACAAAAACACAACCGAGACAACATACTCGTCCTTAAAACTACCGTGATAAAGTTTATAATGAACGCAACAACTGACGGCTCACGAACGCATCCATTTCAACAAATCCGTGTCAAGAAATGAACGTTTTAAAAAAGGAATGACTCGATCAATAAATAATACCTTTTGAGGTTATTTATTCGTGAGCCTCCGCGCCGTCGCCGTAACGATGACGAATACGAGACGGGTCCGTTAAAAACCCTTTTGAATGTGACGTGTGATATATTCGTGGGCACGCGCGTTATAAAGAACGCGGCGGGGTGCGTATGCGCTGCTGCTGATTGGCGCCCGATGCGTGCACGCATGCCGGCACGGCACGGCCCCGTCCGCGTCCCGCCCGCGTTACTAATGATTCTTGTACTATAAACCAATGACGGATAGCCACCTCTGAACCTATTGTATTATGTACAAGATATTGCGCTATCGACTCGCCAGATATAGCCTGAGGTTACGGCAGCTAATTTATCTCGTCAAGACAAAGCTTGATGTTGTAATAACTTGTGAAAGTGTAGGATATTTATTTTATCAAAGTAGAATTATATTTTCAACTCTCTGTTCTATTTGATTAAGATCGTTGTAAAGATCTCGACGAGCATTACTGTTTGTTATTATAATCTAAGGTTTGTTGTCCGTGACACTGTCAATGTTGGCTTTGCAGTCGCGGATGTGGGACTGGACAAATGGCCTTATTATAATCACCGAAATAAGATTGGACATACATATTTGTAATAAAGTCGGTTAAGAGACTTTCCGTCTCATAACGAGGATGTCAGAAATGTTTATAGATCACACAAAGTTTTGTTTCGATGTGAGAATTGATACTTCTATAGTCCGGGATTGTGCCCCGGAGACTGGCAATAAAAAAAGTGTGTGTGCAATTCACACACGGCAGAAGTGAAAATACAGACTTATTAAAATAAATTAACCAACGAATTTTAATACGTAAATGCAAAAAAATAAAACGTGAATAATAACACCCCGTTGTTTATGACACATTTTCCGAAGGCTTGGTTGTGCGCAAGCGCAAAGACACGTGATAGCATACTTGTAATCTATCTCGTTCTCGCGCACGATAAATCCTATTTATGAATATGTTTGTCTTAGGCGTGACGCATTTTCGTTACATTGAGTTTCAAATCACGATTCTAAAGAAGTTTCACTTCAAAAACGAACTATAGACTGCTATAGAGCAAATCCTGGGTACGTACTAGTAGGACAAATAACAGTCCCACATATCAGGACGATGAGTGCAACGGCCAACGCAAAGCGGTTTTCCCAGAACGCACTGCGGAATAAAACACTCATATAATTCGTACTCGACCCATCTGTCTGGTAGATTATGACCAATCATTGTTTTTATACAATTCTTGTATCATTTAAACACGAACTTAATGGGGCAGCCAGTAACTAAAAATACAGACGGTGCAGTTTCGATTGTATATCTTGCAATAATCTTTGATTTATAACTTTGACTTATTTCATTCTCAAGAATTAATGTAATTAAAAACATGACTTCTTAAAACGATCTGTTTCGTGTCATCACATATGTTTGTTTTTTTTGAAGTTATACTTCTTTAGGCGCGTTATGAAAAAATGATGAGAGTGAAATTTTAAGATGCGCGCGCACCTGTGACACAAAATTAACAGTATGAAGCCGTCTGCTTAACCGCTCATTAAGTCTCGAAAAAAAAGCTACCAACAAAATAGGAATTGAACCTCGATATTAGTCGCGCATGTTGGTACGCTCGTCACCTCTGATCACTGTTTTCATATTTATAATATTTATCAACATGTCTCTAGTTTATACATTCACAACACGTGTTTGAGTTTCATACAAGTGCGAATTATATATGTGCTAATAAATTATATTCAGTAGTGATTTAAATTGAATATTTTGATTGATATTACTTACTATTTGTGAATATTAGTGAAAAAAATTGTGCTTATATACTTTTTCAAGTGCTTCAATATAATTGAGGTTAACTATCCGTATATATTATTTATTGATATAAATTAAAATACTTTTATTTAATATAATTAACACTAAATATTATTAAATTATTAATGTTAAATACTTATTATTGGTTATTTAATATTCACAAAATAAAGAAATAAATTTAATAAAACATTTAATAAAAAGTTTGTGATAAAAATTAAAATTGAACATCAAATAATAATATTAATTTTTAATATTTGCTATTAAATTGAATAAATAATAAATATTTATAAAAATAACTAAATAAATTTAATTAAATTAAAATAATAATATAATTATAATATTATATAATATTATAATTTAATTTAATTTTTAATTTAATTTTTTTATTATTTTATTGTAATCAATTATTTGCATGCAATTAAAAACTATTTTTTAATGATGCCAAAGAAGTATAACTTCTCACGCGCGTACATAATTTTATTTGATTAATAAACGAGACGGGCAAGGCGCTCGTCTGATGGTAAGCGCCACGCCTGCCCATAAACAGAAGCAACACGACACAGAACTTTGAATCACAAAGCACTGCATGGCACTGAACTGCGCTCGTCACCCCGAGACATAAGATGTTAAGTCTCATAATGCCCAGTAATTTCACTGGCTTCAATGTCCTTCAAACCGAAACACAACACTGCTTACACACTGTTGCTTGGCGGCAGAAATAGACAAAGCGGTGGTACCAACCCAGACGGCCTCTCGCATACGAGGGAACTACCACCTTGTACCATATATAATGTAAAGATTCCAGCGATTCATATGTTTTATAGTATATGCCGGTAAACGATCAATTGGCTCACTTGATTGTAGGTGATCTCCACCGCCCATGTACATACACAATACTTGAGGAATCATGTATGCTCTTATATAGATATTTTGTCTAGGAAGGTTCTGAGCGTCACCATTACGCATTTTGCCCCGTCGACATTTTTGAATGCTCCATCCGCTCTTTATGGAATAATAAGCCAGTCGGATTCCATCAGCCATCGGTGACACTTGCCTTTAAAACCAATAAAGTCACCCTTAATCTACCACTCATAAAATTATAGTAATAGTTATTATCATTAGAACGAAGTATCTTCTTATAAGAATCTAATCCCACAGACTGAGCTGGGTTTCTTAATGTTATGTAAATATATTTACCTCTCATTTACAAAAAATAAGGAATGATGTCGTACCGAATTCAACCCTAATTAAGAGTTTGTGATCCGCGCGACACCAATAACCGGTTTCTTAAATCCGATTTACAAATCTAATTGTGTGACAAATTTTAAATTAACCGACTCCGAGCCGAATCAAGTTTTCAAACCGATAAACTCACACAAATCAATGTCCGGAGAATCGATCCCAGGACCTCACGGCACGGCAAATTTAGTACAATATTAACATCTTATGTCTCGGGGTGACGAGCGCAGTTCAGTGTCATGATTTGTAATTCAAAGTTCTGTGTGGTGTTGCTTTTGTTTATGGGCAGGCGTAGCGCTTACCATCAGGCGAGCGCCTTGCTTGTCCCATCATTCAATCAAATAAAAATCATCATCGTACACATCATAAATATCCCGCCATAGTGAATCTTTCCTGCGAGTCGTCGGTTTGGTTATGAGGTCAAATGGTCCGGTTAGACAGGCCGGCATAATTCTAACGAGTATCGATAGATGCCACGTCTTTCAACAGTATACACATTTATACTGACCTTACTATCGGCGAAGCGGCAATAGCATAGCGGCGATGAATGCATTTAAAATGAATTTCGAATTTTAAAGTACCTATATAACAATATTCTAATGCGATTCTTTGTTCTAAGGCCTAACACCTCTCATTTGTAATGCGACCCAGCAGAGGGACAGCGTACAATTCAAGGCTGTTAAAAAATCTTTTTTTTTACTTGCTTGAATGGCGAGACAATCATGTTGCTCGCCTGATAGTCAACGCCACGTCTGCCCATAAACAGAAGCAACATTAGATGTTAAGTTTCAAAATTATATTTAGATAATTTTGGACCGATATGATAAAATAACATAAGACTCAAGTTTAGGGTCGTGGTGTGACATAATGGACGCTCTCGCGGGACGAATACGTCGTGTGGACGACGGGACCAGGCGGCCGTGGGCGGCACACAGGTGCAAGATTGATTGGGGAATATCGTTTCATATGAATTACTGGCCTAATCACAGAAAAAACATGTACCAGAACATAGGATTCGTTGCTTGTACCGAAACCTTGTGATACAAATCTGCATGTCTTCCACGTCTAAGTGCCTTGAGATCGCTAAAACTAAACATTCCCCATTGGGTCGACGATGCTGTATCGAATCCTTTGATATTGCGGGTAAATTAAAAAAAAATCGACCTATTGGGACCTTTTTTATGACACGGCAAATGCTCTACACTGGGCCTGATGTTAAAACGCACCCACGCCTGTAATCCCCGAAGCGGTAGGCAGAGGTGTAGCCAGTACCACATTTCACTGAGCTTATTTATAAAGTTACTGTATATGCACTGGCTGATTCCAGAACGCAACTCGCCTAAACGACCCACTGTCGCAGGTATTTCGCTATCGGTGGAAGCTATCCGGTCGGTTTTTTTTTCTTTCATTGAATGACGAGACGAGCAAGTTGCTCGCCTGATGGTAAACGCCACGCCTGCTCATAAACAGAAGCAATATCACAGAGAACCTTCAATTACAAAGCACTGTATGGCACTGAACTGCGCTCCTCACCCCGAGATATAAGATGTTAAGTCTCATAATGGCCAGTAATTTCACTGGTTTCAATGTCCTTCAAACCGAAACACAACAGTACTTAAACTCTGTTGCTTGGCGGCAGATAAACACAAAAATATCAGACCCCTACCACTACAATTCAAATCTGTGGCTTTTTTCAATGAAGAATGAATTTCAATATATGAACATATCTGTTTAAATTTATCACTATACACATTAAAACATAAATTTCCTTTCAATTAATTCGAACCCCATGCTTTTTACGTTTTAAATGGTACATTCTAAGAGCACTAGGTAGGGAGGGAATCAATTATAATTCTCATTAGATGAGGGCGGGGTACACTGATTTATCGAAGTGCAAGCTGGTCGGTGCCCAGTTGAACGTATGGATGTAACGGATTGGATGAGTGTATTTAAAAAAATAGAGCCATATAGACATTACTACAGTATGTAGTTTATGTCACTATTGTCATGTATCCGAAACGCGAGGCCGTGGGTTCGATTCCCGCACTGAGACAGATATTTGTTTCGTGTCTGATTGTTGTCGGACCGCAAGTCCCTCGTAGTTCCTGATACCCATGATACAGATTAACCTTGTGGGGCCAGGACTCTTTGTGTCACTCTTGGGTGTATTTATTAATAAAAAAACATTATGAGTATAGTTTGTGCATTCCGGGAGAGGCGCGCACTCCGAGCCGTATTGCTTATAGCGGACACACACCCTTCACCCGGACTACCCTTCAGGTCGTTTAATCGAATACAATAGAAAGAATCATAAAACTTAAGTACTTCCACGTTTTTTTTATTTACCTGAATGTAGAGACGAGCAGTTCGCTCGCCTTAGGGTAAGCGCCCATAAACAGAAACAACACCACACAGAATTGTGTTTCAAAGCACTGCATGGACTGCACTAGTCACCCCGAGACATGAGATGTTAAGTCTCGTAATATCCAATAATTTCACTGGCTTCAATGTCCTTCAAAACCAAACACAACAGTGCTTTCACACTGCTTAGTGGTAGAAATAGACAAAGCTGTGGTTCCCACCTAGACGGCCTCTCCAGTGATCTACCACCAACAGTTATTATTTTGTCAGTCGTATATTATAATATTTTGTAGCACAGAATGAACAATGGTTTTTATACATTGACTGTTTCATTGCTTTTATTTAAAAGTTTAAATATACAGAAAATAAGATTTAAAATCGCAAACTGGTTAAAAATATTGTCAGAATACGTAGCGCTACAATAACTTGATAGAGACAACAAAAGAAAATGCTGTCACAATGCAGTCACACAAACAATTCACTACATTCTCATGTTTAAAAATTAGGTTTAAATTCTAAAAGGGGAATTTTTACAGATAAAAAAAAATCATGATTATAATTATTTTTCACGACCTCAACAGAATTGCTCAAGTATCATATTGTAGTTGCGCAGGCATATTTGTTTTACTTTGAATATTATCAAAATTCGATTCAACAATCGATCTTAAAAACATGGCCAGTTAGCACTTTCAGAGACCTGCAGCCACACCATTGGTGCATTGGTCAAATGCTATTTTTAAATTTTGGAACGTTTCAATCGGCAGCAGGGCTAAGGTGACGAGGCGGCCGTCCAGCGGGTGCGGGTGCACGCGCGGTGCGGTGCGCGGGTGAGGGGCGAGGGGGAGGGGGTGCCGTAGCTCGATCGATGGCGACGTCGTTATTCGGGCGACAGCCTTTGACGACGTCGCGGATGCGATCCACTTGGGACGAGCGGTTGTTGTCGCGATAATGAAATAATTAAAAATAATTATTATATATACACCTCATTGGTCTTGTGGCAGCGAACTTAGACTTGAAAGCATGACGTCCTACATTGAAATCCCAGGTCGCGTTTGAGCTTTAGATTCACAAAATCATACATGAGTTTCCCGTGGTTGGGATTGGTGTCTAGTGATAGGCTCGACGCCTAGTATATCATGGGATGGAAGTAAACTCGGCGAACCGTGGGTATACTAATTTCTTTCTTTTTTCTTACCTACTAAGTAGGTAAGAAAGAAACAAAAGAGACACAACGGATATCTTATAAATAAATCTACCATAAGTTATTCTAAATAGTTTTATACAAATATAGCAGAAACAAGTGTTTGTCTTTATATCACAGTAAATAGCTCGATAACGTAATATTTTATTAATCGAGGAAAAAATATGAATGCCGTTTTCAATTTGACACGTATTTATTGCATGTACAACGACGCATAACGGAGTGATTAGATTTTTATAATTCTTCATTCGGGTAGAACTCCAAGTTGAATTTCATGACGAAATTTCCATCCTTTAGAGAGTGCAATATGCGATGAAACATTAAAACTTCGTCTTTTGATAATTCTGCCTCTAACAATAGTTATTTCTCATTTACTTGCCTCCATCCCATGGTTGTCTGTAAGAAATTGGCTTGAGCGATAAGACCGCCATTTGTACTTTGTTTGTATGCCTTTTCTGTTGTGTTTTGTTTCTCTGTATATGTGTACAATAAATAATTAAATAAATAATAAATAAATAAATAGTCAAATAATAACAATAACAAAATAAAACCAAAAAAATGCTAAAAAATAGAGTCCGTAGTTTCAATAACAATAAACAGTGTATTTATAAAAAAATAAAACAGTATTATTCGAAAAATTTACTGTAGTCGAATCGAAAATTGAACTTTTAGAGTATAGCTTTTAAATCGATACCAATTAATTTTCCAGATATAAAACTATAAAATTGTACACAATTGCAGCATCTATATCATTATAATATACTACTCCGAATGATCAAATAAAAGATGAAGTAGGTCGCAATTCCCAGTACCAAGTGGCGCGCACCTCGGGTGAGGTCCACGCCTCCGCGGACGCGTGACTGACGGACGTCGTCACACCACCATATTGCACACACACACACACACACACACACACACACGAACAAGAGCCAGTGTGCATATGTGTACCCAACTGTGCATGTGTGTAATTGTTTGTGTGTTTGTGTGCTCGTGTTTAGATTGACGCGGACCTAAAAGCAATATTGAGACATTTTATGGGTTTCTAGGTGGCGTTACCGGTAGCTTTTTTGAATACTTAAAAAGAAATGATAAATTTGTAATTTCTTTTAAAGGGAGAAAGAAATTCTTTGTATGATTTGTTTTAACACGCTTTTATTTATTCAATACATTAGATATGCTTGGCAGTTACGAGGTGGTAGGTCCCTCGTATGCGAGAGGCCGTCTGGGTTGGTACCACCGCTTTGTCTATTTCTGCCGCCAAGCGACATTGTGTAAGCACTGCTGTGTTTCGGTTTGAAGGACATTGAAGCTAATGAAATTACTGGATATTATAGGACCTAACATCTTATGTCTCGGGATGACGAGCGCAGTTCAGTGCCATGCAGTGCTTTGTAATTCAAAGTTCTGTGTGGTGTTGCTACAATTTATAGTAGTGACCGACGAGCAAGTCGCTCGCCTGATGGTATGTGATCTGCATCGCTCCTGGAAACCAAAAATACTTGATGAGTTACGGGTGTTCAATATATTTCATGGGAACGCAGCAGTAGAAATAGACGAAGATGTGGAACCTACTGAGAGGGAATCTCGCCTACGTTTTCGTCGGTGGTAGGGTTCTACCTACCACATAGTCTAAACTGCCTTGCCGTTCGTAATTGGCTTACTCATTGTATTCATTTCATCAAATATTATTTGTTACTGATCTGATCTGTGAGCCATCCAAATAAAATAAAATAAGTTCCTCGAAGACAACGAACGCATCTACGATGCCCCTGGCATTACCTTTATCTGGTCAGAGAG
Organism: Amorpha juglandis; assembly: GCA_949126905.1. Taxonomy (NCBI): domain Eukaryota; kingdom Metazoa; phylum Arthropoda; class Insecta; order Lepidoptera; family Sphingidae; genus Amorpha; species Amorpha juglandis. Next base: position 792,702 of record OX421370.1, on the reverse strand, counting down.
TTGGTGACCACATACAACCACGTGACCCATTCGACTGCTATTTTTAAAAACACGAACTTTTGCTCGCCAGCTTCGCCCGCGTGAACAGCCTTATCCGGGATAAAAGTAGTCTGTAACCGTCTCCAGGATCCCATCTATCTTTGTACCAAAATTCATCAAAATCGGTTTAGCGATTTAGACGTAATATACTAACTCACATTCGTACTTATAGTATTAGGACTAGACTACACAAGTAAGGCATTAATTAATAAGTTCGTGGAACGCGGTAATGCTAATAATGACGTTAACGACGCGCGGGTGACACGCGGCCATTTGTCAGCCGTCATTTGTCAGTCGCGCGTCAGCCACAATGGTGTCAGGCGGCGCGGGCTCGATTGACGCGCGTCACTGCGGATGTCTTACTTGGGGAATTCGATCTATTGTCGAAAACAACTTCAGTCTGAAAATGCAAGGCAATGAAATGAGAGAATTCTAATTACTATAGCAAGGCGGGGACTTACTAGTACGGAATGATGAGGCGAAGCTCGTGGTTCGAAACCAGCCCTGAGGCACGCACCTTTGACTTTCCGAAGTTATGTATGTATTCATTGTTATGTTCCCTCACTTTAACCGTGAAGGGAAACATCGTGAGGAAACCTGCACACCTGAGAATGTAAGTGCAAAAAATCCGAAGGTATCTCACTCAGGCTCTCACTCACTCACATCTCATTTATCAACTATTATGAGGTCAGCGAAGGCTAAGGCCTTGAATTAGTAGAGGAGGACATATAAGTATAAATATTTGATTGTATGACGAGACGAGCGAGGCGATGGCCCGCTGGTAAGCGCCACGCCTGCCCATAAACAGAAGCAACACCACACAGAACTTTGAATTACAAAGCACTGCATGGCACTGGACTGCGCTCGTCACTCCGAGACATTAGATGTTAAGTCTCGTAATGCCCAGTAATTTACCTTACCTTACACACTGCTGCTTGGCGGCAGAAATAGACAAAGCGGTGATACCAACCCAGACGGCCTCTCGCATATAAGGGACCTACCTTGTGTTCAGGCATTGAAGTATTGGGGGATAATTACAATTTCCAAGTCGAGAGTTCGATGGTTCCACGCCACACGACAGGTGACTGCCGAATTATTAATGACCGTTTGATTTACACGCCGATGTGCGGTGTCCTTGCACCCCTCCACACCCCTCCACACTCCTCACCCCGTGAGTAACAGGTATCCCACCTCTCCGGAGATAATTAACAATCGTAGGGTGAAGGGTCGTCGTGTCACTAGGGCTCCTAAGATTTTAAACTGCACTACATTTTTTATCCGACGTAATTATAAGGGTATTTTGAACATGTTATTATTTTAGTGCCAGGATACATTGACTGGCCACATAACGCGTATAGATAACTATGGCAGGTTTTAACACCATGTGTACGGTGGTCGCTTTCCGGGCGGATATGAATCTCTTACCACCAGCAAGTTTTGGGTATAGGAGTTGTGAACATCTCTCGTAGGTGATACCAATTACTTATGTATGACACAGAACGGTCTTAGTGTGCGTTCAGGTATTAATTATAGTAAAAAATATATCTGAAACTAAACGCGCATAATAAAAATCAACGATACGTAGTAAAAATGTGTATAGGCGTAACAAACAAATAAACAGTTGAAAGAACAGTTGCAGTCATTTATGTCCTAGTTATTTATTTAACAATACCTCAAGTGTTATTAAGTTATCCAAAGTAATTAAGATGCACAAGATATCTAGGACAGCTGATCTTTTTTTTGGAACACCATGTGTTATTAATAGCTAGACCTGTCCTTGTTCAGGATAGTAGCCTATGTCCTAATCTAAGTCACACGTGTACAGCCATTAGAGTATGACTGTTTAACAACATCTTAATTTCACATTTTTAATATCAGTAGGATTTGTACCAATTTCACCACGGGCCAACCTCGTTATATTGTGACCTCCGAATGAATACCGATGGTAAAACTTCATGCTGCCGTCGACGCCGAGGATGTCTTGATAGTGGAGCACTCTCCCACAGAAAATAGACGTCAAATTGTAACATACTATTGACGGTCAGACAGCCGGGGGCCTAAAAATCTCTTCCCAATCCTGATTCCTATCCTCCAAGTCAGTATCGCACCAACTATACTTCTAACACAGTGATACCAGCAGTTGACCCACTTACTTATTTGCAGCCTGCTTTAAAACGACTAGAGTTGACGTGCAAGCAATGATTTACAACTGGCGCAAGTGACGCTCCAACAATGCTCATACTTTCCACAACTCAATCGTATGCTAAACGGAGTTCCGTAATGAGCTTAAAGGAGACTCTACAATTGTATCGAAAAACGTTACTGGTATTGTAAATATATTTCGACAATAATTTTAATGCATAATAATAAAAATTACAGCACATCCGGTTCTCCCCAGGGGGCTTGCCCCTTGTTCCCAACCCTTTTCCCATCCCTTTTTCCTTCCCCTCCCCCTTGGCCCTTTGGCAGGCCGGCATGATTTTGCCGACTTACAACGGACACATTGTTTATCGTTGGTCGACACTATTCTTGGATTGCACTACACTTACCATCAGGTGTAGCGTAGTCACTTTGCCGAGCCAGGATAAAAAAAAACATTTTTATTTATTTAGGTATAAATTTAAGCTTGAATTCCCTAAGAGACGTCCAAAGGTGCCATCAGTACATCTACGGTTCATCGATCTTATAATAATATAATATATATCTGCCCCAGGGGCTTTCCTTGCATTAAAGCTATTTGCAGCTGCATGTATTCTTCTGTCGTAAATGGTGAGTCAGGGACTCCATCATCAACTTCGTCATTTACTGTCGCAGCTGCTCTTATTTCCTGGTGGTCTCCGTTTGTCCTCTTTTTCGTCTTCCGGGTAGAATGTTACTGCCAGCAGCTTTTCCGACTCTTTCGTGCTTAGAGTTTCTCCTCTGCTTGTTAATGGCAAGTCTTCGTGTCTTTTCGTTACTTTGCCTATTGCTCTGTAAACTCCGTCCCGAATATTTTCCCCGTTTTGTTTATTACAGAACTCCTTCCAACTTCTGTAATGTGTGTCGAGCCTAACGCCATACCAGGTAAAAAACTCCAATCCATTGCAACTCATGTGTTAATAATTTTTAGTTTTCTGAAATGGGAAATGGGGATAAAAAGGGAACCCAGGACCTCACTGTATCACAATCTATGTGCTCTGCCACAAAATGAATAATTTGAGTACAATAATTGTAAAAAGAGAAAATGAGAATGGAGGACAAATTAATACATATCGGCTATATAAGAGATTGGCATTATTCGATATCGTTAAATAGGTCATGGAGAATCCGGAGAATGTCTTCAATGGGCGGCCAAAAGGAGAAGTTCCCTGGAATAAAATAATCACACTTATATCAACTAAGTATCACGGATTTAGTGGTTATTTAGAACAATATCCACATAACTTGATATTCATTTCGTATGGTTTTGTAAAAAAATATTAGTAAAAGTATTTTAATATAATCATACATTAACCATTACTTTGCTGTAATATTTTTATAGTAATAATTTGTAAATAAAATCATTAGCGTTACACATAGCAACATAATTGTAAGACTGTACAAAATTCAAATATCTTCACAGCATTTAAATGACCGCAACGTTTTCTAACCCCATTGAGTACATCCCCGAACCGCGCATAAATAATCGACGATCGCGAACTATTCCGTTAAATAATCCGCATTCGATGCGTATTTATTAGCACAGTTAGCTGTGACGTTCAGTCGTCAGTGGTTAATGTGTAGATACCACGCGATGCCGCGACCCGCGGTACTGCACTGAAATATATAACCAACTTTTGTAATTATCATCTAAGTTTTATACGATGTATTTAAATGATATATTATTTAATTATTTAAGCTACACTTTCTATGCCTACGATCACCCTATCGGTCTATTGGTAGCGTAGTCAGGTGAAACTTGGCTTCAAGTGGTAGTGTCGTTAATTTATCTGATGTAAATTGCTAAGACTAAGAATAAAGTCAATACATAGTTTAAAACAAAGTCGCTATTTGCGACTGTTTGTCTGTCCGCTTTTTTCTCCTTCACTGTCATTTAGAGAATTATTCCGAAAGGGTTTTAAATATATCACGCGATGACCCAGTCAGGTACTCTTCCACTAGCCATCAGAAAATTTCTAAATTGTTGTGTTCACTAAACAATATATTCTATCATTTTTATAATATCCTTCCTCTTTTAGTTCTAGATGCTGTCACCACGAGAAGACGATGACGATGACAATCACCTGTGCATCAAATGCAACGCCACCATCATCGGCTTGGACAATTACATCAAACATCGACGACAAAGATGTGGCAAACTGAAGAATGACGTTCCAAAATCTGGTCTTCCACCTATAGATCCTCTTGAACCAAGCTATAGTTTAGGAGCTGATGTGTTCTTCCAATCTTTAGAGCTGCAGAGTAGTGTGAAGAAAACATCATTGTCAAGACTTACCCCACCGATTCCTATATCAAAAACAAGTGATAGAAAGAGTTTAATAGTAGCATCAACTTCTAGAGATATTCCTAGAATGAGTCCACTAGAAACTAATTTAAGAGGAGAGGATTGGATAGGAGGACATAGTTTGAGGATTGGCAGTAATGTTGACAATCAAACCAAACTCATAAATGCTGTTGCAAGTATAAGTGGTAATGTTAAGAAAGATATTCCAGCGTACACCATGTGTTATGATGATAGTGAGGAATCAGAGGTATCCGAAGAGGATGATGAAGAGGAACATGCAACTGTTGGGAAGTGGAAACCTCCTCCAAATTATACGGGAGGTAAATGGAGACCAGCCTCTCCTGATCATGAAGACTGGGACATGAATGACCAAGAACACACCGGAGGTATTATTCCCGATGGAAATGATCGGGATGAAGATTATGATGCTCCGCCTCCAGGACATACGAAAGGAAAGTGGGTTCCGGGAGCCAACGAAAAAACTCAAATCATGCAACCAATCATTCAAAGTAAGGGATCGGTGCAGTATTGGTGTGGACCTTGTAATAGAAGACTAGTCTCACGAGCGATTTATGAGAAACATCTACGCTCTAGTTTACATCTAAAGAAAGTACTCCCTGAACATGAACTAGAATTTTCTGGGCATTTAGAACCTTTGAAGCTAGAGAAACGCATGCCACGTCCGTCTAAATTTATCAACGATGGAATCTACTCCCAAATCCAAAGGAAACGCAAGCAGTCTAACAAAAAGTTGCACGTAAAAATAGAGAAGAAGAAAAGAAAAAGAAAGATGAATTACGTTCACTGTGGTGGTTGCAAATCTAGGGTGAGACAACACTTGATGGGTAAGCATCTTATTTCCCATTACCATTTTCGAAAAGCAATAGAGACCAACAGCTCTGTCTACCAACAACTAATCCTCGACAATATTGATGCTATAGTACACCAATCACCTTTTCAATGCAGCCCCTGCAAATTCTACACCAACTGGCTTTCAAACTTCATGCAGCACTGGTTTTCTGAAGAACATGAAGAGAGAATGTCTGTGATGGAAGGGCGATTCTGGTGTTCGTTCTGCAAATTTGAGTGTGAATCCTCACAAGATATGCTTCAACACATGTCCGGCTTAGACCATAGTGAAGTGGTTGCTGTTATCAACAGATCTATGCCTATTATCATAAGAAAGAAGACAGTTATAAAATGCCAAACTTGTCTGAAAGAATTCAGATATAATATAGAAATGAAAAAACACAGCGAGAAAACTGCTCATCCATTAGCTTTGACGGGAACAGATGATTATCAGGAGTTGCATAAATGCCAGCATTGTAGTGCAAAATTTAAGTCTTCATTGACTTTAGCAGCACATTTAAAATCTAAGCATAAGCAAAAAGCATACTTTTGTCTCGTATGTGAGAAGAACTTCATTTCTTCTGAGGAAGCGAAACATCACCGGCAGACTTCAGAACACAGAATAAGAAGAAAAGAAAATATGAGAGAACAGGGAGCATTGTCCAAAGGATTGACTAAAAAGTGTCCATATTGCACCGACAATGTGGTTTTACAGAATATTTTGGTTTTGAAAGAGCATATGCGAGCTGTCCATCCTGAAATCAAGAAAAAGTAAGCTGTATATTAATGTATGTTTACATTTTTAAAATCCAAGTTTTAATGTCAATATATTTCTGTTTTAGATGTCCAAAATGTGGAATGGCCTTCATCCTATCGCAGGAAGTGACGCGCCATATTAGATCTAACGCCTGCCAGTTTCAACCCTCCACCTCCAACACCTCAATCTTCTGGAATTGTAGCCAATGCCTCTTCACCACCGACTCTCAAGCAGAATGCTTCTTTCACGAAGTTCTACATTCAGAACCTATTCGTATCACCTCGGCTATCGGAGAAGTTAAAAAAACTATTATAAAATACACGTGCCCTTTATGCCCGAAGGCCTTTAAGAAGGCATCGTTACGGCAACATCTTCGCCAGCATACTTTTGAAAGACCGTTTGTATGTGGAACTTGTGGAGCGAACTTCACGCGACAAACGAGTCTGGCCAACCACAGAAAGAATGAGCACAGTGGTAGGGTGAAGCTGCCGAAGTTAGCGTCTTCTGTGGAAAAAAATCAGGCTCCAAATGCAGACTGGGAATGTGGGAAGTGTGGCAAGAGATTTTCAAGCAGGTTAGTACTATATTTTTGTTATTTTTAACACCAGCATATCAGCAAACGAGTAAGTAGGCCTCCTGATGGTAGGTGATCACTACTGCCTATATATTTTTTCTTACTTTTTTGAGTCTTCGGCAATCTTGACATTCCTGGTCAATAAACAGGTACTTGTTGTAATAAGAACCAAAACGAATAACCTAAATACGAAAGCGATAATTGATATAATACATGAATTCAGAGCATTTAATGTACAAAATTATTTATAACAGACGAGTGACACTTATTTTATAAATCTTTACCCACGCTTTGATCTTTACAAGGAGTTATTTAATATGGAGGTAAATAAATGACTCAAGTGCCGACGTTGGTGGTCTTAGGCCGTATTTTTATTAAAGTGCTCTTAGGTGAAGTGAAATTTCCCTTTATATCATAATCGCAGTCAGATAGCCGTCCCTATATTTGAACAATTTTGGGAGGAACGGTTTGAACCGCGTTCCCACAATGCGTTGGCCTAATGCGAGTTGATAGGTGATGGGTGATGGTGGTTGATGGGTGGGAGTTGCGATTGTGTCGTAGGCTGCTCGGCAGAATATTACACAGGCCGTTAGTTCTTGGTTAGTTCAGGTTGGTGTAGTTCTTGAAAAATTTTGCTTAAGCTCTTACTGGTGAGCTGTAATTAATATATTTCATGGAAAATATCAGCCAAAATCTACTTGTCACAACAATAAATAACTCACAACAATCACAATTCTGTCTGAAGCAAGAACAAAACTCATTGACAGAAATAAACATAGGCCTGTCACAACCCGTTCGCATCAATTGGTGCGACCGCAGGATGCAGTGCTTGTCACACGTCGCCACAACTCCTTCACAAATATCAAGACGCGCGCGTAATTTGACAGCAGCGCTTTGATTGTGCGTGCGCGCGGCCATGTTCCCGCCCGCGGTGTTGCCAGCGATGACATTTTTATACCATATGGTAATAAATTTGGTGCCCGGATGCACTGTATTTTCAGCGCGACGGATCAAAATGTCGGACAGAGATACTTGACGTTTCGATTTTATTACTCACACGTGTAGGTATTCGCGTTATGATGTCTGCGAGTGTTTGATTGTGGTAAATCGTCGGCGCGTTCGCTTTGACGCTTCGTATTTATGTCTAGACGTGTATAAGTGTCCTGGATCGCTGCGCGAATAGTTTTAACGCGCTAGAAGAGATACACAGTGAAGTTAATATTAAGTTAGTACCACGGATCCAGAACATTGCGCATAATTTATTCATAGTATAAAATGGCTACGTGTGTAATCGGAGTATGCGCTTTCTAATCTTTAATCTAATTAGATGCAGATGTTACAATGTCATAATAAACTTATTTTTTAATAGCTCTAGTTATTTTAACATTTAAGTTTACTTGCTACAGACATTAATTGAATTAAATGTACTATTTATGTATAGTTTTAAAATAAATAGAATTATCTAACATATTTAAAAAATCAAAGTCATTAAACTTTATATACTTTAAACACTCAACCGATCAATGGATATAGAGGATAGATCAGCTTCATTGATAATTGTGGTTAATTTGATTTGTTTGTGGTTAATTATGGCATGTGGTTATGCTGACATTAAACTTGAATCAGACCAATGTGCATCTCGGATCTAATATTACCCATATTTAAACAGTAACTCCGACGTCTGTCACTGGGCTGGTTACTTGTCTATCTCTTATTGGGACAGTTGGTGAGCCGTGGTTTAATCATTTTTACTGTAGCAAATTGGAAGATTTGATAGAGTTACTCCAGTAATAACAAAGTCATTATGTTGCAACTTGCACCTAATGGTAAGCGCAGTGCAGTCTAAGAATTATATTTTTTAACAATGATAAACGATGTATCTCTAGATCTCCAGTCACCAGAATCATGCCGAACAATAAGTTCAAGGGATCATTTCATTAAGATTTCCCTAGCCTTTTTCTAAATAAAAATAACTGATATTTAACTCACAAACTAACCCGATAAACCGTCTTACAATCGGGAAATCAAACGGTCCGAACTCGTGCGGTGGAAACATTTCTCGTGAATCAACTCAACGCCGCCATTACCGGCCAACTTCCAAGATATCTAGACAATTGCAGCATCTAGGAGCCATTGGGGGCGTCTTACACCGCTGATGATCTAACTTGTGTAATATCTTATGTGTTATTGCGACGTGTTACATTAATGCAAGCGGTGCGGTGGTAATGCGCGTGAACTTGGTGTTGCCAGCCGCCGAATCTACTGATCTAGTAGATTTTATTTATTAGCGGGCTTTTAGTTTGGCTCCTGTATCGATATAGAAGGGAGCCAGTAGTTTTTTTTTATTACAAATACACCCAACAGTTACACACATAGTCCTGGCCTCACAGTAAGATACGAGTCTTGTGTTGTGGGTATCAGGAACTACGAGACTTTCGGTCTCACAGCACACATACTCCGAAACAAATATTTGTGGATTAAACAAACATTTGTCTCGGTGCGGGAATCGAACCCGCGGCTTCTCGCTTCACAGCCGGTACTTGCTCCCTGCGCCACGAAGGCTGTTAATACCAACCACTGTGTTTTGGGCCTGGAATATGGCATTGTAAAATATATTTGTTTAAAAAAAAAATTGTATTGACTGTTGGTTATCCTAGCCATGCTTCTTGATAAAAGACGTGAGCATTTATAACGCGAATCGATTACACTTAACTACCTATTACTAAAACTGTCTCTGACTCTTCTAAAATGTTAAGTGTGTAAAAACGAAAGGTTTCTTTTCCGTATAATTTTTTGTTGCGTATATAACAATGTACAAGTAATATTCAATTCAAGACAAACACTATAATGTGTGCATTTTTTTTATTCTTTTACTATTGTACCTTTTATATTTTATATATACTTTTTACTCTTGCATTATTACGGGGTTTTTATAATAAAAAATGTTGAGAATTTTATAGATGGGTAATAACTCTGAAAAATAATATCAGAGGGACGAGAGTGGGGCATAGAGCCCCACATAAAAAAAAAAAAAGTAATATTCAATGTATAATATTTGAAAACATATATTTCCACACATCGTTTAAATCTACCAGTTAACATATCTCGTGGAATACATTATCTGGACATCTCATTAAGCCCGGGCGGTGTTTATTCGTCGCATTCACTGCGTCCTCTGTCCACTCCCCGACACAGGCGTGAATATAACTTAGACACAATCTTGTCTAATTATTTGTACCTTGTTTAAGACGCGGTTAATCTCGTAACTGAACTTCGTGGTAACTTAACGGATCTATCGACAATGGTGTTGTGTGCTATATTCCTAGTGAAAAAATTTCTCTGTAGGGAACGCCACAAGCATGAAAATATCCATTCTCACACAATTAGTATATAAATACCTAATATATAATATATACTAATTTAACTTATTTTTTTATTCTGGCACGGCAAAGTGACTTCACTGTACCTGGTGGTACTTAAGTACAGTGCAGTCCAAATATAAAATCGACCGTCAAGTGATGTTGCGTCCCTCGACCATTGGCAGAATTATGCCGATATACACTGGCTGACCCCGGAACGCTACTCGCCTGTGTAGTTAGATAGGCATGGCGGGAATTCCACCATGTATGCGCTCATCGCTATCCAGTCGCGGTCCACCTCTTATCATAAGGTAACCAATACCTAATAATTAATAATTTCAGATCAGCTTTATCCCGTCATGTTGCCGGTAACTGCATCGAGACCAATCAAGTACACCGGTGTCCACGCGAGCAGTGTAATTATGTAGCTACCACAACAACTCAGTTGGCTAGGTATGAAAAAATTAAATTTTATTGTCACTAAAGCAGGTTTTCAAATTTTTTTTTATTTATTTATTTATTTATTTATTTATTTACACTTTATATACACTGTATAAAGGCGGACTTAATGCCAAAGGCATTCTCTCCCAGTCAACCTTTGGGTAATGCAGAGATGAACAAAGTAGGTGCAAAAAAAAAAGATGAAGAAGAAGATACATAATATAAAAATATTACATGTTTGGTACATTAAAGTACCGAATTAAAATATATTAATATATACTTAAGTATAATATTTATATAACATTTATATATATGTATAATACATACAATATATAATATATATACAATATATAATACAAGCTAATGTGATAATGCCACTCCGTCCAACAGTAGTTGACGAACTCTTGCTTTAAAAGCCATTCGTGTAGTGCACAACCTGATTTCGAGTGGGAGTGAGTTCCAGAGAAGTATAGACTGAATAGGGAAAGAAGAGTGAGTGAAGTCAGAGGTATGAGGGGGACATTTAAGTAGAAGATTATTAGATGAGCGAAGATTCCTGTCATGGCTATCAGAAAGGTAAGTAAAGTGAGAAGATAAATAAGAAGGCGGAGTGGGGGATGTAAGTAGCGAGAAGAGAGTTGTGAGTGCTCGCAAAGAGCGGCGTTGGCGAATAGGTAGCCATTTTAACTGCGAGCGATAGGAAGAAACATGATCATATTTACGAAGATTATAGATAAATCGAATGCAGTTATTGAGAAGACGGTCAAGTTTGTTAAGATGATCTGCATTCAGATCAAAATAGCACACATCACCATAATCGATTATCGGAAGGATAAGGGATTGCACAAGCAAAGTCTTAGTCTTAGAAGGGAGAAAATTTTTCAGGCGATATAGCGCACGAAGAGTGCCGGTGACCTTCTGGCTGACAGAGTTTATCTGGGATCGCCAGCTCAGGCTGGAGTCGATGTGTAGTCCAAGATCCTTAACACTGGGACACCAAGGGATGACAGATCCATTAAATGTGACAGTTGGAATCTTTGTAATATCTAGTCTGCTCATCATCCTTGGGCTACCCACAATTATTGCCTGACATTTAGACGGGTTCACAGACAGGCCGAAACTATCAGACCAACTCTTAATATGTGCGAGATCCCTGTTCACCATGTCAACTGCTGTGACCACACCATCGACGCCAGCCTGAGAATAAATCTGCAAATCATCGGCGTATAGATGATACGCACACTGAAGGTTATAAGTTATGAGGTTAATAAAGATAGAAAATAACAACGGGGAGAGAATGCCGCCTTGAGGGACTCCAGAGTCGATGTGGCACCAATTTGATGATGACTCATTGAGTCGCACCGACTGCTGGCGTCCCTGAAGATAAGATGAGAACCATTCCAGTGCCGCAGGAGAGATCAAGAGATGGGAGAGGATTGCAAGAAGGATATCGTGACTGACGGTACTGAAGGCGTTTGAGAAGTCGACCAAAGCCAACACAGTGACTTTGGTATCCTCCATACCCGCCCTAATATCGCCAGTCACTTTGAGGAGCGCGGACACAGTACTATGACCAGGCCTGAATCCAGACTGCAAGGGGCACAATAGGTTATTGAGGTGTACGAACGTGGAAAGCTGCTTGTGGGCACAGGCCTCAAGCACCTTGGAGAGAAAAGGAAGAATGGAGATGGGACGGAAATGGTTTACGACTGAGGGGTTTGGGGTTTTGGGAAGAGGGATAACATAGGCTTTCCGCCATAAGGATGGAAAAATACCAGTCTGAAGTGAGACATTAATGATGTGGGATATGGCAGGGAGAAGATGATCCAGGATTGGGACTATCATGCGACGGCTGATGTTGTCGCAGCTGGTTGCATTGGACTTAATGGAAAGGATTATCTTTTTGATCTCACTAGGCGGAACTGGAAGAAACTGAAAGGGGTCAATATTTGGTCTTGGGAGACCATCTAAAAAGTTCATGGTACGACACTTGGTTTGGTGATCAATTAAGCTACAAGATAAGAAATGGCGATTAATGTCATCCAAATCAATAGTCGCCTCATGAGACTCCAGGACACTTGTTTTGCCAATACCTAAACTCCGGAGGAATTTCCAGGTACTAGCAGGAGATGATAAAGAAATGTTATCAAGAATATGACGGCGTTTAGCATTACGTACCATCTGATTACACCGATTCCTTGCAACCCTAAAAAGGCACCAGTTTTCCTCTGAGCGATCCTTCTTATATTTCCGAAAAGCCCGGTCTCTTCGCCGCATCGCCATCCGAACACCACGCGTTATCCATGGAGCGGGAGGACGCTTTAATTTAATTTTCTTAACTGGCGCATGGGTGTCGAAGAGAGCTAGGATGTTGGTATTGAGGATGTTAACTTTCTCATCAATAGAAGAGACTGATGTTAGGTGGTCCCAGTTTAATTTTGCAGCGTCCTTTTCAAGTTTTCCCACATCCATACGACCAAAACAACGCAAGTGCAATACCTTGGGAGGTGATTTGGCGGGTTTTAAGGCGTAACTTAGGTATATAAGGTCATGATGAGAGAAGCCAGGAGCAGGATACTGACCATGTGAGGAAACTAGGGAAGGAGCGGATGTTAGGATAATGTCAAGCCAAGTGTCATGGCCATCGGTATTGTGGTGGGTGGCTTGTAGTGGAAGGATATGCAGGCTAACGGACTTAACAATAGAAAGGAGTTTACTGGATCGAGAGGAGTGGGGGGTAAGGAGATCGGTATTAAAATCGCCCATGATGATGTGATGTGCGTATTCTGATCCCAAGGATTCCAGAACTGCTTCCAGACTGGAGAAGTAGTCGAGAGATGGGGGACAGTAGACAACACCAAGTAAGGATTTCACTCCCTTGACCCAAACCTCGAGAAAGAGATACTCCGCAGATGCAGAACAGAGGGTAGAGGAAGAGGCAACTATTTTATATTTGAAAGAACTACGTAGGTAAATAGCTACCCCTCCCCCTCTCCTGTCGACTCGATCATTTCTAAGAAGAATGAAACCGGGAAGGGGGTATAGGGCTGAAGGAAGATGAGGTTTGAGCCAACTCTCAGAAATCAGGATGGCATGAACATTAGCATCGACAAAAGTTTCTGATAGATCACTGAAGTGACTTGGCACACTCTGAGCGTTGATGTGGCAGACGTTGAAACAGTGGACAGATTGTTGGTTAAACGTTTGGCGCACCAAGTCACCCAGTCCGTCAGTCACTGAGCAAAAACTTTCATCGCCGGACGAAGTTGTGGACCCATTAACGGAATGAAAAGAGTCATCATCTGAATACATAAATAAATAAACATATATTAAAATAATAAAATACTAAATACTAATACTTATCTGATAAAAAAATATATATATATATATATATATATATATATATATATATATAAATTACAAAAAGCTATATACGACCTTTATAGCAGGTGTACGAGATCAGTCTCCGCACCACCCGCCAGCCAACCTACACATATACGGAAGGTACAATATAAACATATTAAATTAGAAGAGAAGAAAAAAAAAAAAAAGAGCATTGAGACTACATACATACATTATGTAGTTAAGTACATAAATTACTCAAGACACAGTACAGCAAATAAAGAAGACACAATTTAACATAACTGGTTTCGGAACGAAACATTATAAGTACGTAAACGTCAATAAAACGTCAATTATGACAATTATGTATACTTCGTGCTGCACGGTGTACCCTATGGATGGATAACAATAAAAAAGAAATAGCAAAATGAGAGAAACATTGACAAGTTTACATTGAACTCTAAAAATATAATTACCTAAGATAAGATTTTGAAAAATGAAATATATAATAAAACGTGACACAATTTACATCGAGATTCAAATCTTACGCGACTTATGCTTGGGACCCGAAGTTGCAGCAGGATTGTCGCCGCTTCTAGACTCCGATGCAGTGTCCGCCCTGGGGTATTTGATCGTCAAGGGACTCAGTTCGTCGATGGAGGTTACCTTGACACGGCTGCCATCAGGCGTTTTGACGATCACTACGCCGTCCTGGGTCCAAACCGCTCGCATGCCGAAGTGTTGCCGAGCCTTAGCGAAAACCAGTTGCCGAGGTCTTGTCAGGAACTCCTTCAAAGAAATTGGCGAACCCTTGAGTTTTGATTTGGCTCTCCAGACTGCAGAACGATGGTCGAACTGTGAGAAACGGACAAGAATGGGCCGGTGGTGTTCCTGATTGGGCGCACCAATTCTATGACATGCAGAGATGTTTGATGCAGATATATTCAAGCCCATATTAGAATTTATTGCATCCAAGACAAGAGTTGTGCAGGTTTCTTTCGCAGTCTCAGCAACTCCAAGGAAAATAAGTGCCTTCCGGCGATGCCTTGTCTCAATCGCATCTACAGCATGGACACAGTCGGTGATTTGCTTCCTCAACAGACGGAGCATCTCAAACATAAGCTCCCTAAATGTACGGAACTCTTCTGCAACACGCGCTACTGTGTCTTTGCCTGATCCTCCGGACTGCAGCTTTGCTTCAAGTTCGTTCATCCTTTGGGTGAAGCATTCTTCTAGTTTATGTTGTGTTTGTTCAATGCTCGCCAATTGAGCCATTGTGTCCAGTGAAATAATAAAACAAAAAGTGCAGGTGTTTAGCTGGCAGGTGGTGTTCCAAGAATTATTGCATTTGTGGCGTAGTTAATTTATATACAGCGTTAATACACTATATGGCACAAAAGTCAACAATAAAAGGTACAAAATTTATGAATTTATAATTATTTTCCAATTAAATGAACAGATGATTTTACAAACACGTCTTAACTTTTTCACACCTACCGCCGAAAGCTTTTTTACACGCTTTTTATTAACTTCACCTGTATGTTTGTTTGTTTGTATGTTTGTAACCGACTCCTTTGGGCGCGATTTTGACCCACTTTAAACGGCCAGATTTCGTTCAAACTTTGTAGATTTATCGAGGACCGATGACAATACAATAATTTGATAAAAAAAATTATAATAATTTAATAATAATAATAATAAAATAATAATTTAATTTAATTAATTATTGATATTCGGGTTAGGAATTAAAATTGTACTCTCTGGATCTTCGTTAATTATAGGGAATATCGTAGTATCTAATAGTGTCAATAGATGGCGCTTTTTTGATGTTCGGGTTTAAAATTAAAATTATACTCTCTGCTACAATATATTTATATTTTAACTAAAAAATGAAAAATAAAAATAGTTTTAAAAAAACTAAAAAACACGCTTTTATAGAAAGTCTAACTAAAAAATTGAAAATAAATTTGAAGAAAACAATGTATTTTATTGTAAAAAAAAGCGTGGGGTGCTTTTTAAGATACTATCTAAATGATAATATTGACTACTATTGACACCATGCACCGCACGCTTTTTTTACAATAAAATACATTGTTTTCTTCAAATTTATTTTCAATTTTTAAGTTAGACTTTCTATAAAAGCGTGTTTTTTAGTTTTTTTTAAAACTATTATTTTATCCTGACTCGGCAAAGTGACTACGTCACACCTGATGGAAAGTTTAACGTAATCCAGGTATAGTGTCGACCAACGACAAACAATGTGTCTATCGTAGGTTGGAATTTATTTCAGGAGGTAATATTTATGTGTTATAGCGCCATCTGTTTATCTTTTATTGAAGCTTTTGTTTAACTAAGGTTGTTGGTTGCCAGGTTTATTCGAAATTAATTTATATATAGGTACATCGATAGATGTCGCTTACGCATCCATTGTGCTTCAATTTAAAATAAACAGATGGCGGTACCAGTTTAAATTAAGCAATTAAACCATTATAACCCGTGATCATCTTCTTCTTCCACCTGCCCTTATCCTACTCGCAGTGGGGTCGGAACATACTTTTTAACACATGTTACAGAAAGATTTGGCTTGCAGTTTATACGACCGGCCGCCTGACCCGTTATCATATTAACAAAAATATATTTCCTTCCAGACATCGTCGCTCCCACGGCGACCGTATAAAACATCACGAATGTGATTTGTGCACATTTAAAACGGACCAGGCCAGCCATATGAAGAGGCACATGCTCTGTCACAAAGGAATAAAGCCTTACTGTTGCCCTTATTGCCAGTTTACTTGCGGTAGTTTGGTTTGTATTCAATTTTACAGTTTTACGAATCTCATTAATCGATAATAGATGGCGCAGTAAACACTAATTTTATCCAAATACTGACAAGAGAGAAGTCAGAGAAGATTTGAGTTCAGCTGTTATAATATAATATGTACATTACTATACGTTTATAATTATAATTCAGCTAAGATAAATACGAATCAGTAAAAATATCACTTCTTCGTTCATAATACGGTTTTAAATTTCTGATGATTCCCTCTAAGTTGTTAATAATTTTTTAAGATATTTTAGTTAATGTTAATTAGCTTAATGCATTCGTTTATCCATATTTTTTATTGCTATTACGAAAGTCAGATGTTTAATCAGAAACTGGAGTGCCATTAACCTGGCAAAAATGAAGCGCAGAAAGAGCCTGAAGCCGTCATGTGGCATTCAAGAGGCTGAGAGACTTTAGTCTTATAATCTTAGGCTGAGATCTAAAGCCCATAGATGATATTGTCATATAGAACAAACTTCGTTTTATACTAACATGACTTCGCTAATTCTGAACTAACAATACAGTTACAGTTTCTCGTTGGTACAGTAATATAGTTAAACAGATAACACTAGAGAACAAGTTGTCAAAAATTTCGTCTGGGCGATGGAATCCCGTATAACTAACACCTTACAGTATTATGCTCAAATATTGCGGCCGTTTTCACTTCCGTTCAAAACATCTTTGCGAGATGGAAATTGGAATATAATATGGTATGTTGTGCCGACTGCCGATAGTGTTATTCGGACATACTCAGCTCGACTCACTGGCCAGCTCATGTGCAGATTTCTAGCATGCCTCGCTATCCGCGACGCGGTACACTCATCAGTGTTGTGCCAGCATAGGCAACACGAGTTATGGCAGAGATGGTACCGGAAAGTTTGTAATTATTGTCAGTCCCGGTAGGTACTGCAATCCTTAATTAGATTATTGTAATTTTACAGGAGAATCTTCGCAAACATGTGCTGCGCAGTGGAAGACACAGTGGTCTGTACTTGTACATTTGCCATCATTGCCAATACTCTACAAATATGGCGACAAAGCTGCGGTTACATCTCACAACAATACACGGAGATAAATATAACGCAAAGACAGCTATAGAAGCAGTTAAAACTCATTTAATGATCGACAGTGAGAAGCAAAGATTGGCGGAGAATTTTAACTAATTTAAAATTATTTCTTAAGATAATTATTTGTGTGTATTTTCTAAATAAAATTAACTAGTACAAATGTGTTTCATAACTTTTATTGTTTTGAGTGGTTCCACGTATGTTCGTTGTTTCTATCTAAAAATAACATATTAGGATTTCTTTCTAAGATTTACTATGTACAATGACTTTTATACTATTATATCGTATAATGCTAAAAGTCCCGTAAGATCATGTAACTATCGCTGGAACAAGTTTCAAATGTCAATGTCAGTTTGGCAACTTTGACAGTCTGTTTGACAGCAAGCGCGAGCCTATCGTGATTGTACGACGCACGCTGGTCGTCAAAAAAATAGACGAGGCGCCATAGTGAGTTTGTTTGGACGTCTGTGCCGTGACGCGCGATTACGTATGAACAAAAATAATATATTCGATCAGTGTCCGTCTAGTGATACACGATAAAAACTTACAAAACTGTTTAATTACACATTTCGCTTACACTACATTACGTAATATATTTATCGGATGTGTATTTACTGACATTTTCGCTTGTAAAGTACCGAAGTGCGGAAATTTAAATTATTTAGAAATAATGAATGTTCCTCTTCACTTGGTGAGCTGAAAATCGATTGAAATTCATCATGTCGTTGAAGGTGAGTGTTTCTGCATGCGCCACATACAACCTTGCTGTGTCTTTCATTAGATATATTTTGCGTGGGTAGTTTTTGCGCACAGAGCATCCCTTCTCGAGGGGTGGTTTTTTATTTGTTGCCGTATTCATTTAAGAATTATTTTGCTTCTACGATTAAACTATAATTATTACACTTATGGTAGCTGTATCTTTTTAGTGTCTTTTAAAAATAATTTACGAGATACCTTTTTAGGATTTTTAATATTCATTTAATCATCCTAATAAATTACTTTTAATCAGATTAGAGTCATTTGCCTCAACATAATTTAGTAGGTATAATTTTTATACTTTTTTATACTTACTAACTAGGTATATGTAAGCCACGCCAAATCGCCGTAAGTACGCCATATACTATCATTTAATTACTTCCTAGTTCCTACTTAAAAACATGAATTATGTTAAGTGTTTAAGTGATTAATTACTTAAGTAGGCATGTAACAATAAAATATGTAAAATATTAAAATTATCATGTTAATATTAATTACCTAAATACATTATGATACCTACATAGGTATATTTATGTATAATATTATTTTTTTCCACCACAAATGAAAACAAAATAAATAAGGTTGATATTTAACAAAATATTTTGAATAAGTTAAAATTATAGTAATATAAATAATGTCAGCTGTTATGTTTTAATATGTCCTACTGTTGGGTATGGGGCTCCTCTACTAATAAGATGGGTTAGGCCTTTGCCCACCATGCAGGCCTAATTAAGGTTGGTAGAAATCACACACCTCCAAATTCTTATAGAGATATTCAGGTTTCCTCATGATTTTTCACCGTGTTAAATCATGGCATAATTAATAATGAAACGAGAGTATCCCACCCATACACCTGCAGCTGCAACTTCTGTGTACCGGGATCAACAGTGGCACTATTTTTTGCTGACACTGAGCCTTTGCCGCTTCACTAAGCTAAGCTTGTATCTAGGAAGGCTAAATTATCTTTGTGCCAAAATGAAATTCATCAAGTAGAAAGTACCTTTACTTGGTACTAGGTTTTGGAAATAAAAAAAATCCACTTCTCCATAGGAAAGTGGGAGACAAAATAATGAATTACAGAGGTATTAACCTCAGGCACAAGAACATTTACTATTAGGGAAGCTAGATGTAAAGCACCATGGATGCCAATTATACAATGTCCTATAAATTGAGTTGTTAAACTTTATTTCAAATAATAGGTATGGTAAAACATTATGCATGGAAATGTTTCCTAGTTCCCACATGATCCTTATCATGTAGGAGTATAGTATACAAGTTTAGATGTAATTTGCATACTGTCTTACATGATGTTGCCAGAGACTGGACTCCCGAAATTAAATATTAACACACAGTTGACTTCGAAAAGTTAGAGGTGTGTGTCCTGGGGCTTGTTTCGAACCTGCGAATGTCGTCTCGACAGTCCGTAACTCATCATCGTTTAGCTACAGTTGCGTTATTCATCCTAAACCTATGTAATTCTTAAATAGGCGGTTATTACAGCATATTGAATTATTTATATTGAGGGTAGTTTCCATATTACGCTCGCAGTGGCGATGCTCGACTACCGGTCCGGACCAGTCCCTACTCCCCTGCGTGTCACTGAACTGCTGCGTAGGTCTGCCATCTTATGATATTTTATACGTAAGTCGTTTTTTCCGGGCGAGTAGAAAAAAAATACTAATTCTGAATTGTCTGCCTGAAACGCCTGCGTCGCAAACCTGAATCGTATTGATATTGATCACCATGTACACTCATAAACACTAACAGAATCATGGGTCCGCTGCCGACCATAAAGAAAATATGGGTTGAGATTTTGGCCTCCTGAAGTCCCACTCAACCAAGGGCTAAAAAATCGCCATCGCTCGTAACTGTCATTCTTTAAAGGTCGTACCGCGATGCCTCTTGATCAGAACCAAACCAGTAGAACCATTTCCTTTACAGGAACTCATTTTAAACATCGATGACGTAGCATTCTTACGTATCGTATTTCGATATTTCGAGCACGTCACGTAGCAAATTGAATAACCGGTAGTGCAGGTTTTTTAATTAAACATCCAACTTGCGGTTTTTAATTTGTTACACCACATTCGATCCATGGCGCCAGGCGTGCGGTGATTAGAGATATCAAAACTGTGTGTTATGATCAAAGTATCATATGTTTGTATCATTTAGGGGTCATTCCATATAAAATCGTCTGAAAATAAAAAAAATATTTCCCGACTAATTTTAGATTTTGTTGTAACTTTGAGAAACTCTACTCTAGGGTCCCAAAGAACAAAATTTACACGAGTTTGATTTTTACAAGCGCTTGTTTCCGCCTATTTAAATATAGGCTTTTAAAAATCGATATTTTTAAACCTTATCAACTTTTGCTGTGATTTTTTTCTGTTTGAAGCTATCTGCATGATCAAGACGGAATGCACAGTGGGAAAGATAGTAGTTTAAGTGTAAATGAGGATAATTGGCTCGGACGATCCCTTTGAATAATAGCAGCATGCTGAAAATGAGTGTTTTTTAGTCATTTTTCGTGAATTTTAATCCACTCTAGTCTTAACTGTTGAGAATTAAAAACTCATGCTCCGCGGGAATTAAGTATACATATCATAGACTAAATTCAGCCACAAGTTGACTTGAGCAGCCCACTCTTCATAGAAAAAAACTTTGCTTCAAATTTTGGAAATTTAAAAAATCCCCATTTTCAGGTTATGATACGAACGTGTTGACTGCGAGATAAAAATCTGATACTCACAGAATCTATCTATTGTTTTTACCTTCAACTTAAAATGACTACATCACTTGTTTTGTTATTTTAATGTTTAGTGCATGTACGAGCCGTTTTTTTTTCACAGCAAAAATCTGGACGTTTTTACTAATGGAATAAAACTAAAAAAAAATAAGAAAAAAATTAATAAAAACTACTACTTATTTACAAAAAAACATAAATCTACAAATACATACAAAAAAGCGTTATCTCGTATTTGTTTAAAAACAAATGTTGCATTTTTAATTGCCCTTGAATTGCGCCGCGATTCGCGCTGTTGACTCCAAGCCTGGGAGCACTGTCATGGGCGAACCTATAGCAAGTTGGAAATAATAGCTAAGTATATCGTGACCACACGTCCAGTTTTGATCGGGAATGTCCCTTTTTTGTACTGTGTCACGGTGTCCCCGAGGAAAGCTTCGAGGCGCATAATTGTCTCGTTTTTAGCAATTTGCGTAGGAATATATCCAAAATATATAATATGATTTAAAAATGTACATTAATTGTAATATAAATGTTTAAAATTATTAGTAAAATATAAAAATAATTTGTTTTTTTTCGTTTTTGTGATTCATTTGGTACTTTTTTATAGTCATTATTTTTTAAAAATAAAATTTCCGTACGATTTTTTTTAATGCAACACTATCGCTGTTGCCGTAAATTTGACAATGTCCTGTTTCGAGTAGAAATAAAAATGGTCACGTTAACCTTGTATTGCCATAATAATCTCCTACATCCATTGATATACAAAAAAAACCAAAGGGTTTTTTTTGTATATCAATGCCTACATCCTACTTTCTTGAAGTTTGTATGATCGTGAGTTTATGAACTATGATATTTGTGAAACAATCGCGCCGTAATGGTAATGACGTCAGTGAGGTAGCAAGCAAGCAAGTCAGTAGCAAAAACCATAAATCAAAACCCAAAACCGCCCTAAAACTGACCGGCATTACATGACATTCCAACTGATCCATGATTCCTCAGGTATTGTGAATGTTCATAGGCATCACATCACTTTCCATCGGGTGACCCACTTGCTCGTAATAAATACTTACTGGAATTGAGCATAATGACATGCGCAATGAAAACCTGTACAGACTTGTCTGTTAGGATATATTGGGATGCACTCCATTCCACACGTACTGCGCTTATAACCGGGTTGAAGTCTAGACGCTATAAATAAGACCTGTACTCTTGTACAGTTACTTTACGCGCCAATGTTCCTAACAAGGTAAACGGCAGACACGTGTGCTTTATTATAATGGTTCCGTTTTGCTCATTATATGATAAGAATAAATAAAAATAATGCCATACTCTGCATATTGTCGTAATAGACGTGGCGAAAGTTTTTATTTATATCGTACTATCAGTCCCTCGCGGTTTCATCTGCATGTTACTGCCCTGCTCCCATGGGTCATAGCGTGATAAACATAAACCTTCCTCATGAATCACTCTACCTATTGCTGAAAACTGCATTACAACCCGTTGCATAGTTTAAAAGATCTAAGCGAACAGACAGCGGAAGCGACTCCATTTTATACTATGTAAAGGATTTAAAAAGTATCAAAATCGTTTTTGATACATGGAGAAAAAAATTGCGATTTAATTTAGACGTGTATTAAGACAATGCAACGTGCGGTCGAGCACACCAACATGTGGGGATCCTAGCACTGCATATATTATGTTACAGGAAGTTGATAACATGCGTTTGTGGCAAACTTTGAAATTTGGAGCTTTGTGTTTTGAGGATATTTTTTCCTGCCTGTTTCGTGATTAGGTATTATTTTTTATCATGGACAGAGTACATATGTTTCGGGAATTTAACCAATTAAAATTCATCGTGTATAATAATTAGTGATGTGCCCGTTATCCGTATCCCCGGATAGCTCAAGGGAAAAAAGATCTGTATCCGTATCCGTTTCTTTATTGCGGATCTTTAACGGATATTTTATATTAGTACATTTCATTACGTAACAATGAAATACTACATTTTATAATTACTTTTCATTACTTAAAATTTCAATTTAGACATATATACATATGGGTGATTCTACAAAAATTGGGTAACTCAATGTCACCAGCCAATATATACAAAGTCTTATTATATTGTATTGAAATAACAATTTATTTTAAAACAATGAAAAGTCCTTTATTTGGTCACCCAATTTCACTTCTTCATTTTAAATACAAGTTAATAAAAAAACAAAATTAATACTCAAAACGTCAGTCCGTTGGCATGTCACAATCCCGAAAACCAACAATCAAGTGACTATCCATTAAACATTATCATTGATTTAGGAAAACTTACTAATTTACTACAATCTGTGATGTACATAGTATTATATACTACAACTTTCATAATGCAATGTTCTCTATTTTATTTAATAAAAAATAAGAAACTTTGTGTTTAGTTTCTTTCGTCAGTCCGTTGTGTGTTCTTTAAATTTAAAATTCGCGGAGAATATCACCGAGTCAAGGTCAAATCCCTGTTTAAGTTTTAATGTTGGTAATGAAGTTAGTTGCGGACCGCACAATTTGACGGCCGCCATAATAGTACCAGTGTTTGGGTTGTGTTTGTCGTCTATACACGTGCGCAGCCAGTCAAAATGTCAGTCCCATGGTGAGTCGTTATTTTCTTGTTAATCTGAGGTTTATTTTCATTTATACATAGTTAACTATGATTTGTTAAAATGTAGTTTGTTGATATTCGAAATTACCAAAAAAAACATTAGTTTTGATTATAACCTCAAATTATGTCTATTTCGTCAGTCCGTTGGCGTCAGTCCGTTGTCAGGTACTGATGTTTTTTTTTGTGTTAGAGCACTTTTATCGTAATTGCTACCGTGTGTAAGCATTTCTATTTTATATTTCAGTTAAAAACATCATGCGGCACGCTAAAAACAATTTGACTAAGGAAGAAATATTAAAAAAAAAGAGAGAAGCCGAAAAGTGACTGGCCCGATTTGGAACAATATAATCATTAGATTAGCCATCATATAGACCCGAATTTGTAATGATTTGATTTAATAACAATAGTAAACAAAATATCCTCAAAAGTTACCCAACTTTTGTATAATCACCCATATATTATAATAACGAAATATTTAACTATTGACTTTAGTAAATTAACCATTTAACGCAGAGTATCATCTATCCGTCCAAGGTCACGTGCTGGTGTCGACTGATCACGAAAACTTGAGGTATACGTACCACTTTACGAGTGGTAGAGCCAAGCTGTAGACAGTTTTGTCTACAGCATGAATGGGCTGGCTCGACCGGATCGTTACCACTGTCTCACAGAAAACCGACGTAAAGTAGCGACTTGCTGCTGCGTTTCGTACGGTGAGTGAGATATCCGGAAGCCCAAATCCCCTCCCCTTCCCAATCCCTAATTATCCCTTTCCTTTAAGGTCGGCAACGCACCCATGATTCTTCTGGTGATGGGCGTACATGGGCAGTGGAGATCACTTACCATCAGGTGACCCACTTGCTCGGTTGCCGGCCTATGCTATAAAAAAAAAAAAGGTATGAATCGGTATTCACGGATCTAGACACTAATAATCCATATCCGTATCCGCGGATATAAATTTTAAACAATCCATCACATCTCTACGAATAATATTAAATGCAATACTAAAACTCAATCGGTCCCTACGGCTTGTTCGTGTTGTGCGTGTTCAAGATAATCGTAATTGGTCTCCGGTGGCCATTTTATTTTTTATACCGAAACAAATGGTCTAATTATAATTTAATACGGAAAACTTGTGGGTTATTACGACATAATTCTATTATTAGCGATTGTGAAGTTGACAAAAAATAATTCAATTTATTATAACTTTGTGCAACGGCTATACCAAAATATGTTTCTACAAATAAATACACCCAACAGTCACTCTTAGTCCTGACCCCACACTAGTTCAACCTGTGTCGTGGGTATCAGCAACTACGAAGGACTTGCGGTCCTACAACACCCAGACCCAAAATAAATATGTCAAATAAAACGATGATTTCCTCCGTGAAATTTAATTTTTATTTATTTCCTTCCAATAACCGTCATAACGTCTTGTGGCAGCTCCGTTCAGTCTCTACTTTTATACGTCCTAAGCATTAATTTCCCATCTCTTTCCTCCAAGTGTATTTTCATACTTCGACCCTTTTCACTCATATTCCATATCTAATTCATCCTTACATTTCATTCCACTCATCTACCATTATAACATTTAAAACATTCCGATTCTATATAAATATAAAATTCGCTCGAAAACTGGTTATGTGACTGCACTACTAAGAGGCTTTTGTCCACCTTACTGGCCTGGTCCTTCCTGGCAGGACTTGGGTTTGAATGCAAACAGGAGTCCAAGGCGAATTCTGAAACATAAATAAAGGTATTTATAAAAAAAAACAAAGCAATAACATTACATTGTTTAAGAAACAACCACAGATAATGTTCGTATTTAAACGCGAACAGCTAAAATTAGAAATCAAGATGATATTTAAAGAACATACATACATGTAGGTCACAAGATCGCGTCAATATCGCACATGTACAATAATATACATATAAATGTTGATGGCTGCTATAACAGTTATAATAGCGATACGGCCATTATGGTCATTGTTTATGGGCCATAACCATTTTATATAAACGTTGGTGGGCATGAAATATATGGAGTTTAGCTGATATTCGCAATATAAAGTTAAATGATGATAGAAAGAGTTATTGAGTGGTCGAGTCACGTTGTAGACAGTTTTGCTAACAGCATGAATGCAGCTCGACCGCGTCGTTACTACTGTCACACAGAAAACCGACATAAAGTAGCGGCTAGCTGCTGCGTTTCGAACGGTGAGTGATATCCGGAAGCTCAAATCCCCCTTCCCAATCCCTTAATTGTCCTTTCCCTTTAAGGTGGGCAACGCGCCTGTGATTCTTCTATTACTGTGGGCGTACATGGGCGGTAGAGATCACTTACCATCGGGTGACTCACTTGCTCATTTCGATCTATGCTATTAAAAAGAAGTTTATTATTGGTGCAATAATTACAAGGTTACGATAAAGTGAAAAAGAGATTTTAAAAAACTTTTAATTATATGTTACTACGCAATTATTGCGCCAAAATTAAGCAGGTCTCATTTTGTTGCATTCTGTACTGCATATGCAATACTGCAGCACTGGTTTTCAATGGGAAGCCCAAGGCGACGTACGTCTAGACTACCAGTCAGTAGACAAGTGTAATAAAAAAATTATACTTTCGATCGTATTCATTCTAACCCTATTGGAAATGCTTACACCACATTTCTGCATATACTTTCTGTTAAAAAAACTACATTACAACCACAAAGAGGGGTACTGCCGCCCCCGTAATACAATGGGGAAGCGTCGATTCCCGAGTGCTCTTCACCGACCCTCTGGTACACCGTACAATGCACATTGTGTGCTCTTTAGTAAAGGACGTGGGCGTTAAGCATAACAGCTTTAATAAACCGTCTATCGCGTTGATTGTAATTTTAGTTCTGGATCGATGGATGATGTCTACTAGGTGGTCTCTTGTATGCGAGAGACCGTCTGGCAGGCACAACCGCTTTGTCTATTTCTACCGCTAAGTGCTCAGCATTGACGTTCCAGTTTGAAGGAGATTGTAGCCAGTGAAGTTACTGGTAATTTTGAGACTTAACATCTTATCTCTCGGGGTGATGAGCGCAGTCCAATGCTATGCAGTACCCACCTCATAATTCAAAGTTCTGATTGATGCTTTCAAAACATACATATTTTTTTCAAAATCAAAATCAAATCATTTATTGAATCAGTAAAATGTCAATAATTTTAAAGTAAGTTGAAAATTTTTCAACGAGCGGAGCCGCATGCCACGCTAGTGCTATATAAGTCCTGGAATCTGCGACAGCCTAGTTTACTATGATGAATGGAACTTTAATACGATAAAAAACACAAATACATTCTAATATTTATTTGTTATTGAAACAAAGTCCATTCGTAAAAACAACAAATTCAATACAAACGGCAAGACCTTGAAATACATTATCACATGACATAACCGGTTGATATTTACCACTTTATAACTAAGTGTCTTCTAATACTAAACTAGTATCTTTTATAGTACAAGCCGGGAAACGAGTAACTGGGTCACCTGTTTGTAAGTAATTTCCACCGACATTAACTGTCAGTCAGATGATATTCGTTGAAAAATGATGACCCACGGTGAACACACTATAACAAAGCCCACGTCAGAAGGTGCGCGCGTCCAGCAGGTCACGTTGAAGTTGCACCGCGCCCGCGTCAATCCATCTTATTTATTATTAACTAAAACTAGTATTTTCTTTTAATATACCTATTATTATGTATTTATAGATAATATAATGATCTAAATAATTATTCACTACTTTTAGCATTACGTCCACGCAATTTTTGAACTATAGGTCCAGTAAAATGTCATGGCTGCCAGTACTAAAAATGTGTTTATATAATTATCAAATAAATATAGCGGTTTAATTCGCCATCAATTAATTGCGAGCGTATTTTTTTTTTGAAATTTTTTCTGGTGTACCTGGCCCAAAATGAAACATCTTCATAACTCGTAATCATAGTGCAATGACCTGTTACTTCATTTGGCAGCTCTTTAACTGGCTAAACGCGCCCATCTAGAATTAGCTCAATTAACGCAAATGTCGCTGCCCGGTGACGTTGGCCAACTTGCTAGGCGAGTGTCGCAAGATATACCAGTGCTCGACTGTCGCTCAATGTGTGTCAGAAATTATAAATAATTACAACAATCAGTGACCTAGTTCTGGTTTCTAGCCCCTTCTTTTGCTGGTGGTAGGATATTCATATCCGCACGGGTACCGACCACCTTACACGTGGTGTTAAAACCTGCTATAGTGACACACCTTATGTGATATGTGATCGCGTTCCAGGATCAGCCAGTGTATTCATCCAAGGGGCTTGCGACATGACTGGATGGTTGGTTGGGGCGGGTATAAAGGTACATCCTTGTATGCCTTTGCCTGCATCGGTCATCCGCCTGTCCTGGCGCAGGCCTCTCAATTTGTTTCTTCCACCTTCTGAGTGTCAAGAAGCATTTATACAGGCAAGGATGATTTTGGTGACCACCAAAAAACTCATGGTTTGTCGGTGGTTGCTGGTATTTTTGGACTGCACTGAGCTTACCGTCAGGTGTCGTGGGTTAAGTGGTCTTGAGCTATTATCTAAAACATTCATGATAGAAATAAAGGACTTACTCCGAAAATACCTAGATCCGAAATAAGTATATACGGATCACGGAAACATTTATCTTGGTGGTGGGTTCGGACGACTACTCGGACGGACCGGATGGTTTGTGACGTAATTGCACCAAACCTCAAATATTTCTGTGTAATGTTCCTTTGTGGTTTCCGATTCCTTGGTATACGAGTGATGACACATATTAGTAATTCTGAAACAAAAAAAGATATTCTGACGCAAGAAAGGAAGGCCTAGCATATTTAAACCCAATGACATCAGTGATTTTTTTACTAAATTAGGGGTCTTCTTTGACTGTAATTTTATTATTGTAGTAAGTAAAAGAAAATCAGGAAAAACGAATAAGGGTCAGCGCACACTGAGCAGCAAAATGTTCCAGCATGATTTTTGCAGTAAAGCACACAATAAAACTCCATCGCGTAAATGCTGCTGCCGCCAAACAAACCACAATTTCATTATCTTCATTGTAAATCATTTTTATTGTTTTAATCATTAAGTTGCGTTCCCCAAAATCTGTTATCGGATGGATTATATAAATAATGTAAAAATTAAATAAGTTATAACCATTCCAAATCTGCTGGAAGGGTAGCTGTCAAATGACGGAAAAAGGATGCACGACATATCATATTACGTCACAAAACAGGTTACGCCTATTACTGTGCTGCGTGCGAGGGAGATAATGAGATTTCCCCACTACGCGCCCACCTTTGCTCATACCAGTATTTAAAATATAAACTGCGGCCTCATTTTCTTTCCTATTTTAATTCTGTTTTTGCAAAATGATTTATTTTTATATCATTTTCGGTTGCATATAAAATAATGGATAAAGTAGTGAAACATCCCATTGAAAATAAAACAAACATTTCGCCATACGGTTATTAACGCAACGTCAAGTCGATAATTGTTAGTTGTCTATAAGTTGTTAATTACGTTGACAAGTGGTTGTTATTGTTTTGTCAGACGTTTTTACTGGCAACGTTAATAGCTGTTTATAACTCCCAACAAAAAGAGGAGTGTTATAAAATTGGCACCTTTGTGTATACCTGTGGCATAATAGTGCTTAAACGAACATGTTTTATTTTATTTGAATACTGAGTTTGTGTCCTAAGTATGGTTGAAGGAGATCTGTGTAGCCGTATAATTAATAATAATTATAGGCGTTAGTGCGTATGAAATATGTATTTAATTCGTGACTAGATGTTATAAGACAGAGAGTCTCTCGTAGTTCCTGACACATACGACTCGCATTATTGTAATTCACAAAGCTTTATGTGTGTCAAATTAGCACAAGTGCGCTGCAGATGTGCTAAAATAAACCTTGATAAGATAACAGAATTGATGTAGCGGGAGCATATGTACGAATAGGATTAATGCATTTTGTTTGTACACGTTGTTTTATTACTTGTGAGCCCCAGATACTGGGTACGGACATCGTGTGTCGCAACAAAATGCAATAATAAGGATTTCTTGAGATATCTGAGGTGCACGCTATCATGGAAGATGTCGCATTATTGCTCGTGACGCTTGAAATATGTGATACCTTATTTTTTTTTGTCCGGACAAGTTATTCGTCCGATGGTAAACGGTAAAGGCCACCGCTTCCCCTAAACAGAAACAATTCCATTCAGACTTTGAATTACAAAACACGGGTTTAAAATGTTACTGGTAGCTCTTAGATGCATGCTGCGACAGCCTTGAAAGGGGGTGCTCTTTGATTTTTTTAATGTGTTCTTAGAGATAAATGTAATAGTGTAATTACTAGTAGTTGTCCTTAAAGAAATAAATAAATTTAAATGAATCCCATTCATCGTACGAACCGTAGCAAAAGCTGCTAGTTACATCACATCGGTTTTCAGAGACAGTGGTAATACCCGGTCGAGCCGAACCATTCATTCTGAAGACATAACTGTCTACAGCGTTGATTCGTTCTCCGAGATTAGGTAGGACATTTGAAAATTCCGGATTCTGCCGACGCGGACTGACGGACGCATAAATTCATTCGAGATTCTATGCCTCGACAAGGCCGCGTGATTTACTACTGTAATGTGTTCAGTAATAACGTATGAAGTTATGCTTAGCCATGATAGAATGTGGCCCGGTGTGATGCTAATGTGTGATTGTGAAATATGTACACATTGCCCTCGTTGAGACTCGCACATTACTATCTTGGTTAAGTAGATTTGTAAGGCGACCGAGAATATTTCTTAACGTGCATTATTGATATTGATAGAGAACAGAATATTATTATTTAGGACTAAAGTCCTACACACACTTGTACACTTGTAATATGAAAAATACAATTGGCGGCTATATCGCTCAATGCAATCTTTTACAGGCAACCATTGGATGGAGATAAGGATAGTAGAAAGAAAGGGCAGTCAAGAATCTAATGTACACACATTAGATTAATCCGCGAATCGAACTCAAAACCTCAGCACAGTAGTTGTACTGCGTACGCAATACAACTGCGCCACCGAGGCAGACTTTGTTTACCTTCAACTCGTAATAAGCATAAAGCCATATCTCTTACGGTCATGTGCCAGTAATCTGAGCCAGAAAGAGCCCTTTGCTGGCCCTGTAACAGATTCATCAGCTGATCTCATCTTACTTGTGACCCTTGTGTCACGAGCTCTCGAGTTTCATGGTCAACTAGCTTACTCAGTTTCCTATAAAAAATAAAAATGGCTCAAAAATTAGAGAGGCATAAAACTAACCAATGTCGTGCCGGTGTTATTGCATGTTTATTCATCAATAATTTGGTGAAGTTATTGTCTTTCATTGGCACTTACACTGTCTTAAGGGTCTGTCTGAGGTCTCGCGTTTGATCACCGAGTCAGGTAAAGTTGAACTATGTACAATCAAAAGGCAAATTTTGAAACATAATTTTCTTGAAATCATTGCAATGTGACTTAGTTGGTTCTGCAGGACAATACCATAGTGACCAGCTTTAGGAATCTGACTTTACTAGTATAACACACAGATCTGTTTAAGCACTTAGTATTCTTGGCTACGATGTAGTTTCTGTAGTAAAACAATTACGTGTCTTGAAATAGAATATTCAACACACGATTCTGTAGGCTCGAGTTACTGCCGACCCTGGCCAGGCGACACGCCGTCCTGTTTCACCAGGCATTGGAAACTCACCTAATTTATTTTGATACACAATTTTACGACTGTCCGGCATGTCCTTTGGATGTCTATGATTACGAATTGTAGGGTTATAATACATGTGGTTAATGGTCAGTGAATGATTAATACAAACGGATAACTGTCAGAACAAATGGAATTGTAATCTTAACCAGAGACTCTTTTTTTTAACATAGCATAGTCCGTCCAACGAACAAATCGCTTGATGGTTAGTGATCTCCACCTCCCATGTAGGCCCACAATACCAAAAAAGCCATGGACGCGTTACCGACCTTAAACGAAAGGTATAATTGAGGGGTTGGGAAAGGGAGGGGATTTGGGATTCCGGATATTTCACTTACCGTACGAAAGGCCTGCTGCCTTTACTTTACGTCGATATTCTGTGAGACAGTGGTAACGACCTGGTCCATTCATGCTGTAGACAAAACTGTCTACAGCGTGGCTCTACCACTCATAAAAACTTGACTGTACCTCACTCGACAAATAGTAATACACACCCCGCTCCATTCTATAACTTAAAAAAATATTCTCGCGGAAAACCCTATTACGTAATGTCTATAAATTGGTTGTTGACGTCTGTTATCTCCGTACTGATAACATTGCGAATTTTATCTCGCGAGATGCATTCTTTCGTTTATTCGTCACATGATCCTATTAGCTTATCAGTAAAAGCAGAAACGAAAAAGGAGTTTGCATGAATTGTCTCAATGTGGGATGAAGGTTTAGGCAAGAGGGAACGTTCTTAAAAAAATATGGTAAATTTTAGTGTTAAGAAACCGAAATCAAGTAAAATTTGAGATATTAATATAATTTGGTTAAATTCATTGACTTAAATCAATAATTTAAAGTTCTATTTTGCAATCGTACATGAGGAATGTTTCATTTATGTTTTTTTATAAAATAAGGAATGTAACCTACTTGAATCTTATTTAGCAAAGTAACATCAGTATCTAAATTTTTACTTGATGTGGGTGGAAATGTTATTGCATATTTGCATCCATTTATTATGTTGGCTTAAGATTCCTAGATTCTAAAAGCTAGTACTTAGGAATTCTGGTAAAGACATTGTGACCCACTGTTGACTGTCTATTACAAAGGTATGGGTGCTACAATCGACACAAATTGATTGTAATTCAATTGTAAAAGTATTATTTTGTCAACAGTAAGGCCGCTTGTTCATAAAAACCCTTTACTTTTCTACAACACCCACAAAAACACGAGGTCGCAAGGTTAATATGATACATACCTTTCAACTACCGCTTTGTTAGGCATGAGAGTATTTGCATTTGAAATTGATTGTAAGTCATTATTTTTGGAAGAATGTTTTTTTTATCCGAGCACCTAAGTGAACACTGCACGCCATGGTAAGCGCAGTGCAGTCAAAAATACCAGCGACCATCGAATAATAATGAATTTAACGGCCTGTGTTAATGCTTCTTCCCTCTCCGAAGATGGAAGAAGAGAATCGCAGAAATACCCGCCCCAACCAACTATCAAGTCATGTCGCAAGCCCCTCGGGAAAACCGGATATACATGGGCTGGTCCTGGACCGCGTTCCACACAAGGTGTGTGGTTCACTATGGCAGGTTTTAACACCTTGTGTGTGGTCGCTATATTGGCGGATATGAATATCCTATCACCAGCAAAAAGTTCCGTGCTCAAGGAAAACACAAAAGAACTGTAGTTAAAAGGTGCGGCAACATTACCTAGCCTAGTCTTTTATGTATGCACTGTGCATCTGCATTGAACTTGGGTTCGCCTGCCGCCTCTGATATCGATCCACAACGACGCGACAGTATAGTCTGCGAGCCACAAACTGTCCAGCTTACGCCATAATGAAATTTAACGACATTGTGTTTTAGTGACATTTCAATCTTGGAGACAGTTGTCGAAATTACGTTATGTCGAATATAAAATACATGTGTTTAGGGCTACAACACTGGAACAGGGTATTTCACGATGTCTAATATTCTACATTATTTTATATGCACCTGAAAATAATAGGAAAAAGAAACTATTTTGCTAAAACTAAACTAAAGTTGGGTGAAAAATGAGGCTGCAGTTCATGATTTAAATATTGGAATAAGGGTAGGTGTTTGTGAAAATTTTGCATCTCCCACGCGTGCACCGTAACAGGCGTGATCTGCCTTGTTACGTAACATGCCATGTCATGCATCCTTTTCCGTCGTCCCGTTCGTACCTGGAACTTTGTCTGATGTATTTATTTTTAATATATATTAGTATTGTTCTCACCGCATACTCAATGTTCTTACAGTTGATACTTGTCTGTAAATAATTCACTTCCTAGCGAAGATTTTTTTGCGAGAGACTTTACTAGGTGCATCATACATTATCCCACATAGGACATGCTAGGATTCAGTTAATTCAGCCATCGCACGACCTGCGCGTATTGAAAGCCCTGAAAGTTTTAACCGCAACTCAACCGCATACGGCATAAGCAATTTATTTTATCATTAAAAACCTCAAAGACTCCGAGACGACAGGAAATAATCAATACTGCTAAAATAAATATGTGCAGCTCCCGGCTAATACATTCGCCGACCTTCTAGCCGTAATAAAAGTGCAGCTAGTTAACTCCCGGAGGCCTTTGATGTTTTACAGTTAGTTTTTAAGGCGATTAGCGCTTTTACTGTTGCTTATTATGAATATGCGACTGTTGTATATTCGCAGTTGATTTACGACGCAATTTTAGTTTTAAGACCATTGTTTTTGGATATTTTATGTACTGATATGTGGTAAAGTCACGCTGTGGCCAGTTTTATTTATGGCAAAAAAAAACCTGGGCTGAAGTGATGTCAAAGCCCAGAAAAGTCGATAGCATCAGTTTTGGTGTTGCGTTTTGTGCGGCCGCGGCATTTAGTGGGATTGTTGGAGGCAAAAAAAAATCCTCCAGGATCGTCAGTCCCTATTCCTTTTCTTAAAGGGGTCGGCAACATACTCACGATCTTTTCCTCCTGTTGTTTTTTTTAATATAGCGTAGGCGGCGGGTAACGAATAAGAGATTCGCCTGGTGGTAATTGATCTCCACCGCCCACGTACGTCCATAATACCAGAAAAATCATGAACGCGTTGCCGACCTTAAAGGAAAGGGATAATTAAGGGATTGGGAAGACGAAGGTTCACTAAGCATTAAGTCTCACTCACCATACGAAACATAGCAACTAGTCGCTACCTTACTTCGGTTTTCTGTGAGACAGTGGTAACGACCTGGTCGAGCCAGCCCATTCATGTTGTAGACAATAATGTCCAGCGTGGCTCTACCACTCAAATAAAACATACCCGTAAATACATTTGCCCGATTGTTGCCTGCCTGATACTTTATACATTTTTCTTTTCTGAATGGGGTTATCTCGGCCTTGTGCCAGGAAGTGCCTTCTTACTTAGACGCTTCCACATCGCCCGACCTTGAACGTTATTTTTTTTTTTTATAGCCTAGGCCGGCAAACGAGCAAGTGGGTCACCTGATAGTAAGTGATCTCCACCGCCCATGTACGCCCACCACCAGAAGAGTCATGGGCGCGTCGCCGACCTTAAAGGAAAGGGATAATTAGGGATTGGGAAGGGGAGGGGATTTGGGCTTCCGGTTATCTCACTCACCGTACGAAACGCAGCAGCAAGCCGCTACTTTACGTCGGTTTTCTGTGAGACAGTGGTAACGATCCGGTCGAGCCAGCCCATTCATGCTGTAGACAAAACTGTCTACAGCGTGGCTCTACCACTCAAACGTCCTCTGCATTATGACCATATGCCGATGTTTTACACTACGAACATCTATCTATAGCTAGTATTCCATTATGTAAGTTCTAAAAATACTTCAACCAACTTTACGTTGCATAATTCGACAGTTAGCAGGTCGAATATCACTTTACGGGAAGAGGCGAGTCACTTTAAAATATTCCTTCCTCGTTTCATCTATTTTCACATTTCCTTCGGCCGTTATTCGTTTTCTGTTTTTTTTCGGCGACACCCAGTCCTTTGAAAACCGTTTTTGTGTTTGCTTTACTTTTAAAAAGCGAATTCTAAAACCACATTAGAAAAAAAACAGTTTACAGTTAAAAAATCATACAAGAAAATTAAAATGTTTACCTTGTTTTTAGTATTTTAAGAGAATAAATGTAACATATTTTTGACTTATGAGTAATTAACGAATTCCTCGTATTTATAATTTTAATGCAAAACTGATATAAATATTTATGAGATACTTATTTGAAGCAGGTTAATTCCACTTTAATATCTCAATTACTCCGTATTATGTTAAGTTGATTATTTCCATGAATTATATATAGACACGTGTCTTGTTTTAATTACATTTTTAAAGTGGGTAACTTTTATCATAGTCTCCACTGTACCAAGGTTATTAGATATATGATTATATGTTATATGCAAATAAGAAATAAACACATATAATATGATTAAATAGGATAAATTGTCGTGACCTTGGTACTCGGATGAAAGCAACATTTAGTTATTGGCACCTTTGCCAAAGGCTCGGTGTTGAATGTCAAGGTCGTGCGTCGCGTGCGACAATGTGGCGTTGTCGCGTGTCGCTAAACTTATTGTAATTGTTGCCAATTTTTTTGGACAATTATGTTGTCTAGTCGTACATCACTCACAGACTAATGAGGTGCTTGTAGAAAGCTTGTTCGGTTTAACATAATGTCTATTTCACATAATATTTTTTTTTATTATT
The DNA here is from genome assembly GCA_949126905.1 of Amorpha juglandis. Taxonomy (NCBI): domain Eukaryota; kingdom Metazoa; phylum Arthropoda; class Insecta; order Lepidoptera; family Sphingidae; genus Amorpha; species Amorpha juglandis. The sequence goes on along the minus strand of OX421370.1, from coordinate 756,340 downwards.
TAATTGAATGAGGAGACGAGCAAGGCGCTCGCCTGATGGTAAGCGCTAATAGCGCGATGGTAAACCTGCCCATAAACAGTAGCAACACCACATGGAACTTTGAATTACAAAGCACTGCATGGCTTTCACTGGCTTCAATGTCCTTCAAACCGAAACACAACAGTGCTTACACACTGTTGCTTGGCGGCAGGAATAGACAGAGTGGTGATACCAACCCAGACGGCCTTTGTTTATTATTTACAGGCCGGATTATCAATTGTGGATGTTTTGCCAATTTTTTTGTTATTCTGATTACATAATTTAATGTACGTACTTTATATTGACGAATCACTAATAAAAAATATCGTAGGTTAAAAAAACACGGAATACTTCTTTCGTACAAGAAATATAAGTGATGAAAACAATTTGGTTCACGAATAAAAAAGTAAATATACATATGATAATTATCGCTAGCGTTTTGTGTAAAATGTAGCAAAAACAATTTCAAACGCATAGTGTAGAGTTGTTTTTTTTTTTACTTTAGTGGTTAAATTAACTGAGTGTTACCGGTACGGCGTGTATTTTTAGTAGGATTTTATAATTTTGTAAATTCCGCAATAAATTGGGAAGAATTACAAATAAGAGTCAATGTGGCGAAAGCAGTAGGCAAGAGTGGCAACTTTATTAACAAAAAAAGCAAAAATGGCCTACATTAAGCCATGCTTATATCCTCTAACTCTTCCTATTTACATGATGTAATATTTACGTACCGAGTTCCGTATAGAAAGGCTATCGTGTATCGATTTTCTTGTAACAAGCAATGGGTAATGGCTATTGGCTATATTACTGTGAATGCCTGTCACTTATGAGGTTCATAAAATAACTCCTCCTTGCGTCGTATTCCTCAGTATTGAGGGTCGTGACCTCCCTTCTGCATCACTTTCTATCTTTCCCCATCTGTTTCTGTCTCTGGCGGTGTGGAGGGCGTTGTGAACTGTAGAGTCAAGATCGGTGCGGATCTGGTCAGACCAACGTATTGGGTTGCGTCCACGAGGCCTTTCCCATCTACTTTAAATAAAATGGCGTCCACGAGGCCTTTCCCATCTACTTTAAATAAAATGACTACCTGCATCTATGCTGGCACCCGGTCGTAGAATTGCCCACATCAACGTAGTGTAAAAAAGCAGTTAGGCAGGCCGGCATGATCGTGCCGACTAACGATAGACACTGTTAGTCGTTGGTCGACACTAGTCCTGGATTGCACTACACTTACCATCAGGTGTGGCGTAGTCACTTTGCCGAGACAGGATAAAAAAAAATCAGATAGTATTCGACCAAATTGAACTGGTGGCACTTGACTTGTAGTTTACTCTTTAATAGCAAAGACCAAGAGCCACATGTGCCACGTGCTAGTGGGTCACCAGATGGTAAGTGATCGCCGTCGCCCAAGAACGTCCATAATACTAAGAAAATCAAAAATGCGTTGCCGACGTTAAATAAATGGGGATTGGGAAAGGCAGGGGGCCTCCGGTAATCTCAACAGTCAACAGCGAGCTATCACTTCACGGTGGTTTTCTGTAAAACATGGGTATATTGATCGAGCCAGCTCAGTCATGCTGTAGACAAAAGTGTCTACAGCGTGGCTCCATCAATCACAGCTGTAGTGTGGTCTTTACATAATAAGATCGGGGACAGTTGTGCGTCTCAAGGTCGTGCGCTTGTATTTATGTTCTTATTCACAGTTTCCTGCCATAGATTTTTCATGCAGACAAAATAGTTGCATTTAAAAGTGTGTTTACGAGTTGAACGCGCGAATTCCGTTCTAGAATGTTCTTATTCACGTTGTGGTGCATCCGTACATTTATCATATAGACATCAAAATGTTTGCAAACAGTTCGTTTGTTTTATATAGACTAAAGGCCGTTTTTGAAATTATGTTTACCGATAGATCTGCTTTGATACACTTTTGATACATTTTGTATGGACGACCTGTAGAATGGAGCAGAATTATGCCGGGCTAAAGTTACTGAATATACACTGGCTGATCCCGGAACGCGACCCGCCTAAACGAGCCACTATGGCGGGTTTTCCCCCATGTGTACGGTAATCGCTATCCAGTCGGGTACAAACATATCAGGTAACCTCCCACCAGCAGTTTCCGCATTCCTATTTGACGTTTTCATTAAATAGTAATTGAATCATTTCATCATACAAATTGATTCAATCCAAATATTTGTACCTGTCAGTTTCCAATGAGATGGCGAGTTGCATCAGAGTGTGCATTGTGCAAGCGAGCGAGGCAGATGCGGTCCATTGTTACCCGCCGGGCAATGAACCCGCACCTCCGTGCCGGCGATAAACCCGTTTAATTGTGATCACCTGTTTCTACCTTGGTTAAGGGAAGTAAGGACTGTTTAAACGACTTCCTTTGAATTTTTTTTATGGTATATTAAAATAAGGCCAAATCTTAATACAATCTATTAAACGAATCCATTGTCGGCGTTGTGTAAAAAATAAATGTATTTAAACGGATTTTATAGCGGTGTTAATTTTCATTTTGATTCCGACGTTTCAAAAGCTTTTTATCCTTCGTGCTCACGAGGTGGACTGACCAAGAAAGCAGAAGAGGTTTCGAAACGTCGCGTCGCGTCGGTACCAAAATTAAAATAAAAATCGCGATAAAAACCGTTTAAATTAGCTTTATTTCAATGTGTAATAATCGAGTAAATATAAGAAATCAGTATGTATAAGTTACTGCCTCCATACATCCGACACAATGCCGACATCCTGGCTTATAGGTTGTCTAATGAACCAAGGAGCACCACTCCGACCTCCCTTTCCATTCCTTAAGATGAGGCACGATTCCATAGGTACTGTGGGTATTTCTGGGTGTCTCTGATCACCTACCATCCGGTGATCCGCATGCGTGTTTGCTCTCGTCTACGTTACGAAACATCAAGGAAAGAGTTTTTTCTTTCCTCAAAGGCCGGCTCTGGTATTGTAGGTGTATTAGATACTATCAGGTAACGTACCAGCTTGTTAGTTTTATCTTCCTTTAAACAAGTGTCATAATATAACTATATAATAAATTTATGTGCTCCTTTCCTAAAATCAATTCTTTTTTGTTACAGGTATGCACGGAACGCAGTGTCTACGTCAATATAGTGTCCTACTTTATCTGAGTATAGTATAGATATATTATATTGCACTAAGCCTGATGGTAAACGCAGTGCAGTCCAAAACACTAGCGACCGACAAACACTGATTTAATCGGTGATCACCAGAGTCATGCCGGCCTGTATAAATGCTTTTTCCCTGCCTCTTCGGAGAGAAGAAGCAAATCGAGAGGCCTGCGACAGGACAGGCGAATGACCAATGCAGGCACAGTGATACAAGGATGTACCCTTATACCCGTCCCAATCAATCATCAAGTCATGTCGCAAGCCCTTCGGGAGAATCGGATATACACTGGCTGATCCTGGAACGCGATCCACACAAGGTGTGTGGGTCACTATGGCAGGTTTTCTATGTGTACGGTGGTCGCTATCCGGGCGGATATGAATATACTACCACCAACATAATCTTAATAAGTCCAAATTCTGCAAATACCTAAAAATATACACTTCACCAGCAATCCATAATTTAATTTTTAAAATGGCGGCAGTCATCCGAAAATTCTTATTTGTTATTCATGACATTTCCAATTGAATTTTCGGCCCGAGCAATTTAAGTGTTTGTCTTGCCAGTATAATGGAGGGGAAACTGCACAGGTATTCGCCGCTACCTGTGCGTATCATCACAATGTAGGGCAAACTCTTATCCGCAGGGCTGAGAGGTTAAGGGAGTGTCGACTTTCACTCCATGCCCTCACAGATGCGATCAGAGTTGGGTTACATGATACGCGGTAACATGTTTGCGTTCCGGTTGGTTTCAAAGCGATGTTTTAAATCTTTTTTGTGTTGTTATAGTTTGGTGAACAAAGAGAAATCAGTCTTAAAACGCCACGCTGGCCAGTGCTTCTAGGCGAGTATACTCCCTGTCACTTTGGCTTGTACTGAGAAATACAATAATAGATGTTATTGCGCTTCTCATTATAGTTACCAAGAAGGACCACTTGGAGGTGTGACTCGGAACTGGTATAGCAAATTCTATGCTGCAGGCCACAGTATAATTCTGAGAAGTTTGCTTCATTACCCCCTTTACCTTTGGATGTGGTTTAGATTAACAACAGGGACGAATGGCATCAACAAAGAGAGGCCTATGCCCAGCATTGGGTCGACACGGGCTGGTAATGATAATGATATATTGGTGATGACTAATGAAGTTAATTAAGCCAATAGAATCTCCGTGCTGTAACAACTTTAAAATTTTGTGGGTTCAAAAAACGATAGTCACTTCGTATAGATTTGTCCCCATTCGTACGCTTACATCTTCAACTTTTGAACTGTTTCAGTGCATTGCTTTGTTTTGCAACGTTCTGTGTTTTGTTTTTTATTGTAGGCACGCGTGGTGCTTATCGTGCTATTAGGCGAGTGACCAAAAGCAAATATAAAAAATCTCCGTTTTCGATCTTCTAAACAGACGTGCTTGTTTCATCATTGATGCTAATAAAAATAAATATAAAGTATGTTCCTCGCATGAACTTACGTCTGCAGCATGCGTTATGAGTGGTCATTTAATTTCATAGTGAATCTTCCTTTAAACAAGTGTCATAATATAACTATATAATAAATTTATGTGCTCCTTTCCTAAAATCAATTCTTTTTTGTTATGGTGCTGCCACACCGATGTTATAAAATGTTTACAAACATTTTCTAACATTAAATCTAACATTTTATAACATTTCTTAACATTTCTTAACATTTCTTAACATTTTATAACATTTCTTAACATTTTCTAACATTACTGAACATTCTTCTTTGACGGCTTCTTTGACGGCGCCGCTCTCAAAAGTACCGCCGCCTGCGGTTATAAAATGTTAAGAAATGTTACAAAATGTTACAAATTGTTAAGAAATGTTTACTAAATGATGCTGCCACACCGGTGTTATAAAATGTTATATAACATTTTCTAACACCGGTGTGGCAGCACCATTACAGGTATGCACGGAACGCAGTGTCTACGTCAATATAGTGCCCTACTTTATCTGAGTATAGTATAGATATATATTGCACTAAGCCTGATGGTAAACACAGTGCAGTCCAAAATACTAGCGACCGACAAACACTGATTTAATCGGTGATCACCAGAGTCATGACGGCCTGTATAAATGCTTTTTCCCTGCCTCTTCGGAGAGAAGAAGCAAATCGAGAGGCCTGCGATAGGACAGGCGAATGACCAATGCAGGCACAGTGATACAAGGATGTACCCTTATACCCGTCCCAATCAATCATCAAGTCATGTCGCAAGCCCTTCGGGAGAATTGGATATACACTGGCTGATCCTGGAATGCGATCCACACAAGGTGTGTGGGTCACTATGACAGGTTTTGTAAGTGTATGGTGGTCGCTATCCAGGCGGATATGAATATACTACCACCAGCAAAATCTTAATAAGTGGAAATTCTGCAAATCCCTATAGAATATACACTTCACCAGCAATCAGTAATTTAATTTTTAAAATGGCGGCAGTCATCCGAAAATTCTTATTTGTTATTCATGACATTTCCAATTGGATTTTCGGCACGAGCTATTTAAGTTTTTGTCTTGCCAGTATAATGGAGGGGAAACTGCACAGGTATTCGCCGCTACCTGTGCGTATTATCACAATGTAGGGCAAACTCTTATCCGCAGGGCTGAGAGGTTAAGGGAGTGTCGACTTTCACTCCATGCCCTCACAGATGCGATCAGAGTTGGGTTACATGATACGCGGTAACATGTTTGCGTTCCGGTTGGTTTCAAAGCGATGTTTTAAATCTTTTTTGTGTTGTTATAGTTTGGTGAACAAAGAGAAATCAGTCTTAAAACGCCACGCTGGCCAGTGCTTCTAGGCGAGTATACTCCCTGTCACTTTGGCTTGTACTGAGAAATACAATAATAGATGTTATTGCGCTTCTCATTATAGTTACCAAGAAGGACCACTTGGAGGTGTGACTCGGAACTGGTATAGCAAATTCTATGCTGCAGGCCACAGTATAATTCTGAGAAGTTTGCTTCATTACCCCCTTTACCTTTGGATGTGGTTTAGATTGACAACAGGGACGAATGGCATCAACAAAGAGAGGCATATGCCCAGCATTGGGTCGACACGGGCTGACAATGATGATGATATATTGGTGATGACTAATGAAGTTAAGCCCATGGAATCTCCGTGCTGTAACAACTTTAAAATTTTGTGGGTTCAAAAAACGATAGTCACTTCGTATAGATTTGTCCCCATTCGTACGGTTACATCTTCAACTTTTGAACTGTTTCAGTGTGTTGCTTTTGTTTGTAGGCACGCGTGGTGCGTGCTATTAGGCGAGCGACCAAAGCAAATAAAAAATCTCCGTTTTCGATCTTCTAAACAGACGTACTTGTTTCATCATTGATGCTAATAAAAATAAATATAAAGTATGTTCCTCGCATGAACTTACGTCTGCAGCATGCGTTATGAGTGGTCATTTAATTTCATAGTGGTAGCACGTGCACCATATAACACAAGAACAGGGACATAGCTTATATTGGCTGAAATTGTTCATATGACATTGATCTACTTATATTAAGCGGAACTGTTGTTGCCAAAAAACAGCAATCGTTAAGCCAAGTCGAAAAGGAAAACTACAAATTAGTAGGTAGGTAGTCAATCCGGAAAGCAAAAACTTTGCAAGTTCTGGTACAGAGACTTAATAAAATGAATTATCAGAAACCTCGAGCTACTGTTTGAAAGATACCTACTAAATAAGACGATGCTTTAATTAAAAATTCCAGCACTTCATTCAATTAACCTCAAATGATAACAAAAGGCTGTGCGGGTTAAACGTAGAGCGAAGTTTATCTGCAAGGGAAGGGTTGAGGGTGCGTCGATCAATACTATTTTCACAAGCCCCTCCGGATATCGGCAGGGAAGGTGATTACGGAAAACGATGGGTTTGGCACAACCTAGTAGGTGTTCAGATGCATCGTTTACTTGATTCTTTTCTTTCGTTGCGTTATCCCGGTCTAATGTTAGGTTCCGCCTTGCCTTCATAATTTGGATTATTTAATTTTGTGTGATGTCATTTCTTGATATTTTATATAATATTATAATGACAATCATAATAAGACACGCCACAAATCGAAACTATTGCGATTGGTGGCGTGGCTGCCTCTAGTTCTAGACTTAATGTTGTTAAATGACACCAAACTACACTAAATAATTGGGAAGAATTTAACAGTCAGCTAAAGGACTCTATATTTTATGAATATTAATATCATTCGCTTTATATTAAACTTGTTTAACTTAATACAAGACAAGAAAATTTGAACGTGTTAAGAATATAAACCTTGTGTTATATATTTAAAATTCATATATTCTTCCGGCACTTCCACATCAGCACTTGCCTCGTTTTTCTGATATAAATCGCGTCTTGACATATTTATCTGAATTCTAAGTAAAATAGTTTTTTGTAACTATATCAAATTCGTGTTCTGTGTATGCGAGGGGCCACTTGGGTTGGTACCGCCGCCGCTTTATACTTCTGCCGTCAAGCTGCAGTGTAAGAGCACTGTTGTGTTTCAGTTTTTAGGATATAAGCCAGTGAAATTACACTTGAGATATTATTTTATTTTATTTTACACACTTCATACATAAATGTATAGGCGGACTTAATGCCGGAGGCATTCTCTGCCAGTCAACCTAACTATTATTTCTCGTGGTGACGAGCGCAGTGTCCATACAGTGCTTTGTAATTCAAAAGTCTGTGTAGTATTGCTTCTGTTTATAGACAGGCATGGCGCTTAACATCAGGCTAGCGACCTCATCGTCTTGTCTTATAAGCATTTAAAAATAAATCAACGTTTTTGTTCTGCTAAACTTGAAGATTAATCAATATTCCTCATTCGCCCACGGAGTCTACCATCTGCATTATTTTGGCGTGTTGCAACTTTCCCTCTGAGTCATGCAAGTTGCAGTTGACACCGACCCGACACTGATATATCACGCCTCCTCCAGAATACTAAGTGTATTACTGTGTATGGACACGCTTTCAACTGATTCTACATATCTACATGAGTTTACTCTGCCAATATGCACATGTGTTAGAGGTTAACTATGTCGCGTATGGAAGGTGACTATTAGCTAGGTTACATTAAACGTTCTGATAACCTAGGGTGTGTTGACTAAACTAATATTATAAAGAGGAAAGATTTGATTGATCGTTTGCATTTAATAGGTCTTAAAACACAGGACCGATTTAAAAAAAAAAAAACCATTACAATCCTACATTATCCCTGATGAACATAGGCGATGTCGATAATATAACGGTGCAGAATTTCACGCGGGCGGAGCCTCGAGCGAATGCTAGTCATCGATGAAAGTATTAGAAATTAATCTAGTAATTTACCTCTATAGATAAAGATTGTCATGAAAGTGGAAGTTGGCATTTATTTCGAAGACAGAGGTCGCGGGTTCGATCGCAGTACTCAGGACAAACACTTTGACTTCGAAGTTATGTTTGTATTTATTGTTAATTATCACCCGCTATAACAGTGAAACAAATTCGAAGGTATGTGCAAGTCTATCTGACGCATTGAGTCAGCGTGGTGAACTAATGGCTGTTTCTTACATTCTATTTAGAAATAGATTTGCTTACTTTCAATAGCGTTTTGATATATCTACCATACAAAATGTGTCAAAAATTTAAGCAAATATCTGAATAGTTTCTTGGCATGTATTAATTAAAATTTATAGCCATTACGTATTACTTGCTAAACACCAACATCCCATACATCACAATTTCTCAACAACGGTACAATGAAACACCGTCAATCAGAAACGCAAACACACTTTCTACACATCCTACTGAGATAGAGGGACAGTCGATAGATGGATCAGAGAAAGCGTCGATGACACCACGAGTGGCATGCACTTTGTATGCAGAAACGATAAGGATTTGTTTATCAACCTGTCACAGTGGAGATACGTGGAACATTTTCAAGATGTTGTGATCTAGATACTGTGCGAAGCGATGGGTTCGATTTCTTGTTGTTTTGTGTCGTCTCTATGATATAGATTTCTTTTCAAATTATGGTTAGACGATTTGGTTTATATATGAAGGATTGGTGAGAATAGATCACCCATATAGGGTTAGCATATAGCATAGATCGGCAAACGTTAAAAGTTATCTCCACCGCCCATGTACGCCTACAATACTAGAAGAATCATAGGCGCGTTGCCGACCTTAAAGGGAAGGGATAATTAGGGGTTCGGAAGGGGACATCTTTATCTATAACGGATTAATCTGGCCATTGATAATTCAACCAGCATGGAGTCAGAACATAGGAAACACGTGACTGCTGCGTCCATCTAAATGCATCTTCAAAATGTTTCTGCAATACCCTGCAATTTTAATATGATCATAATTATTGCTAGCGCTTACTCCGACTTTCTCCATGATGCCATAACGACCCTGGTTTTTGTTGGAGCACGCAACTAACGCGCTCATTAGCCCTCATTACGCGACTATGAATATGAAATTAGAAAGCGTCATAAACAACTCCTAGATAGCATTCCACAAAGCACCTAGTGGCCAGAATAGTAACATAGCAGTTACTGGATGGACGTGACGCAAGTTATATCCTCTTTCTTATTTACGTCTCCTTATACAAGTCTTGTAATGTGAATATTAGAAATATTAAGGACTTATGGTCGCACGACACCTAAAACCGAAACATATTTATGGGTCATGTGAAAGTATTGTCACAGGCGGATTTTTTTTTATCCTGGCTCAGCAAAGTGACTACACTGTACTTGAAGGTAAGTGTACCGCAATCCAGGAATAGTGTCGACCAACGACAAATAATGTGTCTATCGTAGGTCGGCAAGATCATGCCGACCTGCTTAACTGCCATAGTAATCATATATTCTTTGAACATTTCGGCCCTACCTATTATGGTTCCAAAGGTCGGTTCAAGGTTTCGAAGCCTTTTAAATATAAGACAGGCAGACAGAAGACTGCGGCGCAGAGTAGCCTCTGTAATGCTTCGATTAGGTAACACAATAGTGTGAGGCAATTTTGTAACATGCTTGATTTTTATACTTTAATAGACACTTATAATGATAATAGTGTTATTATTTCGTCAACTTTATGTTGTAATGTTTGTGTTGTTACAACAACGGTTCCACGTTCATCACAACAAAAATATTCAATTTAAATTTAAAGTGAATGAAGTAAAGAGGTCAATATATTTGTGTGGAGCCATTGTATTTTCTATGTCTATTCTTATTACTTAATGTTGCATAAAAGGTACAATGAAAGGTGAGGTGATTAAATTTAATTATTTGGCAGTTAATTGGTCAGCCAGTATTAGTGACTTGCGTCACTAACGTCGTGTGACACCACAATGTTGCAATTAAATCACACGGGTCAGTAATTACTGATTTTGTCACGACAACTATCTTCTGTTTGCATATGACAGAAGGGGGGATGACAGAAGGGGTAGGCAGATTTGTAACCAGTACACCCATTTCGCCGAGCGTATTTCCATCCCATGATATGATAAGGCGCGAGCCTATTGCCATACCGGGCACAATTCCAGACTCCAGGCGGATACTTAGCATATCGTGATAGAAAAACCCAATAACATTTGAGCCTACCCGGCGATCGAACCCGAGAGCTCAGCACAGCAGTCTTACCTTATACGCAATATAACTACGCCACCGAGGCAGTCGGAATTTGTACGGTAAGGTCTATAGGGAGATGTCTTGTAAGACTGCGATGTAAAATATTACAGTAATCGACTTTAAAAAAAAAACATTGAAAAGTCAAATATAACAATTTCAGGTCTCTCTAGACTAAATGCCTGTGTCGGCCAACTGAAATTGCATTGCAACTGAACAATATCTCATGTAACTAATAATGCCCTGCATTCTTCACATCGCTGCATAATCTTTAACAGTCGTAGATTCTAAAGACTGTTCTGTTAAATGCTTAAAACATGAATCCATATCTAACACAAATTGATGGGAGCCATGGTATTGATTACAAATTCACTACGCTGCATAAACGGATGTTCGCGTGACTAGCACTTACGGAAACTTTCCCACACCTCTTCCGATCGGTTGAAAGGGTTACGACCTTAATGTCGCGGGTTCCATTCCTTCACACCTTCGATCATTTCAATCGATTTTTTTTAATTAATTTTAAGTACCTGGGCGACCGAGCTCTGCTCGGGTGAAATTTTTTTTTTTTCGTTTTCTAATAATGAAACCTAGCTAGAAGATATTATTCGCCAATAGATATCAGGAATTAAGTCTAACCTCAAAGCAAACATTCATTGACTTCGTGTTACTTAACAACGCCATCTGCTGTTGTGCTCACAAAAAAGTAGTATTATTATACGCCAATAGATGTCAGGAATTAAGTCTAACCTCAAAGCAAACACTCATTGACTTCGTGTTACTTAACAACGCCATCTGCTGTTGTGCTCACAAAAAAGTAGTATTATTATTCGCCAATAGATGTCAGGAAGAGTCATATTTTTCTTCCAAGTTTATGTTTAAGTTGATAAAAACGAATAAAATGACATTTTCTAAAAATGATTCCTAGCTAGATCGATTTATCGCCCCCGAAACCCCCTATATACCAAATTTCATGAAAATCGTTGGAGCCGATTCCGAGATTCTAATTATATATATACAAGAATTGCTCATTTAAAATATAAGATAAGATAAGATAAGATTTAAAGATATAAGATATAAGTAAAATTAAGGAGAACTTTCATTTAGGCTTTCAAATAAAATCCCAGAAGGAACCGTTATTAGATCAGTCAGTGTGTATCCAGTTATGGTAAGGCATGATGGTATTTATGATCGATGAGTCGATGTTGAACTTTACTATAGCCTTTATGTTATTAATAATACACCCAATATAAGATAAAGGAAAGACAATTGGTACCTCTGTATGTATTAAGGTCATATTTAGGTTGCCGTTCAGGTTACCGTTTCCCATATGGCGGTAACCTGAATCTTAAAAATAGCCCAAATTCTTCAATACCAGTACCATAATCTATAGCGGTTTTCCGTCCCTGGTTATTTTATGGTTTAAGGGGAATTTTGATTGAAAGGTAAATCCTTTCATAATTTTAATTATATTTCCCCTTGGTATATCGTACGAATATAAGTTGAAGATTAATGGTTATATGTTCTGTAGTGCTGAATCATATGAAACACAATAATAAATTATAGGTTTAGATATCAATTGTAGAGAAAGTACAGGCTATCGGATTTAGTTGATTAGTAATACGTTTTATTGCATAGATCGTTTTGGCTAATGGATCATCTCATGGTACGTGAACATCATTTGATCATGTACACGCACAATACCACAGGAACTATGGATATTGTCGACCTTCGAGAAATGTCTGGTGACCCCGAAGTGTGGTTTTACATGTCGAGGTCACCATTGTAGAGGAACGGGTGTCCGTATCCCTCTGGCGAAGGAGGAGATCTTCAGTTAGGCGGGTGTAATACGTACGGGTGTTTATTAATTGTCGCAGCAATTTTGTTAACTTAATTAATATTTCCAACTCCTCCCTAACCTTCTATCTGATTAATTTCGTTGCGGGACAAAAACATTTAGGCATTCCCAGAGACTCGCCGAGCTTCACTGCTCGGTGTCAACAAAGATGCATGGATGTCACATGTCACTGTTGATCCTGGTGCACAGGAGTTAAAGTGGCGGGTGTGGGCGGGATAGTCTCAGTATCGGTTGACGTTGTATTCGCCAGTTGTGCTGTGCGCGCTATGTGTTATAAAAGAAATTAGGAAATTTTTTTTGGGCATGCGTTAATCTGCTGTCTGACTTCGGTTGTATAAAAATCAATGCTATTAACCCGATCGTGATATCATTCATACTGAACTGACAAGCTATAATGTGATAACTAACTATATTACCTGCTAGCTAATATTGTATGCATATCGTGTGTGCTCTTTAGCCTTTTGTGCTATTAATAGCGTTTCGAACGATTGCACATTCGAAAACGAATGCCGCATTTGCATACTGTCTGCAAACTTTGATTGTAACTTCCCCACCCGCGAATACTTAATAATTTGAATTCGTCGATCAATGTGAACAGCCCTTCCAGGCATCGCGGGCAAACACCTTCAAACTTTTTGAAGTATCCGGGCAGAGTTCGTACTAGCTACTGCCGGCGCTTTAATTGCGGGTCTTTTACTATAAATCGTGATGTTATCTAGACTGCTATATTTCTTATAGTCAAGGTACTTCATAGACGAACCAAACCAAGTTGGCTAAATAAAATAAATATCTCAATAAAGGTCGGCAAGGCACCTGTTGAGTACAGTTAAACGGATCACTCTTTTTTTTATTTGATTGAATGACGAAACCATCAACACGCTCGCCTGTTGGTAAGCGCCACGCCTGCCCATAAACAGAAGCAACACCACATAGAACTTTGAATTAAAAAGCACTGCATGGCACCGAACCACACACGTCACCCCGAGACACAAGTAACACATTCATTTCACTGCTGCTTGGCGGCAGAAATAGACAAAGTGGTGGTACTAACCCAGACGGCCAAAAGGCGAACTATTTGCTCGTTTATCTCCTGTACTATTAAAAAACAGTCGTCCACATATCGGTAGGTTGGTACGTGTGGACACATCATAACTGAATCTACAAAAGGACAGTCGGAGTGACAGCGGACACTAAACAGTTTTGTCATAACCGAGCATTGAAATAGAGAGTTGTTTACATCCGCCAGTCACGACGCGGTCGCGGCGTAGCGCTCACAAAAAATATTACGTTTTTGTCGGTCATCAGTAACGGCACTACTGCTACTACTACTATTACTACGACGATGCTATGCTAGGCGACGCGTTGCTATAATACATATGAAAAATGTTCAATTTTATTAGCTTGACTAAATTCTTGTAACTTTATAAACACATTCAAAAAAAGGATAAACAGCGAGTTCAGTTAAATATATGTCGATTGCTTCTAATGTGTGATCAACAAAGAGAACTAAGTTTTACATCCTGTGTGTTAGCACTGACAACTTTCTTTATTTCTATCTAAGTGTTATCCTTGTCCCAGATTCCATATAGAACTGGTCGCAATTTATTTAAAGCAGGCAAAGTATTAATTTTTTTTTCAAAATATAAAGCGAACCACATATGTAACTTCTTATCTATCTTACTCTATGTTTAGGTATGTTTGCATTCAAAGTAAATGGTGGCTAAAATTACTGATAACCCTAAAAAATACTGACTACTTACAAATGCTTATAAGCGAATTGGTTAGTTTTTACAGTCGCCCGTATGCCTGGTATATTAGGCAATGTGGCGTGTTATTATACTGTAAGGGCCGGCGCCCACTGCCGGCACGGCACGGCGTGTCATGGCAAAGGATTTTATTACTAATCAAGTTATTTTGAATCTTATTTCCACGAGTTTAGAATTCACGTTACTTTATTTCGATACCACAGTGCCGCGAAATGACGCGATGTACCGCGGGATGCTGCGGCATGACGCGACGCGCCGCGGGATGCTCCGGCCAGACGTTTCATTCCACGGATTGCCGCGGTGCGCCATCGCATCGCGCGAGCCGTATGGGTCACTTTTTGTCGAAGAATTATGATTACTAAGCTAGTTAAAATAAGATTGAAACTTATGCAGCGATCATTTCGGTTACCGGGGCGCAGTCCAGTCGGTGCGCGGGGGCAAGGAAGGGAGAAGACGCACTGGCGCGCCCGCGTTTTTTTTGTGCCTCACACTGACTCAGCGTGGCAAGAGATTAGCCGGCAAGCCGCGAGATGCCGCAGCATGACCTGCCGTGCCATGCCGTGCCACGCCGTCAGTGAGCGCCGGCCCTAAACCACTTAATTTACTGTACTTTTATTTAGACTTTTCTTTGTAATATTTATTAAATTCTTTTATCGCATCGCTTCCACCATGTCGAGCGCCATTTAAAAAGTAGTGCGGGCTCTGTTACCGTTTGGCGGTTATTTTATTCGTTATGCAATTGTTATTTTTAGAAGGTTTTTGTTGTTGTTATATTTCCTTTTTTAACAATTGTCTTTTTTGAAAGCCTACTTTTATTGTGTTTGAGTAGCTGTATCGTAATCTTAATTATGATATTAATGTAGATGGAATGTAGAATGAAATAATTGACCACGTCAGAATGTTCAACTTGCTCATATAAAAAGCTAGGTATTTAGGTCTTATCATGACGAATAGAATATAAATTACTGTCTAGCCTAGAGTCCGTATCATTCTACCCGCTTAAAACGTTTAGGCTCTTAGCTTACGGGCTTTATACTCGTTTCATTATCTTAGCTTAACTTTAGTGCCCAAATACACAAAGCCGATGCGAAGACACTATGTAAACATAGGCTGACGTTATATTACATCTTTGTTGGTCTTTAGAAGGCAGATAATATTAAGCAAAGGTCGGTGAAAACGGGGATTAAGATCATAGTAATTAGAAATCATTTTATTATCAATTTCTCGAGATTGTCATAAAATGTAGTAGCAATCCAGAACTCAAACCTTTGTTACTCAACACATATGACATAAAAAAAGTCTTCCATCGCCTAGATTTCTATGGCATATATTCCGTCTATGCCATAAAGATCTCAACTGTCAACTCGTGGGAGAAAATGCACGTTCACAAAAAGGACCACCTTACATCAACCACTTAGGGGCAGCATTCTTGTTTCAACCTCATTCCGCGGACATATTTCTTAAGAAACATCTCTGTCAGCCCTTTTTGGTTGTGTCATACTGTCTAAGGAATAATAAAAACTAGTTCGCATAATTCCATGGTGTATGGTCAGAAAGTATGGAATGTGATCCGTACAGTTTTTATGAAAGTTTTTCTATGAAACTATGTTGAAGTTTCTCACCACTGTGCTGGATTCTAGAGGAAATATTTGTTTTATTCTTCATGCATTTTCTAATTGTGTTTTAGCAGAAGTTAGGCGTACGGGTAAGTGGGTCATTTGATGGTACGTGATGATCACCGCTCATGAACACTCACAATGCTACACCATACAAAAACCATTAAGTAGTTCTATGGTAAATTATTTTAAGTGATAATTGGTTATACAATAAAGAGTTTTGTATTGTATTATATTGTAATGCTATGAAATGAGTACACTTGCGAACCTTTGTAGAAACTAAAGACAAACCACTTTTTATTTAATTGAATGACAAGACGAGCAAGGAGTTCGCCTGATGGTAAGCGCTATGCTTGCCTATAAACAGAAGCGGCACCACACAGAACTTTGAATTACAAAGCACTACATGGCACTGAACTGCGCTCGTCACCCCGAGGCATAAGATGTTAAGTATCATAATGGCCATTAATTTCACTAGCTTCAATGTCCTTCAAACCGAAACACAACAGTGCTTACACACTCTTGCTCGGCGGCAGAAATAATAGCTGACGAAATGTGATCGTTTGTGATGTTTAAGGAACCATTCAAGGTCAGTCCCGTAACATTGAAATCTCCGTCCACAATGTTCCAGACGTCCTTTAAAATATGTCCTGCAAAATAATAGTGTATTTAGTTTCGGCCAGACGAACAACACCAAGGACTATTGTTAGGAGATGAGAAGGGAACAATTGCTCTTATTTGTTAGTTCGGTTTTTTTCGGTTTCAACGTAAAACGTTTTATAATTTCATCGGGTTGTAATTTTTTCTACTCAGTTTTAGCATAGGCCGGCAAATGAACAAGTATGCCATCTGATGGCAAATGATTTCCATCGACTATAAGGCTGAGGCTACATTAAGCCGCGACGTAAACTGCGACACATGAGCGATTAAAACAACTTAATAAATGCTTACGTATATGGCTACACTGTATGTAAAATATTACTAGCGAACTTTGATTTATTTATGCGACAGAAACAAAATTATTGTAATCTTCGCATCGGCTACATCAATATATCAGCGAAATAGGAGCGAACTTATCAGAAAATTTCTCACTTGCACGACTAATTCAATAGTGCTACTTAATATGAGTGTGGCTACATTATACGTAAAGGAACCCGCGAAGGTTGAAGTGATCGCATATTAGAAAAGCGACCGATTCAATTTTAGTCTTTATTATGACAGCGGCTACATTACAACTGTACTTGAGAACTTGAAAAAACAAATATTCGTCAGTAATACTAGATGGCTACATTATATTAGCGAATTTAAATGAATAAGTGATTTAATTTGCGACGAAATCAAAGTTAAATTTTATTGGGTTCGCAGTCAAGTGGCTACACAATCGCGATTCCAGCAGCATTCGCTCTCGTCGCTGCGACGCATTCAAACTATTTTGTTTTGA
Source organism: Amorpha juglandis (assembly GCA_949126905.1). Classification (NCBI taxonomy): domain Eukaryota; kingdom Metazoa; phylum Arthropoda; class Insecta; order Lepidoptera; family Sphingidae; genus Amorpha; species Amorpha juglandis. The sequence goes on along the minus strand of OX421370.1, from coordinate 738,883 downwards.
TCGCCCTTCTGAACAGGTTATCTAATATGGATGTTGAGTTATTTGTGTCCGAAATACAAGCATCTCCTGCAATATGGATGGTAATTTTTCATACAAATCATGAAATTCTCCATATTTACCGCGCTCTTTATTAATTTCATCGATCCAACACAACCTCTTTTTTAAAAAGAGTTCGTACTTGACGTAAGAGCTTTCAAGCAAAAATATAATATTCGGTTTTGATAAAGCCATTGAATAATACACGCGTACGCAAACCTACAGCTAAATATCGACTGTATGAATGCCGCGAACTAAACGAGCTCCCGTCCCGCGCCCGCACGCATCGCCGCGCTTGCGTCGGCTTTGTGTGCGCTTGTACATATGTAGCCACTTTGACGCGGAATCGCCGCGAATTTTTGCGACTACTTTACATGCTATTAATTAGCGAATTCACAGCGAAATCGCTGCTTTTCTCTTTTTTAGTGTAGCCGCATAAATCGCTCCTGCTGATTCGTTTCGAAGCATGTGCAGTGTAGCCATTTGATCGCCAGATTTACGCTTATAATGTAGCCATGCTAGGTTTATCTCGTTTCGCTCTTCCAGTCGCATCGCAAATCGCTGCCTACTGTAGCCTCAGCCTAAACGTTGTTGACCTTAAGAGAAAAGAACGAGTTTCAGGGCAAGGAGGCCCTAGGAAATTTCACATATCGTACGAAATAGCAACTTGCCATTTTACATCGATTTTCTGTATCCTTTTACAGCAACAGGAAATATGGAGATCCCATTCTGTTCTGACAGACGTCGGACTATTATGAAAATGCAAGTTACGAAGCAATAAAAGTCATTACTTATCAAAATCTCAAGTTACAATCTTGTAGAAACCCGTGAAATAATTGTTTAGTTTCGCTCTAATAACTGTAAGATTACTTTGTGTATGTTGCATGTTTGTTTTGTTCGTTTGTTTATTGTTTTACGTTATCTATACTAATATTACAAAGCTGTAGAGTTTGATTGTTTGTTTGTTTGTTTGTTTGTTTGAACGCGCTAATCTCAGGAACTACTGGTTCGAATTGAAAAATTTTGTGTTGGATAGTCCATTTATCGAGGAAGGCTTTAGGCTATATAACATTACGCTGCGACCATTAGAAGCGAATCATCAGTGAAAAATGTTGCAAAAACGGGGAAAATTATTCATATTTGAAGTTTTCCGTTGCTAAGCTACCCAAATCTATACTAATATTATAAAGCTGTAGAGTTTGATTGTTTGTTTGTTTGTTTGATCACGCGGGCGGAGCCGCGAGCAAAAGCTAGTTGTAAATATATACTTGAGTGGTAGAGCCACGCTGAAGACAGTTTTGTCTACAGCATGAATGGGCCGGCTCGACTGGGTCGTTACCACTGTCTCACAGAAAAGGCGCGTTGCGGGCTTAAAAGAAGGGGATATTGGGAGGGAGATTTAGGCCTTCGGATATCTCTCTCACCGTACGAAACGCAAAACGCGAGCTGCCCATTCATGCTGTAGACAAAGTTGCATACACCATGGCTTTACCACCCGTAGATCTATCTCGATATCGAGAAAGCGAAAATAGACAATTTTATCCCATGAGATTATTAATATCCATAATTTGTTTAAATCGTTACGCCTATATACAAACAAAGTTCTTTACGGATTTCCACCCACTCGCTTATTTATGGATAAACACGCGAAAAACGGTTCGTGCAAATATAAATTTATTGTTTACTCAAGTTCGACTGTAGGTCATCGAACTGTACGAACGTTTACAACTGCCTAATTGAGAATCTATTTCTTAGCACGTTATGTCTCGCTGTTGGGCCAAAAGGCTCCCTTCTTTATAAGGGTTTTCGGATCAAACGCCCACCACGCTAGTCCAGTGCGGGTGGGAGCGCCGTAGACCATAACCTTATATCACTTTTACCCGACCCGGGGATTTTTTATGGCATAGACCGGCAAACGAGCAAGTGGGTCACATGATGGTTAGTGATCTGGCAGCAGGCACAGTAATACAAGGATGTACCCCTATACCCGCCCCGACCATCCATCAAGTCATGTCGCAAACCCCTCGGGATAACCGGATATACACTAGCTAAATCTGGAACGCGATCCACAGGTGTGTGGATCATTATGGCATGTTTTAACACCATGTGTACGGAGGTCGCTTTCCAGGCGGATATGAATATCCTACCACCAGCAAACATTGTACTTCTACCGTCTTCATACACAATGCTTTTTCGAGTATTTATAGCATTGTCTAACGTCACTTATTCCTCACGAATGTTTGTTACTAGAAACAAACTCATACGTGACGCCTCGTTTGACGTTTACACAAGTCTTTATATTTAATTGTACGTAAAAAGCACAGTTTTTACAAATCAGCTTAACAAAGGGGTATATGAATCAGCTACGGTAAGTACTAAACAAAAAAAAGATGAAGTAAAACTGAACTGAGAAATTGCGTCATTGCTATGTACCTTATTGGTTATTTTTGTCGATTGTGTAAGTTCACCGTAGTAGCTCATATATGGGTTGTATTTATGGTATGTGTTTTTTATTAGATAAAATAATGAGACGAGCAGTTCGATCGCCTGAGGGTAAGCGCCACGCCTGCCCATAAATAGAATAAATGCCATAGTAAACTTTGAATTATAAAGCACTGCATTGGACTGCGACGTCGTCAACCCGAGATATAAGTTATGAAGTCTCATTATGTCCAATACACTGGCTTCAATGTACTTTAAACCGGAATACAACAGTTCTTTTACACTGTTGCTTGGCTGCAGAAATAGACAAAGCGGTGGTACTAACCCAGACGGCCTCTCGCAGGTGAGGGACCTACCACCTAGGACCTAGTGTAGTGTATATTAGAGGTCTGTTTGTTTTGTAAATGCTCGTTACCAAATAAAATATTACATGTTGAATTACATAAGTCACCCTCTGACGATACAGCGTCAGTGGAAAGGCAATACGATGCTAAAGCGCCAATACGAGAACTTTGCGTTCGAGCATTTTAAGGTACTTTTTTTACGGTAAAATTCATATAAGCAATAATTCCAATTTCTGTGTTGTTCCTTCTGTTTATAAATGAGCGTAGCACTTACCATTGAATAAGCAACCACTGCTCGTCTCATCCAGTTCTATAAAAAAGTGCTCGGCCAAAGTACTTGTTCGGACAATTGTTAAAAAAACAGATCTAAAATATTTTCAGGAACACCAATCACTATGACGAGGTTATCTTCATTTTTAACCAATAGGGCCTCAATTCTATATGACCTATTAGATATCGCGCATAAAATCATACACAATGTAATTCATTGAATAATTATAAACATGATAAATTGAATAATTCATTGTGTATTCTTAAAACATGTCTGTATTTAACCCCTGGCCATAATGTCGCCCTATTCGCTTCACGACTCGAAATCGATATTTTTACACGATAATTCTCTCTTCTGGTTAAGATCAGTAGGGATACTATTCTCGACGATACTTCGATGTCATCGAGAATGAAGTTATGGGCATACTTCGTCTATATATTTCAACGGCCTCGATTCAGGTTATCGGTCATAAATGTCGATGTCTCTTTTAATTTGTGGATTGAGATACTGAATTACAGAAAGTTTTACGTCTATCTTAAATAATGTCTATCAAATTATAATATCGAAATATTTGCATAATACGTTAAAACTTGTAGAAGGAAATTAAATAGAACTTATTTTTTAACCGAACTGAAAGAAGGAGACGTTGGCAATTCAGCGCTTATCGGTTTTATTTACGATGTACCGTACCGTTATATGTGGACCAATTATGATGATTTTTTATTCCATTTTAAACACTATATTTTTTAATAAAACCTCATAAATTGGCGTGTTTAACTTATTCGATAAACATATTGTTGAAATCAAGTTTCGCTAAAGGGTCAAAATTATGCATATCCATCTGAATATAACAATGTTTCCGAATTTAGTGCTTTAAAGAACTGCACAGTTAAAGAATACTGTCGTCAAATTAAGAGTTAGTTAATAAGTCTTGATTACGATTTGACTGAATGTATTTTTAGTTAATCGGCTACAAGAACAGGAACAGTTGGCAAAAGGCAGTATTTGTCTGTTTATATTACTTTATTGTTTTTCTTTCTACAAACATTAAATCTGAACTCAAAATTTAAATTTAACTTTGGTTTCCCAAGAAACAGGCTTGTCTAGTTTGGAAACTGCTAATTTTATTATATAAATATTCCCATTTTGTATTTTTAGTTATGTGTAAGCCTTTATAATCTGATGTTGAATAAACGACTTGAAATAAGATTTGAATATAAGCAAATGCAAAGGCTATGGAAAAACAAGCTGTGAATCCCCGTCATGGATGGCGGTGATAGACATAAATCGGCTCTCAAGCCGACGCGACGCGACGCTCGAGCGCTCATAAACCAACTTTCGGATCATTAACAGATTTGCGTCGACACTACGCAGCAGCACTCGGCTTAGTTAAGTCTATTAGTCGATACACAAGTTGAGATCCAGAACTGATGCTATTTGGTAAAATATACGCTTTTCGTATATTGTGGGTACGATAAGACTACATTGCAGCTTATTCTATTAGAGTTTGTAACTTCTCATTGAGATGAGTGTAGTTCCTCAGATAATTTAATTAATTATGTTTACCAGTGTTGACTAACTGACTGTTTGAAGGCTGATAATAAGCATGTTTATACAATTTTTTTACAATACCGTAGTAATCAAGACAAAAATAATGACGACCTTTTCAAAATGCATATTTTCGCATGAGTCGTTAAAGTATTCACATGCGAAAATGCAAGGACAAATATTCAATGCTGTGAATAAAGCTCCCTCACTGATGACGGCAATAGACATGAGTTGGCTTTCAAAGCCGATGCTTAAGCGCTCGTAAACCAATTTCAACGGATCATTAACAGATTGCTCGACACTTCATACTGCAACACTTCTCATCATTCAGCACACACTTAGTTAAGTCGATTAGATTATAAACGACTTGGTTTAGTAGATATTAAGCATTATATTTAGATTTCTTTTTATATATGACAAGGGACCTATCCTGTAGGTATAGGAAAAAAACTTACTATGAATTCCCAAGAATCCCCAGATTTTTATATTCACTGTGTCTGGTTTCATTATTCAAACTAGACTAGTTTCGGCCTTGTATTCTTCCATCTGAATAACTTTTTATTGTTGCCACTGAAGCTGAAATAATAAGGATGCTAAAAATATAAAAGAATGCAGTTTCGCCACACCATAAATGGGCCGGCTAGAACTAGTTAGTACCATTCTCGCAGAAAACAAACATGAAAAAATATAGGTTCACAGTTGCGTATCATGCTCTCTGTGTGTTATTTGATATTATTCTTAAAGGACGGCAATAGACGGTAGGTGTTTAGGGGTTGCTGTAAAATACTGTAGCTGTAGTTATTTTTACAAATACATGTAAATTTATTCTCCAGTCTATAAATACTGCTGCAGTTTCTCCAGTGGTATGGGTTCGTGTTTTTGTGGGTAATTCCGTCACGGCAGCTAATCGCAGTGGTGCCCGCAATCGGCACCATGTCGGCACGTGAGGCTCGCTCGTCCACATATATGTACCGTAATCAAAGAGCTCAATAGGGCTACCATCGCTGATTTGATTGGAATTGGTGAATTTGGTGATTCTTTCGTAGATTCAAAACCCTAAAATTGTAAGTCGAAATGGTAGTGCTGAAAACCTGACTGTCGCTGGAGCTGGATGGGTATTGCGTAATGTACGAAGATAGCTTCGTAGACGATGCGAAATTTTACTAACTCTTAGCTTCACAAAATGTTGTAACAAAATCAGTTCTACCTAATGATATAGACATGTCAAATTTATTCTATATTGAATGGTTAGTGGCCAACCTAGTGTCAAAGGTTTTAAGCCGCCCGAAGGCTTCTTGCCTTAACCTTTGCTATCAATTGATGACAACCAGAATCGACTTTTTACATACCCTCCGCAGCACGACGACGCTCAGTTGAAATACCACTAGGCGGTCACCCATCCATAGGCTGACCGCGCCAAAGGTTGCTTAACTGGCTAATCGTTTACCGATCAGCGAGTATAACTGACTATGAGCATCTCCATATCAATTTTGTCAAACACTTTCAATAAAATATTGAAAAACGACGAAACTACAGCAAATGCCTAGTTAATGAACAGTCCAGAACACTTGAAAGTATTTTTAACTTTAACAATTTTATTTGACAATTTATACTTAGATCTCCTCAGGCCGGCGATGTGTTTTGAAGATGGATTGAGTCTAAGATGTGGTCTTGGATGTGTGTTTAATGCCGGCCTGGATATAGAATCCAGACTGGAATACTATCCAACATATGATTATAGCTCCGCTCTTTTTAACGGCTGATCAAAGCACAATACGTTGAAGCCCTACATACTCCTAATAACTCTAAAATATCCATTACCTGAATTATTCTTGCTTCTGAAATTTAAAACTCCCACTCAACAACCCTACTCCGACACACGATACACAGAGGAGGGGAAAATGATGTGCCGCGCCGTTACGGAATACATCGCGTTTCCTCGCCAGAGCCCATGCCCCCCTTCTGTTTAATTATGCACATCCCTGCATCGTTGTGTGGATTTGTCTTATTCAAACGCCTTATTATGGTCCCTCGATTTCGCTCTCTGTGTGGACCAAGACTTATTAATACAAGATAAAGACCTTCGTAGTAGTTCCTTATAAAAATGAAAATTAGAGCAGTAGTTGTATTATGGGGGCTAGGTTGGGTTAATGTGATTTTTACATTGTAAAAGCAACAAATCTAGACAAGATTAGACTATATTGACTTTAAAATATGGTTGTTTTATTTATTCATATGCACATATGATTTTTCTTAGTAAAAATGGTCATAAATTATGTTTTTGAATGATGATAGTCCAATGCAGTTGATAGCAACTAGGTGAAGTAAAAATAATTAGGTACCGTAAATTGCTTTCCTTGCCTTTTCAAGAAAAGTTAAACTTGAACAATCATTTGCAAAATTCGCTGTAACGTCGTAGAACACGCAAAGCAAACATCAGAATTGCTAAATGTATAAACAGCCGTAATAAAAAGAAAATCCATTTTTAATACCTCCATTGTCCTTCAGTTTAACTAAAAGATTACAACTTTTACTTTTTGTAATCGTTAAATAATGGTTGTTAACTTTGTTTTAATGTACCCTAAACAATACTGCCTGTACTATCTGTGTTGCGACCTTTTACCCACAATCTCCGGAATAGCACACCAACCTATAATTTGCGCGCTCATTATAAAGATCGCGTGAGTTGATGGACACTGGGTATAAATTCTGGCACGTTCGACATTCATGTCAATTGTCGATTGATATACCAATATCTACATGATTTGAATTTTGGTTACTACTATAAGTGATTGATTGAACGCTACTCACTGTAAAACTTGTGTATTAATTAATTGAAAAGAATATTGATAGCTTTATTTATACTGTTTACCTTTTTCAGTGCATTTTTTGTTTAATTATATAAATACCAGCATTAAATTAAATATCCTTGTAATCTTAGTTTTTATTTTTGTTAGGAATGCCAACCTGAGTTAGTTACCACAGGTCGATTGTAGTAGGAAAATCAATGTCACAGTTTCGGATTTAGACCAGTTGCAGAAATTTAAGCAAATATTTACGTGCCCATCTCAACTATCGCAATTAGTCTATGCTATAAAAAAAGTAAATGATTTAATACTAGTTTTACGTTAGCATAGGCCGGCAAACGAGCAAGAGGGTCTCCTGATGGTAAGTAATCTCCACCGCCCATGCACGCCCACAACACTAGAAGAATCATTGGCGCGTTGCTGACCTCAAAGTGAAGGGATATTAAGGGATTAGGAAGGGGAGGGGATTTGGGCCTTCGGATATCTCACTCACCGAAAGAAACGCAGCAGCAAGCCGCTACTTTACGTCAGGTTTCTGTGAGACAGTGGTGACCTAGTCGAGCCGGCCCATTCATGCTGTAAACAAAATTGTCTACAGCGTG